>CM061142.1:67772802-68372802 GCA_030789695.1 Scilla litardierei
TCCCCCTCAACAGAAAGTGTACCAACAAGCGCAACCAGAGGCTCCACCACCGAGACGACAGGTCTACACCATGGTCGTAGAAGATGTCAAAGCCATCGACCAGGCGATTGGAGGTATGAATTAACGCTTTGATATTATACTCGTCCATTTGCATTGCTATTATATCATGGTAATCTCGGCTACTTGAGAAATGAAGACAACTATTATGATAATACTAATGTTGACACTAGCTATAGAAGCTATGGTGATGTCAATAGTATGTATTCATGTATTCATCTTTTGTTTTCTTGATGCTGTGATATCACATTATATTTCATGCTATTAACAACTTATTTTCCTATGTCGTGATCGTTCATCGAGCCTTCCGGTCGATCGTTTGAATTGCTTAGGCGATTATCGATCTTCTAAAATTCCAAGGACGGAATTATTTTAAGGAGGGTAGGATGTAACGACCCGTATTTTTCACTTCACTTTACGTATTTTTACGTATTTTAAAAAAAATAAATTTACTTTATAAATGTTCGTCAAGAGTTTTATAACAAAACTGATTTCAAAAATTCTCATAAAAATATTTTAGAGCACTAGACTTATTATATTGTATTTCAGCAATTTCAGATTTCCGCAAATGCCCAAAACATTCCCGTTAAAATTCATCTCTCAAAATTACCGTTTTGATTCGACGAATTTATTTTCTATTCAAACGTCTTCAAAACGTTTTCAAACTTCAACAGTAGCATCCTATTATCATTTAGGGCTCTCCACATTAATTTCAGAATTTTCGGATATCGTTTCAGCCTAGAACCTGCAAACCCACTTCCTAAACGTTTTGGCCTAAAACCTGTACTTCCGTAGCTCAAATTCCAAAACGGATCTTGTATTCGCGATCCTCGCGACGATACGATCCCGTGGGTATGTTTTCGTAATTTTTCGGAGTTGTTTACGAAAATGGGTCTGTATTTGTCCGGTTTTACTAATTACATATAGTAATGACTTTTACTATTACTAATCACCTTTACCTAATTACTTTTACCCCTCTTAAACCTATATCTACCCCCCTAATTAACCCCCCCTCACCCACACACTTAAACCCTCCGTATGGTGTGGGTGAGATCCAACACCCATCCCCCAAAAGTTATTTCTCTATTTATTAGCTATTATTATTTTATTATTAATATTATTTACCTTATATCTTCTTTCCCTTAACCTATATAAATGAACCCATCCCTCACGTTTAAACCCATCCCCTGCTCTCAAACCCAGGCCATTGCAAAACTTCCCCACGCTCTTCTCCTCTCTACCGCCTCTCTCTCTTTTACTCTCCTCCTCCGGGCTCCGACCCACGCCCGCCGTCAACCGCCGAGCGCCGCCTCCCGGAGCACCCCGCTGCCTCCGCCATTCTCCCCTCGATGCTCCGACGAGCTCCACTTCGCACTGCCGCTCGCTCGCACGGATCCGCACGCCATCGCCCCACTGCTCCCTCCCTCGCCTCCCGCCGGTGACCCTCGACCCACGTCGCCGCCATCTCCGATGAACCACGGGCCCACCACCGCTCCGTCGCTCCACCGCTTCGCCGCCGTCGTCCGCCGTGCCCCGCCTCGCTCGTCGCCCCCCGACGAGCTCCGACCGCCCAGGCGCCGCCCCGAGCCCCGCCTCCAACGATCGAGCGACCTCTGCCGCTGTTGTCGACGCGGTGGGTGCGAGATGCCTCAATGGCAATTCTGTAAATATGGAATATTTTCATATTTTCAATTTTAATTAATTATTAAATAGGGTTAATTGGTTACAAATCCATAACTAATTATACAGGGGCCAGAAAAATGTGAAACCAACTCTGGAAAATCAGAAACGATATTTCGGATCCAATGGCACTAGTCTCACTGCGAGCAGATGCCTACTTTTTTCAGAATAAATTTTTGAACTTGAAAATTAAATACGTATAATGCATTTTAAAAATCGTAACTCGCTGTTTTCACTCACAATAATATGTGATAAAATTATATGTGAAATTAAACTTCGAGACGGTCGTTTTGACTACGCACTCATGTAATTCCGACTTGTATTGCTCCCGTAAGAAATTACGGAAGATACGCGTCACTTAAGTATTTTAGGGTTTTTTAGCTATTTCTAAGTTTCTAAAAATTATAAAAAAATACATAAGCTTCTGAAAATTATCCACTCTTGCAGTAAAATCAAAATAATTATTTTAGGCTTATATAAAAATTTTGAATAAATTCCGACCCCGTCTTAATGAGTTTTAAAAATCAAAACGACCAATTAATTAGATAATATTTAGTGTGGCTGTTAACTGATATCTACTTGTGTTTGCAGGTGCCAATCCTTGTGCTCTAACTCCATCCTCGTCTTGCTGCGACGATCCCAATAGCGTAAGTCACAATGGATTCTAGATTTAGAAAAGCAGATAGTGTCCTCGTACGAACCTCTTAAAAACTACAACTTTTGTGTGCTATGTTTGTTGGACTGGTCTTTATCCTCTAACTTGCTAGCATCTGCCTTACTTTACTTTAAGAAAGTCAACCAGTGAACCTAGCTTAACTATCATCGTAACCAGGGAACTAATGACATCATGTGGCACATCTTGTGGAATGTAATGAGGAATATCTCGTAAGAAAGCATGAAATCCATACACATGACACTGGGGTATGGGATAACTCATTGTAGAGAAAGTGTGGGAGCTATGACCGGAGTCACTCTCTCTCGTCTCGCCTCGTCTCGTTTCCAAAGTATGTTGTGGTTGATGCCCATGATTTGCTCCCCATGGCAATGGAGATGACCCATGGTTGCATATCATACTTTCCTACATGAGTCACGTAGTTACTTTTGCACAGTCACCGTACTTTACTTGTCACGCTATGAGCTACAGTAGTAGTCTGTTACACTTGCACTCCCATGTACAGATGTTCTCTCTTTTCAGTGTTGTTTACTTTTACCACTCAGTTGCTCAGTTACTTTACTTTCACACTTGTACAGACACTGCACCGTACCTTACTTTACTTTCACTTTGCCATACTTGTACACTGCTTCTTTTCTTTATTTAGAATTGTTGTGACTTACCTTCGGTTCCACTTGTGGCACCGGCAGACGACGACCTGATCGAGGTGCTTGCCCCAGAGTACGAGGAGCATGTATACGACCCAGAAGCTGCGGAGTTTTAGCTGTTTTGTGCTTAAGTGTGTGTTGTGAGATGTATTTCCTTTTCTGCATTTCCTTTCCGTATTTCCTTTATGTATTCTGGTGAGAGAGTGCTGGTTGTTGTTGTACTTTAATTTGTGGACTGTAATAATGTTGAATGCTGGTTTGAGTGTTGTTGGTACATCTCTGTGTTGTGGCTATGCTGATTTCACTGGTAAACTGCGGAACCTGCGAGTAAATCAAATAAGTAACGGGCCCCCGAGAGCGGGTCGTTACATCAATCCTAGCAATAATTCAATTCATTCATCACAATTCTAAGATCGAATCCATGTGGTTCATCCCCATGCCTTAGAACGGCGGAACTACTCACAATTAATCATAGCAATCACAGAAATAACGAATAAGATCATAGAGCAATTCATGGTTGAGAGAAAACAATTCATAAAAACAAGAAATTTAGATAGAAAGAACAAACCAAATTGCGAGTCTTTGATCTCCAGCTGAGAATTACAATTAGAATAGCCGTCAAAACTAATATTTCGTCTCTCCTAAAACTAGGAATAAAACTAGCCTTAAATACAAGTCAAAATCATTCAGAAATTCCTGTCAGATTTGCCCCTGGCGCAGCCCAGAACCCTAATTCGCGATACAGTCGGACTGTGCCACTCGGCCTAGTGGAACATGTCACTCGGCTGAGTGACAGACCCAAAGAAAAACAGAGATATTGGGGTTTTGGGGGTCTGTCACCCTGTCATACTCGGGCGAGTGGACTTCTTCACTCGGTCGAGTGAGGTTTCTCCAAATTTCAGTAAGTCTGCTAAGTTTTCAGGAGAGAAACCCTGTTATACTCAGGCGAGTGGGCCTTCTTGCTCGGCCGAGTGAACTTTCTTGCTCGGCCGAGTGAACTTTGAATCCAGTAGATCTTGTATCTGTTTTACTCGGCCGAACGTAGTCCTCACTCGGCCGAGTGAGCTGTCTACTTGGCTGAGTGAGCTGCTTCTGTGGTTCTTTCTTCTCCTCCTCGCATCCTCGTCGATTCTATCAAACTTCTTCCTCTTCCGCTCATCATCTATCGCTGCTAGCTCCTTAATAAGGTCGTGGGCGATGCTCCGGTGCGCGTGAAAGTCCCTTGATCTCATTTAAGCTCCAGATCTCTCCATATTTCCTGAAATACGACAAAAACAAGAAATAGTGAAAAGCTACGCGATGTCATCGAATAATCGTGAAAAATGCAATATGGAAGATCGATACGACATGAAAACATGCAGAAAAAGGTGTAAAATAAGGAGCGATCAAGCATCACCTCACGCCTGAAGTTGTGTGGTGAAACGTCTCAGAAGATCGCATGCTGGAAAAGACGTACACGTCTTTCCATGAAAAGATGTGATACTACTGCAGCAATACCGTGAACGCAAGTTCACCAAGTATTCTGAGCTGCCGTCATGTTTACTCATGGCTGAACAAAAAAAGAGCTTCTCCTCGCCACTCACAATATGCACCCCTGGCACTGTCCCCTACCAGAAGCTCACAATACCTCTTCTTTTTCCAAAAAGAAGAAAGGTTATAAATGAAGAGAAAGACCACAGAAGGGGGGACAGAGCAAAAAGGGCTAGGGCCAAGTCCAGCAGCAAAGGAATGAAAGTAAGCGGAAGTTCACCTAGCGCAGAAATGACAACAATAGAAATGATGCACCCCACCCATGAGGGAATGGGAAGACCAGTGCCATAATTATGGCATGAAGGGCCACTGGTCCAGAGTATACCAAACTCCGCAGCATCTCCAGGATTTGTATAAAGAAAACAAAAAAAATAAAGCTGAAACAAACCTGGTGACCTCTGATGCTCCAGTTAAGTTTACAGCTGACGACTTCAAAAATAATGACCTGCTTGATTAGCCTTCTATTTTTATCTTAGCTACTTGTTTTAAGAACATTTCATGTTATGAGAGCTTTTTGAATTATGAAATTTAATGTTGAATGAAAATGTTTCTTCGAAAATGTGCCTATATGATTCATCTCTTAATAGATTTACTGCTCTCATGACCAATTAGTAGACAATAAATAAACACATAAGATCCTTCAATACAAAGCCCAATATCAGGACCATATTGAAGGTTCTGGGAACGCAACACTATTGCTCCAGAATGACACAAAAATAAAGGATGCACTAATCTCTCCGAATTCCAACCGAAATTTACTAAGTTTCAAGGACTTCTGTTTCAACGGATTCCATTTGGAAACAGCAAATGTAAATAAAAATCAAATTTCTATATGTAACGTCTCAAGAAAAAGGAGTAAAATCCATACTTGAATGTTTTGATAGCCTTTTCAACAGGCCTCTACCATACAACAATTTGGAGAGAGGAAGCAGATTTAACGGAGCACCTGAAGTGCCCGACATCAGCCAAGTTTTTACTTTGGCATGATAGACTTGGTCACCCTGGATCAGTGACGATGCACTGCATCTTATCCTATGGGTATGATTTGAAGAACCAGAAGATTCTTCAATAGGGTGAATTCCCTCACATCCCTTGCTATAAGGGAAAACAAATTACAAGGCCATCTCTACTAAAAGTTGACAAAGAATCTCCACGCTGCCTCAAAAAGAATATAATGAGATAGATGTGGACAAATCCACCCCTTAGTGGGCTATTTCAGTACTTTATTGTACTGATAATTACATCCTCAAAGTATTCGTATGTGTGTCTACTATCGACCCGCAACCTAGCTTTTCCAAAGCTATTGACACAGGTAATAATGTTGCGGGCACATTTACCAGACAATCGAATGAAGAAAATAAGTCTGGTTAATGTTGGGGAATTTACCTCCCAGTCATTTTAAGAGACTACCAAGCAACAGGAATAGAAAATGAACATACAGTGTCGCATGTTCACACCCAAAATGGGTTGGCAGAGTCACTGATAAATAGACTCCAATGGATTGCGCGTCCATTATAAATGAAATCCCGATTGCCGGTGGATGCATGGGGACATGCAAATTCTACATGCTGCATCGAAAATGTAAATAAGACCCTCTACAGGTCAGAGTCTCCAATGCAACTTGCATATGGAATACCACCGAACATTCCTCACTTGAGAATCTTTAGTCGCGCAGTTTAAATCCCCATCGCACCATCTCAGAGGACAAAAATAGATCCTCAACGTCGCCTAGATATCTATGCAGGGTTTGACTCATTCTTAATTATAAGATACCTAGAACCCCAAACGGGGGAAGCATTTAAGGCACATCTTGAAGACTGTGATTTTAATGAGACGAGTTTCCCCATAATGGACCCAGATACTTGAAATCTGGCGCAAAGCAAATTATAACGTGGGATACAAAAAGCTTGACCCACTATGATTCGGTAACAATACAATGGAAGATGAGATCCTGTAGATCCTCCACATACAGAACACTGTTCACCAATTACCGGAATCATTTATTGACAACCAGAAGATTGTCAGATCACAAATCCCTGCTGCAAATACTCCAGCTAGGATTGACATCCCCAAGAATGGATGCAATCCACCAACAGTAGAAGTGGCTGCTCCTCAATAGAAAAGAGGCAGACCACCAGGCTCCAAGGATGAAAATAAAAGAACAAAGAAACATACCTGGAGACCTTGAGACAATACTACCACAGGACAATGAGCTCATGTCCACACCCTCACCCCTTCCCGGAATCCGCAGCAGACGAAATGCCGGAAAAAACTGAAATTGAAAGTAAATATTGTACGTACTAGGGAGGTGTTGGACAGAAAGAACATAATTGTCGACAATGTATTCACGTATCATATTGTCATATACATCGCAAAAGTGATGATTTTATAAAATATCGTTCCATACTCTGTTACTTAAATGCAAACGTAGAGATTGGCCAAATGTGGAACGATGCAATAAAACATGAGCTGGACTCATTTATGAAACGTGAAATGTTCGGTCCTGAAGTCCAGACACCAAAAGGTGTCAAACATGTGGGTAAAATAAGTATTGCACACATAAGAAAAATAAATACAAAATCGTATGCTATAAGGTACAACCTATAGCCCAAGGAAATTTTCACTGAAACTAGGGATCGAACAAATTAAAATGAGCATGACTCATAAATGATGCATTAGTCTCCATAAGTTATCAGATGCGAATATCTTACGATTGACAAAGGAAATTTTGGATATGCTGTGATTGGATGTTGTGACGGCATGCCTTTGTGGATATCTTGGTAAAGATAAATTCCACATTCCCTTATAATGCCTGAATAGACTTCAGGACGTCTATTCTATTGAAGAAAAACAATAAGAATAATAAATAATGTACAACCAAGAGAATCACTTGACAAAGCAATGATTCCTACTGAGGGTTGTCTTTGCATCTAAGCAAAAAATAGGATTTGAGATCATAGTTGTAAACAACTTAAATCTCATCAGATCTCCTGAAGAGAAAACCGAAATATTTGTTCAAAGCCTGACTATTAAACATGAAATGAAAGACCTAGACAAAAATAAATTAAGTCATGGCTCACAGATTTACAATCTTAATAGAATCATGTTACATACGCCCAGAAGTGCGTTGAAGAAATTAAAAGGACCATTGTCATCCCGAGTACACCTATGGTAGTACACTCTATCGATGTACAAAAAGATCCCTTCCAATCGCTGGAAGAGTGGGAGGATAAAATTGGTCCTAAAGCCCCTTATCTAAGTGCAATCAGGCACTCCTGGTTAACTGCAAGCGTTCTGATATAGCAGTTGCAGTAAACTCATTAGCCAAAGATAATTGGCCCCTAAAAGGGCCATTAGACTGGAGTTAAGCCTTCTGCGCTTCCTCCAAGGGTCGAAAGATTTAGGCTTACATTATAAAGTATCATCCTCCATGTTTATGCAAATACAGGTTACAGGTCCGATCCCTATACTGAGAAATCACAGATTGGGTACCCACAGTGGGATGGCCATCTACTGCAGATCTGCAAATCAAATTATGAAGGCAACATTATCCTATCATTCCGAGATCCTCACCATTCCAGAAACACACCAATGTGGTATTTGAGGACGCCTGGTGGTACATCACATCCCAGTGACGACTGGGATAGAGGCTGGTATTGTGGAGCAGACCACATAGTCTAAAGACCACATCAGAGGCGACGAAATTTAGCACACCTCTCTGGAGTTTCTGGATTCAGCAGCAGCTTAATGGTGACAATATTTGTAATCTGTATACATCTTCGGAATGTTGTAAATAGGAGTGATGAGATAAGAATAAGAGATCTGAAAGCCTAAGTGCTTTTACAGATCAGGGGTAGTTGAGGGAATTTGTACTCTTTTCCCTTTGCTATGCTTTTTCCCACTGGATTTTCCATAGCCAAAGGTTTTAACGAGGCAAATCACATCAATTCTGGATCCTGAAGTATCCACCCCTCTGTGAAGCTCAGAATCCAGAAATATTCATGAGCAGAGTCACTTGTACAAATCAGGGGGAGTTAAAGAGCGTTTGTACTCTTTTTCCTTAACTATGGTTTTTCACACAGGGTTTTCTATAGCTAAAGGTTTTAACGAGGCAAACCACACCAACTAAGGATCCTGAAGTATCCACCCCATTTGAGACTCTTACTATGCTCGGAATCCTGAAGTATTCATGAGCAGAGTCCACACATATGGCTGGATAAGGGAGAGTGTTGTGAATGGATATGAACCAGAGTTGGTTAAGATTGCGTGTATCTTAGAGATACACACATATCTATGTACCTTATCTTTCTACTCTCCTATTCTGCCTATAAATAAAGGGCTGGAGGTTCCTCCCCAGTAGTTGATTTATAACAAGATTGCTTATTTGATTTCTACCGCGTTAAAAAATTGAGTAGCTTATTAGCTTAGGTAAAAAATTTAGTTGAGCCTTTTATAATTAAATCTTTTTGCTAAATTATAAAAAAGAACCCCTCAACTTTGCTTCGTTTTTTGAAAATACACACTCAAATTTTTTGTGTGTGTAGGATATCCTACTAAACTATCTATTATATACATTTGATAGTTTTTTTTGAATCCTAGGGCTGACTAGGACAAGATAAAAGACGGCTGAGATTTGATCTTGGTAAATCAACGGTTGAGAACCCCTTTGAGCTTTAAGAGAAACTGAGTTTTTTAAACTTGAGGTGGGGTCAGTTGAGTTTTTGAAACTGGGTTTTTGAAACATGGAACCATTGCAAAAATAATAAATCTCAAAAAAATTTATTCGCACCCACAAATTGAATCATTCGCACCCACAAATTGAATAGAGAGTGCATAAATCTCAAAAAAAATATGCAATGATAAATATGCACAGCAAAGGCAAGCCAAATGCAATGATAAATATGCAATGATAATTCCCGAGGCACTTCTAATAGAGAGTGCATAAATCTCAAAAAAATGCTGGCATAATAAAGCCAACAGCACAGCAAAGGCATGCCGAATAAAAAATTTAGCCAATTAACAAAGGCACACCTCGCCTCACCAATGCAGAGAACATGATGCCTCGCCTCACCAACGCACAGAACTACGTCTCGGCTCCTCCACACGATGCCTCACCTTCTACACAAAACCCCCTTGAGATCGGTCAACGTGTCAAATTGTTAAAATGAACATCCGCCATCAATTGGTTCTACTTCTTCTCCCCATCAATTTCGCCATCATCCAGAGCATCCGCTAGCCTCAATAGCATCCCTATCAATTTCTTCCTCTCCCATCGCAGGTAACATCCGCCATCAATTGGGTTTGAAGTTTTTCATTTGATCTTTTTTAAGATCTGCTTCCATTTTATCTTCGTTTTCTCCTTCTGAGTTGTCGCAGTTCATCATCATCTTCAAGCAATTTAGTTTTCTCCAAAAGGTACACTTAAATTGCTTTCTTGGAAAATAAACCAAAATGTATAAATTGCTT
Source organism: Scilla litardierei (assembly GCA_030789695.1). NCBI lineage: Eukaryota > Viridiplantae > Streptophyta > Magnoliopsida > Asparagales > Asparagaceae > Scilla > Scilla litardierei. Next base: position 67,782,856 of record CM061142.1, read on the forward strand.
TTTTTCACATGTAAAACGATCGACTTTGGTTTCTTTCAGATATCTACTGGCATGCGCACTTATTTGGATAATCTCACATGCTGAGCTATACTCTTGACTGCTTTCACATGTTCATGAAGCTGAGATTGGATAGGGTTTTAGCTGAGAGCTTTGAGGCAGACAATTTTGTCGAGGCCATGGCATGTAATCCCGTTGTTCTGCATTTTCAAAACTAGAGAAATGGGTTGCACCGTATCCCAAATATGAGTTTGGGTGGTGGGAGCCCTTTCTACCAAAAGCAAGCAGCAAGACAGGAGCATATGTGCAAAAATTCCAAGAACTTAAATTTTAAACCATTAGCATCTAGTAGTGAGTATAAGTGAATTCTATAGAGTTTTCATGAGGAGTTTGCGCTTAGTGAAATGAGTCATATTTTCAATATTTTGAAAAAGAAAATTCTAGGTTTGTACTGTAAATTGACCCTCAGGTTTGCTAATCGATTTTCAGAGCCTTTGGATATGCTTTGCTGTTTCATTAAGATTGCCCACATGGACTATCAAATTGTTTTGCTGCAACTCAATTCCTCAACATTTTCTGATTTACCTGCATTTTATATAGAAACTGCTATGAGATGCGCCTTCTTATGTAACACATGCAAATACATTACAATTAACAACAAAAACAACTTGGTATTTTTGAAACATTTGATCTAATGAGCCATCTGATGCAGCCTTGCACCACTGCTAAGACAAGTTTCTTGCAAGAGCAACTTAAGATTTCGAAAAATAATGAGTTAAAGAACTCTCATTACTGAATACCAATGCTCAATACATGTGATCGTAAATTAGACAAATGGATACCATCTCTCATTGAATTGGAATAAGGATCTCAAATAGGTTACCTGACTAAGCCTTTATCATTGCTGTCATGTGTGATGTTACCTACAAAAGAATTCATGCTTTAGACCAGTTCTTTTTACATATTCTTGACTGGTAGAAGATTGATAAGCAGTAGCAGCAGCTCAATACAGAGGTTGATAGAAACCAGAATGAAGCTGGATTTCACTTCTTACAGTGATGCTCATCTTTTTCCAACCTACCATGGTTCATCCTTAAATAATGGATTCCCGTGAAACTTATCCTCTTATGTCGATGTATGCATCCTAATCCCAAAAATAGGATGAGATCTGATTAGATGTGTAACAATTTCATTCTGATAGGATGAGAACTGATTAGATGTGTAACAATCCCAAAAAAAATTCAACCTACCATGTTTCACTTGAGTGCCTTCTGATTAGATGTGTAACAATTTCATTCTAATGAGATCTATAACTAATTCTGACCACATGCTCCTCTAATAGTGTCACAAAGTCTTTATATCAGATGCTAAAGAAATGCAGTCATACCAAAGATAAAATAAGACAATATTCTGAGAATGTCATGATAAAACCTCGGAAATCAGAAAAGAGCCAATAGGCAAGGAAGCGGTAAAATTTGTCCATCAGCAAAATGAATTGTGAAATTCCCAGATAAAATGTACAGTTTCTAAAGCTCCCAAAAGGAAGGGAAGGGGGTCATGGTGAAGCTAGACATAGTTGGCATACCTGCAATAAGCTTATCATCATTTAAACCAATGACCATTGACACACTTATCATCACCTGACTGCATTGACAGCAAAAAGCCTCACACTGTCATTACGGAGAATCGATATACATTTCCATATAGTTTTCTCCGGATGTCCTTCGAGGAGAGATAGTCCACAAATAATTTGAAGGACATCCTTAGCAAGGAAATACCTGGATATACATTTCCATATAGTTTTCACCGAAGATGCCCGCGCCGCTAAATTTTTTTACACTAATTTGTTGTTCTGCACCGAAGGCGTCCAAGCCGAATTTGTTGTTTCGCGCCGAAGTTGCATCCGCCGATTGTGTTGTTCAACGTCAAATGCGTCCATGTCGCTAAATATTTTTACGCTAATCTGTTGTTCCGCGCAATTTTGACCGTGGAAATAATTTTTTGAGGAACAAAGATTTTGTGGGGGAAAATCTTAGTTGAACCGTGCCCGCAGGCACGGGTTATGAATAGTACAATATATATTTAAGAAACTATTTGACCGGCCCAAAACCATTTTTTTAGCTGGTCTTCAGTATTTTTTTCATGACAAAGCGTGAAGAAAATCATTTCTTTGAAAGAAACTACAGTTCAATGATGTTTTCTTGGGGTTGGGGAAAAAAGGAAGAAAGTTATGGGGGTTTTTGAAGAGCCAACAGTGTTGCTTCACGATATCCATCACGGGACCTTGTCCTCTTCCAACCGAACTAGATGGGTCTATCAGGCCCAGCCGGGCCGGGCGAGCCCTGTGAGGAGGGAAAACGTATGCATTTAGCCTCCACCGGATAAAGGCTACGCGTCACGATCATAGAGAGAACAAAACATTTCCGTCGGCATGATGACAACCAGGGGAGGTTCTATTTGGGGAATGAGATCATGGGGAGGATGGAGTCGTTAGTTTATGGACGTACGTTTGCCCGTAATCAGAAAATGACAATAAGAAAAAAGTCAAGAATATTAACTTTTTGTCTAGTGGAGGATGGGCCACCTGATTCTTTCCGGCAGCGGCGGGCGTCACCTGGGAGAGGGTTAGAATCATTTTTCATACTTGGTGATTGGGCGGGCAATTCTTTACACAGACCTAATTGCTGTACTCACAGACTGTTTTTCACATATCCAAAAAGGTTTTAATAATTGTTTTTTACTTTACACACCAGATTATACTTCGCCTCTTCATCGTCGGCCTCCGCCGTTTATACATCACTGGGACGGCTCCATTATTTATTTGAGCAGACAAACCCAAAAGCCCAGTAAAGCCCACAGCTTCGGCCCAACAGCCTAGAATCACCCATGTCCAGTCCACCATTTCTTCATTTAAAGCAACAGTCGAGCTGACTGTTATGCTCCTTCAATTGAAGTATCAAGCATTCAATGACTTACCGTTAGCTCGTCATCAATGACGACAGCTCATGCCAGAAGCAATAAAGCGGCTTAAAGGCTCGACGTTGCCTTCTAACATCCCTCCAAACCGACGCCTATAAGTAGTCTATCGAACGATGAGAGAAAAGAACATTGGGCAACGACTTGTAAGAACCATAAAAGTCACGCACTCCTACACAGATTTCTGATCCACCAAAACTCCACATTTCCTCCATAACTCGGTGCAATAACTATTGGTTGAGCTCCCAACAGATCGACCATAGTCACCACGAGCCTCTTTGAGTCATCTTCTGACTTAAGCATTGGAGGAGATTAGGTCGGACCTCAAAAATCTAACCCTTCCTAATCAGCTCTTCGTGTTGCGGGAAGCGGAAGGTAACTCGGGAACAACTCGGACATGGCGGGAACAGCTCGGACTTAACAGGACCAGAGCTCCAGTAGCTCGGATAGATGCCTATTCAACCCGGGGCTGGCTTGCCTAGCATCCAATCAACTGTCGACGCCATCCTATCCATCTACTGCATCCCCATCATCACCCAACAATACCATGTGTGAGAAAACACCCGTAGACAATTGGTGTCATCCGTAGAAATTGAATCGACATTCACATCATCAGCCACACTAAGATGACTCGATCCACAAATAATGGCCTAAAAGGCCAATTACTATGGGGTCGTGGATGTTATTTTGTGCCTTGTGGATCCCAGTTCTTCCCCTCATGGAGTGCTCGAGCCACAATTAGTGACTTCGGAGCAGTTCTGTGCGTGTCAATATTAAAGCGCTGATAGCCGTGATAGAACGATTGGTGGATTCGTAGCTCCATCCAACTGCGAGCCCACCAGTTATCTCAACTCCTTACCAGTTGCTCTAAGACCTGCCATGTCAGTGGGCTAGGAAACTGTACCTCCTAACCCAGGGACGATCACCCCCACCTTCCTCCCCACATCAATATCACCATTACCCCATCTCCCCCAGTCCTGAAGGAGCTCATGGTGACGATACTAGGGGCCACATTGCATCTATAGCCAGTCTCAGGGGCATATGGCCCTCACTCTCTAGAGCTGAGGACTGACGCCATACTCTGACTAAGGATATATATATATATATATATATATATATATATATATATATATATATATATATATATATATATATATATATATATATATAGGGAGAGAGAGAGAGCCATCGTGGATGAAGTTGTATCCCTCATCGTAGGTCTCACATAGGCCTAAAGAAAAAGATTCAGAGAGACAACCTCCGTAATCCAAGCTCTTCCAACAACACGAATGAGGAGCAAACCCCTTTGAAAAAGAGAATCACCTCGGCCCTGCTACTATCCAGATTTAAGAGACCTGACTTGGACAAATATTATGGCTCAGGCGATTCACGTGAACACGTCCAAGGCTATAGAGGAATGATGAAGATACAAAGGGCATACGACTCCCTCATCAATCGGGCTTTCCAAATAAATTTACGGAAAGGCGCAAAGGAATGGTATAATGTGTTTTGCAAACCTAAAGTAACCACAAGCATATTTGTTGTTGTAGCCTACGGGTCGAACACAAGGAGGTGGTGGTATGCGTACCGTTTAATCGTGTGTTTAATTAGCTACGTGAATGACGACGAAGGTGAGATGACTACACCAAATGCACTAAAAGAAATAAATGTGCTGAGGGCTAAGCAGCGCCACTAGCATAGACTAAACATGTGGGATTATCTAAGTTCAGGTTCTAAGAGAGTAGAGCCGTCTATGAGGGCTTAGTCTCAATACACGTTCTCATGGCGTTAACCGTGAAAGAGAGAAAGAGAGGTAGTGCTTGGACCTCTATAGGGCTCCTGACGGTTCGTCGAAAATCTCAATATTAGTTGTTTAAATGAGTGTGCCTGATGGTTCATCGGTGCTTTGCATTAGATAATCAACCATCCAATAAGATGGGTTGATGCGAAAGCACATCCAAATAATATCCTAGCAATAATCTATTTGAACGATCTTTGGAACAATCAACCCACATGAGAAATCTATGCTAGGGTTTAGCTTCACCCTAGACACAAAGATCTACACTCTAATCAAAGGAATACACAGCAAAAAGAACATAAATGAAACATCACAAATAATAGCAAAGGAAACAACAAGAGCAAAATAATAAAATAACATAGATACTAGGGTTTAGGTTCAAAGGAATAAACAGCAAAAAGAACATAGATGAAACATCACAAATAATAGCAAAAGGAAACAACAAGAGCAAAACAATAAAAGAGAAAAAGAAAATACTAATTGCAAAAAACAGTCTTACAACGCTTGGAAGAACAGCCCCAAAGGGAGGAAACCCTAAGAAAAATGCATAAGAAAAAACTGGATGCCTCCTCAATCGCACACACACTCCATCTACAGTTTTACAGAAATTTTGGGGTGCACAGCCGTGCCACAAATCGACACGGTCGTGTCACCGCCAAGAACTTATGGCTAAGTAGCCGTCACTGCTTCGAGCATAGCCATGCCACTTTTCGGCACAGCCGTGTCAGTCGGTCTTCAAATCCCCTGGTTGCTTCAGGCACACGGGCGTGTGAATGGCCTTCCCTCTGTCTAAATTTCAACACGACCGTGTGACACATCCGTGTTGTCAATCTACGTTCTGTATTTATTTGGACACGGCCATGTGGTGAAGCCACACTGCCGTGTCGTTAATGTTGCGACCTCCTTCTTAGGCTTATAGGATGACATGGCCGTGTGGTTGCACACACGGCCATGTTGCCTGCTCCTGGGCCCTTTTCTTCTTCTTTTGATCTCCGATCGTCGTTATTCTTCATCACCTTCTCTCCCATACTCCACATATCACCAAATTGCATCGTTTTATGCTTGAATTCCCTGAAATACACAAAATACATCCCCGAAACATCAAATGGATAAAAGTGGGTTAAAACGGGCAAAATAGCGAGAATGATATAAAATAAACGTGGAGAATGTGGGGGTGAAGGGGTGTAAAAATGTATATAAAATATGCGTAACAAATTCCCCCCCAGATAAACTCTTGCTCGTCCCTGAGCAAGACAAGACAAGATGACCGGGGAGAAATTTGTTAAGGAGAATTGAAGATCACCATCTCAAGCTAATCATGCATGCAACTCATATATATGACAAGATTAGAACTCACCCCAAGCATGCATCAGTCATAGATAAATCATGGCATAAGGCTAAAAAATAAGAGTTTCTAACATGGCTTGAATTTTAACTCTCTCACCCATTTAAAATACTAGGTCCACGAGAAATTTCTTCTAATACGTTTAGATTGAGGTAATTCAACCTTTATCCTAAACTTGTGAAGGCAAGAACCCAAAAGTGTGTCGTATGATCTTAACTCTCTTGGATTGGCTATGTCAATCTAGTTTATCCTAATCCATGGTGATAGATATGCTCAATATACATTTTTATAAATGAGGAACCTAGGCAACTCATGTAATGAGAATTCGACTAATGACTCTCGATCCAGACGAATCTATGGCATTAGGCCAAGTAGGTCCCTCCGTTCTACTACCTCGAATTGCCTAGGACCAATTATTCATATTTAGTTCACTCCCCCAAATCTCACCTTTTGTCGCTAATCTCCAATGCTTCCTGAGGCACGAAGACCCGGCTACTTGATGGGACTGGAAGAATGATGCACTTATTCTATGTTCTCTTTTTTGTATTCATGATTTTTTTCAAAATTTTCCTCTCCTTGTCCCCTTTTTTTGAAGCATGTCAATTACATAAGGCTTAGGGGTAACTAGACTATATCCATAATCAGATCCTACCGAGCTAAGGACTACTCGACACCATTGGCAAACCTAGGCTCATACATTCCAAGGGTTGAATGAAACAAGCAATCTAACCTACCTAAGAAACGAATGGAAATAGCATTTGTTCACGGGAAAAGGTTAAAAAGGAATTCGTGCTGAGGAATTGAAGAGATCACGCCATGAAGATATAGAGAGTGTGTATGAGTGAAATGAATCTAATTAAGCATATAAATAAAATTGCATAGGTGTAATAGTCACATCGAGGGTTCATGTCTTCAATTTATTCAAAGAAATTTTTTAGAAGGAAAGTGTGGATGGTGTACGGGTGCAAGTGGTATGATGGGCACCTCACCCAAGCTAGAAGTGAAACGTCTCTCCCCCAAGCTAAAACTAAGCATTTATTTACAAAAATTAATAAACTAATCCTATTAAAAACCAACAGAAGTTTAGGACATGGGTTGCCTCCTATGAAGCGCTATTTTTTATAGTCGTTCGCTCGACTCCCGACGTGATATTCAGGGTGGCTTAAAGGGGTGACGCTCAATGGTTGGCGTCCTCTCAGCAGTTGGGGCAAGAACTCTAGTTGTTGACAGCGGCGACAAATGGATGATCTCAATCACTCCACCATTGGTGATATCCGGGGGCTTCACCTTTGTGTTGGCGACACTCGCCACTCTCTTCAAAAATTTGAACTTCGTCAGCAGTGAGCATCAAAGGCCCTTTCCCCTTGCTCTTCATCTGAGCATCCTTTCCAAGTCCAGGAGGAGTTGACTGGGGAACACATTCTGGCCCGATAATTTCCTTTCCGTCTAGCCCAGAGTTCTCCACTATTCCATCCAAATCTTCAGGGGGTACCTAGACAGCACTTACAATGCTCCTGCTTCATTAACCATCTCTTCTTCATTCTTCAGAAGGTTGCAATTAGATTCGTCAGGTGGTAGCTTCATGGACAGCGCCAAGTCAAATTCCACCATTTGATCACCGACGTTTAAAGACAATTTTTCCTTCTTTACGTCGATGAGCACACTGGCGGTTGCCATAAAAGGTCTTTCGAGAATAATCGGAGTGTGATTATCCTCGGGCATATCCATCACTACAAAATCCACCGGCACACGTACACCGCGGACATTAACTGGTAGATCGTCGACGACTCCCACGGGGTACTTGACGGATCGATCCACTAGCTACAAGGTCATCCCCGTAGGTTCCAGTTCACCCATATTGATCCTTCTGTAGAGTGAGAGGGGCATCAAACTTACACTTGCTCCCAAATCAACAAGTGCTCTATTGATAGAGACTTCCCCTATAAAGCACGGGATCGAAAAGCTTCCCAGGTCTTTAAGCTTCGGTGGATTCGCTCGTTGAATCAAAGCGCTACATTCCGTCGTAAGGACCACCTTTTCCTTTCTTGTCCCCTTCGTCACTAGGTCCTTTAGAAATTTTACGTACGAAGGAATAGTCTCAATTACTTCTAGGAATGGGAACTGAAGACTTAGATCCTTCACCATCTCAAAGAACCTGTCGTACTTTTCGTCAATCTTGGCCTTGGCAAGCATTTGCGGAAATGGGACCAAAGGCTTAAAAATCCTCAAGTCTTCAACCTCATTCTTGTTCCTTTTCCCAGATTCTTCTTCCGGAGTCACGTGATTCGATGTTGAAGCTCCGTTGTCGCTCCCCTCCATATCCGGTTGCACATTGACAATGGGTGCTTCATTATCTTTCTCGGCCTCTCGTGCCGGAATCTTCTTTCCACTCCTCAGAACAATAGCGGAGACATTTGCTTGACCATGTGTCAAGGCTAAGGTTTGGCTTGGTCCCCAAGGATTCACCTGCAGTTGACCCGGCAGTTGTCCTTGCGCCTTTTGGAGGTTGGCTACTTGTAACCCCAACTGGGTCACTTGGTCGGCCAAGGATTTCTGCCCAAGCTGTACTTATTGAGTGATCTTCTCCTGATTCGAAATGTACTGAGCCAGGAGGTTCTCAATTGGAGAGACCACTAGTTGTTGTTGATTGTACTATTGATACATTAATTCGTTAATAGGTGTTTTCAACCATATTTACTTTATTGTAATAATTCCACGAATTAATAGGTGTTTTCAACAATAAAGTAAAAATCACAAGTATTGTTGTTAATAGGTGTTTTCAACAATAAAGTAAAAATCACAAGAGATCTTTAAGCCACTCCTAAATTCTCTCAATTCCCTCATTTGAGCTCTCATTCCTCTTCATGCATTGAAGTCCAGCTCAAGGGAATTCATCCAAGTGCTTTCAAGCCAATCTCAACACTTGGAGATCCTCTTGCATGCCTTGCATTCATCTATGAGTAAGCATCTCAAGGCATAGGTAAGAGTATTTATTTTACTTGGTGAATTTGTTTCTCTAATTCTCTTTGTGGGAATTAGTCTATCTCTCTTTGTGGGAGGTTATCTCTTTGTGGGATTAGGATATTCTCTTTGTGGGAATAACTCTCTTTGTGGGAGTAACTCTCTTTGTGGGAGTTTAGTGTCCTAGTGTAGGGCTAACCCTAATTCTCTGAGTGGGAGTTAGTGATTCTTTTGGTGGGAGTCTTGACCCTCGTGTAGGGTTGTTTGGGTCCTTGTGTAGGGCATAAATCCTCTTGATGGGGTGTCTCTTTGTGAGATTTGTATTCACTTCTCTTTGTGGGAATATAGTGAATATTGGTGTGGCTGGACGTACCCAAGTTTGGGGAACCAGGGTAAAACTTTGTGTTTGCATTTGGATTGATTGTGTCAATTATTTCCTCTTGCATTTATTATTCCGCATTTGCAAGTTTAATTTTAATTGGACAATTTTATTACCATTACACTATTCACCTCCATCTAGTGTGTGTTGTTAGTATTGCAAGGGTAAGGCGATCCTTCCAATTGGTATCAGAGCGAGGTTATAGCATACTGCAACAATGGCATTCAACGCCTCATCCGCGTCTCTTGAAGAAGGTCATTCAACCGTTCGACCCCCGCTCTTCAACGGAACCAACTACCCAAGTTGGAAGATCGGAATGATGATCTACATGGAGGGTCAAGACCTATAGGACATTACGGAGATGCCATTTGAGAAGCCCACTACACCCGCGGCTTCAAGGACAAAGGCAGAGAAGGACTCGATCAAGTTCAATGCGAGGGCTATGAATACATTACATTGCGCCCTCTCGGCAAATGAGTTCAAACGCATCTCCATGTGCAAAACGGCCAACGATATTTGACATACTTTGGAGATATGTCATGAAGGGACTACAAAGGTAAAGAAATCTAAACAAACTGTGTTTAGATCTAAATGTGAAATGTTTAAGATGCAGGAAGGTGAAAGCATTTCAGAGATGTTCACAAGGTTCACAGATATCGTGAACGCTTTGGAGGGACTCGGGAAGACGATTTCCCAATAGGATCGTGTAGAGAAGATCCTTGACTCTCTCACACCTCATTGGGAGTCAAAGGCCAACGGAATTTTGGAGTCTTATGACACGTCCAAATATACCGTTGAGGAGTGTATTGGTAATCTCATGGCGTATGAAGTGAAGCTTCAACACAAGAAGGAGATTCAACCATCAAAGCCCGAGAAGCCGGAGAAGCAAAACGGCATTGCATTCCATGCCAAGGAGGAGCAAATCAAGTGGAGGAAGAAATTCTATCGAGAAGCTCCTAGTGAAGAAGATGAGCTAGAAGAAGCAAGTGGAGAAGAAATTGAGGATCTTGCCGAGCAATTCAAGGCATTCCTCAAATGCAAGCAAGGTAAGTCTTTGTCTAAGTTTGCCTCCAATTCTAACAAGGTTCCTACTTGTTATACTTGCAGTGGAAAGGGTCACTTATCCACCGAATGCCCTTCAAACCCAACAAAGAAACTTACAAGGGTAAAGAGAAGAAGCATTGTAAAGGGAAGTCCAAGTCCAAAAATCACAAGAAGGGATTTATCGGGACTTTTGATGATTCTAGTGAGGATACATCTAGTAATGAAGAGGAGGATGCTAAGGACGATGCTCATGCGTGCTTTGTAGCAATTAATGCTCCTACACCAATCCCCTCTGACTTAAATGAAGATGAGTTGGAAGCATGGCTCAACTCATACAACTCCTATGAGGAATCGTGCCTCATGGCTTTGGAGAAGAAGTCTTCATCAAGCTCTAGCAAGGATGATGCTGATGATGAGATTGAGAAAGAAAAGATCGCATACGAGGAGCTCAAGAATAACTTCGACTTGGTCTCCGAAAAGACTAGTAAGTGCATCAACTCTTACAATAAATTAAAAGCAAAATATAAGATTTCTAAGAGTAGATTGCATGAACTAGATATTGCTAGTGTAATTCATGATGAAATGCATGATTGTGACACTTAGAGAGAGACACACTTCTCTCTCAAGTTAAGGAATTGAGTTTAACTAATGAAAATCTTGTTGCTCAAAACCTTAGCTTAGAAACTCGCATTCAACAACTTACGTTGAATTGTGATGAGAAATCCCGGAAGCTCAAAAGCTTTGTGTATTCTAGGGATTCACTCCACGATTTGTTGGAAAAACAACATCCGGCAAATCATAGAGGAGGTTTGGGTTATTTCAAAATGTGGTACCCAAACCCACCTCTAATTCCTCTTATGGTGCATATACAAGAAATATTGCTAAAGCACCTAAGAAGAATCACCATGCTTTCTTGTACAACAATAACATCAACAAGAAGCATGTAGATCACGAGGTAATGAGGAAGAATGAAAAATCTTCATTTTTTGCTAAGAAGCAAAATCCTCATTCTTTGCATGCCAAGAAATTCGTTTCTACACCTAAGCATGCCACATCCACCCCTCTTTCAAAGGCAAACCCTTGCCTAGGAAATCCTTGAGTTTATGGATTCCCACTAAGGTTAGTATGCAAGAGAGGGATAGTTACATCAACTCTCTAGTTAGGGATGTGATCACCTCATGTGATTACATTAGGAAATCAAACTCCTCTTGGGTTTGGTTCTCTAATGTTTAGGTTCCTCACACATATGCATATTGCATGGGTATTGTACTTAAATGCTTTATTTTTAGCATACCTATTGTTTGTGTGTGTTTCATGATTTTGAACATGTTTTCAAACTTATTTTTTCATGAAAATGGGGACCTCGGGGATGACATTGACATACATGCATTTGTTGATCCATATGTATGTCAATGGGGGAGTTAATATGTTGTATGTTTAAAATATTTTAAAACATATTTTGATTCTTCTTTTTGGGGTGTGTTTGAGATCATTTTTTACAATTGGTTATTATGTGGTGTCAAACCAAACCCCTTAGATATTGCCATAGTGTTTCTTGTTATATTTCTTTTGGCAATATCATTGTGTATCTTTGAAGCTTGATTTTTCCATATCTATTGCTTTGATACACTTTAGACACATGGCTCCATTAATTGTATAATTGGTATTAGATCCTAAAAGTCAAAACTTGACCATTTCTATGATCTAGGAAGAGCATGGGATAGTGATTTATACCCACTAAATTTTTCAATTTGGTATCATACATCTCCTTATTTCTTGCATATTGTCACATCTTGGTTAAGATGACAAAGGGGGATATATTTGATGTCCACCTTTTTGACGATGTCAAGGGGAGAGATATATGCATTATGTAAATATATAAGGGAGATATATTCATATGCATATGGAGAGAGATATATGGGATTAGATAAACCATTCATGTTTGCATGATATTGTCCATTACAATTGGTTTATGTAATCCATGCCTATTATATGTCACCATGATCTTATTTGGTAGAATGAGTATTTACTATTGTGTAGCTCATTGTATAATTGGTGCATATAAGTAGGGGGAGCTCATTAGCATTGTGCTTTAATTCTTTGTGTTTTACATAATGTGTGTCATCATCAAAAGGGGGGAGATTGTTGAGTATTGATATTTCATACCAATCTTATTTTGATGATGATCACAACATTATGTTGTTGCTAATGACTCTCTTGTTTTAGTCTCACAGTTTCATTCCTAGAATATCTTTCTTGGAGACTAATCACTTGGTGCAAGGATGGACATCAAGTGGAGAAGGGCCAAAGCTTGGACTCAAGGAGTGCCAAAGCTTGGAGATGATGGAGAGCTTCAAGGCATCAAGATTGAAGACTTAGACTCTAAGGAAAGCAATGTAATCCATGTAATATTTACTTTATTGCTTTCTCTCTCTTTTGAGTCTAGGTTAATGTAATGCCTTGTTAGATGGTCTACTCATTCATGCATATGCATTTAGCCATCTTAGTGAGCCTTAGGATTATCGTAGAATCCAACCCAATAGGCTCATCTTGTCCAAAGACTCATTTGGAGTCTCTGGCTTTCCATCAGTCGCCTGCTGAAGGATACACAGTCGACTGGGTGATTTCCAGTCGCCTGTAGATCCTTCTACAGTCGCCTGATATGCACTGCTCAAGTCAACATTTCAATTGACTCAAACTTGAGCTTTACGCACAGTCGACTGCTGCTCAGTTTACAGTCGCCTGTAGATTTACAGTCGCCTGGGAATTGGCCAACAGTCGTCTGAGTAGCGTAAGTGCAATCTCTGCATCTCTCTGTCTTTTCTCCATCTTATACAGCAGTCGACTGATGAAGGTATTACAGTCGCCTGACTATAAGACAGTCGACTGTATTATTGACATCAGTCGCATGTATGCTTATCTGGAGAAAGAGTGCAGCTCTCTGTTTTATTCCATCTCCTGCAGCAGTCGCCTGCTGAAGGTTTTACAGGCGCATGTCCTGTTTCCAGTCGACTGTATTGTCTTCTTCAGTCGACTGTCCTGGCTCAGATTATAGCCGTTGGATATTTTCTAGCCGTTGATCAGTCGACTGTCTTTTGATCATCAGTCGACTGTTGATGTCGTTTTCGCCCAGTTTCTAGCCGTTGCAGCTTTGGGCTGATGGCTGTTTTCTTGGGTTTTGAGGGTTGATATAGGGTTCCTATATATATGGGTGTGCTGATATCTCTAGAACTTCTTGATGCTATTGAAAATCTCAAGAGATCTTTAAGCCACTCATAAACTCTCTCAATTCCCTCTTGTGAGCTCTCATTCCTCTTCATGCATTGAAGTCCAGCTCAAGGGAATTCATCCAAGTGCTTTCAAGCCAATCTCATCACTTGGAGATCCTCTTGCATGCCTGGCATTCATCTATGAGTAAGCATCTCAAGGCATATGTAAGACTATTCATTTTACTTGGTGAATTTGTTTCTCTAATTCTCTTTGTGGGAATTAGTCTATCTCTCTTTGTGGGAGTTTATCTCTTTGTGGGATTATGATATTCTCTTTGTGGGAATAACTCTCTTTGTGGGAGTAACTCTCTTTGTGGGAGTTTAGTGTCCTAGTGTAGGGCTAACCCTAATTCTCTGAGTGGGAGTTAGTGATTCTCTTGGTGGGAGTCTTGACCCTCGTGTAGGGTTGTTTGGGTCCTTGTGTAGGGCATAAATCCTCTTGGTGGGGTGTCTCTTTGTGAGATTTGTATTCACTTCTCTTTGTGGGAATATAGTGAATATTGGTGTGGCTGGACGTACCCAAGTTTGGGGAACCAGGGTAAAACTTTGTGTTTGCGTTTGGATTGATTGTGTCAATTATTTCCTCTTGCATTTATTATTCCGCATTTGCTAGTTTAATTTTAATTGGACAATTTTATTGGCATTACACTATTCACCCCCCTCTAGTGTGTGTTGTTAGTATTGCAAGGGTAAGGCGATCCTTACATAGAAATCATGCAATAGATTACTGTAGAAAATAGTAGTATAAACGCAATATCAAAATATAGGAATGATCAAAGTACTTACAGATAAAATTAAATGCAGAGCAGCCAAAAATTCCTAAAATAGCTTTAAAATGGGGATTGCGTTTCTGGGAAAACCTAGCCCTATTTATACAATTTGGCAAGATGACAGGGAATATTCCCACAAAAAATAGACATTCACCCGATCTGTTGAAACTTCAACCGATCGGGTGAGACGATGGAAAACTTGGTCTTCGGCTTTGATAGATCTCACCCGATCGCTGAACCGATCGGGTGAGTCTTCTAATTCTTGAGCATGGGAAGCAGTAGCTACAGGTGACCCGATCGGTTGACAAGTCAACCGATCGGGTGAACTTTGGCTCTCAAAACAACGTTCTGTGTCACATCCACCCAATCACTGAACCGATCGGGTGGAATTGCCTCTTCCTCGGGACTGATACGGTCGCATGAACCGATCGGATGGATCAGTCTACCCGATCGGTTGAGAGCTGATACATGGTTTATCTTGACGATTGGCTCTCAGGATCTCGTGCGACACTTTCCGTTGCTCCGGGGACTCATGATGTTGGCCTTGTTGTCCCTTGCGCTAGCAATATCTTACAAAAGTACACAAACACAACGAAAGTAAAAAGAAACTAAAAAACACAAAGGAACGGATTCGAAACAACGAAAAACGACGGAAAATTACGGAGAAGACGTGCGTGAATATATAAAATATAAACGCACGTCACATACCCGATGTCTAATCCTGCACCAAAGATACTATGAAGAGTGCGTTGGGATAAACGTCTGATGAACACTTACCATGAGTCTGTCTTGCTCCAAAAAACACAATAAAGAATGTTTTGAGCATATGATCAAGTGGGATGGGTTCTAGATGATTTCTAAGATACCATATGATGGAAATGATCCAAATGAAAGTGTGTGTGCATCTACTCAAGGCTACAAATATTCTATGAAACAAAAGAAAAGTTACATGAAAAATAGAATAAAAAATACACTTGAGTAATTCAAGCTTTATGCAATGCTTTGCTCCATAGCCTTGAACCATCATCCCACCACCTATGTTTTGTCTCCTCATCAAGATAATCAGATGTTAATCTGAGACTAAAACAAGTAGAGTCATTAGCAACTACATAATGAGGTGAACATCATCAAAACAAAAGTGGGCTAATTAGCCAATATTAACATTTACCAATTAGATCTACTCTCTCCTACCTAGGTCAAGGGGATTCCAGCACCTGTTCCACGAGGTCTGCTCCCCCTTGTAAGCAAGGATGACCTCCACGTGGTTTGCTCCTTCAGACAGAGACAATCCCATAAGGATGATCTCCACGAGGTCGGCTCCTTAGCCCCAATGCTCCTACATGGTTATCTCCGCAAGGTTGGCTCACTTAACAGCTACGCTCCACAGGGACAGCCTCCACGAGGTCGGTTCCAGCAGCTACGTTCCACAGGAATGGCCTCCACGAAGTCTACTCCTCTAGCAGCATGGCTACTTAAGATTACCTCGGTGACACACACCTGAGGTCGGCTCTTTTAATTACATCATCCAAGGGTTTATCTGCCTAACAGATCAGTTTCCATAAACACCATACACCATATTCAGGCATCCCTTTTCCCAGGTCATTGCAAACAGAAAACCATCCAGATTCATCCAGTAGCGTGACGAACAGACGTGCTTAATTTGAAATTCTATGTATACCCTTTCTTATTGTTCACCACCAAATTTGAGGAATCGATTACGTGTTGAAGATCCGGGATCTCCATAACCCATGCTGATTTGGCGTAACCAACCATCAGCCTATAATATAACGAATCAACGCGATATTAGATATGCACACACAAATCCTAAAATCCATATCCTCCTTCCTCCTGCTAGGAACTCAGTTAAGCATCATATGCGAATCAGTGGCCATCCCCTCTGATCCGTTCTTCTCTCTGTTTTAGGTAGACGGCGAAGGAGCGTTTTGGCCCAATGAAACACTGCATGTGCTCTCTATTGGTGCAGGATCCTTGCATCCGACGACGTGCAAATTTTCTACATCAACAAGTTCCAAAACTCGCTATTTATTGGAAAAATTGCTTTGCCCTTCTCGTATAACTCAAAATTCGGAATGTAAGCTGATCTAATATAGAACGTATGTAGTAACTGTATTTGTATATTTTTTTTAGTATAAGCATTATCTATATTTGCATTTGGATTTGAAACTTATTCATATTGATCAAAATACAGATTCGGATTCGAACTCGGGCCGAATTATCTATATTTGTTCTCACCCCTGCTCAAAATAGTGCAAGTAAGACCTCTGGTAGGTTAGAATTCTTCTTCAACCCCTATGTTCCCATCACAAGTAAATTCATTCTAACCCCCTTGTTTGGCTCTGATTTCTTTTGTTACCGACAAAGGAAGCTCCGAAGCTGGCAACGGTTTGTCCCGAATCCTTTAAGTCGCCTAATAACCAAGAGAATTGCTATATACACCCCTAGCATAGGGGTGTATGTGATGATTAGAGGCTAAATATGGAAAGAATTTCATATCACCATGTCAATTCACTTTATCTCTCCCTTGATTTTACCATTTTTAACACTTAATCATTATATACACCCCTATCCTTAGGGGTGTAGATAGTCTGTCTCATAACCAAAGGGCTAAAAAACAATTTCCTCCAACTCCCAAGACCACCCCACTTGGCAAAGGACAAATACCAGAATCGTATGTCTATAAAAAACGGAAGACTAGAACAACATCGTCTTCCCCCTCCATCCCTCTCTCTCTCTCTCTCTCTCTCTCTCTCTCTCTCTCTCTCTCTCCAATGGGTTCAGCGGCAGGTAATTTAACAACAGCTAACCCTAAAACTATCTTGACTTGATAATTAAGCTTTCTTGTTGCTAATTGGCAGAAGAAGTGAGGGAGCATCTGCTGGTGGACGTGGATCCTGAGGAGCCCGACGTTGCATCAACAACTGAACCAAAATTCCAGATAAGGAGCCTAACGAAGATATCAGATGGGGGAGGAGGGGGCGAGCAAGCGATAATCCTCAAAGGAGTTAACCTTGAGATACCGAGGGGCAAGGTTGTTGGGATCATCGGCCCCAGCGGCAGCGGCAAATCCACGCTCCTCCGAGCCCTCAACCGCCTCTGGGAGCCGGCCCCGGCCACCGTCTTCCTGGACGGACACGACATCTGCAGGCTTGACGTGCTGTCGCTTCGCCGGAAAGTTGGCATGCTCTTCCAACTCCCCGCACTCTTTGAGGGTAATATTTAACTATTCATACTTTTCTTGACGATTATGCTCTTCTTAGTCTCTGTGTGCTAATCGGATCTTGGGGGTGAGCTAAAGCCATGCTCTGCTCAACATTAGTTTGATGATAATGTTATGGATCATGCTCAATTTGGCCATGAATTTGGGCTATAAGCTAAGATCACCGTCAAGTTGCTATCGTATATGAGATGGATGGCGTCTCGTATACGACTAGATTGGTAGATGAATTGCCTAGTTAAATTCTTAATTACCAACAAAATGCCCAGACTTAAGGCTACACATTTGTTGATGCAAAAAATCTCGCGGAGCCCAGATCCGACGATGGCGACAAGTATTCGAGCAACAGGTTGAGCCCAGTCAGGATGGTTTTGTCGGGCTGAGGATGGAAGTCCTTTGCTAACGCCTAAAACATTATAAAGCTCGTTAGCCTCACCGGAGGGGATGACCCCCCCCCCCCCCCCCCCCCCCCCCCCCCCCACCCAATCAGACTCTGACGCTTAAGTTAGATTCAAGCGAGAAGGAGAGAGCATGGCTAGATGTAGACGCCGTTAGGTTTTTGAGACCTTGTCATTAGGGTATGGAGATTGGGCATTTTGTAGGTCCAAGAGGATGTATCTTGAGGAGTAAGTGTCGTCCTGTTTATATATGGGCCAAATGCCAATGAGAGCCAGCCAGGTAGAAAGCTAAAAGCTGTTGTTTTCAGGACGTAGTCTATTTCTGTCCATCGGTGATGTATGGCAGCCGATCATTTCTACGAATAAGACATGTATTTCTGCGGATAAAGCATGAATTGAATGTCGATTGTGATTGGAGAGAGAATGGTGGTCGCTTGCTTAGGTTCCCACCACGTGGATGACGTGGGCTAGGCTGAGCTACTGAGGGCTAGCCCCAAGCTACCTGATTACCACCGAAGATGTGTGGGGGGTGAACCGCTGACACTGAGGTTAGGTTGCCCCTATGAGGCTATGCTAAGGTCGGGCCTGATCGACCCTTCGAGTCAGGTCGAGTGGTTTCCATTGGGGGGTCCCATCTGACGTATTGGGCCGGGCTTGGCTACTGGTGGGTTAGACTTGACTTCTGAGATCAGTATCTATAATGGCCCATCGTCTTCTTGGCTAGGCACTGCGGGCCCAAACCACCACCGTGAGGTCACGAGTGGAGAGACAGGGAGACGAACTGAAGAGGAGATGATGCTTACCTAGCTGAGGTCTTGTTTCGGGGACAAGAAAACGAGGGGGCACTTTGTTTGAAAGGACAAGTACTCTGATGGCGTGTCATCGCATCTGTTATGATCCGTGAGCTGAAGCATCGAGAAGTGGAGAAGATCCCCTGAACTGACCTGCACTGAATGCAAAATCCACGTGATCAATGCTAGTTTCTGAGGATTCAATGACATGGTGTTGCTTGATTTGCACTCGAGGGAACATGTCTCGTCGCGATGATCCGGCGGCTTAGAATGTTTCGATCCGATAGTCAGGGTTGACTCCTATTGCTCCTTAGCTTCATGAAAGAAGGGGAGAAGAGCAGCTTGCTTCTGCACTTCGAGTCTTTCCCTTCACCTTTTATTTGAGAAAATGTCAGAGTTCCCCAGCTCTACTGATGTAACAAATTCCCAGCTATACCACAGTCACCCGTGCCACCGTCATTGGCATTGGTGCCATCGTCCGACGAGGCTCTGTCAAGTGAGGAGCAGGTGAGCAGGGAGGACATGGACCTTATGCAAATCTTTGAGGTGGAGGGTCGGTCCAAGGATGAGAGGAATGGTTTATTGCCATCTCACTTGCTCCTGGAAGGGCTTTAGGTTCGAACTCATTGGTTGAGCGTTAGACTTAGCCCTCTAAGTCGAGAGAGCATACAAGTGGTCATGCTTGGACGTCTGAATGTAGGGCATGTGGGGCTCATGCTAAGAACATGGTCTTGAACTAGCCGCGGTTGCTAGACTGTAGTTGTCCAAAGCCGAGGTGTTGAAGTCAAGCACTGATGACCCAAGCTGCTATCGCAGGATCGGGAAGCAAATCTAGGCTGTTTTTGACCTCGTTTGATGGGGTCCCTTACCATGATGAGGAAAACCTAAGGACAGTGCTTTGGTAAGAGAAGCATGATATTCTGAATGATGTAAGTGATCACCGTTGGAATGCGAGGCAACGACATTGAAGAGAGATGCATTTAATGTAAAGTTTGAAAAGACATGCTGGCCGAGGGATACTGATGTGTGGGGAGACGGTCTGCATGTACGCTATGTGAGGGCCGACCAGTTGAATCAATCTTGGACAGCCTCGACTGGCGCCGAGTAGATCGAACAGTTTCTATGATCTCCCGATGGACCCTATCAGGGGTTATGTTAAAAAGGGGAAGAAAGTTTGTAGTTTTTGTACTTGTGTCATTCTTCCTTTCCCATTTGGTTGTTTTCCACCACAATCTCTCTTTTCGAGTCAATGGCTAAACGATCCTCTTCTTCTTCTAAAGATCTGTTTGTCCTCATGAGGTGGGATACATGTTCCATGGATGTGACGAAGAGGAGATGGCCTTGTCACGGTGATGCTAAGGTGGCAAGGTTTACGGGCCATAGACCTTATATTGAGAATAATCTGCCTCCTATGGGAGCTCGTGATGCGTCAGATGAGGAGGTTGAGCTTTGACATCATGCCATGGAGGAACTCACCCGTAAGGGAAATGTCAAGGCAGGCAAGGTGTGACTAAAGCTATGCCGTCTAAGGGGCTAGGAGACCATGCCCGTTTGGAGGGGGTTTGAAGTCTCATCGCTTGGCAGAGTACGATGCTGAGGGCATTGGTGTTGGGGTTCTTGACTACATGTTGGGTGCAGCTCTAGAGGTTGCTGGTCTTCCCTGGCTGGATATCGACGGGCTCATCATGGGCCTTCAGAGGGTTTGACATGTATGTTCCATCACATCCTCTATCCTATGTGCTTTCGTAGTACTGACTCTCCTGTTTTATGCAAGGGATAGCAGAGCAGTGACACTACCATCATAGTCTTTGCATGTGCAGGCAGAGAGTGGGGAAGCTAGGCAGCGACCTCGTCCGACTCAGGAACCAGCTTCACATGCTTGATTTGGATATGAAGAATCCGAAGGCCGATTTTCGGTGAGACGAGGATGATAAGTTTAAGATGAAGAAGGAAGCTACCTTGACGGCCCTGACCCGCCATCATGAGCTGGAACAAGTTAAGTATTGGGCTGACATGGACTTTGAAGCTGGGCCTAGGTTTATGAAGAATATATATGTTCATAGGGATGTTTCCGTAACATGTCGGCACACTCTCGTTCCTGTAGGCAGGTGTTATTCCTACAGTCATTGCAAGAGATCCATCGAGAAGGGCCTCTAATGGCAGAGCAGGGACCTCAGCCCGGGAGGCCCCAGGTGAGGGAGAAGCTGAGAATGAGTCTGATGCAAGCCCTACTATGTAATATTTGCTTTCCTTTTGTTGGGCCACAAGGTGGCAGTTTGACGTGCGTTTATATTTCATATATTTACGCACGTTTTCTTCCGTGTTTTTTCTTATTTTACCGCCGTCTTTTATTCGTTTTCTTGTGTTTTCTTGTTTTCTTTCACTTTTCCGTTTTTTCAGTGTTTTGCATGAGTTTGCTGGCATTTGGGGCACAAAACGATGATATCATGTGTCCCCGGAGCAACGGGAGGAGTCACGCGTGATCCAGGGGGTCAAACGACGAAGATTGCATCTTTCAGCCCCTCACCCGGTCGGTTGGTCATCTCCAACCGATCGAGTGATGCACGCGTGCACCACCCGGGCGCAGCTTGGAGCTCACGAGAAGTCACCCGGTCAGTTCAGTGACCGGGTCAAAAGCTCAAAGTCTCTGGAATTCGAAGCTGAATTGCCAACTGATCGGGTGACCTTCACCCGATCGGTTCACCTGTAGCTGAATTTCAACAGCCGAGACACGAAGTTCCAACCGGTCTCCTCACCCGGTCTGCACCAAGATCCAACCGGTCGGCACCAAGATCTAACCGACCGGTTCACCCTGACCGGGTGAAACCCCGCATTGCGCTGTAATTTTGTGGAGCGGCTCACCTGACCGGTTGACTTGTCAACCGATCGGGTGATGTCGTTTTCTATAAATAGAACCCTAGGTTTCCCAGATTTGGGAGTTGGTTATTTTTTGCTGTTTTCTTTATTTTGTGACGGCTGTAATTTTCCAGTTTTTGTAAGTTTTCGGATCTTTGTAAAACTTTAGTATTATCTTAATCGCTTTACTACCATCGCATTTCTATTGTTTGATTATGATTTTGACGGTCCATTTTCATTTAGGTCGCTTTTTAATGAATATTTGTGAGTAGTTCCCAAATCTGGGATTTTGGCGGAAACCCCTTCGGGGGCTCTTCCCGATGCGTCCATAGGGTTAGGAAATCGATAGGGATTAGGAATCTAACGGTTACGCTGGGTGTTTTATTGTCATCGGCGGGAAAAAGACCGCCTTTGACCGTTGGGCCAAGGGGGAATAAACTTGGCTGTTGACTCCCTAACCATAGCTCACGCCCTTAGCGTAGACGTCGAATCCTAGCGCGTGGGAGCGGCAGGATGAGACGTTGGGAGCTATCGTTGCGAGCTTAGTGCTCCCGGAGTCGATCAGTGTTAATGGACACGGGAGTGCCCACTGATCGAACCCGGAAAGTCCGGCGTATCATCCTGGGCACCGACCGGAATATCGGGCCCATGGGATGCCGGTACCACTTTCAGAGGCAACGTCTCACCATTAGCCCCTAATTCCGATCGCTATCCTACCCGTAGGCCGTATCGGCGAGAGTCGCTTGTTGGGGTCGAAACCAGAGTCCCGGGTTTTTCCTTCATATTGTCTACACCTTGCATTCCTTTACCGTGACAACCCATCATTCGATCTGGGCTAGCTCGCCCATGGGGTGATTTTGATCCTCTTTGACACAAGCACATCCTCGCCTCCCTGTGTTCGACCCCCAAGCCACACTACAACACCGTGCGCTTACGGTTACAAATATTTAAATCTCCTCGCCCCCATTCGCATCATTGCACACCATCCGGCGCGCAAGAGCCGCGCCCGGCGGGGGCCCGGTCAAGTTTATGGTGTCGTTGCCGGGGAGGCAACGTGCTTGTTATTTTTGGATCTCATGAACCCTAGTGTCTAGCTCTCATCCCTACCTCGCGATAATTTTCGCATTCTTCTTTTTCCTTTTTATTTTCTTATTTTTTATTTTTATCTTTATTTTTATTTCTTATCTTATCTGTTTCTTTCCCACTTTTCGCTTCACGGGTGTTTGTTGTTCTTCATGCGCAGGAGTTCAAGAAGTCTCGACGACTTGATCCCCGTTGATCCAGAGATAAACGCCACCCTAAGGCATTTGGCCGCCGAGAAGCGAAGAAGAGAGGATCTTGAAGCCATGGGGGAGAACACCCCGCCTCACAAGTCCCTGTTGGAGTACTCGATGCCTTCCATCGAGTCAACCTCCGCCATCCGTCCTCCAGCTATTACGGCCCAAAGCTTCGAGCTTAAGCCATCTTTGGTGACGTGGATCCAGCAGGATCAATTTTCGGGTGTGCCCATGGAGAGCCCGATTGAGCATCTAGACTCCTTCTTGGAGAAATGTGACACCTTCCAGATAAATGGTGTCACAACTGAGGCGATCCGACTGAAGCTGTTCCCCTTCTCCTTGCGAGATAAGGACAAGTTGTGGCTTAGGGGGAAGGACCTAAATACATTCAACACCTGGGAGAAGCTCTCAAATGCTTTCATGACGAAGTTCTTTCCCCCGGAGAAGACCATGAAGCTGAGGAGTGAGATCTCCTCTTTCTCCCAGGCCAGCCACGAGTCCTTGCATGAGGCTTGGACAAGATACAAGGAGATGCAGAGAAGATGTCCCCACCATGAGCTCCCCAAGTGGCAGATCATAAATCTGTTTTATAATGGGTTGAGGGACGATTTGAAATCTTCCATGGATGCCGCGGCTGGAGGGTCCTTCATGTCAAGAAGCGAAGAAGATGCCGGGCAAATTTTGGAAAATATGGCATCCAACAATGAACGATGGTGTGACGAGAGAGCCACACCAAGATCTGGGGGCGTCCATAGAGTCGAAGACGTCGACAAATTGTCGAGCAAGTTTGACTTGCTGTCAACCCAGATCTCTGCATTGATGGTAGGCGCAGGTGGCGCCGGTACACAACAGATTGTTGCGATGGAATCTGAAGTTTTTGGAGAGTTCGACGGTGGTGACATCTCACCACCGTTGGATCAGGCGAGCGCATTATTTTACAATCCTACAGGGAATGCGCCATTTCCACCACGGACCAACTCAAACCCGGCCTACTCTCCCAACAACCGGAATCATCCGAACCTTAGTTACCGGGCGCCTTATCAACAGCTGGCTCAGCAACAACAGCAGATATATCAGCCGGCTAGGCCCCATCAGCAGTTTCAGCAGCAGCAATTTCAGCAGCAACAACCTCCACAACAGTACCAGCAGTACACTCCTAGGAATCAACAGCCCATCCAGTAGCAATATGATCAACAAAGGGCCGTCTCTCTGGTTGAGTCCCTCTTGACTCAATACATAGCCAACCAGGAGAAGATCAATCTGAAGCTGGAGATGGGACAAAGAGTTCTCACTGATCAGGTGACCCAGCTGGGGTTGCAAGTGGCAAACCTTCAGAGACCGCAGAATCTTTTACCGCCACAGCCTGAGGTGAACCCTAGGGGGTAAATCGGACCTTGGCGCTCACACATGAACACGAAAATGTGTCCGCCATCATCTTGAGGAGCGGGACACAAATTCCTACTAGAGGGCCACCCATGGAACCGGAAGCACCACTGGCCATAGAGCGGCCAATTGAAAAAGCTAATGACGACGGTGCCACATCGCCAAAAATTGTGGTTCCGGAGGGAACCCCCGAAGAAGAGAAGAAGAAAGAAGAAGGGAGTTTGAGGGTATTCAAGCCCGTTGTACCTTTCCCACAACGGCTCGCCAAAGCCAAAATCGATGAGAAGTATGGCAAATTCTTTGCCATGGTGAAAGATATGAGCTTACAAATCCCCTTCCTCGAGGCCATCGAGACAATCCTCTCATATGCCAAATTTCTGAAAGACTTGGTGACACGGGGATCTAGAAAAGAGAAGGTCGTGTTAACGATGGAGTGCAGCGCACTAATTCAGCGCGCAAATCCGCCCAAGCTCAAGGACCCCGGAAGTTTCTCCTTCCCCTGCTCTATTGGGGAAGTGTAAATCCAGAAGGCGCTCGTCGATCTAGGAGCGAGCGTCAGCTTAATGCCCCTATCGCTGTACAAGAGAATAGGGATGGGAGACTTAGAGCCCACCGGCATGACATTGCAACTTGCTGACCGTTCGGTCAAGTATCCGGTGGGAGTGGTGGACGACCTCCCCGTCGATGTGAAAGAAGTACATGTACCGGTTGATTTTGTGGTGATGGACATGCCGGAAGACAAGCATACCCCAATTATTCTTGGACGACCCTTTATGGCAACCGCCGGAGTTTTGATAGACGTGAAGAATGGGAAGCTTTCCCTCAATGTGGGCCAAGAAAGAGTCGAATTTGACTTAGGCTTGTCGATGAAGCATCCTAATCCCCCGGACGATCCGAGTATCAGTATGCTGGAGAATGAAGAAGATTGAGCTGTTGAAACAAGTGCCTGGGAAGTGCTCTCAAGGAATCCCCCGATAGCTTGGGGGACCTTGGAGAGCAAGTCGGCTCCCCAAAGAACGAAGTTGCGAAGGAGGCGGTTGCGCGACATGTGATCCCTCCCGGATTTCCTAAGTCTCCTCCCACGAGGAGAAAAGGAAAAGAACCCATGGACCTCACCGGTGATGAGGTTCAGATCCTGAAAAAAATGGCGGTATACGCCAATTTGAGGGAGAAGCCCCCGGATCCTGTAGACAAGGGGAGGGTAGTCGAGCAAATCTTTTTACAGCTGTCGACTACACCAATAGCCACAACCTCTGGAGCTGAAGAGATGCCGGATTTTGGGCATCACCCGTATCGCCCACCATGAACATCATCAACGGGCGTCGAGCTAAACGACGTTAAACAAAAGCGATTCATGGGAGGCAACCCATGTTCTAAACTTTTACTCCCGTTTTAAAGACTTTTTCTTAACTTTATTTTATCTATTTTTATAAATAAATCCAGCCGAAACATCTTCCGTCGTGAAACTTAGGTGATTTTTGGGTTTTTGCAGAAAACAAGGCCTCAACCGATCGGGTGATAACTCACCCGATCGGTTGAGATGTATCAGCTTACGGCCGTGTCTGTCGCCAAATGAACCGACCGGGTGAAGAAAGATGAGACCGGGTGAGCAGACCGGGTGACCTGGGGAAACTCTCGGGAAAATTTCAGAATTTGTCAACCGACCGGGTGATAATGTGCGAGACCGGTTGAGGGACCGGGTGAAGAACTCTGAGTTCTCGGGAAAATGTGTGGAGCGGCGAACCGATCGGTTGAGTTCTCAACCGATCGGGTCACCTGAAGCAACTCTTCAGCCAAACTTTTCGACCACGAAGTCAACCGATCGGGTGACAACTCACCCGACCGGGTCGACTTGAATCCCTATAAATGGCCGCCCCCGCCCGTTTGTTCTGCCCTCGCATATTTCGAAATTCCTATCGACGGTTTGCCTTCTCCTCTTGCACCTGACCTCGTTCCTCCCCTAAATCAACCCCAATCGATCCCCCCCTCTCCCTATCCATCTCTCCATCGATTTCTCTCCATCTTCCTCGATTCCACCCGCACACAAAACCCTAACTTTCCCCCATTCTCCCCAAATTTCGAAACTTGCTGAAGAGATTGTCGCGGCTTCTCACGTGCTCCTATCGAGTAGCATTGGGGCGTCTACGAGCAACGATCTTCATTTCATTTGGGTAAACTCGCTCCTTAACTCAATTTTTATTTTGCCCCAAATATTCCATTTTGCTCGTTGTTCGTGTTTGTGTGTCTTCATTGTCTTTTGCATATACTCACACGCCCACACGACTCCTGCACAATGCCTCCCCGCCGTGCTAAGCCCACCGACGCCAGCTCTTCCAAACCCAGGCCCAATCGTCGCGCTCGTCGCACACAACCCCCCGCTCAATCCACCACCACCAATTCATCTACCACCCCACACACCACTTCTCCCGCTCACATCGGTGATGCAGAATTCGGGCATGACCAATCCGACCGATTCATAGCCATGATCCTCCTGGCTGGACATGGTGGTCGGGCAACTCAGGAGTCAGTCGACCGAGACCTGCCCTTTCTTCAAAGCTTTATTCGCCACATTCGCACTGACCCACCCGATGTCTCCGAGCTTCACATTCCTCCCCCCACCACTCCTGGTCCCCAGCACAGGCCCCCATCACCACCCCCAGAGGGTGGTGCCCCTGCTTGATATTTTCTCGTCCCACTTTTGTCCCCCCTATTTCTAGTGCCCATCTGTCTTTGCGGGGCCCTGCTTTACCACTGCTAGGGGGAGGACTCATTCACGTGTCAAACCGCTTCCTTTTTTTTTATTTATTTTATTTATTTTTTTTATTTCACTTTGTTTCTTTTGACATCACCCTTGCCCATTTCTGCACTTTCACGATCTTATCTTATTGCTAGCACTGTCATGTCTAGCTTGGGGGAAGTCTATTTTGGGTGTGTTGTCGTGTTTTGTTCTTGTGTATGTGCTTGTTTTACTTTTTGTCGTGTCGTGTCGTGTGGTTTGATCGTGACGTGTCGTGTCGTGTAGTTTATTCATTTTCTTTCTTTCTTTTTCTATTTTCGTGTCGTGTGGTTTGATTTTGATTTTTCTTTATTTTCAGTTTCGTTCGTGTGTTTTTCGTGTTTTTCATTTTTTTTTGTCGGTGCGTATTCCCCCCCCCCATTTTCATTGCCCTCCCGTACTCACTCTTATTGCATTGAGGGCAATGCAAGCTTCAGCTTGGGGGAGTCACACTTTGTGCGTCGTTTGAGTCTTTCTTTTTCGTTTTTGTGTCGTTTTCATCGTGTTTTTAATTTTTCTTTTCTTCTTTTTATCTCTTTCTCCTAGAGATGAACCCTATGATGAATTGCCACAAAATCACACACACCTAGCATGACATCGATAATCACACTCACTAACCCTAGGATATCGAGTCCCCTGCATTTCACGCATCGTGGGTCCACTTAGCTTTTTTGTGAGTCGTGTGTCGTGCCTAGCTGTGTGGTGTGCTTCTACTTTGTGATTCACTTTATATACCTGTCCAGGAATGACCCCTAGATTATCATGTTTCGATATGAATATGCGGTACTTATTTCTACTGTCTGCTTCTTCTGCATGCTATATATATCGTACGCTTCATTTCGCATGTGTCGGGATTCCACAATTAAGGACAAGGATAACCCATCTAGCCCATGCTCTGATTAGCGAGAATAGTTTCCTTTGCCCAAGTGTTTAGATTCCGACTTCTTTTTTGTTTTACTTGGTGCAAATCCCCTCGCCGTGTACCGTTCTCCCACTTGGGAGAGTACACATGTGTATAGCCAAAAAACCCCAAAATCCAAAAAAAAAAGGAGAAAAGAAAAGAAAAACCCAAAAAGAAGAGAAATAAAAAGAAAAGCAAAAGAAAAAAAATGGTATACCCAAAAATCCAAAAAAAATACAAATACCCAAAACCCAAAAAAATTTCAGTGTAAATATTTTCCTACTTGTCGAGAATAAAGGTAAGGCGAGAATTTGCACAGAGTGTTCTTCTCCACATCATCTCAACCCCCATCGGTTTCGAAAACACTTGGCTTAGGAACTTTTTTAGCTATTATCTAGGCTATAGTGGTGTGATTTCCTTAACCCTAGTTGTGGAGTCCCTGACGCATGATATGTTTCGATTCTCTCTATTCTCATGCATGCTTGAACTACTTATATTCACCGCTTTATTCAATTCGAATCAATATTTGGGTCATTTCCTGGATTTGTGTATATCGATCTTTATCGTACATCGTAGATAGTGACACGGACTGCTAGCGCATGACCACACTCACTTGCGCTTCACCGCGTGGGCCCACGGCACTTGTTTGGACTCGTATTCCTAGGTTTAGTGATGTGATTTGGCGTTTGCTTGCTTGGTGTGTCGTTCTTGATTTTGTTGGCCCTGACGGACGATCTAGGATATAGAGTTTTCTTTTTCTCTCTTTCTCTCTACTTTTCCCCTCCGAGCTCCTACTCTCACTCGTCTTCATCGAGGACGAGGAAGAGTTCAGCTTGGGGGATTTTGACGTGCGTTTATATTTCATATATTTACGCACGTTTTCTTCCGTGTTTTTCCGTATTTTACCGCCGTCTTTTATTCGTTTTCTTGTGTTTTCTTGTTTTCTTTCACTTTTCCGTTTTTTCCGTGTTTTGCAGGAGTTTGCTGGCATTTAGGGCACAAAACGATGATATCATGTGTCCCCGGAGCAATGGGAGGAGTCACGCGTGATCCAGGGGGTCAAACGACGAAGATTGCATCTTTCAGCCCCTCACCCGGTCGGTTGGTCATCTCCAACCGATCGGGTGATGCACGCGTGCACCACCCGGGCGCAGCTTGGAGCTCACGAGAAGTCACCCGGTCGGTTCAGTGACCGGGTCAAAAGCTCAAAGTCTCTGGAATTCGAAGCTGAATTGCCAACCGATCGGGTGACCTTCACCCGATCGGTTCACCTGTAGCTGAATTTCAACAGCCGAGACACGAAGTTACAACCGGTCTCCTCACCCGGTCCGCACCAAGATCCAACCGGTCAGCACCAAGATCCAACCGACCGGTTCACCCTGACCGGGTGAAACCCCGCATTACGCTGTAATTTTGTGGAGCGGCTCACCCGACCGGTTGACTTGTCAACCGATCGGGTGATGTCGTTTTCTATAAATAGAACCCTAGGTTTCCCAGATTCGGGAGTTGGTTATTTTTTGCTGTTTTCTTCATTTTGTGACGGCTGTAATTTTCCAGTTTTTGTAAGTTTTCGGATCTTTGTAAAACTTTAGTATTATCTTAATCTCTTTACTACCATCGCATTTCTATTGTCTGATTATGATTTTGACGGTCCATTTTCATTTAGATCGCTTTTTAATGAATATTTGTGAGTAGTTCCCAAATCTGGGATTTTGGCGGAAACCCCTTCAGGGGCTCTTCCCGATGCGTCCATAGGGTTAGGAAATCGATAGGGATTAGGAATCTAACGGTTAGGCTGGGTGTTTTATTGTCATCGGCGGGAAAAAGACCGCCTTTGACCGTTGGGCCAAGGGGGAATAAACTTGGCTGTTGACTCCCTAGCCATAGCTCACGCCCTTAGCGTAGACGCCGAATCCTAGCGCGCGGGAGCGGCAAGATGAGACTTTGGGAGCTATCGTTGCGAGCTTAGTGCTCCCGGAGTCGATCAGTGTTAATGGACACGGGAGTGCCCACTGATCGAACCCGGGAAGTCCGGCGTATCATCCTGGGCACCGACCGGAATATCGGGCCCATGGGATGCCGGTACCACTTTCAGAGGCAACGTCTCACCATTAGCCCCTAATTCCGATCGCCATCCTACCCGTAGGCCGTATCGGCGAGAGTCGCTCGTTGGGGTCGAAACCAGAGTCCCGGGTTTTTCCTTCATATTGTCTACACCTTGCATTCCTTTACCGTGACAACCCATCATTCGATCTGGGCTAGCTCACCCATGGGGTGATTTTGATCCTCTTTGACACAAGCACATCCTCGCCTCCCTGTGTTCGACCCCCAAGCCACACTACAACACCGTGTGCTTGCGGTTACAAATATTTAAATCTCCTCGCCCCCATTCGCATCATTGCACACCATCCGGCGCGCAAGAGCCGCGCCCGGCGGGGGCCCGGTCACAGTTCATGTAACTTTTTGGGTGGATGAATGAAAGTTTGCCTGTTACCCCGATCTTTGTTTGTCTACATCGGGTCATTCGTGGCAACTTGTCCCTTGTGTGGAATGTTTACGATGGACACTTTGAACTCACCAATAGTCGGACTTGGGTTCGCACCATAAGATTGGGTCGGGTCGGGTTGGGTTTGGTCAGCTAAACAGTTGCATCCATTGTCAGTAGAGTCTGTATTGGGCAGGTCGTGGGTCATGGCCCCTAATCTGAGCTTGGGGGTTTAGTCTTATCTCTGGCGGTCAAGCAGTAGGCTTTAGCAACCTTATGTCGGACTGAGACCCCTGAAATGGACAAGTCAGGCCAAAAAGATAGGAAAGTTGTGCTGGGACACTAATGTCGGACCAGCAAGGGCCTCAGCCTAAGCTGTGGGCTAGACTCGGCATGGCCAAGGCCAGGTGTCGTTTGACAATGTCAAGATTATGAATCTCGACATTGCGTTTTGGGACTCGACGTGATCAAGGTCAGATGCCAGAAGTCACCAGCAACAGACTAGTCTAGGGGTGAGAGTTCAAACATGGAACAACATGGGTCAAGTGTAGAGGTCATTGCATGGACTCTTAACATTGAGTGCCCCGACCTGGGCTAGGCATTTGATGTGGCAGTGGCATGACCACGTGGGGTCGGATGTCAGAGCTCGGTGCCTCAGGATGGCTGAGGGCATTGCTGTGGACGTGGAATGACCAGAGTCGAATGCCAGAGGTTAGTGCTATAGGCTGGCTGAGGGCATTGTTGTTAACGTGGCATGACCTGGGTCGAATGCTAAAGGTCGGTGCATCAGGCCGACTGATGGCTTTGCTGTAGACATGGTATGCATGGGTCGAATGCCAGATGTCGATGTCTCAGGCTAGCTGAGGGCTTTGTTATAATTGTTGAATGACCTGGGACGAATGCCAGAGGTCTGTGTTGGGTTCACATGGCCTCACCAACAGAATAATGCCACACTATGGCCCGAATGCCTGAGCCAGTGGAATAAGGAAACCACGATGGGGCATTTAGGGCCTCGCCAATGGAATAATATCATTTTGGGGCCTTGGAAGGCTGAGCTAATGGAATAAAAAGACCACACTGGGGCCTAGATGCCTGAGTCAGTGGAATACTACCACGCTAGGTGTAACGACCAGTAATTTTCAACAGTTCAATTTACGTATTTATACGTATTTTTAAGAATAAATTTTACATTATAAATGTTAGTCAAGAATTTTCTAACAAAAATGATTTCAAAAATTCTTATAAAAATATTTTAGAGCATTAGACTTATTATATTGTATTTCGGCAATTTCAGATTTCCTAAAATGCCCAAAACATTTCTGTTAAAATTCATCTCCCAAAATTACCGTTTTGATTCAACGAATTTATTTTCTATACAAACATTTTCAAAACGTTTTCAAACTTGGACAGTAGCATCCTATGATCATTTAGGGCTCCCCACATTAATTTCGTAATTTTCGGATATCATTTCAGTAGAAAACCCGCAAACCCGCTTTCCAAACGTTTTGGCCAAAAACTAGTATTCTCGTAGCCCAAACCCTGAAACGGACTTCGTATTCGCCATCCTCGCGACGATACGATCCCGTGGGTATGCTTTCGTAATTTTTCGGACACGTTTACTAGTAGGGGCAAAATCGTAATTTCGTTTTTTGGTATTTTACTAATTACCTTCGTATTGGGATTTTTACTTATTATTAATTACCTTAACCTTAATTAACTTACCCCTACCTAACCCCTACCCGTATGCCAACATGAGATTCATGCCCTAACCTAATTTCCTACCTTAGTCTAAAGCTAGACCTAACATAATTAAATCTTTGACTAAGGATTTAATTACTACTTAATTTTATACTAATATAATTACTTATATAAACCCCCTAACGTCTTCTCTCAGCTTGAACCGATTAACCCACAGTAAGCTCTCTATCTCTCTTCCCTGTTCTCGTTTGATACCCAGGCTTTCATCCAAACAAACCCATCTTCACCATTTTGTTCTAAGCACAAAACTCTCACACACCCAGTAACTATCTCTCTCTCTTTTATTTTTTTGTTTGGAACAACCCACAGCACGCAGCCTCCTCCCTCGATCTCTCTTCGCCCTCTCCCTATCTCTCACTCTCTTCCCCCCGCCCACGCCGTCCGGCGGTCGTGACCACCGCCTAGCGCGGCCTCGTCACCGCCCAACTCGCCCCCGCCTCCATTCCGACGCCTCGCCGCCCCTACCGACCCCGCAGCCCGCTCCGGCAGCCCGAAGAACCCGCCGTGCAGCCGCCCGAGGCCACCCCACCGCTGCCGTCGTTCCCCGCAGCTGAGCGCCGCCCGCCTCTCCTCCGACCTCGTCGCCGCCTCGGAGCCTCGCCGCGACGCCGGAGCTGCAGCCGCCGTCGCCTACAACTCCGTCAGCCCCGCGCCTCGTCGCCGTCGGAAGGAGCCGCCGCCGTAGCCCCTAGCCGCAGCCACCGTCTCCGACCGCCCCGCCGCTGCCCCCCGCCGTCGCCGCCCCGCCGCTGCCCCCCCCCCCCCCCCCCCCCCCCCGCCGCCGTCGCCGCCACCGTCAGCCCCCGCCTCGACCGTCGCCGTGCACAAAGCCCCCCCCCCCCCCCCCCCCCCCGTCGACGGATAACTCACGAAGCTGCGTAAGTTTGCTCGATGGCAAACTTGTAAATAGTAAGAAAATTCGAAATTTCGTATTATTAATTAATTATTAAATGGGTATAATGGTTTTTAATCCATAACTAATTATACATGGGCCAGAAAAACGTGTGGATAGCTTCAGAAAATCAGAAACAACATTTCGGATCCAATGGCGCTAGTCTCACTGCGATCAGACGCCTACTTTTTCCGGAATGATTTTTCGAACTTAAAGATTTAATAGGTATAAATCGTTCTAAAATTCGTAGCTCGCTGATTTTACGTACACTAAAAGGTGATAAAATTATATGTGATAATAGACTTCGAGACGGTCATTTTGACTATTCACTCAAGTCATTCCGACTTGTATTGCTCCCGTAAGAAATTACGGAAGATACGCGTAACTTAAATAATCTGGGTTTTTAAACTATTTTGAGTTTCTAAAAATTATAAAAATTACTATGGACTTCAGAAAAATATTCCCTCTTGCAGTAAAACTATTTTTATCCTATATAGCCTACATAAAAATTTAGAACGCTTTTCGATACCGTTTCAACAGTTTTAAAAATCAAAACGACCAAGTTAAATAAATAAGAAATCGTGTATTCTCTAACTAATTGTTATTGTATTTGCAGGCATCGAATCTCGTGCATCAGCACTAGATCCAGTCTCGGCCCACTACCATCATCTCGAAGATAGTAAGTCACAGTAAATTCTAACTTTAGAAATCTAGATAGTGTACTTAATGGAAACACCGCATGCTCAAAGCATGGATCGGTACCTTAGTTATTGGACTTCACACATTGCTCAGGACTGACATTCTCTCTTGAGGTTTCTGCCTTGACTTTTCAACAAGCAAAGATCTTTAGAGTATCGTTAACGCGTATGAACCTAGGACTTAACATCTAGTCTCGGAACAGTTATTGTCCTGAACAGATTGACATGCTTGACAGAAAGATTGTAACTGGATATGTGCGAACAGTAAATGACTCGTAAAACTGCAAAGAATGGTAACCTGTACACACACACTGGGTTTTTGGGGTAACTTATAATTGCGGAAGTGCGGGAGCGACCAGTCCGATCTCCAGTGGATAGTACCATATTGACTGAACAGTATCGATTTGTTGTAACCCGGGATATCAGGTGGACTCTTGGTTGCATATCGTACCTCCCGTTATAAGTCACGAATTAGAATAGGCACAAGTACTCACACTATTGCAATTGTCATTGCTATCGTCATTACTAGTTGTACTTGCTCGGTCACCTTTACTTTACTTGTCACCCTTGCATGCTTGACTTGATGTACTTTACTTATCGCACTTGCATGCTTGTCTGTCCTTACTTTACTTTCCGCACTTGTTTACCATAGACTGCTCCATATTTGTGCACTCCTCTTTTTCTATTGCTAGAATTTTTGTGACTTACCTTCGGTTCCATTTATGGTACCGGCAGACGAAGACCTGATCGAGGACATTGCCCCAGAGTTCGTGGAGCCTACACTTGACCCTGAACGCTGCAGAGTTTTATTTACTTTACTGTTGATGTGTGGGTGGTACTGTGTATTTACTTTTCCGCACTTCTTTTCAGAAAGTGTGCTGGTGGTTGTTGTACTTTAATTTGGACTGTAATAACGTCTGTACGCTGGTTTTGAGTATTGTGATGCATCTCTGAGTTGTGGCTATGCTGAATTCACTGGTAAACTACGGAACCTGCAAATATCAAATAAGTAACGGGCCCCCAGGAGCGGGTCGTTACACTAGGGCTTTTGGAAGCCAGAACCAGTGGAAGAATACTACACTATGGCCCGGAGGCCTAAGCCTATGGAATAACAAGACCACATTGGGGCCTGGAGGCCTAAGCCAGTGGAATAATACCATGTTGGGAACTTTGGAAGCCTGCGCTAGTGGAAGAATACCACACTGTGGCCTAGATGATGGGTTTTAGCAGATCCGGGGCTCTCTTTCGACTAGTGCATTGTCCGTCCTTCGCCCTACTTGAGAGCGAAGGGCGGACAACCTTGCACAAAATTTAACGCAGCGGAAGCGGAAAAATAAAGAGGAAAAACTTTATATAAACACTTTATATAAACTAGCCCTATCTTCATAAAACCCGAGCCAAGAAAACGCTACTATCCCGGGGTTGGGTCCAGACCAACCCTAAGGATACTACTATCTAATTAACTACATTAGCTACTGCAATTAAAATAATGCACATAACTTAAAACTAAGGTTGAGGAAACTCAACATACCCGTAACTCTTGCCTTGCAGCAAAAGTGTTACCGAAGGCAATCAATTGCCTTTCCCGCGTAAGCCGCTCCGATCCCAGCAACTGCTTGCGCCGATCCCAGCAACTTCTGGTCGCCGAGTCAACCACTTGCTCCAGAAAGTTTCACTTGAATGGATCCAACGCCTAGACTTCAGATCCGATCTGAGTTCCTCCGATGCCTTGCTAGGGCTCGACCGGAACAAAGAATGAGAACGAGAACTTTTAATTTAGCTTCCAGATCAATGCTTGTTCTTAATTTGAACTGCCTTGATCATCGGCTGGTGCAAGTTTCAATGAGGAGACCACTCTACTATTTATAGGGGGAGTGAGGAGCTCCTCAATTGAAACAATCGATGTGGGACTAAAATTGGGAATGGAATCTTATAGTTCAAAACTATAAAGAGCTATAGATAATTCGTTTCTCAAGCAAAACGTACACATCATATATGTAAATCGGAGTGCTCGACGAGACGAACGCATAGGAAGAAACGGCACCTCATTTGGACTTCGTTTGACCCTTCAAACTGGAGTTTTAAAATCCGATTTCAAAATTAATCCAAGAACGCAAACAGATTCGCGTTCTTCGAGAGAGAGAAACAACTCAGCGCCACGTGGCGCGCCCGGAGCGTGCCACGTGGCGCGCCCGGAGCGTGCCACGTGGCACACTCCCCTGAAGCCACGCCGCCCGCACAAGTGCGGGCGGCAAAATTCTGCCGCTGCGCCCGCATAAGCGGGCGCAGCATGAGAGCGGGCCCCGCTGCGGGGCCCACTGACAGCCCGCGTCAGCTGACGCTGACGCCAGCATGCGTCAGCGTGCTGACGCGGCCCCACGTCAGTGGGCCCCGCGTCAGCGCGCCAGGAAGGGGTGGGGTTTTTCTTCTCTCTGTTCTTTTACAAAAAGAACCCTGTAATTCCACTAATTACAAAAAGACTCTTTTGAGCATAACTTGCTCATTTGATCTCCGATTCAGGTGCGGTTTCTTCCTATGCCCTTCTTAGAATGTCCATAACATTGCTAAGCATAAAATTTTCCGTTTATTTATTGTATCATATACAAATGATCTGAGGACACCATCCCTCAACATCTCCCACTTGCACTCAGGATCATTTATCCCGAGTACAAACTATCTGCAACTACCTTGCAGTATCAGTTCTCATGCATCATAATGCATTATTCTCTTTTCTTTTACTAGACGTAAGACCACACTCTTTGTGAGACCCTACAGCCTGACCCTACTACAGGTTTGGGTTCGTGACCCTAGACGGCAGTGACCACGAGCAGTGGTTGACGTCCCTGTTTCGGCATCATAATTATGTGGTTTAACCCATTGACAAAGTCGTCGGGACTACCAAGACTGTATCCGTGATGAATACCACAGTTTTAATCCTTTCGTCAAGACTATGTTGTTTATTCAAGTTTAGGGTATGGTAACATGTCAACCCCACCAACTTGAAACTGGCCAGTTACATCGGTCTTTAGTTAAATACATGTTGAACTTCTTTCAACATACTTTGATCAAAGATTTTCACTAAAGCACCGAACCAATACATACAACACTAACTCTCCTTAATGAGAGAGACGAATCCTTTCTTAGACACAACTCCCCTCACACGCTTCAAATGCTACCCAACCAAGATCCTTTCGACAAGAAAAGTCTTGAAGCTAGGAAAATGATCTAAGTGACACCATTCACATGCAGGTTTGTTCAATGTCCTCAAGTCATAGGACCAGCTTGCTTATCATCACTAAAAGTTATCATTGACATTTTAAATTAAGTTTAACCAAATGATAACCTTTTATGAGTCGTTCAGTGAACTCATTCTCTAATGAGCACCTGCGTCTTGTTTCTGACTTCACCAAGTCAAACGATTACGAGTTCATCGTTAATAATCCATAGTGAATACAAAGACACAATGGTAAGTATATAAGATGTCACAAATGCACAAAGATAATTTGATACCAATAAATTTATTTTATTCATGAATAAGATGTTTTTCAGGACAATGTGCCTCATAGGCATACAACTCTCAAAACATCTACCACTCACTACAAGGCCCACTCTTTATGGTATCTCATACCGCTTTTACACATTAGTTTCTCCAAACGATCACGTGCAAGGGCCTTTGTTAATGGATCAGCTAAATTCTCTTCAGACGAGACTCTGAGGATTTCTATGTCCTTCCTTTTCTCAATATCACGTATCAAGTGATATTTTCGAAGAATGTGTCTGGATCTCTTGTGGAATCTGGGTTCTTTGACCAAGCTCAATGTGGCATTGTTATCACAATACAACGGTATTGGATCTATAACAGAAGGCAGCACTCCTAGCTGGCTCACAAATTTCCTAATCCAGACAGCTTCCTTTGCTGCATCATTGGCCGCTATATATTCGGCCTCCATAGTTGAATCAGCAACGGTATCTTGCTTTGAACTTCTCCAGCTCACTGCACATCCGTTGAGAGTGAAAATGTATCCTGAAATTGACTTGCTGTCATCTACGTCACTCTGAAAGCTGGAATCCGTGAAGCCCTCAATCTTGAGTTCTTCACTTCCATAAATCAAAACCAGATCTCTTATTCTTCGCAAGTACTTGAGAATCGTCTTGACTGCTTTCCAGTGTTCTTCTCCATAGTTAGACTGATATCGACTTACTACACCTAGTGCAAAAGCGACATCAGGTCTGGTACATATCATGGAATACATGATCGATCCAACTACCGAAGCATATGGAATATTGCTCATGCGTTCTCTTTCCAAGTCAGTCTTTGGAGACATCTTCTTGGAAAGACTTATTCCATGATTTGCGGGTATAAACCCACCTTTACTGTTTTCCATGTTAAACTGTTTTAACACAGTGTCTATGTATCTAGATTGGGAGAGTCCTAGCATCCTTTTAGATCTATCTCTATAGATCTTCACACCTAGTATGTAGGATGCTTCTCCCAAATCTTTCATGGAGAAGTTAGTTGATAACCAATCCTTAACAGATTTCAACATCGGTATGTTGTTACCTATTAAGAGAATGTCATCAACATAAAGTACGAGGATGACTAAATAGTTTCCACTGGTTTTCTTATAAACGCATGGCTCATCTTCATTTTTAATAAAATCAAACTCTTTGACCGTATTATCAAATCGGATGTTCCAGCTCCTGGATGCCTGCTTCAATCCATAAATGGATCTATGCCGTCTACATTCTTTCCCTTTGCTCCCACTGACTTCGAAACCTTCCGACTGAGACATGTAAATATGCTCTTCTAAATCACCATTTAGAAATGCAGTTTTTACATCCATCTGCCAGATTTCGTAGTTGTGATAGGCAGCAATAGCGAGTACAATCCGGATGGATTTGTGCATGGCTACGGGTGAGAAAGTTTCGTCATAATCTACACCTAGAATCTGACGATAACCTTTCGCAACAAGTCTAGCCTTGTACGTTTCTATTTTTCCATCTGCACCGATCTTCCTTTTGAAGATCCATTTGCAGCCAATAGGAACACTTCCCTTGGGCACATTCTCTAAAGTCCAAACTTTATTAATGTGCATGGAATCCATCTCAGATTTCATTGCATCCAGCCATTTCCTAGAGTCTCTACTCTGAATTGCTTCTTGGAAGCTAATAGGATCATCTTCAACTAAGATGATATCCTCAACTCCTCCATCTACGAGAAATCCGTAGTATCTTTCTGGAGCTCGAGGAATCCTATTTGACTTCCTAATAATTGCTTCAGGAGCATTAGGCTCTGCCTCTCCCACTGGTTCCGCGATCTGTTCATGTGTTGATTCAGTCTCTAGACTTTCGTCCAGTTTTATTATCTCGCCATTAGACTCCTTCACAAGGAATTCCTTTTCAAGAAAGGTGGCGTGTTTGGACACAACAATCTTTTGTTGTTCCTGGTGATAGAAGATGTGTCCCGTCGAGTAACTAGGATACCCAATGAATCTACACATAACAGACCTATCCTCCAGTTTATCTGGATTAAGTTTCTTGACATACGCAGGACAACCCCATACCTTAATATGCTTAAGGTTTGGTTTCTTCCCGTTACATATCTCATATGGTGTCATTGGCACGGATCTAGATGGAACTCTATTAAGGATATGGGTAGCAGTTTCTAGGGCATAGCCCCAAAGGGAGATAGGTAACTCAGAGTCACTCATCATTGATCGAACCATGTCCAACAAGGTACGATTCCTTCTCTCTGACACACCATTATGTTGAGGTGTGTAAGGAGGAGTGATCTGAGAGAGAATCCAATTCTCTTTTAAATGCGCAAGGAATTCATGGCTCAAGTATTCTCCTCCTCGATCAGATCGAAGAATTTTAATACTTTTGCCCGTCTGTTTTTCAACTTCATTACGATACTCTTTGAATCGCTCAAATGTATCAGACTTGTGTTTCATCAAGAACACATGTCCGAACCTAGAGTGATCATCAGTAAATGTAACAAAGTATGAATAACCTCCTTTCGCTAAAGTAGACATTGGTCCACATACATCAGAATGTACTAGACCCAAGAGTTCACTAACTCTTTCCCCTTTACCCGTAAAGGGAGTTTTAGCCATTTTACCTTTGAGACAAGACTCGCAAGTGTTGTACGACTCATAATTCGAGAGTTCAAGAGACCCCTCTTTATGCAACTTGCTAAGTCTTTTCTCTCCGATATGGCCTAGTCTACAGTGCCAAAGGAAAGTTTCATTAAAACTAGATTCCTTACGTTTTCGTGTGTTAACACTTAACACAACGTCATTAGACAGAGTGTATACACCATTATTCATTGTTCCAAATCCCAGCAATTTATCATTAAAGAAAATGTTCATAACAGATTCATTAATGGTAAATTTATATCCGTCTTTGGCCAAAGCCGAAATGGAAATAACGTTGCATAGAAAATTTGGTATATAATAACATTGTTTCAAAAACAATGTGGCACCGTTTGCCAAGGTGTGCTTTAGGTCTCCTACGGCTTTAGAAGCTACATTAGCTCCATTACCAACTTGAAGAACGATTTCGTCCTTTCTTAAGTTTCTAAATTTGCTCATACCTTGTAACGAATTACAAATGTGAGTACCCGCACCAGTATCCAATACCCATGCGTTAGAAGTTACAGAAAGGACTATACTCTGTATAACTAATACCTTAGAAGTCGAGACATCAATATGTCCTTTCTTCTCTCCGTTAAGCCCAAAGTTTTCGAAGCAATCAATATTTAAACCAGTCAATTTATTATGCAGGATAAGATTCATATTCGATTTCATGCTGCAAAAGACATAGAATTAATTTAGTGTAATTCATGATAAAATAATATAGTTAATATGGTTTTTAATTAACTATGGTCTCCCACTATTTTACGATCATTCTCTAAAATGAACGAATTTTAATATCTTAAAATATAGTGAAAGAGGGATCCAATCATCATGAACCTCACAACCTTGAGGAGACTCAACAAGTTGATTGGTTCCATGATTGGTAGACTAACTCTTAGTCAGTCACATCACATGCGACTCCCTATCGATTCTTACCCACAGTCACTTATGATCTTGAGGAGACTCAACTAATCATAATGACTGGTCTAGTCAGACCCTTGATTTCGTGTTCAGATTTGACCTAGATCGATGCTCGAGGAGACCCGACGTATCGATTTGGGTCAAGTCCAGACTACATCACATGTATGTTGGAGTTTGTTCCTTAAAGAAAAACATGTCATAGCTTGAGGAGACTCAACAACTATAAATGTCTTCTTTGAGTTACAAAGCTCCAAAATCAAGGAGGGATACGAATTAATCTTTAATAAGATTTATAACGCATTGACTAGATATAACCAAAGCTAACACATTTTATTATTAGCAACTTTGCGGTACAAGTGGGCATGACCAGGGTTAGGGCCGGGCAGGATCACTAGCGCCCAGCAAGCTGAGTCGATCCACAACACCTTCCCTAACTACCTACCCATACCATTCTCCATGAAAGTGCTAATGATAAAAAAATGTTATATTGATTTAATCTGGTTGTTATGATTTATTTAACTAGTTAATCCTATCAACTAGTCATAACCTATAATTCAAAATTATTAGGATGTGTTTCATAACTTTTATTAGAAACCTATCAACTATAGGATTTTAATAAATCACATCAGAATTGTTTCAACAAACAAGGGACAATCCTAATCATTCATTAGGATGTGTTATTTAAAATATTGTGAACAACATTTTAAAACATAGCCAAAGCTAATCATTTAAATTTAATCAGATTAAAGATTTAAATGAATTTTAATGGCTAACCCTACAAGTCTTTCTTTTAGCAATTATCAAATAAAAGCAAAAAGAAACATAAAGACATTAATTATCACATAATTAAAAAGATCTAATCTTGGTTTTCAAAACAA
Organism: Scilla litardierei; assembly: GCA_030789695.1. Classification (NCBI taxonomy): domain Eukaryota; kingdom Viridiplantae; phylum Streptophyta; class Magnoliopsida; order Asparagales; family Asparagaceae; genus Scilla; species Scilla litardierei. Next base: position 67,824,781 of record CM061142.1, read on the forward strand.
TTTTCGAAAAATTTGAAAACCAACACATAGTTAGTTCAAGACTAACTACAAGTTTTAATAACATGCATTTCATAAAAGTAGTATTAGATAGTCTATGTAGCCTGGCTCTGATACCAATGATGGGTTTTAGCAGATCCGGGGCTCTCTTTCGACTAGTGCATTGTCCGTCCTTCGCCCTACTTGAGAGCGAAGGGCGGACAACCTTGCACAAAATTTAACGCAGCGGAAGCGGAAAAATAAAGAGGAAAAACTTTATATAACCACTTTATATAAACTAGCCCTATCTTCATAAAACCCGAGCCAAGAAAACGCTACTATCCCGGGGTTGGGTCCAGACCAACCCTAAGGATACTACTATCTAATTAACTACATTAGCTACTGCAATTAAAATAATGCACATAAATTAAAACTAAGGTTGAGGAAACTCAACATACCCGTAACTCTTGCCTTGCAGCAAAAGTGTTACCGAAGGCAATCAATTTCCCTTCCCGCGTAAGCCGCTCCGATCCCAGCAACTGCTTGCGCCGATCCCAGCAACTTCTGGTCGCCGAGCCAACCACTTGCTCCAGAAAGTTTCACTTGAATGGATCCAACGCCTAGACTTCAGATCCGATCTGAGTTCCTCCGATGCCTTGCTAGGGCTCGACCGGAACAAAGAATGAGAACGAGAACTTTTAATTTAGCTTCCAGATCAATGCTTGTTCTTAATTTGAACTGCCTTGATCATCGGCTGGTGCAAGTTTCAATGAGGAGACCACCCTACTATTTATAGGGGGAGTGAGGAGCTCCTCAATTGAAACAGTCGATGTGGGACTAAAATTGGGAATGGAATCTTATAGTTCAAAACTATAAAGAGCCATAGATAATTCGTTTCTCAAGCAAAACGTACACATCATATATGTAAATCGGAGTGCTCGACGAGACGAACGCATAGGAAGAAACGGCACCTCATTTGGACTTCGTTTGACCCTTCAAACTGGAGTTTTAAAATCCGATTTCAAAATTAATCCAAGAACGCAAACAGATTCGCGTTCTTCGAGAGAGAGAGAAACAACTCAGCGCCACGTGGCGCGCCCGGAGCGCGCCACGTGGTGCACTCCCTTGAAGCCACGCCGCCCGCACAAGTGCGGGCGGCAAAATTCTGCCGCTGCGCCCGCATAAGCGGGCGCAGCATGAGAGCGGGCCCCGCTGCGGGGCCCGCTGACAGCCCGCGTCAGCTGACGCTGACGCCAGCATGCGTCAGCGCGCTGACGCGGCCCCACGTCAGTGGGCCCCGCGTCAGCGCGCCAGGAAGGGGTGGGGTTTTTCTTCTCTCTGTTCTTTTACAAAAAGAACCCTGTAATTCCACTAATTACAAAAAGACTCTTTTGAGCATAACTTGCTCATTTGATCTCCGATTCAGGTGCGGTTTCTTCCTATGCCCTTCTTAGAATGTCCACAACATTCCTAAGCATAAAATTTCCCGTTTATTTATTGTATCATATACAAATGATCTGAGGACACCATCCCTCAACACTAGAGGCCTGAGCTAGTGGAATAAGAAGACTACACTGGTGCCTGGAGGCCCGAGCCAGCAGAAGAATACCACACTGGGGCCCGGACGCCTCAGCCAATGGAATAAGAAGACCACACTTGGACCTGAAGGCCTGAGCCAATGGAATACTACCTTGCTTGGCCATTTAGAAGCCTGAAGCAACGGAAGAATACCACACTGGGGCTTGGAGGCCTAAGCCAGTGGAATATAAAGATGACACTATGGCCCGGATGCCTAAGCCAGTATAATAATACCATGCTAGGCCCTTTGGAAACCTAAGCCAGTGGAAGAATACCATAATGGAGTCTGGAAGCCTGAGCCAGTGGAATAAGAAGACCACACTAGGGCCCAGATGCCTGAGGCAATGGAATAATAAGACCGGACTAGGGCCTAGATGCCTGAGCCAATGGAATAATAAGACCGCACTAGGGCCCAGATGCCTGAGCCAATGGAATAATAAGACCGCACTAGGGCCCAGATGCCTGAGCCAATGGAATAATAAGACCGCACTAGGGCCCAGATGCCTGAGCCAATGGAATAATAAGACCGCACTAGTGCCTGAGTTGGGGGGGTCTTTAAGTCAAGCGTGGATTGGCCCCAGCATGAGTTGGGGATCTTTAAGTCAAGCGTGTGATGACTTCATGTTCATCGCCCAAAAATATGTGCCAACGCTTTGGTTGGAGGAGGCAGTGCATAAGAAATAGATATTATGGTGCATACTACTGTGGTGGTCCGTTGCACTAGCTATCATAAATTGCATTAAAGGTTGGACTTTGAAAATTCGGGACCATTTTCCCAAGGCAGGGCTTGACTTTTCAAGGGATATTTCCAATGATAATGATCCACAACAGAAGTTGGACAGTTGCGATCCCTTGGCTTCTTCCCAAAGGGGTTATAAAATGAGGGATAAAGTGGCTGTTTTGGAGAAACACACCTTACCTCAAGAAGTCTTCCTTCTTTCTTTGCTACTATGTTTCTCAACTATGGAGAATGTGCGTACCCTTTCTTCACAAAAAAGGAGAGGCTGATGCGTTGTTTGGATTGCCATGTATATGTGGACACATTTGGACACATGAAGTCTATTTTGTCCGAGCTAATTATGATCAGGAGGTCATCATGCTCTTCAGTGGCATCACTCTCTGCGTGGCATCAAAGCTAGCAGACCTCCATGGTTGTGTAATGACCCTACTTTTCATATACGCGTATTTGTACGTATTTTTGACATAGATACGTCCGGATATTTTTGGGAAGTATGCCCATATTTTTCTTTTAATTATTTGATGTAGGAATTTATTTTAAAAGATTTTAAACTCATTACTTGAATTTAGTAAATGAGAGTATTTGGAGAAATACATGTATTTGGAGTGTATGAAGTATTTCTTCAAGTATTTTTAATTTCTTAAAATACAAAAATCCACATTTTTATTACCATGACAACACATCCTATTAGGTGTCATGTTTTTAGTTAATTAGAGACACATGGCTTAGTAGGTGTAAGAAGGAGAGGGATTTGGGGATTCCTAAAACCTATGCATGAAGAACAAAACCAAGAAAAAGAAAAAGAAAATCTCATTTCACTCTCTCCCTCACTCCCCATTTCTGGCCAAAAATTAGCATGCCCCCTTTCTTTCATTTTTCTTCATTATCTTCCTTAGAAAATACTTCCAATTAGCTCCCCTCTTCAACCTCTAAAAAGCCCCAAAATTCCTTTTCATTCCAACACCAAAAACTAGCCAAAATAGCCAAAATCAACCATATGGAGACAAGATTGGAGCTTGAAGAAGGAAACTAGGAGCTCAAGTTCTTCAAGGAATAAGAAGGGCCAAAGAAATATTTTGGAGGACTTTTGCAAGGTAGAAATTCCTTTCACTTAGGTAGAATTTAGTTTTAGGACAAGGAGATTTGAGTTAACTTTTTCATGCTGAAATTTGATCCAGAAAAACTGAAACTTTGACTAAGTTCTGGGGTTAATTGGCTAATGGGAATGCTTTGGAAATTTTATATGTTGGGTATCTCATTGTTATGAACAACTTTCATTCAGATCATTTTGCCAAATTCTAACTGTATGATTTTATAAAAATTCGGATATGCACACTGGTTTTCAATCAAAACTGTTCTGAAATTCCAGTATTTTTATTCTCTGTTAAACTGAGAATATCTCCCAACGAAAATGAAAGAAAAATATGGAAAAAAAATATGTTACTCATATTGTAGTTCTTAATAACTTTCATGTTTACAAGTTTTGCAAATTCGGACTGAAAACTAGGGTAAAAATTCAGTTTCTAAAACTAGTCTGTTTTTAGACAGTTTTGACACCTTTCAGTAAAACGAGTAGAACTCCATGCACACTTAATGAAATGAGATGTTCTTAGTGCCGTTGGAAAGCTGACTTCAAGATCTTCAACCCATAATTTTTTTAGATTTTAATTCTGTCTGTAACTTGTAGAAAAATGGACTTGAACTGAACTCAGTTTCTGGTTCAGAATTCTGAAATTATACCTGTTAGGAGAAAATCCACCATAAATCATATATGTCAACTGAGTTTATGAAAATTGGTCAGTGAAAGGAAAACACCAATATCTACAACTTCCGTGAAAGGACCAGACACCAATTCTGACTGTAGATAAGCTAAAAGTGATATTCTTTCTGCTGTAACGGTTTTGACAGATTCATATGCTAATTTTGCTTAGTACTTATCATGGTGTAGTTTTGTTTGAAGTTAAGTTTGTTTGTGCTAATCATGTTCTCAATGACATGCTCTTGATACATGTAGTTATGCAGATGGTTCATGAAATATTCGTTATGTCAATAATATTTAAGTTCAATTTGTTTATGCTTTCACATTAGTATGTTCATAACGATGAGTTTGTGATGATATTCCATGCAATTCTTTAATTGAGATGATGATGATGATGATGATGATGATGATATTGTTAAAAGTTGGTTAAAGCGGTATTCAAGTCCGCTAGATGATTCGTTGACAAACGAAGTAATATCTTGAAAACTGAGAGTGAGAATGAGGAATGTATCAGTCCTCCTAAAGGAGGGTGACACGGGTTTGGGGGAAAACGGGTAAACTTTAGGAGTTAAGGAGCGGACATATGATATGAATTCTCACCCGCTGTATCACTCCCAGAAGGGCGAGTTGAAAGGGTTGGAGAGGCCGCTGGTGTACTCGTGATGCATCATGACGGTGATTGAGGGTTTACTCCGTTTGTCCCACAGAAAAACCGAGCAGGTCTCGCTCTAGTGCCTTGCCCCGTTCGGGCATAGAGTTGCGAGAGGCCCCCTCCGGTGCCCGTGTTGCTGGTTGGGGTACCACTTTTTCACCCACCCTGGGTGAAGTCCGCCTCCTTAGCGTCCTACGGTTTACACGGGTTTCCAAACATGAGAATGAATAACTTAAAGTAATTGTCTTTTAATTATAATTATTGTTATCCCATGGTTACTTGTTTCTCTGTTAAGTTAATGTTGTTAACTCATGCTGACCCATTCCATTGTTTATTATAAATGTCCAGTACTTGCATGTTATTATGTTCTCCCACTTACCTTCAGCACTTGCATGTTATAACATGGTTACTTATGCATGTTCACAAGTTCTTCTTTGATGCTTATACATCGTGTTGTGATTACTTTTATGTCCTGAGAGCTTTACTTGTTAGACCACCCTCTCTAGATAGACAGACCAATTCTAAAACTGGGTTCTACTAGAGTGTTAGGAATTTCTACTGGGTCACGCGTTGACGTGTCCCCGTTGACTTTCAGGTCATGTGAGTTGGAGATAGCTACTGGAGCTTTGGAGTTGGTGATCTGTTGTAGTATTGGGTGGTGAGGGGTATGATGAGAGACTTGTACTTTTGGTGTTTCTTTTCGGGTGGACCTTTGTACTTAGAGTCGTGAAAATGAAGATGTTGGTGTATGTATAAGATGTATCAATGTATCAATAAAATGGAATATTGTACTTTTGTTATTTTCTCAGTGTTTTTATCTGTGATGGAGTTTTACTTGTACTTCCCAGCACGTGCGTAGTACCTGCAGCATTCTTTTGTTCTCTTCCTTTCTCTCTTTCTACGTAACACTCGTTGATCTAGGAATACTTGGGACAGATTCGTACTTCCCGGGTATCTTGGAGAGCGGGTCGTGACAGGTGGTGGCCCATGCAGGTCTCCGCACTGCGACGTGCGTAAGGATAGTGCGAGTAATGCTCCATAAGGGTAGTTGTGTCCTAAGGTGGGTAGGTGATCAGCCTTAGGGTAAAACCCTGGTATTAGGAAACCCAATGTACAGAGCTCCCTGAGGTTAAGCATGGGTAGTTGTTTGTATATACATATACATATACGAGTGGGTATGTGTTTGCATGGATATAAAAGTATTGTAGTGTATTTGCTTGTATTTTTATAGTTATGTGTCTATAGATATATACGTAAATAAGATACACTATAGATATGAGTATGACTACTTATGTGTATTCTTGTAATTCATAATATAGGTGTGTGTATGGTAATGTTGTTTGTTTGGATTGAGGTGAATGTAGTATTTGATGAGTGAAATTATGTATAAAACATATTATCTGTGCAAGAGAGTATTATGTATTATCTATGTGGTAATCTATACTTAGATTATATTTGGGGGTGTATATGTATGAATAAATGGATGTATATAGAGCTGTAAGTATGTATACTAAAGTATGATGCATTAAAGTGATGTTAGAAGATATATTTGTATATGGGGTGTCTAATGGATGAGTGTATATATATACGGAGTATCTATGTGAATATGTATTGGTGTGCAAATAAATTTATGTTATATGTGTTGGTATATGGATGTTTGTTGGTAAGTGTAAGTGGAAGTATATTTGAATGTATAAAAGTGTATGATGGTATACATAAGTATAATTGTATGTGTATGCGTACTATAAATGTGGTTGTGTAAATTGACATAGTGAGATATGTATGTATGAATATAGCTACAATGGGATGTGTACCATAAGTAGTGTGTGAAATATATTGTCTTACTAAATGGTGTGTATAAATATACATAAGTAGGTATGCCAAGTTATACAATATTGGTGTGTATTTATATATCATGTGATGATATGTGAGTGTAGCATATGAATAGGATTTATATGTATTGTGTATACAAGAGAGAGTGTATGTGTATATACATATACTGAATCAATATAATCCTTGTGCTATAGTATATATATATAGTGTCACATGTATATATATACTGTATTGAATATGTGTTACGTTGACTGCTTGTATGTAAGTATATTTGTGCACTGTATAAGTGGTTAAATATAGATTTACGTGAGTGAATATTGGATATGAACACATTTGTATGTATTCTTGTATATATTAAGTGAGTATGTACTAGAAGGTTGATATACTATACATACATGCTGACAGGACTATTTACTATAGTGATATATACTGTGTACATCCTAGCGTTCGAACTATCATATATATTTGTCTATATAATTGTTAGTGTTTATACTTATGTGCTTAAGTGATATATTTGTGTATGCTTACCCACTTGATATGAGGTGCATCATATCAATGTGTATCATTATTGTTGTATGATTATTTACCATAAATGCATCAATAATTGGATTTACCGACTTATGTATGTATGTATAAGTATGCTAACTCTGTGACTTATGAGTATGGTGTGTTTAAATATCGTGTGAACATGTATGTATGTAGATATATATAAATATAAGGAGTGTGTGATTATCTATAGAGATGTATGTATTTAGATATATATATATGTATCCATGTAATGGCATATGTCTTTGATCATATACTCGTGTGAATCTTTATGTAAGCACATATATGTTGAGTGAACAAGTGTATAAATATTGGTGTGTATATTAATGCATTGGGTGTATCTATACACATTTCTACTTATTGCTATGTACGACATTGATACATGTGTCCATGTGTATAGGTGTACTAGCATGTGTGTACATATTAGTCTGTATATATATGTGAGTGTTCTCATGCAATATAGATATATTTGTGAGTACATGGATGAATATGGAATGTATAGTACTATGTAGGTGTTGTGATGATTTTTCTGTGTGTATACCTATATTTTTGGATAAGAATGTCCATATGTATGTGTATAATCTACGATATATTGCATGTATACATGCGTGTATAGTATATACATATAGCGTTATTTGTATTTCTAGGGTAGGGAAACCCTTATACTATTCAGTCTCCGGTCAGACCTTTAGCATAGAAAGTCCGAGGGCGGACTTGGTTATTAAGGTGGGTAGAATGTAATGACCCTACTTTTCATATACGCGTATTTGTACGTATTTTTGACATAGATACGTCCGGATATTTTTGGGAAGTATGCCCATATTTTTCTTTTAATTATTTGATGTAGGAATTTATTTTAAAAGATTTTAAACTCATTACTTGAATTTAGTAAATGAGAGTATTTGGAGAAATACATGTATTTGGAGTGTATGAAGTATTTCTTCAAGTATTTTTAATTTCTTAAAATACAAAAATCCACATTTTTATTACCATGACAACACATCCTATTAGGTGTCATGTTTTTAGTTAATTAGAGACACATGGCTTAGTAGGTGTAAGAAGGAGAGGGATTTGGGGATTCCTAAAACCTATGCATGAAGAACAAAACCAAGAAAAAGAAAAAGAAAATCTCATTTCACTCTCTCCCTCACTCCCCATTTCTGGCCAAAAATTAGCATGCCCCCTTTCTTTCATTTTTCTTCATTATCTTCCTTAGAAAATACTTCCAATTAGCTCCCCTCTTCAACCTCTAAAAAGCCTCAAAATTCCTTTTCATTCCAACACCAAAAACTAGCCAAAATAGCCAAAATCAACCATATGGAGACAAGATTGGAGCTTGAAGAAGGAAACTAGGAGCTCAAGTTCTTCAAGGAATAAGAAGGGCCAAAGAAATATTTTGGAGGACTTTTGCAAGGTAGAAATTCCTTTCACTTAGGTAGAATTTAGTTTTAGGACAAGGAGATTTGAGTTAACTTTTTCATGCTGAAATTTGATCCAGAAAAACTGAAACTTTGACTAAGTTCTGAGGTTAATTGGCTAATGGGAATGTTTTGGAAATTTTATATGTTGGGTATCTCATTGTTATGAACAACTTTCATTCAGATCATTTTGCCAAATTCTAACTGTATGATTTTATAAAAATTCGGATATGCACACTGGTTTTCAATCAAAACTGTTCTGAAATTCCAGTATTTTTATTCTCTGTTAAACTGAGAATATCTCCCAACGAAAATGAAAGAAAAATATGGAAAAAATATATGTTACTCATATTGTAGTCCTTAATAACTTTCATGTTTACAAGTTTTGCAAATTCGGACTGAAAACTAGGGTAAAAATTCAGTTTCTAAAACTAGTCTGTTTTTAGACAGTTTTGACACCTTTCAGTAAAACGAGTAGAACTCCATGCACACTTAATGAAATGAGATGTTCTTAGTGCCGTTAGAAAGCTGACTTCAAGATCTTCAACCCATAATTTTTTTAGATTTTAATTCTGTCTGTAACTTGTAGAAAAATGGACTTGAACTGAACTCAGTTTCTGGTTCAGAATTCTGAAATTATACCTGTTAGGAGAAAATCCACCATAAATCATATATGTTAACTGAGTTTATGAAAATTGGTCAGTGAAAGGAAAACACCAATATCTACAACTTCCGTGAAGGGACCAGACACCAATTCTGACTGTAGATAGGCTAAAAGTGATATTCTTTCTGCTGTAACGGTTTTGACAGATTCATATGCTAATTTTGCTTAGTACTTATCATGGTGTAGTTTTGTTTGAAGTTAAGTTTGTTTGTGCTAATCATGTTCTCAATGACATGCTCTTGATACATGTAGTTATGCAGATGGTTCATGAAATATTCGTTATGTCAATAATATTTAAGTTCAATTTGTTTATGCTTTCACATTAGTATGTTCATAACGATGAGTTTGTGATGATATTCCATGCAATTCTTTAATTGAGATGATGATGATGATGATGATGATGATGATGATGATGATGATGATATTGTTAAAAGTTGGTTAAAGCGGTATTCAAGTCCGCTAGATGATTCGTTGACAAACGAAGTAATATCTTGAAAACTGAGAGTGAGAATGAGGAATATATCAGTCCTCCTAAAGGAGGGTGACACGGGTTTGGGGGAAAACGGGTAAACTTTAGGAGTTAAGGAGCGGACATATGATATGAATTCTCACCCGCTGTATCACTCCCAGAAGGGCGAGTTTAAAGGGTTGGAGAGGCCGCTGGTGTACTCGTGATGCATCATGACGGTGATTGAGGGTTTACTCCGTTTGTCCCACAGAAAAACCGAGCAGGTCTCGCTCTAGTGCCTTGCCCCGTTCGGGCATAGAGTTGCGAGAGGCCCCCTCCGGTGCCCGTGTTGCTGGTTGGGGTACCACTTTTTCACCCACCCTGGGTGAAGTCCACCTCCTTAGCGTCCTACGGTTTACACGGGTTTCCAAACATGAGAATGAATAACTTAAAGTAATTGTCTTTTAATTATAATTATTGTTATCCCATGGTTACTTGTTTCTCTGTTAAGTTAATGTTGTTAACTCATGCTGACCCATTCCATTGTTTATTATAAATGTCCAGTACTTGCATGTTATTATGTTCTCCCACTTACCTTCAGCACTTGCATGTTATAACATGGTTACTTATGCATGTTCACAAGTTCTTCTTTGATGCTTATACATCGTGTTGTGATTACTTTTATGTCCTGAGAGCTTTACTTGTTAGACCACCCTCTCTAGATAGACAGACCAATTCTAAAACTGGGTTCTACTAGAGTGTTAGGAATTTCTACTGGGTCACGCGTTGACGTGTCCCCGTTGACTTTCAGGTCATGTGAGTTGGAGATAGCTACTGGAGCTTTGGAGTTGGTGATCTGTTGTAGTATTGGGTGGTGAGGGGTATGATGAGAGACTTGTACTTTTGGTGTTTCTTTTCGGGTGGACCTTTGTACTTAGAGTCGTGAAAATGAAGATGTTGGTGTATGTATAAGATGTATCAATGTATCAATAAAATGGAATATTGTACTTTTGTTATTTTCTCAGTGTTTTTATCTGTGATGGAGTTTTACTTGTACTTCCCAGCACGTGCGTAGTACCTGCAGCATTCTTTTGTTCTCTTCCTTTCTCTCTTTCTACGTAACACTCGTTGATCTAGGAATACTTGGGACGGATTCGTACTTCCCGGGTATCTTGGAGAGCGGGTCGTTACAGGTTGGCTCTGTACGAACTGGCAATGATCACGGGGTCAAGGTACCTAGCATCGTTCACGACCGTCGGAGCCGAAAGGGGAACGAGCATAAGCACACATGTTTCCTCCACAGTGTTACTTCCATACCTGTTGCTAGTGTCCAGTCTATGGTGTGTAGTGTCTAGCCCAGTCTGAGCCGATGGTGCGCCAGAGATTCAGAATTTCTTTGCCACCTCAGCTGTCTGGAGTGGGTCGGGCACATGACTATTGTAGAGACTCCACTCTCACTCGCAGAGGCATCCTGTAGATGCTAGTTCGACACCATAGACATGGGCTGAGACTGAAGCGAGGTCGGAGTGGCGGATTTTCTTGTGTGTGGCTCTTGGCATCATTCTGAAGAGCATCTACCAAGGAGTCAGGTATCTAACTGCTGTAGTGTGTAGGGGACAACCTTTTGGGGTCGAACCCCATAGGATGGAAGATTGTCTTTCTGGCGGCATTTCGGGAAGCGTGTCCCACTAAAGGGCCAGCCTCAGTGTGCCATGCGTCTCGGATGCAGTAGTGTTTCTTTGTCGAAAAGTTCGACCTTTGTAAAAGAAGCCAAAGGGCTTGATATTTGTAAAAGAACAAAGTAGCTTGTGATGGCCAAACTATTGTCGCCGAACTTCATGAAATGAAAGGCGATTTGGAAAAAATTCAAATCAAACACCTTTCTTATTCAAATCAATAATTTTCTCTGTCTTTCCTTTACTTTTAAGTCTTCACTCTACTAATCAGATGCTCTGTCGGTCTAATTGTTGCACAAACTCAAACATGAGCTCGAGAGATTAATCTCTCAAGTCGTCGATCTCTACTTGCTAAAAGCCATGAGGTGTATACTAGCCCCTTAGTTTCTTGGATGAGGGAGAATCTAATGCACTTAGCGTACATCCTGCTTGTCCCAGCTGAGGATTCCAAGGTCGATTCAGCTTGTTTTCTAAACAATATGGTCTGTAGACTGGTCCAAACCAAAAGTAGGGAGTTGGAGCAGCGATGGACCCTCCCCAAGCTAGATCTTAATGTGTCGTTTTGCCATGTTAGGTCCCTAAGGTCTGATCAACATTGGCCCCAGCCCAATCTAATGGCCTGATGAATAGTAAGAAGAGGTGTTGTTGATGCTTGCCCTGCCGGATATTCAAGGTTGGGTTGGTGGGGGCCGCAGCCCAAGCGGTGGCCTTTGCAGTGTGTAAGATTAACGAGGGTTGAACCCAGCTAGCATATGCTACCTAAGTATGGCCCATGCTGGCTGGCCTGATCTGAGTGTAGGGAATGGATGGACAGGTCTGAGAGTACGACCCGAGGATTGGCTTATGCTTTGAAGTTGCGCTTGAGGCTCAGGTGTGCTAACTCCCAATGTTGTACTCGGGTGCCCACCGCTAAGGCCATGTTGCCCGGGAACTGACCTAAGGTGTGACCGCCAGGATCGTCATTAGAGAGCGGAGCCCATTTGAGCGTTGACATGTAACCACCGAGATCATCCTATGGGACTGGCTCCTTAAAGGATCGAACTTGGGGTAGTCCCAAGGAACCATATTTTCCAGATTTGCTGTTCTCTGTTGAGCGGGGTAAAGGGAACACCATGAGGCATTGATCTGAGAGATGTTGGAGAAGATGAGATCTGAGGGAGATGTCAGTTTGAGAGCCTACACGACAGACATTGTCGCAAGGCCCTCCTTCTAGCGCCAACTTTTGATGCATAGAATCTCGTGGGGCCTAGATCGAACTGTGACGATGAGTATTCAAGTAACAGGTTGAGCTCGGTCAGGATGGTTTTACCGGGCTGAGGATGGAAGTCCTTTGCTAACGTCTGAAACAGAGAAACGCTTGTTAGCCTCACCGGAGAGGATGACCCTCCGATCAGACTCTAACACTCAAGTTAGATTCAAGCGAGAAGGAGTGAGCATAACTAGAGGTAGCCGCCACTAGGGTTTTGAGACCTTGTCATTAGGGCATGAAGATTGTGTGTTTTGTAGGCCCAAGAGGATGTACTTTGAGGAGGAAGTGTCCTCCTCCTTCTATGGGGCCGAAGGCCAATGAGGTCCACCCAGGTGGAAAGCTGTTGTCTCCATGATATAGTTGATGTATGTCCATCGGGGATGTATGGCGACCGATAGTATCTGTAGATAAGACATGCATTTCTGCAGAAAAGACAGGAATGTCGATTGTAATTGGAGAGAGAATGTTGGTCACCTACCTAGGGTTGCACCGTGCGGATGACGTGGGCTACGCTGAGCTGCTAAGGGCTGGCTCCAAGTTGTGAGGTCGCCGCCGAGGATGGGGGGTGAATCGCGGCCCCTAAGGTTAGGTTGCCCCTACGAGGCTATGCCGAGGTCTGACAGACCACTCAAGTCAGGTCGGGAGGTTCCCGTTAGGGTCCCATCCGACATGTTGGGTCGGACTTGACTGCTAGTGGGTTAAACTTGACTGCTGACATCAGCATCCACAATATTTAAAAGCTTTTTTAACTTAAGAAAAGAAAGAAAATTAATTAAGAGCTAATGAGCTTCAGCTGTTGCTGATATAAACTACTGCAGAACGCGTTTAATTTCGATGTACTCAATGATTGATTCTTTCTCATCAGTCAGAATCAATTGATTACTGTTTGCACATGGGTTTGCAACCCATGTGCTTTCAGTTAAGTTAATCAGTCTGTAATAATATATAAGCAGTAGAGCACATATTGACACTTAAAAAACGAATGGTGTCGGTGGTACAGTACAAAGGCCTGGGAAGTACACAACCGGTGCAGGTCGTTATATTGGTTAATGGACTGGACCCACCAACATGTCCATCACGCCCATTTCAGACTTTGATGTTCTGTGGACTGTGGACCCCTATTCGGATCCCAAGTTTTCACATCATATCCATTTGGACCACAATCATGCACATGGGCTCATTCTAAATTCAGTTTTAAAGCCGTTTAGGGCATGTTCTTTTGCGCGGAATAGGGGTGGGAATGGGAATAGAGACACTTTTCATGTACTGTTCACCCTATTCCAAGATTGTATTCCAAGATGTTGTTCTTTTGGGCGTGGAATAGAATCCTACGTGGCTATTCCAATTTGGTAATGATGAGCACTTTTCTATTCCAAGCTTTTTGCTTGGAATACAATGGAATCCTTAGGAATGGTGGGCCCCACTCTCTCATCTCTCTCTATCTCTCCCCTCCAACTCATCCCCTTTCCACTTTTTCATTCCAACTCCACAATCCCAAAAGAACACAAGAATAGAATGTGGACCCCACTTTCTATTCCAACCCCTACATTCCATATCCTATTCCACCCAAAAGAACACAAAACTCCATTTTCTCTCTCCTTAGACTACAAACTTTCTCCTATTCTAGTTTTTCTATTCCAGCAAAAGAACAGGCCCTTAGTCTCAAATTGTTTGCTATCCTTTCTTTGCTCAGGTACAGTGGCAGACAATGTAAGGTATGGGCCTCAGCTAAAGGGAAAGAAGCTTACAAACGAAGAGGTTGATAATCTTTTGGGAATTGCGGATTTGGATCCCGCTCTCGCCTCTAGACCCTCATCCGAACTCTCTATCGGTCAAGCTCAACGGGTGGCCCTAGCCCGAACGCTTGCTAATGACCCCGAGGTTTCACTCCCTCCTACTATTAACCAACTCGTCCCTATCTGATTAATGTTAGCTCAGTAACCGGGTCGGATTCCCTTTTGTGAAGGTGTTGCTATTGGATGAACCGACAAGCGCGCTGGATCCAATATCGACGCAGAACATAGAGGACGCGATTGTGCGGCTGAAGAAGACACGTGGCATGACGACGGTGATGGTGTCGCATAGCGTGAAGCAGATCCAGCGTATCGCGGACGTGGTGTGCCTCCTCGTGGCCGGTGAGGTCGTTGAGGTAATAGAAGCCTCCAGGCTCTCTGGGGCACACCATCCCACAGCCCGTCGCTTTCTTGAAGTCAGCTGATTCCAGACATCAATTGTTTTAGGAGCGAAGCGTCGCGTTTGGCATGCGGCAACTTTTCGAGTGCTAGTTTTATGAGAAGAATTTGTATTGAGAAACAACAGTCATTTGAGATTGCCACTTCATTTATTTATTATATTTGTGTGTGCGCGCACGCGTGCTGATTGCTGGGTATGGGGATTTTTTTCTGAACACTCTTAAAATCCAGGGCATAATGCATTTTCATCTACCGCACATCGATCAATTACCAGGATCAGGATAGGATCAGGATGATCTTCACGAGGTCGGCTCCTTAACGATGGCTCTACTACAAGCACGAGCTTGCTATCTGATCGGTCCGGAACTAACTCTGAAGCAATGTCGTTTACCCTATGCGCACGGTATAGTGTCAAGCGGATATCGAACACAGGGAAGCGGTGCTATACAACATATCTACTCCTAGGTTAGAGCTTTAAGGCATTTTGGTGGCTCTTATTGAGGCAATGGTGGTAGCCGTCAATTAGTGATATAGTTCGTCGGTGGATCCCATCAGGGCACGAGCCAGGCGTGGTCGCGTGCCTCGGTTGAAACCACTAACTCTCTAATTAAATCCGTAGGATAGTCCTTAAGCTAATCGATTCCACCGACCGTGGGAGTTCTCCTAGGGATCTTGCTAGATCAACCAAAATACAACCCCTTCATACCAACGCACCATAAAAATCACAACTTTACATCTAAATCCTAAAATCTTAGGGCTAATCCATTAGCCCTAGATAGAACTACGCATGCATCATAGGAAAAACAATATAAGATTCAATAATAGCAAGAGAATTCATCATAGCATGCATCAAAGAGATATTCAATAATAAATCAATGAGAAGAACTGAGATAGAATTAAAGAACAGTAAAATACTTATCTTGATACAAGGGAGAGGCCTAGGGCATAGCCTAACTCTCAAAAGATAGTCTCCAAAAAACCTTGGAAAAAAGATCTAGCTGCCAAAAAGTATCTAAAAGTCTCCCTAAAAATTCCCCTCCAAGTGACGACTGCCAATTCCTCCCTCAAAAACCCTCGCAAAACAACCCTCAGAAGCCCTCTCAAAATCGTCTCCAAAATCCAGACGCAACTTAAAATCAGGGCCCACGTCGACTCGGTTGAGTAGGTGGCTGCTCGGTCGAGTCGTCAGAAGTCTGGATACATCGCCTAAAACGTCGGTTTGTCTGCTCGGACCGAGTGGTAGCTGCTCGGTCGAGTAAATAGCTGCTCGGTCGAGCCGCCAGAAAATCTGGAATCATTGCCCAAACGTCGCACTACCTGCTCGGACCGAGTCGGGTCTACTCGGTCGAGTATGCAGCTGCTTGGTCGAGTAGGCTGCTGTTCAGTTGAATTTCAGCACTGCAGCACTCTGCTCGGTCGAGTAGGGTCCTGCTCGGTCGAGTAGATTGCTGAAAACAGATTTCAGCACTGTAGCATCAGCTTGCAGAAATTTCCCAGAGCTCATTCGACCTCTGATTGGCGCGTTCTTCGTGGCGTTGAAACCGTCTTGAAGTCTACTATCTGTAAAAAATATCTGAAAAATACTGAAAAATCCCAGGTGATAGCAGATTTGAAAATAATACACGGATATCCTGTTTCCAGCACTTTGGGTCGCTCGATTCCTTCGCCGCATCATAGCTCGATCGAGCGACCTGTAATCCATGAGTCATGGTATCATAGAACCATTCTTTCTTTGTTCTCCTCTTTCTCGTCCCTTCTCTCTTGCCCCTTCCTTGCTCCCCAGCAGCTTTGAGTCACCGAACACGGCGCCTCAGGAGCTCTGGTGTTGAAGCACGCACTCTCTCCTCCAATATACTCCAAATCGCTGGATATTCCCTGAAATGCAACTAAACGCTCTTAAAGTACAATAGTTTCAATTATGAGCGTAAAAGCGTATGAAATGTGTAATTGAGCAATCATTTTGACGTGTAATCATATAGATAAAACGTGGAATATAATGACACATTAAAATCCTCCAAGCTTACCTCTTACTCGTCCTCGAGTAAAACTAGTAAGAAGCTAACACAGGAGGGGGATACAATGAAGATGTGAGGCGGTGGTGTGTAATGGAGACAAGGGATTCAATCTCAAATTCAGAAAATACAAGAACCCAAGGTATGCAAGATCTCGTGAACTCACGTCAATTTGAAATTAGAATACATATACACAACAAATAATTAAATCTCGCTCAAATGATTTCAATAAATGTAATATACTCGATAAGTAATAAAATGAGAGTAGAGTTATATCATATCATAGTTTATCATGCAATATACTAAGTTCGCAGAAATGATACCAATGTCCACAACTCATTCTCTAAGCAGTATAATATGTCATGATCAAACGTTTTCAAGCATGCATGGTATTTTGTTATACTTCATGGAATGAATTTAGCAAACTGAATCAAGGTAAGGCATCACCACATTATGATCATTTCAAGACTCCTAGAACCCATCAACTTTACCATGTCTTTGTTCTATATAGAAATGGAGATAATGATATGAGATTTTTGTACTTTTATATTGTTTTGGCTATATGAATATTTCATATACATTTTTCTTTCTTTATATACACGAGATAACTCAATATATACAAAAAGCAGCCTATGCATCCCAGACCAGACGGTCTTAGTGCATTGGGTTACGAAGAACCCTTAGGGCCTTTTATTCCGGATATTTGTTTGATTTTTGCATTTTTGGAGATTTTTTCAAACTCACGTAAACGCGATGGAATGCAAAACATGATCAAAGATCATTTATTGGCTATTCACAAAAGAAAAATAAAAAGCATAGAATCTAGATATGGCTCGGTTTCAGGAATCCTAATCATCACTACTTTGGTTATCGTGGGGTTATCCTATCACTTATAAATCACTAAACATTCATGAATCAATAGAATTATCAATCAAATCATGCAGGAGTCAAATGATTTTTGGATTTGATTCATTCATTTTTAGCTTAACTGTTTCGAGAATGTGGTTGTGAAACTATGGATTCTACTATGAAAAAACATATTAACAAAGATACATTAATCAAGGAATCGAACTCTAATCTAACAGATATCAGAGTTCATAAAAAAATAAATTCACGATATTTCATAAAAAATGAAGCATATGAGACATAAATATAGAAGTGAACATGGTTCATCCGGAAATTTCGAAGTGTGTTTCACGATGAAGAAAAGTGTATGCACTATGTGTAATGCCTTACGTAGCTACTGCACAAGTACTAGAGGGGGGGAATAGTACTTTAAAATAATTAAGAAGATAATTCCTAATTATCTTGCAAACTCAACCAACAATGCGGAAATGTAAATATTGACAACAAAGAAATGCAATCGCAAACAGACGATATAACGGGTTCGGATCCACCCAAGTCTCCCCGACTTGTTTCCGGAGATCCTATGTCACAAACACCCGGATCCCCTCCGGATACTTGAGTTAGAAATCTCTAACTCAAATTTGCACTAATACTTGTAGAAAACCTCTACAAGATCAAATCATACACAAATGAAAATGTGACTCCCACAAACCGGAATCACACACAAACTCTCACAACCGAGAGTTAAACACTTGCGATAGCAATGTAAATGAAATAAGAAATGCTTACCAACAAAATCCTATGCCTTGAGTAAACTTACGATTTAGGGCAAAGAGGATTTTGGGGAAGATGAAGGCACCAAACCCTAGCTCCAAGATGTTGACCAGCAATGTAGGCTAGGAAGATGTTGGTGACCTTAGATCAAGCTCTTGGCTTGAATGGCTCACAATCAATGTGAATCTCTCTTTGGAAATAAGAGTGAGAGAGAGATTCTTGAGAAATGAATGAGCTTGGAAATGAGAATTAATGCTTCTCTTTGATTCTCTAAACTTCAATAAATATCATCCTTGAATGCTATGAAAGCAGCCCTTCAAGTATATATAGGATAGAGGAAAGAGAGAGCAAAATTCGTGGCAATTAATGCTCCAACGGCTCTATTCTGAAGCAGACTAGTCGGTCAAAGAAGGATCACTGATCGACTAGTTTCACAACTAGTCGATCGGTGATTCAACATGAACCGACTAACTAGAGAACAGCCAAAAGAGAAAGTTCAGACAATAGGAACTAGTCGGTCTAAGAAGACTTGCCAACCGACTAGTTTCACAACTAGTCGGTCGGTGAGTGTTCTTTGACCGACTAACAGATGAAATCAAAGTGGCTGAAACCAAAGACAGCTAGTCGGTTTAAGAACAACTTCCAACCGACTAGTTTCTCAACTAGTCGATCGGTCGTTGTGCTTTGACCGACTAACTGTAAACAGTAAGTTAGGCTGAAAAATGGAAGCTCAACTAGTCGGTCTAAGAAGGATTCCTAACCGACTAGTTTCACAACTAGTCGGTCGGTGAACCTTCTTGGACCGACTAACTGTAAACAGTAAGTGAGCTGAAATTGAACAAGGCATTCTAATCGGTTCAAGAAGCATTGCCGACCGACTAGATTGTCATCTAGTCGGTTGGTTCTTCTTCTTGAACCAACTAACATGCACAAGAAGCCGTGATAAGAAGCGTTAAGCTTCGGGAAAGATTCTATGGGCTTCTAATAAGATCCTAACTCTAAGAGATGAGCGTTATGAAGATTAAAACGTAAGACCTACTCAAGTCTTAACAATCTACGAAACGAAGCTAGAATACTATAAATGAAACTTGACGAACCGTCTTCAATCGCTTCAATCCGAATCTCTTGACTTCAATAATGGTCCTTGAGCTTCAACGAAGCTTCAAGCACACGATCACGCGCTTTGAGAAGTCTCGAGACGTCGTTTTTGATGTTCATGGCCAGAAGACCATCTACGCACGATTCGTTGGACCCCAGTCGGGCCCCTATCATTACAAGTATTCATCTTATAGAAAGCCAACTTGACTGAGCACCAGAAGTGTCTTTCATTGTCAGAGTTTTCAACTCTTGCACAATAAACTTGGTCATCTTGGATCAGCGATGATGGACGCATCATCAAATGAATCCCTTGGAGAACTTGAAGATTCTTCAAAAAGGTTGAGTTTCCTTGTCCCCTTTTTCATAAGGGAAAACTTATATAGAGACTTCCCTCCTGAAAGTGGGATTAG
Source organism: Scilla litardierei (assembly GCA_030789695.1). Classification (NCBI taxonomy): domain Eukaryota; kingdom Viridiplantae; phylum Streptophyta; class Magnoliopsida; order Asparagales; family Asparagaceae; genus Scilla; species Scilla litardierei. The sequence goes on from CM061142.1 coordinate 67,844,651, forward strand.
AGTCTCCTGGCTTGATTGAGAGAATACATGGTGACCTTTGCGGGCCTATTCACCCCGCAAGTGGCCCATTTCGGTACTTCATTGTACTGATAGATGCATCTACTAGATGGTCTTATGTGTGCCTTTTTTGTTCACCCACAACCTAGCTTTCTCAAAAGCTGATAATATGGGTGAATTCACTACACATGACTTTCAAGACTACTGCCAAGCAACTGGCATTGAAATTGGACATCTTGTAGCATGTTCATACTCAGAATGGGTTATCAGAGTCTCTGATAAAGAGACTCCAATGGATTTCACGTCCATTGTTAAATCCCAGTTGCCTGTGAATTTTTAGGGATACGCCGTACTGCATTCTACATCGCTTATCACGATACGGCCCTCTTGTGGTCATATCTTATTGCTGATGCCGCTTGCTTATGGTTCACCACCAAACATATCTCATTTGAGAGTGTTTGGATGTGCTAATGTATGTCCCCATAACACCACGTCTTAATAACTGTGAATTTGATGAGCAAACTCTCATTAGAATAGGCACGCAGTCTTAAGAAGCCTGAAGCTTCTGAGACCATATCATGGGACACAAAAGTCCTAATCTCGTTATTATCCGCATACTATTTCTGTGTGAAGATGAGATCCAGAGGATTCTTCACATTCAGACTAAAGTACATCAATTGCCAGATAAATCCACGGACAACCATAAGATTGTTCGTTCACACGTCCCTGCTACCAACACGCCAGCTAGGATTGATATCCTCATAGATGGTTGCAATCCACTGGCAACAGTTTTGGATATACCTCAATTGAAAAGAGGACGCCCGCCAGGTTCAAAAGATAACGTTCCTCGAAAGAGGAAGATTCCTGGAGATATTAAAATGATCCCTCTACAGGATGCTGAGCTCAGACCAGCGACCTCTCCCCTCCTGATTTCCCATGCAGAGGAAACAATGAGAGAAACATCATTATATTACGTACGTACTGGAGAGGTACTGGACAAATATAGCACAGTCGTCGTCGTCGATTTTGCTTTCGCTATTGCCGTTCACGTCGCTGAATACGATGATGACGTTCAACCCACTTTTCTATAGCGTAAATGCATAAATTGGCCACATTGGGACGCGACAATAAGAGTAGAACTGGACTCACTCTTGAAAAGCAAAGTCTTTGGACCAGTAGTCCCAACACCTGAATGTGTAAAACCTGTGGAATATAAGTTGGGTTTTCATAAGAATAAGAAATGAAGGAAATGTGATCATTTTCCTATTTCATACTAAGCCTAAACGTCTCTGGAAAAGCCAAGAAATGCAGCTCATGGACGTTGTGACTGCATATCTATACGGCTGTATAGATATAGAGATCTATATGAAACTTCCAGAAGGGTATACTCTACCACCAGAAATGAAAGAGAGACGTATGAACGTCTCCTCTATAAAAGCTTCAAAGATCATTATATGATCTTACGCAATCACGAAAAATGTGGTATAACAGATTTAGGGAATTCCTGGCTGAACAAGTATTCCCTAATAATGAAATCTGCCCATGTATCTTTATCAAAAGAACATGGACATGATTTGTATTAGTCGCCGTTTATGTGGACGACTTAAATCTAATAGGATCTCCTGCAGAGACCATTGATATATCTGATAGCCTTAAGCATACCTTCGAAATGAAATACCTAGGCAAAACAAGGTATTGTCTCGGCTTACAGATTAAACACTTTCGTGATAGAATCCTTTTATACCTATCATATTCTTCATACACCAGGAGTTTATGAAGAAAGATGTCCATTTGCAATCTATTAAAAAAGGATGCTTATTGATGACGCATTCCAGTCGCTGGAAGACGGGGAGGACATCCTAGGTCCTGAAGGACCTAGCTCTAGTGTACTAGTTACACTCCTTTATCTGGCCAACTGCACGTGTCTCTAATAGAACATCTGCAGTAAAGCTGTTAGCCAGATACAGTGCTGCCCTGAGAGCACCACTGGGCCAAGGATAATCTGCTTATGCGCAACTTTCAAGGGTCAAGGATCAACATCCAAAGAATAAATATCGCATATGCAGGTTTACAGACCATCGCGATGACTAAGCACAAATGGTCGGCCACCTCCTAAAGATCTACGCATCATCCTCCAAAAGTCTACATCTTCTGAGAAGCTCATCATCCAAAAAGCATATCTTGAATACGCTCATCCAGGTCCAGCAGTACCTTGCAGACACGGTGTAGACTGAGTAAAAGAATACATACGTGGATTCATCTACCAAACTTCGAAGAGCGTATCACTCCTAAGTGCCATTGTTTTCCAGTAGCCGCTAGATATGAGTGAAACTTGTATAGATGAGTGATGATTGTATTTGCTTTCAGAACATGATGGATGTATAGACAAATAGGAAATGATTGTATATATACATAGGAGATCTGCAAGCCTGAAGCTTGTATAGATAATGGGGAGTTGATAGTAGAGTTGTACTCTTTTTCCCTTAGCTATGGGTTTTCCATAGCCAAAGGTTTTAATGAGGCAACCTCATTTAACTTTGGACCCTGAAGTGTCCACCTCTAATGAAAGCTGAAAGAACTACAAGCATAAGGCTTGTACGGATCAGGGGGAGTAACCTGTGGGTTGCACTCTTTTTCCTTAAGCTGTTGGTTTTTTCCACTGGGTTTTCCACAGCTAAGGTTTTAACGAGGCAAACACGATTACTCTGGATCCAGAAGTATCCACCCCCTTAGTATTATACGCTAAGACCAAAGTAATGGATGGATAAGGGGGAGTGTTATGAATGAGAGAGGCCTTTGGCCTCCCCTCATCGTTATCCCCCCATTACTCCCCATCAAGCTTACTAATGGGGACCTTTGGTATCCCATGTCCCTTGGCATTCTACTATTATGAATAAATAGAGAACCATGGTTTTGTGCCATGGTTACTCATTCTCTTGTTTTCAACAAAATCCCCTTTATTAAGACAAATTTTAATTATTCCTATCATTAGTTGTCGCCAATACATCATCACTTACTTTTATTGTTCAAACAAATTTAGCTGAAAATTAATAAAAACATAAAATAGAAAAATGTTCTGAATGCGTATACCGGGGGAAGACCACTTGCCCTTTATTTATAATAGATGTGAGAGTCATACATGGGTGAGACACAGTAGATATAATCTTATCTATATTTACAACACTCCCCCTTATACATCCATAAATGTGGACTCTGCACGTGAATACTTCGGGATTCTGAGCGTCATATGAATCTCATAAAGGGGTGGATACTTCAGGATCCCGAGTTGATGGGATTTGCCTCGTTAAAACCTTTGGCAATGGAAAACCCCGTGGGAAAAACCTTAGCTAAGGAAAAAGAGTACAAATTCCCTCTAACTCCCCCCGATCTGTACAATCCATTAGGCTTTCAGATCTCTTAAGCATTTTTCATCACTCCTATTTATAACATTCTGAAAGTATACACAAATTACAAATATCACCATTATTAAGCAGCTGCTGAAACCAAAAACTCTGGAGAGGTGTACTTTGTTTCGTCGCCTCTGATGTGGTCCCCTCAAAAGTGATGTAAGCATGTGGCATGGTCTTCAGATTATGTGGTCAGCTCTAAAAGATCAGCCTCTTTCCTAGTCGTTACCAGGATGTGATGTACCACCAGGCGCACTCAAATACACCATTGGTTTGTTTCTGGAATGGTGAGGATCTCGGAATGATAGGATGATGTTGCTTCCATAGTTTGCTTTGCAGTTCTGCAGTAGATGGTCGTCCCACTGTGGGTACCCAGTCTGTGATTTCTCATTATATGGGTCAGACCTGTAACTTGCATTTGCATAAGCATGGATGATAATTATTTACAATGTAAGCCCAAATCTATCGACCCTTGGAGGAAGCGCAGAAGATACTTAACTCCGGTCTAATGGCACTTTTTAGGTGCCTAACTGTCTCTAGCTAGTGAATTTATTACAACTGCTATATCGGGACGCGTGTAGTTAGCAAGGAGTGCACTGATTGCACTTCGATAAGGGACTTCAGGACCAAATATATCATCACACTCTTTAAGCGAACTCACGGGGTTTTTTTTGTACATCCATTGAGCGTACTGCCATAGGTGTACTTATTGGATGACAATGATTCTTGTAATTTCTGTGGGATCCATCCATTTCCTTCATAATTTAACTATCTTCTTCCGTAATGCTAAAAATATATTGTACTTGGACAATATTTTGAAAATGTGCAAATCATGCAGTGCCTAAAAAAATACAAATACAAAATTGGATGCGAACCGAATATGCCCACCAATTGAATTGTCGAGATATGAAGCAAAAAAGTTCATTAATTCATTTATGCAAGAATTAATTCAGAGCTCTTCTTTTAAAACTTTGCTCTTAGGACGAACATAACCGCTCTTTGCTTTCTTGTAAACATCATTAAAGTAAATAACAAAAGCAAGAACTGACCTTATTGCTCATAGTTGTTACAAATGCCTTCCATTATCTTAAAAATATCACTTTTTTTGTCGCGAGGATTAATGCAAGCAAGCACAGACACCAACATGGCAACAGGAACAGGCATTTTTGCTACAGTTTAGTCCGTAATCAGTTTTCACAACTCTCAAGCACAAGAACATTCGAAAATGACTATGAAACAATCCTTTTTTTTGCTATAATTTTACCAAACACCATTCTGTTGGATATTTCTTCAATTTCAAAGATAAGATAGTCCCACATTGGATGGGAGATAACTCTTGGATGGGTATAGTAGAGTCTTCTTTTTAATGGGCTATTGGACTTGTGAATGGGCTAGAATTTGGGGATAGCTTGCGTGCGAATGAACCCAAGTAAGGGGCAGAGCCCAAACCTGGTTGAACCAAATGGAAAATGTGGGCGTTTGATCCGGAAAACCTTAGCGCGTGTGCGCTGGCGTAGCGCGCGCACCTGCGCAGGGGGGCTCACGGGTGCGCGCGCAGAGTGCCCGAGTTTTGCATCAAATTTTTTAGCCCTCTTGTTTGGCAGAATTTGAAAGGCCCATTACGGTTTTTAATTTTATCCATCAGCCATATTCTCCTTAATAGCGCGCTGCGCTGTTTAATGGCTCAACAGTTATATTTTTATTTAATGGCTGTTTTAACATTGCAACAGTTATTTTTGTCTTTAATGACTATAATTCCAACAGTCATTTGCCTTCATCTATATAAACCCTATTCTGTCGGCAGCTTCGTTGTTGCTGCAGACTACTGCGAACCCCTTGCTCTTCCTCTTCCTCTTCGTTCGTGATCGAAGACCTGTTGCTGCTCGCCGGAGCCTTGTATTCTGAGTGCACACGTACAAGACCGTTGCCGTTGAATCCTGGAGGATAGCCGCTGGACCTGACTTGCACCGAGTTCTTACTCTGCTGGGCAGAAATCTACTCCTAAGGACAGTGCCTAGCACGCCTCAGCTAACCGATAAGTCCTTTCCTTCTCTGTTTTATAGCACCATCCTTTATAATTTGCACTTTCTCCAACACATTCTTCCATCCATTTTATTTTTGTCCATGCATTTCACTCCTTCACCTTATAATCTTGTAACAGCTTGAAGATGGGCACCACCCTCTCAACCCAGGCAGAGAAGAACCGAGTAAGAGTGATAACTGGTAAAGTGACCATTCAACTTCGATTTTCTTAGTGTATTCAATCTCCATGTCATTGGTCTCCTTGATCTTGTCTGGATCCGACTTTGGATATGATGATTTTATTTTATTTTAGCTGATCAACATTTTTCCTTCAAGAACAAAGACCAGATTTCTAAGTAAAAATTAAAATTAATCAATTCATGTGAATTTGCACAGCAGACATGATGCAAAAAATTCTATTTATGTATATGCAATAAAATGTTTGGAAAACAAAGAGTACAAATGACAACTAAATCTAAAAATTGTATAGAAAACAGAGAGCACAAATGACAACTAAATCCAAATATTGTGCAGAAAACAAGGAGTAGAGGCGACAACTAAATACAAAGAGAAAAATGACATCCTAACCAGACATAATAACTACGGTGAAGAGCAGCTTCTTGCATGCAACCATCACGATCAACACAATGAGTCGCATGTTTCGCATGTAACTTGATGGCCGCACTTCCTTCTCTCGTCAGTAACATGTTCGGTCGAGGCACCCTCGTTGGCAATGGTCCAACGAGAAGCCCGTAGGAAATAAGCAGCGAACTTGGAGGTGGAGATGCATTGCAAAACAAAGAGAATAGTTTTGACAATATTTTGAAAATATGCAAATCAAGCAAAATCCCCTTTAAGCAATTTTTACTTATTCTCGTCATTGGTTCCCGCCAATACCTCATCAGTTACACTTATTATTCGAAATAAATTTAACTGAAAAATTAATAAAAAATAAAATAGAAAAAATAATTTTCATACTGTAAAAATATAACTAATTATTCTGGAGGCTTCCGACTCTTCATATGTTTGCTTTTTATATCCATTGTTAGAAAGATCACTCGAAACGTATGAATTGATAATGCAAATGGGTCACACTTCTTTCGTTATAGAGCTGTGTAATTCTATAAATTATTAAAATTGAAAATCAATCTTTCTCAGGAGAGAGAGAGAGAGAGACCCTACACGCAAAAGCGGTGAGCTCAGCTGGCAAAAAAACACTCCCACTTGCATTGGAGTTGAAGGAACTTTTGAAGAAGAAAAAAAGAGAATAATGAGTATCATATGATAATGGAGGCATCTCCTCATATACAAGTAATAAAAAAGTGGGGTAATATAGTATGGTAAAAGTGGAGACCACCACACTTTTTATGTCTTGGTATATGAGAAGATACCTCACATGTCATATGTTACCCATTATCCTCTTTAAATAAAGAATATACGAAGCTTAAAAAAGAATATACAAAGCTTACATGTCTGAGTTCTCCTTTCCACAAACGGGTACAAGATCATACCCGTTATAAGTACTTGTTATAGTTAAACCCATTCACAGGGAATCCAAATCCATTTTCTTCCTACAAATACTGATACAAAAATTCTAACTCTAAAAGACTATAAATTTGGAATTGAATCAGATACCAGAATTTGTCGGATATTAGATGGATATTTATATCCACTAATTTAGATTTTTTAATGAGAAAAATAAATTTTAAACTGTATTTAAAAAAATCGATGAACATTATCTTTTAAACCCAAATGTACATCATACAATACCAGACATATATTCAGCCATGTAGAATACCGGACATATTAGATATGTGTCCACATTGAAAAAAAATACCAAAACAAATTTGGATGCGAAGCGAATATGCCATATCCGTTTGCATACCTATTTAGCATTCCAAAATATTTCCCTTTTTAGTGCCAAAAAGTTCCGAGTACAAAACAACCACACACACAAAAAGAAAAAATACAGTACAAAAACACAGAATTTTCGCATATAGCAAACTGAAAATATTAAGATAAAATCAATCCACCACCACATCATGAAATTTGACGGAACCTCAAGTAAATGCACCAAGTTTTCAATTTATAAAATAGCTATCTCTTTGTGTGTGTTGTTGTGCACCGAGCGGAAGCGATCGAGATCGCTGAAGTATCTAGCACGAAGAACAAATGAGAGCATACACAAGATTTACGTCGCCTTAACGACCAAGGAAACACTTCTATAATTTCAATTAGGAGATACAAAAGACACTCAACTATTCCTAAGAAATCCTCACAAATGGCTCACTCAAAGATGGCTCACAATGATCCTATGGAACTTCCAATAGGATCGACCTCATACAACTTTCCACAATGCTTCAATAGAAGCTCAATTGGTTTCTCAATTTTCGATGATACTAATCAAAGCCATTGCTCTCTTTTTATAGGGCTAAAGGGGGAGGGGGTTGGTGCACCAACCCACCACCAACCACCCTTGGGTTGGTGCACCAATCAAGGGCAGTCCACATGGGTTATCAAGCCAACAATCACAAATCTCCACCTTGACGAGATATTGGGTCTATGTCATACAATCGACCGTCAACGCTTCTCCTCGGTGAAATCATCCTGTGTTCCCGTCATCTTGCCTCGAAACACTCATATGGCTTTGCAGAGCCTCATTGCCCCAGAATGGGCCACAAAAGTCATCTCATATTGTCAACATACAAGTTCGAGCCATACTCGAACTTGACTCCGATATCGACCTTTATAAGCTCATCTGTCGAACAATCACTAGTGCCAAGTAATTCCACCCGATCCTTAGCTTCATCAGTCGTCATTGATTCCATCTCATCACACCAATTTTTCCTTCGTCCACATAGGTCGCTATTGTGCTCCACCTCACCAAATAAGGTCGGAGACTCATCACACCTGACAAAGAAAGCAAACGAGACCCTTTTTATAGGTTGGCATCTTTCATACATTGGTCTCCAAACTTTGATAGAATCCATCCGATGTGCAAGTTATTGGGACAAGATATCTCCACCATACTGACTTGAACCATCATCTCTATTAGCACCACCTCTCCGGAGATCATCCAATGACGTCGTCTTTGGTGCGTGCGAGCTTGAGTCGGTAGCTCGCTCATCTGAAACTCTCGTCGTCTTCATCATCACCGTAACATCCAAGTAATAGAGGTTGCCTTCACGCTTTCCCTTCATCAGTATCATTTCTCCTCGTGTCACCTTCAAAGTGCCGTCCTCCATAATCACTTTGCAACCCTTGGCTTCAAGTGAACCTAGCGATATCAAATTGTACTTCATGTCGGGCACATAATGAACATCGTCTATGTCCCGTGTGACACCATCACTCATCTTTATGTGGACCGTGCCAATGCCCACCGTCGTGCATGCTCCATCGTCTCCAAGAAGGACTTTGCGCTAACTACCTTCAAAGAAAGTAGTAAAGTACTTTGTGTGGGGTGTCATAACGAGCAATCCGAATCAAGCACCCATCCGCCCTTCATCACCCCTTCCGTCGCACCAACTAGGACCCACTCATCCACCTCCTCGCTTTTGACGATGTTGGCGGTAGCATCCTTCTTCTTATTGGCATTTAGGCACTCCCTCGCCTAATGTCCTCTTTCCTTGCAAAAGGCACATTGATCCCTCTCGATGTCTGTGCGCGGAGCTCTACTATTGTCCCTCATCTCGGATCTATGATTCCCTTTGTGGACTCCACCCCTTTCATTGTTCCGACCTTTAGCCACTGTAAGCGCTTCGGACCTTTGGCCCCTCATATTCTCATCATCCTTCTTTCTAAATTCATTGCTAGTAAGAGCGTTAGAAACTTCATTGAAGGGGATAGATTTTTTACCATAGGTTAAAATCGAAACGATGTGCTCATAGTCTTCATGCATGCAGGGAGTTGAGGAGAATCATCGCATTGTCCTCATCTTCCACATTGACATCAATGTTCCTCAAATCTGTGAGAAGTTTGTTGTAGTAGTCGATGTGTTCTTCAACTAAAACTCATTCCTCCATCTTAAGGCCAAAAGCTTCTTCTTTAGGTGTAGGCGATTCTGAATGTTCTTCTTCATGTACTTCTCACCAAGCGCATCCCATAGCGCTTTCGCGTTCGTCTCCTCCCTGAAAGTGTACTTCTTCTTCTTTGTCAAGTAGAGCCGGATCGTGCCGCAAGCGGTCCGGTTCATCATCTTCCACTCCGCATCCGACATCGTTGTCAGCCTCTCATCTAGTACTTGATCTTGACCAAGTTGGCTCAAGAAGTCAAGTACTTCGCATCTCCACATGCCGAAGTTGATACGCCCATCGAACTTCTTAATTTCGAACTTCGTACTGGATACGATAGTTTGAGTTGTTGAAGATTGCGCCATTGAAGTAGAAGCGTCGTCGCCACCTTTGCTCATCTTCTTCATCTAGATCTTCGTCGCCAAAGCTCTGATACCAATTGTTGTGCGCTGAGCGGAAACAATCGAGATCGCCGAAGTATCTAGCATGAAGAACAAATAGAGAGAGCATACACAAGATTTATGTTGCCTTAACGACCAAGGAAACACTTCTATAATTTCAATTAGGAGATACAAAAGACACTCAACTACTCCTAAGAAATCCTCACAAATGGCTCACTCAAAGATGACTCACAATGATCCTATGGAACTTCCAATATGATGGACCTCATACAATTTTCCCCAATGCTTCAATAGAAGCTCAATTGGTTTCTCAATTTTCGATGGTACTAACCAAAGCCATTGCTCACTTTTTATAGGGCTAAAGGGGAGGGGATTGGTGCACCAACCCACCACCAACCCCCCTTGGGTTGGTGCACCAACCAAGGGCAGCCCACATGGGTTATCAAGCCAACAACCACATGCGTGCGTGTGTGTGTGTGTTTTTTTTCTCATTTGCAGCTTCCTACTGGTTTGCTGTTTCAATGATCAAGCAGCTACCCTTCCCACCACGACACCAACCCAAGTCCCTCCTCACTGATATCCGCCTGCAAAACAGTTCAGAATTCAAGCAATCAATAAAACATTCTTAATGAAAGATCAGAGACATAAATCACGGTTTCCTGGTCTGATTATAGCTTGTTATCTCAACAAATTGTAACTCGTGTTACAAGTTCAGATAAAACATGTGAACAATGATCTCCAAAATGAAAAGCTACTGCGGAAGCATACACAATCTAAAGCTTTAAAGAAAAAGTGAAAAAAAATATGAAAGGATCAAGTCTAAAGCTTTGCTTATCGAGGTAATGATTCTTTGTTTCTCTCATAATCTAGTATGATGGTACCATACTCAGATATCAAATTAGAATAGTGTTCAGACACACGTTCTTTTCACAGTGTGAGATGGTACCATGCTCAGGTCGGGATAAAGGTGCATAGTTCAATACAAAGAACAATCAAAAATGATATACACGTTAAGAATATGAGATTGTCAGGCCCCGTTGCAAAGCGGATTAAGATGCTTACATGATTTATACCAGCCAAACATCTCCCAAAAACCATCTGATCTATGCTTATAGACAAAACCCATGTTATACCGATGTTTGTGCGGGTGAAACTTGGTGACGATTAAACCATTTCTTGAGCCCACACAGAACCATTTCAAGCTAGAGTAGATTTTTGAACATGTGCAAAGCACATGTGCCTTAACAACACTGACGATGAACAACATCAGCAACAATAGGTGCCACTGCAACGGCAACAACAACAACAATGGTAAATCAGGAAAAAAGTGTTCCAAAATAGGTGCCATTTCAAGTAATCAACCTCTTTCCCGTTCTTTTGAGCCCAAAATAAAACTCGTGAGCTCTCTTCTTGAACACAAATCCTAGAGCAAATTTTATCCATCATATTTTACTAATCTCTTAAACCCAAAATCCCATGTAAGCACTCTCTTGAACCCAAATCCTAAAAGTGTTCCAACACAAAAACATACGAGCTCTCTCATGAACCCAAATAGAGGGAAAAAGGGAGACCAAAGAAGACATGGATGGAAATGGTAAGGTATATGAAATATCTTATTACTTCAACAAAAAATAAAGCTTTAGATCGTAATACGTGGAAATGAGTATCCGACATCATGATCCGATGTGATCATGATCCAATATTCTTCCTATTGAGACCAAGAAGCCAATCCCAATTTTCTTTGGAATGAAGGCTATGATGATGATGATGCTCTTTTGCTTTCATGTTTCTCACGTCCCTTTCCTTCTAGCATAGGATCAAAGCACCGGTGTTTGATTATGAGAGATGAACATAAAACCCAATAACTTTTGGCTTTTTAATAGCAATAATGTCTTTGAATCTTAAACAAAGACAAACAAAAATAATAGGAGCTTTTGAATCGTGAATCTACTCAAAGAAAGCGTTAAATATCAGACAATTTGCCACAAAGAATCAAATGAGATTTTAAGATTCTAATATAAATCATTGAAAGATCAAATCAGTTTTTTAAAATTTCTATTCATATCCTATGCAAAATCAAACATAAAACCCGCCCAAAAAGAAATTTTCAATAATCAGATGCAACACAAGAATTCTTGAGCTTGAGCTGCTTTTAAAATTCAATCTCCACAATTGTTTTACTCCATCTCATCATCAACCGTTCTCTTGGATTCAAACATTTTCTACCATCAATATAAACGAGTTTTATAAGAATCTATCTCTTTAATCCACCCCAATATCAACACCTCGTCATCAAAGAACAAGCCAATCGAACAAGAGAGAGAACTTTATCAAGAAGCCAAGAAAATCCCTTTCTGACTTTGATTCAACGAGGTTATATCGTTTGATGTCGCCAATCAATCTACAACACAAATCGATTTGCCACAAAGGGCCAAAGATTCTTTCCAATCTTCATATTTGTCTCTTATGCAGATGTCACGGGCAGATTGTATAGATACTTGACTATCCTAATCCAGTGCGGCACTTAGCTCACTCTCCCTCTTAAAATGGCTAAGTCAGCATTCTCTCAAACACTCAAACAAGAACATAAGAGAAAACTTGAAAGTGGAGAATGTCATTGCTTCTATTACTTGTAACTCTTAATGGATAGAAATGACCTCTCATTGCCTCTATTTATAGGTGATGCTCCCTTACAATCAACTGTGAAGATTAGGTTTCTAGAGTCTTCTATGATCCAATGGCTTAGGAAGAGACTTTAGAACATTTCCCATTATTCTACACTAAATTCACTCTTTAAAGAATACAAATGAATATCCAAGAAGATTCTAGATACATTATTTACAAGAATGTCCTTGGAACCATCTAGAGTATGCCAACTCACATGCCAAGTATGCACCAACTAGGCAATGACGTGGCTATGATGTGACGTTCGTGACATTCTCCTCTACTTATCTCGGTGATGCCCTCATCGCTTTGCCTTCTTGGAAAATTCCTCCACCAAGTGCTCGAACTGCCATAGAGTTTTCACAGGTTTCCAGCTGCTTTCGCTTTCCGGCAATCCCTTCCACTTGACAAAGTAATTCAGCCGTAGATGGTTGTTGGCCTCACAAACCATCATATTTGCAATGATCTCATCAGCCTCCTTGTCGAATTTCATCTGTACTCCTACAGGCGCACGAGAAAACTTCCATCGGCTCGAGTCCTTCGGATCTCCATGGTATGGCTGAAAAATATTCACATAGAAGACTGGATGGTACTCGATGGTTGGAGGAAGTTTCACCTTATAAGCGACGTTCACCCCTCTTTTGACGATCGAAAATGTGCTTTCATACTTCCTCATTAGGCTTTTGTGCAGTCATTGGTGTCGGTCTAGCGCCGAAAGCCTGACAAATACTAAGTCCCTCACTTGGTATTCTGAATGTCTCCTCTTCTTGTCAGTGCACTTCTTCATCTTATTTATAGTCTTGATAAGGCATGACCTTGCCAACTCGTTCTGCTCTTCCCATTACTTAGTGAATTTGTAGGCTGATGGACTACTCCCCTTGTAACACATTGAAATAGCGTTCATAGTGAGTGGTTGTTGTTCCGTCACGATCTCGAACGGACTCTTCCCGGTTGACTCACTCTTCTGAAGGTTGTACGAAAACTGCACCATATCTAACAATTTCGCTCAATCTTGTTGGTTGGCACTTATATAGTGCCTCAGGTACACCTACAGTAGATCATTTACCATATCGGTCTGGCCATCCGTCTGAGAGTGGAAACTGATAGAGAAGCTCAAGTCAGATCCCATCAATATGAAGAGCTCCAACCAAAATCTCCATGGAAAGCAAGCATCCATGTCGCTATAATGGTCTTCAGTATCCCCGCAATACTTCAATATGTGCTTCAAGACTAGTGGGGCTGCTACATCTGCTGGACACTTTACTGGTGCTGAAATGAAGCTTCCATACTTAGAGAATCTATCGACAACCACCATGATGATGGTGCACCCTTCGGACTTAGGCAATACCGTGATGAAGTTCATGAAAATGCTCTCACACAGTCTCTCTGGAATCTGCAAAGAATCGAGAAGTCCCGTCGGTGTTCTTTGCTCAACCTTGTCTTGTTGGCATACACCAAAAGTCTTTACATAGGACTCAATATCGTCTCGCATACGAGATCAATAGTACGCATCCTCGAGTAAAGCTAATGACTAATCCACTCCCAGCTGCCCCGCCTATAGAGAGTCATGGCATTCCTTTAGGACTCCCTGCCGTAGATTACTAAACGATGGCACGTACACTCGACGTCTCTTGGTGTAGAGTAAGCCGTCCTTAAACCAGAATCTCTGATTTTTCCTTCTTTATCATACTCCTCTAGGAACTTTGCTGCCGGATCTTGCATTAGGTCCTCACTTATGCGGTTGAGCAAGGGACTTTGTTGTCGGCTCACCATGGCTGCGAGTTCTGCTTTCCGGTCTAGTGTGTCTGCTACCAAGTTTGCTTGTTCAGGCTTGTACTCCAACACATAATCGAACTGTGTCAAGAAGTTTTGACATCTTGCTTGCTTGGAAGACGGCTCTTCTGAGTTTGGAAGTAGATGGTGGCCACGTTATACGTCTTCATTACAAACTTAAAACCAAGTAGTGCATCTATAACTGTAAGCAATGGATCACCACCATCATCTCCTTCTCTTGAACGGTGTACCACCGTTTGGTGTCATTCAGCTTTCGACTCTCGTAGGCGATGTGGTGTCAGTCCTGTATCAACACCCCTCTGATGAAGAAGTCGCTCGCATCGGTGTAGACTTCGTATGACTTACTAAAGTTTGGAAGGAAGAGGACTGGCTCCTCTGTCACCACCCTCTTTAATTTTTCAAACGCTTCTTGGCACTTCAGACTCCAGCTCCAAGCCCGATTTTTCTTCAGCAAGTCTGTCAATGGAGCCGCAATAGACGAATAGTCTCGAATGAATCTTCGATAATAGTTTACCAACCCAAGGAACGACCGTAGCTCCGTCACCTTGGTTGGAGGTTCCCACTCTTGGATGGCCTGAACCTTCCCTTAATCTATCCGAATTTGGCTCCTTTCAATGACGGGCCCTGAGAATACGACTTTCCCATGTACGAACGAGCATTTATCCCTCTTCACGTATAGCTTGTCCCGTCAAAGGGCCTCGAACACTTGGCTCCAGTGATCCTGATGCTCTGTGATGCTTTGGTTGTAGATCACTATGTCGTCGAGGTACACAATGACGAAGTGATCTAGGAAGGGCTCTAGTATTTTGTTCATCAAAGTGCAGAAAGTTACCGAAGCATTTGTGAGTCCAAATGGCATGACTAGAAATTCATAAGATAAATACTTCGTCACATATGTCGTATTTGGCTCATCTCACTCAATGATCCACACTTGATAGTATCTTGATTTAAGATCCAACTTGGTGAAGTACCTCGCTGCTCCAGCCGATCGAACAAGTCCGCCACCAAAGGTATTGGATACTTGTTCTTTACCACGAATTTGTTGAGCGACTGGTAGTCGATGCACAACCGAAGACAGCTGTCATGCTTCTTCTGAAAAAGAATAGGTGCATCTTCTGAAAAAGCACAAGTGCATCATAGGGAGCTTTCGACAGTCGGACGTATCTCGTATCCAGTAAGTCCTTTAGTTGCTTTCGAAGTTCTTCCAACTCCAGTGGATCCATCCTAGAAAGTCCCATCAATGGTGGTTGTGCACTCGACATCAACTCGATCTTGTGATTTACCTCCCTCTTAGATGTTAGCTTGCTAGGAAGCTTCTTGGGAATAACATCTTGGTACTCTAAGACGGATTGGATTTCCTTGGGTACCTCCTTGTCTTTGTTTGGGCCTTCATCCATCTTCAATGTGACGATAAAGGTCGGTTCATTCCTTTGAACCCCCTCAGAGAGTTCGATAGCCGAGATGATCTTGTTTGACAAGGCTTTCTCTCTTTGAATGAGAATTATGCAAGCCTTGCCTCGAGGAAGCACATTATGTTCGCGTATGGAACCAACAAGGCCTTCATCCGATCTAAGAACTCCAAGCTGATGACTACATCAATTCATCCATGCCGATCACTATCATGTCCACCGGCCTCGACCATTCTCACATCTTAGCTTGTATTTGCCGTGTCATACTGACGATGTGAGTTGGTTCCTAGTTAACGGCCTTGATGGTCCCTTTCTCCTGTGTCACTGCAAGGCACAAATCTCCAGCCATCCTATTAAAAATCAAGAAATGGGAAGCACCAATATTAAGGAGAGCTTTGAAGGTCTTACAGACGATCACCGTCTCTACGAACATCGGCCCCATTGGTCCTTCATCCACCTTGACGTAAATGGCGTTAAGAAGACGTAGTGAGTTCACTCTCATTTCCTCATGTTGCTTCTCTTCTTCCTTCTGGATTAGGACCGCAAGATTGGCCCTCTTTGGACACTTCCAAGCTTTATGTGGATCTTCACAGAAGTAGCATTGGAGTTTCTTCAGGCGATCCTCCTTGTCTCCCTCAATGCACTTACACTTCCATTGGTTTGGCTTAGGTTGGTAGTTTCTATACCGTTTCTCTTTCTCTCCCTCCCTTTGTCATGGTTTGCCTTCTTTTCCTTTGGCTTGGTAAAGTCCACCTTCTTGAACTCAATCAAAGATTCTGCCACAACCATTGCTTGGGCGAGGGTATGGACTCTCCGTCGATGAAGCTCCATCTTAGCCCACCCCGTAAGGCCATCTATAAAAGCAAAGAGCAAATCCTTCTCGCTCATGTCGGGATCTCAAAAATAATTCCTTCACATAGTCTCTAATGGTACCCTTTTGAATAAGGTGACGAAGCTTACCTCGTGCTTCATTCTCTGCGTGGGTAGAACTGCTTCTTGATTTCCACCTTGAACTCCTCCTATGTATTGATGGTGCACGTTTCCTTCTTCACATCTTCATACGGTCTACGCCACCACAGTGTAACATCTTAGAGGTAGAGGGGGCTGTGTGGAGTTTGGAAGCATAGTTCTTGATCCATACTGCATCGAAGTATCTTTCGATATTCCCAAGGAAATTATTGAGTTCATGAGCATTCTGCATACCTCCGTAAGGCTTCGATTTTGGAATGTCCACCTTTGGTAAGAAGGGATGGGTGATGACCGCTCCACTCGTCCACGCCATCTTTTATTGGTTGAACTCGCGCCTGAGCTCGTCCAACTCTTTCATGAGGGCCGCCATTTAAGCCTCTAGGGCATCATTCTTCGTCATGGTGGCCAACAGGCCGGGCCTGCCCGTTTGACCGGGTGACCGCCCGAGGCCCAGACTAGCCCGGGCCTGGGCCGGCCCTATTAAATTAATTATATAATATATATATAATTTTTTTAAATATTAAAAATTCATTAAAAATCTTAATAAAATGAAAAATGTTGTGAACGGTTATTTAACCGTAGTTGGGTGAGATTCTGGGCTATCCTAGAGATAGGCCCATATCATTGTAAGCCCATATTTGTATTCCCCCAATTGCCTATAAATAAAGAGCTGGGGGCTCCTCCCCCAGTAGTTGATTCATAACGCGTTATCAGCACGAGCCTCTAAATTTTCTTTTTCCACAAAATTTTTTCCGTTCGTTGCGAAGGCGAAGGCGGGAGATCCACGAGCGCGGTGCAAGGCTTCCTCAATCGAGCGTCGTCATCCGCGTAGGGCTTCGAGCAAACGTCGCTATATCCGGAGGACGGATATAGAGGTAAAAACTCTAAAAACAATGTTTTTAATCATACGTATGATTGCCCCTCCCCTAGATCTCGCAAGATCGTCATGGGGATTCATCGTCGCATTGAAAACGACGGATTTTTCATCCCAAAAAATCAATTTTTTTAGGGTTTTTGGATTTTTAAACCAAACCCTAAATCAACCCCGCCGCCGGCCTCGCCGCCGGCCTCGCCGCCGGCCCCGCCGTCCACGTCGTCCCCCCCATAGGGGGGCAGCCGCCGCCGCACCCCCCTGCAGGGGGGCGGCCGCCCCCGAGGCCGCACCCCCCTCTGCAGGGGGGACGACGGCCCCGCGCCCGCTGCTCCCCCCCGCAGAGGGGGCGGCGGCCCCCTGGCCGTGTCCCCCTCTGCGGGGGGCGGCCCCCCTGGCCGCTCCCCCCTGCAGGGGGGCGGCCCCCGCCGCTCCCCCCGCAGAGGGGGGCGGCGGCCCCGCGGCCGCGCCCCCCCTGCAGGGGGGGGCGGCGGCAGCGGCGGCGCCCCCTGCAAAACCCTAAAAACAGATCTGTGGGCCTGAAGCCCACAGCAGATCTGTGGGCTTCAGGCCCACAGAATTCAAAAAAAAACAGAGTCTGTGGGCCTGAAGCCCACAGACCTGTTGTGGGCTTCAGGCCCACAGATTTCAAAAAAAAGAAAAAGAAAAGAAAAGCCTATAGGCCTGAAGCCCATAGGTCGACTGCGGGCTTCAGGCCCGCAGGCTGGTTTATCTGAAAAAAAAATGGGGGAGGCAAAGGGCTATAAACTCGCCTCAAAAGGCAACTTGTTAGCCTAAAAATTAATTTGAAATGAGGATTCAAAGGCAAAATATTCGTGAAAAATCATGGTAAACTACGGGACAAATATCGGGCAGGAAAGGACTATTTGGGGACTTTTGGGGGGTTTTGGGATAATGAGGGAAACTTTTTCCCTCTGACAAAGAAAATGTTTATTTTGGGCTCATAATCAATTTAATTGATTAAACCCATTTACTTTACAACCTTTGCATTGTAATGATTTTTTCTGCAAAAATCATATTTACATGCTTTGCATCTCTGGTATATTCTGTTGGATATTATATGCGTGGTTGTGCATTGTATTTAAAACTTAATAATTAGGAAGATCATGCGACCGCTCTGCCGTTAGTAACCTAACCTAACGGTGTATGACGTTGCCCAGTGGTCCAATAATTATTAAGTGTTTAAATTATTTATCCATCTCTGCGAATATTAAATGTCTGTGATGAAAATGTCTGATGAAAATGTTGATGAGCACAATATTTCTGCATGAATTGCTAAATGTGGTTTTTGGATCGGCCGTTTAGTCCCACAGTTTATTTCCCGCACTTTTCTTTTATTTTTGAGAGAAATTGTAGTGAGGAATTTATGTAAATGTCAAAGAAAGAAGACCAACTTCCATGGAGACGGAGGCCACGCTTGAAGATGGAGATATCATATGGGACCCACGGGGTTTCCAAAGTTGTATTTTCATTTTCTTTAAGCTGCAAATTTGTATAATTTGGACTGTGGACTTTTTTGGACTCTTTCTTGTGGGACTGGCCGATCCACACATTTAGTTTTTCGTTAAATATTGCCTCCGCATGAAAATGTTTTCTCTGATTAATTATTAATTCATGCATGTTTGTGCTCTGCTAGATAAATGGCTAATATTGCAAGCGTTAATTTCGAAGTACTGGAAGCATCAGGCAGAAACTATCTAAGCTGGCAGCTAGATGTAAAGTTTCACCTGCGGGCAAAGTCCCTCATCGCTGCTGTGACTGAAAAAGAAAATGTTAGCGATATAGAGAAGACGCAAGCAATCACCTATATTCGCCGCCATGTGGACAAGACCTTAAAGGCTGAATACCTTACGGTCGAAGATCCACTTGAGCTATGGACTGCCCTTGAGGACAGGTATAAACATCAGAAAGATGTTATACTCCCAAGGGCACGATATGAGTGGGAGAACCTGAGACTACAGGACTTTAAGTCCATTGCTGAGTACAACTCAGCACTTTTTAGCATCACCTCACGCCTGAAGTTGTGTGGTGAGAATGTCTCAGAAGATCGCATGCTGGAAAAGACGTATACGTCCTTCCATGAAAAAGATGCGATACTCATGCAGCAATACCGTGAACACAGGTTCACCAAGTATTCTGAGCTGATGTCATGTTTACTCATGGCTGAGCAAAACAGAGAGCTTCTTCTCGCCACTCACAATATGTGTCCTCCCGGCACTGCCCCCCTACCAGAAGCTCACCATTCCTCTTCCTTCAAAAAGAAGAGAGATAATAAAAGAAAAGAAAGACCACAGAGGGGGGGTCAACAGAAAAATGCCAAGGGCCATGTACAGCAGCAGCGAAATAATGAAAGTATGCGGAAGTTCACGTGGCACAGAAATGACAAAAATGATTCACCCCCACCCAAGAGGGAATGGGAAGACCAGTGCCATAATTGTGGCATGAAAAGCCACTGGTCCAAAATGTGCCGAACTTCGCAACACCTCCAGGATTTGTATAAAGAGAACAAGAAAAATAAAGCTGAAACAAACCTGATGACCTCTGATGCTCCAGTCAAGTTTTCAGCTGACGACTTCGAAAATGACGACATGCTTGTTTAGCTTTTACTTTTATCTTAGCAAACTGTTTAGAACATTTCATGTTATGAGAGCTTTTGCATTATACAATCTGTTTTTGAATAAACTTTTTTAGTATACAATAAATGAAAATGTTTATCTAAATATGCATGTGCCGATACGTTTCATCTTTTGAAACTGCTCTCATAAATGATTAGTAGACAATAAACACGTACGATTTCTTTCAATACAAAGCCCAATATCAGGGCTATATTGAAGATCCAGGGAATGCAACACAGTTGCCCCCAAACGACACAAAAATAATGGATGCACTAATCCCTCCGAATTCCAAAAGAAACTTTCTAAGTTTCAAGGACATCCGTTTCAACGGATCCCACTTGGAAACAGCAAATGTAAATGAAAAATTACCGTATGCAACGTCTCAAGAAAAAGGAGTAAAATCCACACTTGAACGTTTTGAAAGCCTTATAGGCCTCTACCATACGAAGATTCGGAGAAAGGAAGCAGAATTAAACGGAGCACCTGAAGTGCCCTACATCAGCCGAGTTTTTACTCTGGCATGATGGACTTCAGCCGAGTTTTCACCTGAAGTGCCATACATCATCCTATGGGTATGACTTGAAGAACCAGAAGATTCTTCAGAAGGGAGAATTCCCTCGCATCCCTTACTATAAGGGAAGATTAATTACAAGGCCATCTCCACGAAAAGTTGAAAAAGGATCTCCACGCTTCCGCAAAAAGAATACAATGAGACAGATGTGGATAAAATCCACCACCCCTAGTGGGCTATTTTGGTACTTCATTGTACTGATAAATGCATCCTCAGAATATTCGCACGTATGTCTACTACAAGACCCGCAACTTAGCTTTTCCAAAGCTATTGGCACAAGAATAAAAATGTTGCGGGCACATTTCCCAGACAATAAAATACAGAAAATAAGTCTGGTTAATGTTGGGAAATATACCTCCCAGTCAATTCAAGAGTACTGCCAAGCAACGGGAATAGAAAATGAACATACAAGTGCCGCATGTTCATACCCAAAATGGGTCGGCTGAGTCACTGAAAAGTAGACTCTAATGGATTGAACGTCCATTAAATCCCGATTGCATATTGATGCATGAGGACATGCAAATTCTGCATGCTGCATCGTAAATGAAAATAAGACCCTCTGGATGTCAGAGTCTCCAATGCAACTTGCATATGGAATGCCACCGAACATTTCTCTTCGGAGAATCTTCAGTCCGCAGTTTAAATCCCCATCGCACCAACACAAAGGACAAAAATGGGTCCTCAACGTCGCCTAGGCATCTATGAAGGGTTTGACTCACCCTCAATTAAAAGATACCTAGAACCCCAAACAGGGGACACATTTAAGGCACATCTTGAAGACTGTGATCTCGATGAGACGAGTTTCCCAAAAATAGGCCCAGATACTGGAAAATCTGGCGCGAAGAAAATTATAACGTAGGATACAAACAGTTTGACCCATTATGATCCGGTAACAATACAATGTGTAAAAGAGATCCCAAAGATCCTCCACATACAGAACATTGTTCATTAATTACCGGAATCATTTATTGACAACCGGAAGATTGTCAAACCACACATCCCTGCTGCAAAAACTCCAGCTAAGATTGACATCCCTGAGAATGGATGCAATCCACCAGCAGCAGAAGTGGCTGATCCTTAACAGATAAGAGGCAGACCACCAGACTCCAAGGACAGAAACTCCCAGAGACCTTAAGACAATACTACCACATGACAATGAGCTCCTATCCACACCCTCACCCTTCCCGGAATCCACTGCAGAGGAATTGCCGGGAAAAAGTGAAATTAAGTAAATGTTGTACGTACTGGGGAGGTGTTGGACAGATAGAACATAGATTGTCGACAAATGTATTCACGTATCATATTACCATATACATCGCAAATGCGATGATATTTGTAAATTATCGTTCCACACTCCGTTGCTAGAAGGCAAACGTAGAGATTGGCCAAAATGTGGAACGTGGCAATAAAAGATGAGCTGGACTCACTTATGAAACGTGAAATGTTCGGACATGAAGTCCTGACACCAAAAAGGTGTCAAACCTGTGGATAAAACAAAGTATTGCACACATAAGAAAAACAAATACAAAATCGTACGCTATAAGGTACAACCTATAGCCCAAGGAAAATTTCGCTGAAACTAGGGATCGAACAAATTCAAATGAGCATGTCTCATAAATGATGCATCAGTCTCCCTAAGTTACCAAAAGTGAATACCTTACGATTTGGCGAAGGAAAATTATGGATATGCTGTTTTGGATGTTGTGACGGCATGCCTTCGTGCATATCTGGTAAAGATAATTTCCACATTTCCTTAAAATGCCTGAATAGACTTCGGGACGTCTATTCAAATGAAGAAAAACAATAAGTATAATAAATAAATGTACAACCAAGAGAATCATTTGACAAGTCAATGATTCCTACTGAAGGTTGTATTTGCATCTGTGCAAAGAACAGGATTAGAGATCATAGTTGGAGACAACTAAAATCTCATCGGATCTCCTGAAGAGAGAACCGAACTACATGAACAAACCTGACTTTTAAACATGAAATAAAAAGACCTAGGCAAATATAAAGTCATGGCTCAAAGAATCCTGTTACAAA
Source organism: Scilla litardierei (assembly GCA_030789695.1). Lineage (NCBI taxonomy): Eukaryota > Viridiplantae > Streptophyta > Magnoliopsida > Asparagales > Asparagaceae > Scilla > Scilla litardierei. Next base: position 67,867,445 of record CM061142.1, read on the forward strand.
CGCCCAGAAGTGCGTTGGAGAAATTAATAGGACCATTGACATCCAAAGTACACCTACGGTGGTACACTTACTGGATGTACAAAAAGAACCCTTCCGATCGCTGGAAGTGGGGGAGGATATAACTGGTCCCAAAGTCCCTTACTTAAGTGCAATCAGGCACTCCTGGCTAACTGCATGCGTCCCGATATAGCAATTGCAGTAAACTCATCAGCCAGATGTAGTTGGCACCTAAAAAGGGCCATTAGACCGGAGTCAAGCCTTCTGCGCTTCCTCCAAGGGTCGAAAGATTTGGACTTACAAATTATAGTAGCATCCTCCAATGTTTATGCAAATGCAGGTTACAGGTCCGGTCCCTATACTAATAAATCACAGAACGGGATGGCCATCTACTGCAAATATGCAAAGTAACTTATGAAGGCAACATCATCCTATCAATTCCGAGATCCTCACCATTCCAGAATCACACCAATGGTGTATTTGAGGGCGCCTGGTGGTACATCACATCCCGGTGACGACTGGGATAGAGGCTGGTTCTGTGGAGCTGACCATATAGTCTGAAGACCACATCAGAGGCGACGAAACTTAGCACACCTCTCCAGAGTTTCTGGATTCAGCAGCTGCTTGATGGTGATAAAATTTGTAATCTGTGTACATTTTCGGAATATTGTAAATAGGAGTGATGAGATAAGCCTACGAGATCTGAAAGCCTAAGAGCTTTTACAGAGCAGGGGGAGTTGACAGAATTTGTACTCTTTTCCCTTAGATATGGTTTTTCCCACTGGGTTTTCCATAGCCAAAGGTTTTAACGAGGCAAATCACATCAACTCTGGATCCTGAAGTATCCACCCCTCTGTGACGCTCAGAATCCAGAAGTATTCATGAGCAGAGTCACTTGTACAAATCAGGGGGAGTTAAAGAGCATTTGTACTCTTTTTCCTTAACTATGGTTTTTCCCACTGGGTTTTCCATAGCTAAAGGTTTTAATGAGACAAATCTCACCAACTCAGGATCCTGAAGTATCCACCTCATGTGAGACTCTTCTACGCTCAGAATCCGGAAGCATTCACGAGCAGAGTCCACACATATGGCTGGATAAGGGGGAGTGTTGTGAACGGTTATTTAACCGCAGTTGGGTGAGATTCTGGGCTATCCTAGAGATAGGCCCATATCATTGTAAGCCCATATTTGTATTCCCCCAATTGCCTATAAATAAAGAGCTGGGGGCTCCTCCCCCAGAAGTTGATTCATAACAAAAAATAATATTTATACCTAGTATAAATTTTTTTAAAGATGGTAAGTTTTTTAAAAACATACTATTTTATTAGAGAATAATGGGTATCATACGCCGTATGAGACACCCCCTCATATTCCCTCTCACATAAAGGAGGCAAGTACAAGCCCACATGGGCTTGTACTTGGTTGTACTTGCCCCCTTTATGTGAGAGGGAATATGAGGGGGTGTCTCATACGGCGTATGATACCCATTATTCTCATTTTATTAAGGAGGAACAAAATAAGGAGAAATTAATGAGTAAAAAATTAAAGAGGAACAAATTAAGGAGTAAATTAATGAGGAACTATTATAAATGGGAAAATTTTAAGAATGAACAAATTAAGGAGCACATTTGTGGAACAAAATTAAGTAGGGAACAAATTAAGGAACTCATTTGTAGAACAAAATTAAGTAGAGAACAAATTAGTGGGGGGAATACAAGGAAAGTGATACGATCCGGTGGATCGAATCAATAAAGTTCAGATTTTTAAAGGAGAAAAAAATATAAAAAGAGGATTTTTAGTGGACTTGAGATTGTGAAGAACAATATTTTGATAGATAATGAGTCTCTTTCGAGAGGAGACTCGCTCTCCTAGCTTTGATTGCACGGAACAAAGCCTAAATCCCTCACAAAAGATGCCTACAAATGTCTTCATAAAATAAGCATAAAAGAAATAAAAGACGGCTAGCCCTAATAAATAGAAAAAGCGGGGAATTACTAATCTAGTCCACAAAGACTAGAATACCCCTAGACTAACCCTCATACGCCGCACGTAGGTCACTAAACGTGGGTGGGTCCCACCCATGTAGCCGCCGGCCCTTGGGGTTTTGCGGATGCGGGTCCGCATCAATACCGCCCCCTAAAAGAGCCACCTTGTCCTCAAGGTGGAGATCTGGCTTTGAAGGCCCCCGAGGGAAAACAGAGGCTAGGGTCACCTGCCAGAACCACCGTGCGACCCCCCTCCTGGAATTCCATCCTAAGCTGCTTCCAATTCATCTTCACCTCGCCCAACCCCCTCAGCCACTGCACGCCCAAAATCACATCGATATTGTCCAACTCTAGGGGCAAGAAGTCTTCCACGATCTGCACTCCTTGTAAGGTCAGACTCAGCCCCTTGCACATCCCACTGGTCTCCTCCCTCCTTCCTGTCCCGGAGAGGATCGTAAACGTATCCAAGGTGCTCACCTGCAACCTATGATGATCCACCAAATGTCGAGAGATGAAGTTGTGGGTAGCCCCACTGTCTATGAGTACCGTCACCGGCGCGTCGTCCAATCGCCCTGACAACTTCATGGTATGGTTCGTGGTTACCCCTACCAAGGAGTTCAGGGACACCTCCGCTACATCCAGATGTGCGTGCTCAACCTCGCTCTCTTCCGTCATCACTGGCTCTCTCTCCTCTGCATACTCCCCCTCGTCCGGCATTATCACGATCTGCATCAGCCTGCTCGCACATCGATGACCGGGACTGAACTTCTCATCGCATCTGAAACAGAGGCCTGCGGCACGCCTTGCCCTCATATCAGCCTCAGTCATCCGCCTACCAGGGATCACTGGTCGGGTTTCCTCTTTCTTCATTTCCGCGTCCCCTGGTGCCACTGTAACCCCCCGGAGGTGGGACCGGTGCCATCTGACTACGCTGGCTCTGGGCTCCCCAAGTTCCCCGAGTGCTCCTCTCCTCCGCATGCTTCTCATCCGCCTTGTGGGCCAGGCGAAGGACATCCTCCAGTGTCCCCGGGCTCTGCATCCTCAGCTCTGCTCGTATGGAGGGCTTCAGTCCCCTCATGAAATTCCCGATCATCACCTCGTCGGTCACCCCCTTCACCCTACTATTCAGCATCTCGAACTTCTCTACATAATCACTGACAGTTCCCTCCTGCCTCAGAGCAGATAACTGCTCGTAGAAATCTCCCCCGGGAGTATCCTGGAATCGATCCACGATCATCGCTGACAACTCCTCCCAGGTCCGAAAGGGGGACCGGGCTATCTTCCACCGGTACCAAGCCAGAGCCTTCCCCTCAAAGTAAATCCCGATGGCCTTCAGGACCTCCTGCTCCGTCAGCCCCATCACCTGGAAATACCTCTCTGCTCGGTAGATCCACCCATCAGGGTCGGTGCCGTCAAAGGTCGGCATCTTCAGCTTCATCAACCGCCGATCTGCGTTGATGTCGCCTGTCTGCCCCTATCTCCGCCTCGGTCACCACCCCGGACCACCTCACCACCCCGAGCCTCCCTCGGGCCTCCCCCGTCAACCCCGTACAGCTCCTCTGGCCATGCAGGTCTCTCCCACACCTCGGGCTGGTAGTAGTGCCCCGGAAACCCTGGTGGCCGTGCAAAATTGGGCCTCGGCCCAGGCGGAATGGTCTCTGCTCTCCAAAACTGGCCCGCCGGGGTCCCAATAGCTGCTCCTGAAGCCCATCCGCCTCCCATAGTCCCCAAAGTCCTCCCAGAATGGGGAACGAACCCCGCCACACCCCCGAAAGGGCGGGACGAATTCGCCGGGCCCCCAGGTGGGCCGGCCCAGCCCGTCACGGCCTCGGAAGGCCCGGCCCAACTCGCCGGGCCCTGAAATGGGCCGCAGCCCTCTCCCGCACCCCCGGATGGGGGTGCCGCACCTCCCGCGGCCCAGGCGGGGGGTGCCGCCTGCACCCGGGGCCCACCGGAGTCGGCCGAGGCCCCTGGTGGCCCCGGCGGCTCCACCCAGGCCAGGGAGGGCCTGGGGAAGCTCGCCGGGGGCGCCGAGGCCCCCGGTTGGCCGGGCGGTCTCGCCCAGGCATGGGGGAGCCTGGGCGGGGCCGTCGGCCCTAGGGCAGGCCCGATTGGGCCTGCCGCAACTTGGACGGACCCGTGCGGGTCCGTTGGTCCTTCCGCGCCGTCGATTTGATGGGGGGTTGCCGCCGTTGTTCCCGTTTGCCCTAGAGAGGCTGATTCTAGGGTAGATCCGCCCCCCTCTAGGGTTCCATTGCCTCGATCTCCTCCTTTCGCCATGGCGAGGGCTTGGATCATCTCCTTCAATTCTCGGAGATCTTGTCCTTGTTGCGCGGCATCCGTCCTCATCCCCCTAAGCTCGATCTGGATGTCTTCTTGCGAATGGGCGTGATCCTTGAGTGAATCCCCCATTGTTTTCTTCAACCCTTCGAATCGCTCTTCGATCTCTCGGTTGAGATCCTCCCGTAGCCTTTGAATCCTCTCATCAATCGCATCCGCCTTCGATCGAGTACTCGCCGCCATTTGGATCTAGTGCTCTGATACCAATTTGATACAATCCGGTGGATCGAATCAATAAAGTTCAGATTTTTAAAGGAGAAAAAAATATAAAAAGAGGATTTTTAGTGGACTTGAGATTGTGAAGAACAATATTTTGATAGATAATGAGTCTCTTTCGAGAGGAGACTCGCTCTCCTAGCTTTGATTGCACGGAACAAAGCCTAAATCCCTCACAGAAGATGCCTACAAATGTCTTCACAAAATAAGCATAAAAGAAATAAAAGACGGCTAGCCCTAATAAATAGAAAAAGCGGGGAATTACTAATCTAGTCCACAAAGACTAGAATACCCCTAGACTAACCCTCCTACGCCGCACGTAGGTCACTAAACGTGGGTGGGTCCCACCCATGTAGCCGCCGGCCCTTGGGGTTTTGCGGATGCGGGTCCGCATCAGAAAGCGACTGGGCCGGGCTGGGCCCGTTGCGCCCGGGCCGCCCCCTCCCGAAAGCCCAGCCAGGCCTCCGGTCCGGGCCGAGCCCACGGCCGGGTCAACTCTGCCGGGCCGGGTCAGGCAGGCCCGTTGACCGGGCCGGGCCGCGGGCTTTCGGACCGTTTGGCCATCTTGAATTCCTCGATTCCAAGAGATCGTCCCTTTTTGGAGCATGTCAACGGTCGAGTTCAAGACCATTAGCATCTCCTCCCAAGCTCGTCCCTCCCGGACCTCAGCTCCTCGATGCTTTCCTCAAAGGTCTCAAACTGATCCTTCGCCTCAGCCAAGGTGAGATCTGTCTTGTCCAACCGTGCCTCGAATGTCGACATGATGTCCTTGGGCTTCTCCCTGCAAGGCGACCTAGTGGTGCCCTTGGCCATCTCGGAGTCACTTTGAACTGGAATCTCGCTAGTCGACATCCTTCTTTTCAAACCGCAACCTCTGATACCAACTGTCACGAGCAGATTATTTAGCTATTGGACTATCACAATCCCATGCAACACTTAGCGCACTCTTCCTTTTAGAATGGCTAAGTCAGCATTCTCTCAAACTCACACTCACACAAGAACATATGAGAGAACTTGGAAGTGGAGAATGCATTTGCTTCTATTGCTTGCAACTCTTGATGGATAGAAATGACCTCCCATTGACTTTATTTATAAGTGAGGCTCGATTACAATCAATGGGGAAGATTAGACTTCTAAAGTCTTTCATGATCTAATGGCTTAGGAAGAGCCTCTAGAACATAACCCACTATTCTACACTAAATTTCATCTTTAAAGAATACACATGAATATCCAAGAATATTCCAGATACATTATTTACAAGAATACCCTTGGAACCATCTAGAGTATGCCAACGCACATGCCAAGTATGCGCCAACTAGGCGATGACGTGGTGTCCGTGACACAGAGCGGTTGTAAAGGGGAAAGAGCCCTGAAACATTTTAATGAATCGATAGCCAAAATAGTCCACATACAAATAAATTTTGATAAAACAGTTAGAACGAACTGTTGGAGATAACCAACGATGGGGGTAAAGGCTACCAAAGATAAAGCCGGTGGAATCACACTCAGCAAAATGTTAATGCCCTCCCCCCCAAATTTTTTTTATAAAACCTTTAATATGATGATGATGAAAGAAAAAAATTTAACATAGTAGCCTGATCTTAAATTTGGGACCTGTCATAACCCTACCACCAACTTTACCGCTAAATTAATGGCATGATATTGCTGATGATTATTATTATATGTAAAATCTATTAAAGGGATTCTTAATTGAGTACCTAGTTAAAACCAAATAAGAATTTCATTAGAAGAATTAGTTTATAAGGATTTATAATATGACCAGCTTCCTAATCGATTAAGAGTTCATAATAATTAATAAATCAATCTAAGGTTTTTTAGTAAAAATAAGTCAAACAAATTTTCAATTATACTTGAGTTTTAGTTTAACGGGTTTCCTAATCAAGTAAAAATTCATAAATACTTACTCAATGCTAATCAAATATTCTTAGTTACATGGCATTCTTATATGATTAACATTCCAATCAATTAATAATTTATGTATAATTAATTTTTTTCTATAATAATTTTTTACAATTAAAACTAATCAACTAGGGATTCTTAATTATAATTGAATTCTAAGCTGAAGGATTTACATATTCATAAAATACCCAAATATAACTGAAGATTGGATTCTTAATTAGCTTATCTAATAAAGGGAAGTGTCAATAAGATAATGTTCAAGCGATATCAATCAAATTGAATGCAGAAATGCTGATGAAAGCAATTAAAAGCTGCATCAATGTATTAAATCCTCTCGAAGTAAAAGCATAACTGAACACATTAATTAGGCATAAATAGCTTCTGTTAACAACAGTTAAAGAGACAAGCTGGTGGATAATAATGGCAGAAAATAAACCATTTATTTAAGGCATCTGAAACCTACATTGATCTCCATAGGGGAGAATGGCTTAGCATTTGCATCTTGTTCAATAGGGATTGGAGCGTACTTAATACTTTTTACTCGAAACCTTATCTGCAAAAAAAGCATATTAGGAAGATAAAATTTCATTTGTCTACAATTCAAAATTCAGGAAATATCAGAACCAACATAAGACCTTTTCATCAAGATCCAAGTGAAGCTCTGCAGAGTCGTACGTCCATATCCATATACCCTCTGGGCCCCTGGTCACCCACAAATAAAACAAAGAAAGAAATATCGAAAGAATGAGACAGCAGAGAGATCAAATAAGACAGTCAAAAAAATTTTCATATTCCATGATATCTTTTGGTCTATGTGAAGACTTCAATTGATAGCTTAGTATTTATTTATCATCTAACCTTTATAGTTGTCTACATCATGATCAGGCAAGGAAAAGATCCTTACATGTGACATGGCTGTAGTAACAGATGGACAGGAACATGTATGTCATTGAAGAATCCAAGAGACACTGCCACAAGTAAATGAATTCGTTTATAATGAACTCACATATAAAAAATATACTGGATATTTTCATTAAAAGTACATTTTGAAAATAAAAACATCTAAACCTCGTAGCAGACCAGTAATTACACTTTAAACTGTGAGAGGATGTGATTGTATAGTGGAGTTATAATATGAGCCCAACATAACTCAAGTACCTTCAATAAGAAGAATGGATGTCTGATACAAACTTGAAACTGTAAATTGGCCTGAGTATTTTGTCCACAATACGAAGAGGTGTACACTATAGATGTAAATAATAGTTCATAGTTCCAATTGAAAGATCATTGTGACATACATGATATTTGATAGAAAGTGGACACTGCCGTAAATTTATAAACTAAATTAGAAAAGTCTAATAGCGAACTACATTAACACAGGGTGACAGATGTTTAGCGAGTTACGCAGTTTATTTTGAGCCCATTAAATAAAACAGATGTTTCCAACTTCACAATTATGGTAGCAATACTGCAGAACCTTTGATACTTGCAACAAGAAAGCAATTTCCACAGAGTTGCAAAACCTTCACAGACTGATTAGATGTGCATGCACGGGCATGTGCACACAAACAAACCATACAAAAACATAATATAAGGAAACAATTCGTTTTCTCTTTAACTAGCTGTAAAACTTTAGTAGAAAGTTTGAATGAGTATATAATTTTATTTATCATAGAAACCAAAATGTAAAAACGCTCCAGAACAACTTATGTAACCCTCAGAACAATCATAATTTATTCTTTTTTTTCCTTTGATGATACCATAATGATTATACAAGTACATACGGTAGTTTCTAAATCTCCACAATTTTTCATCAGCTTAATGACCCCATCTGGTAGGTTACCAAAAACACAATGAGAGATCTGGAGGTATGAATGTCGTGAGAATCTTTCTAAACATATTGTCATCAGACCATCTGATATTACCATCACCTAATCTATTTCCATCAAAATGGTGTCCCCTATGAAGCATAAATTAAGTCAAGAAATGTTAGTAAATGATTTAACAAAGTTCTCATGACACACATTCTGCCTAAAGTCAGCTGGTGCCAAATTCCTAGAAAATTTGACTGTGAGCATAAGAAGCTCATGCCGTAGAACTTTACCAGCAAGTTGGGATGCAAGCAGACTGTTAGGAACCAAGATAAAAAGACAATTTTTATAGAAAATTAGTAGCCAAGAACTAGATAATTGAATACAAAAAGGTGTATTCTCCTCCCAAGACGCCGAAGAGGACGTCCGCACTCGTTTAATCTAAGAACTACTCCCAGGACGCTCAATAGAGAATATCTCAAATATCAAGCATAAATCCTACACATGACGGCTAGCCCTATTTATAAAATAAACTAGGGTTTTGTGCTTAAGGCGCGCGCGCACAAGCAACCCAAAAGGAGGGCCGGCGGCCACTAATGGGCCCAGCCCATGTATAGACCCAGGCGGGTCTATCAATACTCCCCCCAAAGAACCACATTGTCCTCAAGGTGGTGTAAGTACTGGCGGCGCTACTCCGAGTGGGAGTCGTCCTCCCCTCCGATGCCTTCGTCTTCCACGTCATCGTCCTCATCGGCTTCCGCTATCAACACCTGCAGCTTCCGATCCACGCAACGGTGCCCAGGAGTGATTCGCTCGTCGCATCTGAAACAGAGCCCATTTTCCCTTTTCTCCCTCATCTCTGCGTCGGCCATCATTCGGAATGGACCACCGACCGGTGGTGGATTGGTCTGCTCACCCGTCTTCTCAAGTCTTGCCGGAACTGCCTCAGTCGTGCCCCTACTCCCCCGGCTCCAGACGTGGTGCCCCGCTGTAACTGCCCACTGTAGCTGCTCCCGCCTCTCCTATCCTCAATGCGAGAGTCATCCACCATCTGCGCCATCTCGATGACCTCTGAAAGCCCTCAAGGCTTGTATGGCCTCACCGCAGCTCGAAGGCTAGGTCGCAGCCCCTTCAAAAAGGTGCCCTCCAGTGACTCGTCCGACACCCCATGAACTCGTCCTGTCAGCGTCTCAAATTTTTCAATGTACTCTCGCACCGGCCCCTCCTGCCTGAGGGCAAATAGCTGCTCGTGTAGGTTCCCCAAGCGGAGGTCTCGAAACTTCTCCAGAACCATGTCCTTCAGCTCCTCCCAACTCCTAATCTGCTGCCGCCTCTCCTTCCACTGGAACCATCCCAAGGCACGCCCCTCCATGCAGATCGCCGCCGCCTCCAGCTTCTGGGCCTCGGTCATGTGATGTGCCGTGCAGTATCTCTCTGCGGTAAATAGCCAGGCGTGTGGGTCCTCCCGGGAAAATAGCGGCATCTTTAGCTTCCGACGCGGCAATCCCCCAAAACGTCCCTGCTCAGGCCTCCCCTCCTCTCTGTGCTGCGGACGGTAATGTTGACGCCTCTCATCCAGTGGCTCGTAGCGCCTAGGTGGCCCTCCGCGACCCCCGTGGTCCCCATGGTGATCTCCGCGTCGGCCCTCAAAATCGTCCCAACCTGCGTCGTCGCCGAACTCTGCCTCGTAGCCACCCCTACCGTCAGAATAATAATCTCTCCCGCGTCCGTCGCCGTAGAGAGGGTCTGCTGCTGCTGGTCGCCGCTCCGGAGGGTCAAAGACGTCTCCCGAAATCTGCCCATAGCCCTCCTCGGCCGTTGTCCGCTGTCTGAGAGGCTCAAAAAAATCATCCGGGGGCTGTCCGCGCGCTCCATACCCCTCGGGAGGCTGCCAGGGGGTTCCCGCCCCTGGCGGCCTCGGCCGTGGGCCCCGCCGCCCCCTGGCGGCTGCCAGGGGGCCTCCGGCCCCTCGCGCTGGTTGAACGGCCCCCTCCGGGCCCCCCGGAGGGGCGGCAGGCCCTGCCAGGCTTCTGGCAGGGCCGGCAGGGTTGTCGGGCCCTGCCGAGCCCCAGCAGGGCCTGGGCCCCCCTGTCGGGGCCCGGCGCAGGCGGGGGGGGAGCCCCCCGCCCCTCTCCTGGGCCGACCGACCCCCTCGGCTGCTGTGGGGGTCCGGCCGGCCACCCTCTTGCACGTGGCGTCCCCAATTGTTGCGGCTAGGGCCTCCGCCTCCCTTTTGGATCTCCAACGCCTTCCGCCGTGCCTCCTCGCGATAATCCACGCGTCATGGCTCCTTGTCATCTTCATCATCTAATTCATCCACCAAAAGGGTTGATTTTGGGTCAAAAGCTCCTCGTTTTCCTTCTCTTTCTTCAAAGGTGCCGCCTTTTCCCACAATTTAAGGCTTCACTCCCCTTTGTTGTTCGTCGCCAATTGATTTAGGGTTGCCATCATTTGCGCGAATTGGTCATCGTGCTTCCCTTGATTTGTCGTCAATTGATTGATGGAGGCCGCCAATTTTGCCATGGATTCATCGTTCGCCGCCAATGATTTCTTGATCCCGTCGATTTCGCTCGTGAACTTGGCCTCCAACGCCTCAAATTTGTTGTGCGATCTTGTCGTGGCCGCCATGGATCGTCACGTGCTCTGATACCAAAATGTTAGGAACCAAGATAAAAAGACAATTTTTATAGAAAATTAGTAGTCAAGAACTAGATAATTGAATACAAAAAGGTGTATTCTCCTCCCAAGACGCCGAAGAGGACGTCCGCACTCGTTTAATCTAAGCACTACTCCCAGGATGCTCAATAGAGAATATCTCAAATATCAAGCATAAATCCTACACATGACGGCTAGCACTATTTATAAAATAAACTAGGGTTTTGTGCTCAAGGGCGCGCGCGCACAAGCAACCCAAAAGGAGGGCCGGCGGCCACTAATGGGCCCAGCCCATGTATAGACCCAGGCGGGTCTATCACAGACCTAGCTGTTTCAGGACATGCAGTTTAAGTTCATCCAACCACAAAGCAAGCCCCCATGCATGCATGGGGGCAGAAATAATCTTCTGTGTCAGCAGGTGCCAAATTCCTAGACAAATTTAACCGTGATGCCCCGTAAAACTCTACCAGCCAGTTGGCATGTAAGTAGACCTATCCATTTAGGACATGAAGTTCAAGTTCCTACAACCACAAAGCAAGCCCCAAACATGCACGTGGGCAGAAATAATCCTCTGTGTGCCACTTTTATTAAACAAATTGGATTGCATGGTTTTCTTTTTTTTTGGGTCTCTCTCTCTCTCTCTCTCTCTCTCTCTCTCTCTCTCTCTCTCTCTCTCTCTCTCTCTCTCTCTCTCTCTCTCGGGGGGGGGGGGGGGGGGTGGGTGGGGTGGGTGGGTGGGGGGGATCAAGTAAGGTTATGTAATTCTGGAACCACTCTTAGATGGAAGAAGTAAAAGTATGGATCTCCTTTAGTGACCATAACATTGGCACATCAAGCATGGAAGTTGCAGTATTTTGACTAGTCCAAATTTTGCACAATGGATATGCATAGTTAAAGTTAGTACACTATATCTGACACTGGAATCATGTTTGTGAACAAAGAAGTCCATGCGAACAAAAACTAAAGAAACAAACTATGACTTATGTTTACACAAAACATTGTTAGCTAGTTAATAAAAATTTTAAATGCAGGGAGTAAGTATGATTTGATATAATTGTAATATGCCACCTTTTCCAGCAGAATATGAGGCAGTACATATAACTTAGATGTACTATACGAAATAAAGAAGTGCCTTAACTTACAATGCAAACCATTTGCATCAGATTCTTCAATCTTTCCAGTAAGAATCTCCCCAATAAATGGTCTGAACATAAGCAATCTAAATATGACCTGAAAAGGAAGAAAATGTCGATGAGTGAGTTAAGCATTAATAGATAATGTTGAGTCACCCCAATATCTGATGAGCAAACATATTTCTTATACTAATTCTATGTATGCAGAATAATTGCTCATGAACAAGATGAATTGATGGTGTTACAAGGCAAGACAAGTTGAATTGAAGATTTTTATGACAAGAAAATGAAGCATAAAGTCCATATCGATGAAGATATCAAGATGAAATATGTAGTTGATGTATTTTATATTTCTTATATTAGAATATATGTTAAAGTCCTGAAGAAGCAACACACACACATTAAAGGTATTAGAAAAGACATAGAGCTAATATGGTTTTAATCCATATCAAAACCTTAAGTTTCTAGTCCAAACTGTGCATTTTTATTTTCATTAGTCGATCAATGAACAACCCCTAATTGACTAATAAAAGACGGAACATTGACTGCTCAGATTAGTCAACCAATGTCTTATCATTAGTCTATTAACAACATACCATTAGTCGACTAATGGTAGTGAACTAGTCGACTAATGAAGTGACCGTTATCAGGTTTGACTTTGAGAATATATCCATTTTCTAACCATTGTTAAAGGTATTTTTGACATTTTCTTTGATGATTTTTCACCTCTATAAATAGAAAAACCTTAGAATAATTCTCATGAAGTTTCATAAAGACTTGCAAAAAGTTTTATCTATTTTGAGAAAAATCAAGTTTTCAATATTGGCCAAAATATCATCAAGCCATCTTCTTTTTGAGCCAAAGGAAAAGCCATAGATTTCTATTTCGTCGATTCTAAATCTCTAGAATCCAATAGCCATATTCACCCACAAGAGCTTCATCTTCAAGGATAAATGAATCTTGTTCTCAATCTTATTGTAAAGGTAAATTTTCTGTCAAGTGTGTTTGAAGGAAGGATAAGTTTTTCTCTCAAGGTTGTTTGAGAGAGGTTGATTACTTGATACCGATTTGTAGTGTTAAAGGTTGTATCTTTGTCTTGTGGGTTAGTAAGAGGATAGTGAAAATCTCAAACGGAGTGCTTGGGGACTGGAGTATGTCAATGTAACCAAACCATGATAAACTTTTGTGTGTTTACATTATGCTTCTCTGATTTGCATTTCTTTCTTGATATTTATGTTAATTTTTTGCTGCTTAATCAATATTTGTAGGTAATATTTGTTGATTAAGATTCTAAAGTGGTAACTCATTTAGAAATCTTAAGTATAAATGTAAAATACTATTCACACCCTCTAGTGTTTTACTTGTCATTCACAAGATCCTACACGTGGTATCAAAGTACGGACTGGGACAACATCAACAAGAAGATCTCAATTCCTCGAAAGACAATCTACAACACATCATCTGATTCGATGTTCACCAGATCTAACTACGGTAATTATAAGAATGGGATGATGATCTACCTCAAGTCCATAAGTTCCGACATTTGAAACATCGTGAAGACTCCCTACATCGAACCTTCCACTCCCAAGACACAACGGATCGATGCTGAGAAGACAAAATCAACCTTAGATGTAAAAGCCATGAATGCTCTGTTGCGTGTTGGACATCAACGAGTTCAACCGTGTCTCAACGGCAACAACCGTGCACTAAATATGACATATATTAGAGTTAACACATGAAGGTACAAGTCGTGTCAAGAAATCTAAGATTTCTCTTTTTGCACACAGATTCGAACTATTTAAAATGAAGGAAGACGAATCAATCACCGACATGTGCGGCTCACGGATATCACCAACTCGCTTACCGCGTTAGGCAAAACATACACACAACCTGAACTAGTCCAAAAGACGCTTCGTTCCCTAACGTCCGAATAAGAAAAGAAGACTGCAGTAATCGAAGAAGCCAGTTATCTTTCCAATCTCACCATGGAAGATCTCATAGGTAATTTGATGGCGTACGCGGTGCAACTCAAAAAAAAAGAAGAAAGAGGAGGCACTGAAGAAGAAATTTCTATCTTTCAAAGTCATATCGGAGACAGATGATCCTTGTAGCAACAACAAGATAATCACGCTAATAACCTAGAAATTTTGAAAATTTCTAAAACAAGGTAAGTTTAAACCAAATAAATTTAAATTATCTAACAAACCTACTTTGTGCTTCAAGTGTAACAAGCCAAGACACCTTAAGGACTCCCACTCTCAAAGTCCAAGGCCATAAACAATAGATTAAAAAAGAAGGCTCTAGAGACGACATGGGATGATTCCGCCTCTTCATACGACGACAATGCAGAAATCAAAAAAGAAAATGCAAATGTGTGCTTTATGACACACGAAGAAGAAGAGATAAGTTAAAATTCCAAAGATGAAAATGATTTACTTTCTGCATTTAACGAGTTATATGCAACCCATAGGAAATTGGTCAAGGAACATAAAGTATTTAAAAATTAACATAAACTATGTGTTGAAAAATGTTCCAAAATCGATGATATTTCAAAAATTAATAGAAAATTAATTAGGAAAATAATAAGCTAAAGAAGAAAATAATTTGTTAAGAAATAAATGTAGCAACCTAAATAGTAGATGAAGTGAACTTGACAAGAATATATCTACACTTAAATTAAAATATGATAAACTATCTAATGATGTAGATTAGTTCAACAAGGGTAAAGAAAACCTAAATAGGATTCTTTCCTCATAAAATGTATCCAACAATAAATATGGTTAAGGATTCAACAAGCAAAAATAAAATGTTTACAAAAAGGTTAAACATAATCATGCCTTCTTATATACTAAAATTGCTAAGGATATCAAAAATAAATCTAACTCACATGGTGTTAACAATAATAAAAATCACATTATACATATGTGGATACCAAAGCATGTTAATAACAAAGCTAAGAACACACAGTAATAATTACATGAAAAACATTCATAACTCTAGAAATTATGTGTATGTACACAATATAAAATCCAAACATAAATGGATTTGTGTTCATATTGAATAAAACTTTTAAGAACCCTAAAAATACAGTACGTAAGACATTAATGCTCATCTTATAGGTACCTTATATAAAATAAAAACGGAATTAAAAATAAAATTTTAATATTGGATAAGAACAAGAAAATTGGGTGGTAATTAGTTCAAAATAATAATTTAATAACAACTTAATCATATGGATAATGATCACCATAAAATAAAATGACTTCTTTAAAAACTATATATTGATCAATTGTTGCTGCCGCCATTAGTTGACCAGAACTATATATTGACCAGAGCTTGACTACTAGTGGACTAACAGTCAGTCTAGTCGACTAATCTGTATAAAAAGCTATCAATCTGCATTGATTTCTTTACGGGTTACTTGATTTTTTGGACTTAATGCCGATTCGTTAGACAAAGTTTCGTTTGGATCCCTCAAACTTAAACCCACTAAGCTCTTTAATCTCCACTTTCAAAATTCAAAACATCGTCAAATGGTTCAAAACCACCCCTAATCTCTCATAAAACATAGTCTTAGCTGAATAATTCCATATCTCGATCTCCCTTCCTCTCAATCCTCCAAGCTGCTGAATCTCTCCACCCTTGAAGTCCTAGCTGCTGCTCCTTTGAAGAACATCTGCTGCCATCTTCAATCTTAAGGTCTAATCATCTCCTTCTAGCTTTTAATCTCGGTTTTTTCCACTTCAAACTTTAGAATTTCAGCTCTAGGTTTTAATCACTTAGGATTCAAGCTCTATCATCTCATCAAACCCTAAAATTTTCATCACTCATCATGTCAAAAAGAGCAAGAACTTCCACATCTAGACCCTCATCATTCATCATCCTCTAGAGCCTCAACTATTCACCAATATTTAAGGACACCTAATCTTGAAGAGAAACATGTTAGAAATAGCAAATTAGATATTATGTGTGAGACGTTTGTAAAATTTAGGGATTTCACAAGGTTTGGCAAGGCACAAATTTTCCATAATAGTATTTCACATGATGTCTTTAGCCTTGAAAATTCTCAATGTTATTACCTTAGGTTAGTAAATCTATTTTATACCAACCTAGAAAGCCAATGAGATTATCACATTGTTAGCTTAGTTAAGAATGCTGAAACAAAATTATCATATAGAAAAGTATGTAACACCCTTGGAATTCCTAATCATGGTTTAGCCCTTACTAAAATTGAGATGGATGACCCTGAAATCATCTCACAAATGCTCATTAGAGGACACTCTATTCATATAGGAATACATTCTAATAACCTACGCCCACAAGCTATGATTATTGGTAGAATTCTATCATATAACATCATACCAAATACGGGTATCTTCATTTATATCTCTGTTGACCTAACTAAGTGTATATATGCTCTTCTTGGTCAAATAGATCTAAACCGAGCTCAGATTATATATGATAACCTTTCCAGACCAGTTTACTCCTCTATTTCATATGGTTGCATTCTAACTAGTATCTTTTCTCACTTTAAGGTCAACTTAGAATCTAAGATAGAAGTTTTGCCCACAGCTATACCTTCAACTTAGAATCTAAGATAGAAGTTTTGCGCAAGGCTATACCTTTTGACAAATCTGTCCTTTCCAGGATGCATCTCTCATCTGATCCTACTCATGATCACCCTGAACTTGAAGGTGAACTTGAACAAGGACATATACATCAACATTTCCCTTCAGTTCATCCATCAGTTTCCATCTCCTACGATTCAATCTCTGGCAAATAATGTCAGTATGTTGGTGTTAAATTCTGTCCTTTTGCACCAGATGGGCCAGTTGTAGCACAATCAAGAAGTAATCCTACTAAATCAAGAACTCATAAACAATCAAGCAGAAATTCGTAACAATCAAGCTGAACTGAGAAACATCCTTCATGGCACTCAAGAAGAATTCCGAAGTAAACAAGAAGCCATCTCGAAGAGGCTGAATGATGTCCTTCCTCCATAATAAGAGCCTTTCTTGAGTGATTATATTTTGTGTTTTTAGGAGATGATGTATGATGCTAATGTTTTTGAGTTGATAGAATTGTCAAAATTGTGTAACTAGTGACTTTATGTACTTGTAACACTTTCATTAATGAGGTATCCTTTTCAACTTCTTGTATCTCTAATCACTTTTGAGATTTGTTTCAATATTGCAATATGATATTCAGTGCATGCATGATACTGTGACATACTTAAAGTGATATGTTCATGATACATATGCATATGTGTTACATTTGAGACTTGTATGATATGATGAGATACTTAACTTTGTGATATATTACATATGTTAGGAGAAATGTTATGACATAATATGATACTGAGATAGACTATATGTGAAGTTATGAAATTATTGAACATATACATGCATAAATTCACATTAAAGAAAATGAGATACATGTGTGATATTTCATATTTTCCATGATACATAAATACTAGGACTTCCATATTATTTGAAAACTTGCTTAAAACAAGTTATGTCAATAAATAATTTTAATTAATGAAGAATTTAGTTTGTCTCAATTTCTTGTGTAAGTAACTAAATTTGTTTTACATGTCACTAATTCACTTGAGCATGTTGATGTATTGTGGTTTCACAGTCATACTATAACTCATTGATATGTGCAGATACATTGTGATATAATGTTCTAATGAAGGTAAAACTTATCACAACCATAACTTGCATCAAAACATAAATATTAAATAACTTGCAATTATTTGCATAATGTAATACATTGAGATAATGAGTTTAATGAGAAACATATTGAGATTAATTGACATGACACATGGTGACACATGCTTGCATTTTGTGATACGGGTAAAAATGACATTGATATAACTTGCATGATACAAGTAAGATAGAAATGTCATCGTGTTGTCACCGTCATCATCCACGTCATCGTCGCCGTTGCCATTGTCGTATTCATCATAGCCACCATCTCCATCTCATCTTCATCTTCATCAGATCTCGATCTCAAGTCAAGATCGAGAGAGATCAGAGTGATTTTTTTGGGAGAAGAATGGTAACAGAGTTCGAGACAAAGGAAAATGAAATCAAAAACGAAAGTCGAGTGTTGTTAGTCACATTACAAATTTGCTAATCATTGTACAGTTATTTACAAGTTTGCCATGTAATATCTTTGCTCTGAAAGCTGATTACTGTAATAATTGTACTGAAGTTATTTATAAGCTGAGTGCTGGAGTTATTAACAAGTTTGCCATGTAATAATTGTACGGTTATTTACAAGAAAGCTAAGTGCTGTAGAGACTTAAACTAGCAAGGGTTTTGGGTCAGTGGAATTTCTTTGCTCTAGAATTTTTTAAGTAACATTATATGCAATATCTTCGGCAGAAGGGAATGACAAACTAATATTACAAGTTAATTTTATTTACAAATTAAATTACAAAAGAGAATGACAAACTAACATTCCATTTAATTAATATTAACTAATATTATAAAAATAATATTAACCGAAACGAAACTCCAAGACCACCAAAACGAGCAAAACCTGATCGAAAACTAAAATTCACAGAAGGCCGAAATTGAAACCGAAACTTGATATAACTTGCTCTTTAGGTATCAAGATCTATATAAGTAACATCTGAGATGTGCATCCCTATATTAACATGTATCCCCAATACATCCATTGATATCCAATATGAAATAAGAGAATAATGGGTACCATATGGCATGTGAGGCATCTCCTCATATATCAAGACACAAAAAGTGGGATGGTACAACAAGTACAAGCATTGGGGGCTTGTACCACCCCACTTTTTGTGTCTTGTATATGAGGAGATGCCTCCCATGTCATATGATACCTATTATTCTCATGAAATAAATCACATCCGATATGATCCCAATATCTTCCCAATATCTGATATTTAAAACCTTACATTCACCAGAAAGTAGTCAAAAATCTTCGGTTCTTTACATAGTTTCTATCATTTTCAATACCACAAAGTCTGAAAAACTAATAATAAGCCATACTATTTGATTAATAATAATCCGCATCGATGTTACCTGGACATTGCACATAGGCTATCTTTGATTTTTATTTGTTTACCTACCATGGTGTTGACATGTTTTGAAAGAGAGTGATGTTCAAAAAGGTAATAAAATGGTATTCCATGGGGTTGGATATTTGTGGAAGGTAAAGAAACATAAAGCTCATTAACTTTTCTTATTTCCAGTCATCCATTATTTCCAGTTTCATTTTGTTCTTCAATTGTTCTCTATAAGCCTTTTCATTCTTTTACAACAATCTCATTTTTCAATTATTAGGTTTTCCCGTCTATGTTTTAAATTTGCCAACATCACCATGGAAACTACCTAGCTGACAACCTGGACCATTGAAACCTAAGAAAAAGGAAATTATTAGTTCAATTAATGTCCAAACCCAATACATTACCCTCACTGTTACCGTTTGACAACACAACATACCATGGACAAAACGAATGCATGACTTTCATCTATTATCGATCGACCTAAGAACAGTATATGAACGTGCACATAACCAAGATCCCATTTAGAATGGCATACAGAGTTTACATGCTCACTACATATGAACTGAGATTTAATATACAATTACCTGATATGTAGAACAGCCGTCCCCCGGGAAGATGAAACCGCCTTCAATGGATTGGATATCATAAACAGAAATGCAGAGGCCTAAATTAGCAATAACCTGCAAAAACCAAAATTGTATGAGAACGTTGAGCAGACAAACATTTAGACAGAATTTTTAAATAAAGATAGCAATAAACCTTGTCCAATAAAAGCTTCTCAAGTTGTCCCTTGACTGCATCAACAAGAGGAAGACTAAGCAAATGCGGAGGCAGCGACAAGTTATGCTCAAGCTTGCTGAGGTAGAACATTGTCCCCTTGAGACTTTACATAAATAATGTGACTAAATATGTCAGAAACACGATGCGACCATACAAGATACCATATGATAAATAACAAGAAAATCTCATTGACACCTGAAGGATGAAGAGATTAAGTCATTTTCAGAAACACAAAGCTCTATTATTCTCATGATTCTAAAAAAAAATTAGTAGTTTATATTCCATATTTTTAATCCCAAAAACATCCAATAGAAAATATATTGATCATAGGTTATTAAGCAAGCCTAATTTCTAAGAAATCACTGTGAAACAATTCTATCATGTAGTCACTGAGACGATTATACAAACACTTGGATGGCAAATTTAAAAATGTCCAGCAACCCAATACATTCACTAAACAGAAAATAACAATCATAAAAAGTGGCATCCCTAATAGAAAGTTTCTGAGCAATCAATGTCAACAAACATGACAATTTATAGATGATTTGTTATCATGAACATTTGTATAGCTAGGAACTAAATCGCATTAGATTTTTAGAGAGAGAGAGAGAGAGAGAGACCACAAGAGAGGAGCGTGAGACAGTCGGCGTTGGCTATCGCCGGAGACTGGTGCCCGTGGCGAGAGAGATACAGAGACGAAATGGTCTCTTTTGTTTTTGATTGTACCCAACAACATTGGTACCAGCTACCAACATGATATCATTTGTTTGGGAATTCGTGTTTAATTGCACTTTGGGGCCTGTTCTTTTCAGGAGAAGTGAGTAGGGAAACTGTTTTATGGTGGGCCCCCGTGCACTGTTCACCGAACTTATCCTTTCGTTTCTCCGCTGCTGTTCATTTGACGACTTTGAAAACCCTGGGAAAAGGATTCTCGCTGCGACGAGAAAGACGATCTCGGAGCAACTCGAAATCGGAGTTTTTTTGCTTGGATTCTCCGCAGGTGGGTCCCTCTCGCCATGTGATCACCTCCTCCTCCTTCTCCATCCCTCAGCATGCTTCGATCAAACCCTAGAAACGAAGATCTGGGGTGCCAAGTCCATGGCTGCCGACTGAAATTCTAGGGATTGGAAGTTGGGGATTTTGGGGGTTTGTTTGGAAATGCTTGAGGGATCTGTCTGATTGCTTCTCGATCCTCTATCTGTGCTATTAGCTGAGGTATAAATTCTGCAACACTAAATCCTTTTGCTATTTGCTGAGATTTATGAAGGTTGGTTGCGATTTGGTGGCTTGCGATGATGATCTAAGCTGAGCTATATAAGTATATGATGAATGTGGGTTTGACGTTGGGATTTTAGGCTTGAAAATCAGGATCTATATGCTGATCTATATAGATATGATGATTTGGTTATTTATGTTGTCAAAAATATACACATTCAATGTGTTTGCAACTTCAAACTGCCCATAAGCATTTCAGACATCAGTGTGCAGCTAGGATACTGTGATCAACATCACAATGAAGCAAAAAAAAATACATTTTCAATGTGTTTGCTTTCATACATCCATGTTGCATCAGCCCTATGCACACCAAGCAAGCTGAGCCCTACTATTTAGTCAGACCCATGTGAATAATTGCTCCAAGATGAATCAAAAGGAAATAATTGTAGCGGAATCATGCAGGGCTTGGGATGGCATTGCTGGATGTTGCAACATGGTGTATTATTTGAAGTGAAAAGTTGTTATATGCGAGCCCAATGATGACACAAAATCAATGCGGGACGGATGATAAATTGAGATATTATTACTACTGATTCCGGCTGGCTTGAAGGCACCTTCATTACATTTAAATGATATCGGAAGTTGGTTTGGGTATAATGTGAAGGAGCAACTGCCAGGCCGTGAAAATGATGAACATACATAGTCTGAGGGCCATGAAAAATCCACAATGAAAATGTACGGATTTTTCTTCATTGTTTTATTTCCTAAAGTTATCCTAGCTGAACAATGATGTCTGAAATGCTTCGAGGCAGGTTGAATTGCAAACAAATTGAAAATGTAATTTTTTTGCTTCATTGTGTTGTTGATCACATTATCCTACTTGCACACTGATGGCTGAAAATGATTATGGGCAGTTTGAAGTGCAAACACATTGAAACTGTATTTTTTTTTCTGCATTGTGTTGGTGATCCCAGTATCCTAGCTGCACACTTTATGTCTGAAATGCTTCGGGGCAGTTTGAATTGCAAACACATTGAAAATGTATTTTTTTTGGCATTTCTACATTCATGTTGCATATGCCCTATGCAGACCAAGCAAGCTGAGCCCTACTATTTATTGAGCACCGTGTGAATAATTGCTACATGATCCTAGCAACAGTAAATAAAGGTAGCGGAATCATGCATGGCTTGGCGTGGCATTGATGGTAGTTGCAACATGGTGTATGAAATGAAGTGAAAAGTTTTTCTCGGTCTTAAAGGAGCTTTGATTTTTCAAGAAATAATAAACGATTTGTTTTATGCGAGCCCAATGATGACACAAAATGAATGCGGGACGGATGAGTAATTGAGATATTATTAATATCAATGTACGGCTGGCTTGATGGCACCTTCATTACCTAAAACAGTTTTAAACCGGATGTATATTCAAAGGGATTTAGGGGAAAATTTGCGTACTCAGGTTTTATGGTGGTTGATTATTTGAATCATGCATGTTGTACTTGAATATATTGGAGTCCGCATGGGTTATTTGATTATATGGGTATAATGTGAAGGAGCAACTGTCAGGCCGTCATGAGGGAATATGAAAAATAAACATAGTCGAGGGCCATGAAAACTCATTATGAATTTTTTTTATGAATGAACATGTATATTATCTTAGGGGTGTGGCAACATATGCATGAATTTATGGTTGATTAATGTATGATATAGATGGATGAAAATGGAGAAATGTCGGGGCATCAAATATGTTGCGCGGCTGCGGCTACTGTAGTTTTTACCGTCATACAATTTCTTTTACTCTACGATGATGCTGTGTCTACACGTATACCTAGAGAGCCTTCTGTTATACGTGATTTGCATAGGAAATCCCACATGCGTAGAATCCTCCATAGGAGTGAGACGAGTTGTTTACACTACTTAAGAATGCGGACCCATGCATTCATGAACCTGGCAAGTTTAATGAGAACTGGGAATATTCTCAAAGACACGGTCAATGTGTCCATTGAGGAGCAGTTGGCAATGTTTCTACATATCGTCGGTCACAAGTCAAAGAACAGAGTGATGCAAGTTGATTTTATACGATCCGGATCCACTGTTAGTCGTTACTTTAACCAAGTACTGCAAGCAGTGTGTGCCTTGCGTGATACGTACATGAAGCAAGCTCCAAATGAGACTCCGCCTGAGATTCTGAATAATCCAAGGTGGTTTCCATATTTCAAGGTACGTGATGTTTCTTGAATATATGGCTGCATTATCTATTGAACGAAGATGAGTTAAACATTTTTGTTGGTTGACTGTGATGTAGGATTGCATTGGTCTGATTGATGGGACCCATATCGATGCCATGCTCCCCGCCAATCTCGTCCCCCGATTTAGAGGCCGTAAGGGGGTGACACAAAATGTGCTGGCGGCTGCAACACCAAATAAACGATTCACTTACGTCATGGCAGGGTGGGAAGGATCAGCAAATGATTTTACTGTCCTTAAAGATGCGTTGTCATTACCCCCTCCCAACGGTCTTCGAGTATATGAAGGTAATAGGCGTACTATAATCTCCATGAAATATACACATATTTATGAAGTCGTATGATTATAAGGTGGTTGTACGATACTGATTGCAGTGAAATATTACCTGTGCGATGCTGGGTATACTACCATGCCTGGGTTCATATCTCCATACAGGGGCGTTAGATACCATCTGAAGGACCATACTGATCGAGTTCCTCGCAATCGCAAAGAGCTATTCAATCTGCGTCATTCGTCGTTAAGAACAAAGATCGAGTCGACTTTTGGCATCCTTAAGAACAAGTTTAAGATATTGTCGGCCAATCAGCATTATCCCTTCCCAATTCAGGTCGATACCGTGTTGGCGTGCACGGTTTTGCATAATTATATCCAAGTAGCAGATCCACATGACCCACATCTACTAGAGGATGTTGATGTGCTTGAGGAGGAGGGTGATGGTATCGATGATCAAGATGATTTGATTATGGATCTGTCACAACAGGTGAACAGACGTGACCAAACCCAACAACGGGACCAATGGAAACTTCGGAGGGATCAACTAGCTTGGGATATGTGGGTGGACTATTGTACCATTAACAATCACGGGAACACAATTGAATATGGCATGTGAGATGTGTGTTAGTTTTCATGCATGTGTGTGCTTGAGTACTTTGATATGTTTGTTTTATATATGTGCCTTAGGACATGAATGATGCATGTGGTGCAACAAAATTTTATTACTTGAATGAAGCATGGGTGTTTTATGGAAGTTTTTGCTCTATTAACTCCTTTTTGTTGTAGGCATGGAAGGATCATCGGACCATGGTCATTGGAGTGAAAGTATGAGTCAAAGGGGGGAAGATGAAAGGCAAAATGAGAATACTCCGTTGCGTCCTACGTCGCATAGGATGGGAGACTATCAATATCCTATACAAGGCTTCCAAGGTGTTGTGCCTAGTATGTCGTATCAACCGGGCTATATACCAATGCCAATGCCAATGCCCGCCTCTCCCGGTTATATGCAAATGCTACATGGAGGGATGATGGGGCAAGGTGTGGGGAGCTTCCACGGAGTGGGAATGGGTGAAGGTGGCCATATGCAAAGGCACAATCCGTCGGGGGATATGCAAATGCTACATGGGGGGATGATGGCCCTAGGGGTGGGTAGCTTCCAAGGGGGTGGAATGGGAGACTGTGGGAGATGGGGAGGGAATTCTTCGGGGGCCGGGAATGACCCGATGATGGGGAGCGACTCTTCTAGGAAGTCGAGTCGTCGGGATGAATCCGAGGATGCTTCGGTGTCAAGCCCAAGCAAAAAGGCGAAGACGCAAGCACAACACAAAGGGGCTACGAACAAATATTGGACGTGGGAGGAGGATATGGTCCTTATCCCTTTCCTTGCAGACCAAATAAAGGAAGGGCATAAATCCGATAAGTCGTTCAAAGCTTGCGCCTTCAATGCCGTTGCGGCTCACATAAATGTGAAATTTAACAGGAACTACACCGGCGCCAATGTGAAGAATCACCTCAAAGTCCTTCGGACTTGCCTCAAAGATGTGAAAGCTTGCATCGCAATTAGTGGCGCCGGGTGGTGTGATGCGGAGCAAATGGTGATAATGGAGCCGGAAGTTTATGAAACCTTTGCAGCGGTATGTCCTTCACCGTTTTATAGTTTCCGTCATCCTCTACTTGAAATTTTAAATGCAAGACGTATAATCATATGCCGTTTTCGTGAGGCAAACCCAAGACGCAAAGACAATGTCAATAAGCCCCTCCCGTGGTTTGCTAATCTCCAATCGATCGTCGGAGACGACGAGGCGATGGGGAATTATAGGAGGGTTGTGTACGAACCATTTGGAGCCCACACCTCGGATGGCGAAGGCGAGCATCATGCGAATGAGCCTTCGGAAGATGCATCAATAGATAACGAGGTATCTCCTACAATCCCCCCGGCTACACCTACGGGTCATACTCCCCATGCTAGCCCCCCATCAGTGGGGAAAAAGAAATCCCGCAAACAACGCATATCGGACGTGCCATCCATAATGATGAAGATGATAAATTCTGTTGACAATGTTGCCGATGCGATAGGTCGTTCTCTCGGCCATTGGCATAAGGAATTGGGCGAATCAGTTTTTTCCCATCAAGAGTATCCGCTCGATATGTTGTCTAAGGTGTATGAAGATTTGACCGATCGCGAGCATGCCGGACGGAAGTTTCTAGGGATGCCTAGGATAGCTAGAGATATGAAGATAAAGATGATCATTGAGGAGCTTGCGACGGTACGCAGGGAAGGTAATGATGATGATGATGCTACCGATTCCATTGGGTAGTAAGTGAGTAGTGGTGCCGGAAGAAAAGGTTGGTGGTTTTTGTAATATGTCTTGATACACTCTAATTATGTATGTTTTGGATGTGTGATGAATGGTCGGTATGTGCGAGGGGCAAATTCATGTTGGTGTCTGTCATATTATGATGATGGAAGGAGGGGGCATGAACAATTTAGTAACATGTATTATAATGTGTGGGTTAGGGTAGTAAGGACAATTTCAGTTTGAAGGGGTTATGGGCAGTATGAAGACCATGTGACAATGATTATGTAGTATTTTGGGTTGGATGAAATGCTCATTGAAGGGGTTATGGGGTTATGGTAAGTATGAAGGGCAGCTTGAAGGGGATATGGGGTTAGTAACATGTATTTTATTTGGCTGGACACTTTCCTACTTTCTCAATGATGGATGCAATGCTTATGGCTTCTTTTTGTTGCTGTTTACATTATCCCACTTGCACACTGAAGACTGAAATGCTTAGGGGAAGGTTGAATTGATCACATATTTATGAAATTTTTTTATGCTTCAATGTGTTGATGATCACAGTATCATAGCTGACACTGAATTCTGAAATGCCTAGAGGAAGCTTGTAGGCAGTTTGAATTGCAATCACATTGAACATGAATTTTTTTCCTCCATTCTGATGGTTCTCACACTATCCTATCTGCACACTGATGGCTGAAATGCGTAGGGGCAGTTTGAATTGAAAACAAATTGAAAATGTTTTTTTTTTCTTCAATGAGTTGATGATCACATTATCCTAGCTGACACTGAATTCTGAATTGCTTAGTTGAAGCATGGTGGGTGTTTGAATTGCAATCACTTTGCATATGTTTTTTTGGCTGCTTTCTCTTGGTGATCCCAGTATCCTAGCTGCACACTGATTGCTGAAATGCTTAGGTGCTGTTTGAAGTGATAATCAAATTTCAAATGTAAGTTTTTGCTGCTTTTTGTTGGTGATCCCATTATCCTAGCTGCATACAGAAGGCTGAAATTTTAGAATAGCTTGTTTAAGGGCAAAGCCAATTGAAAATCTATTTTTTTGGCTGCTCTGTGTTGTTGATCACATTATCCTATCTGCACACTCATGACTGAAATGGTTAGGGGCATATTGAAGTTTAAACCCAGTGAACATGGATTTTTTTGTGCATGCTTTGTGTTTCTGATCCCAGTAGACTAGCTGCACAAGTTTGAATTGCACACATATTGAAAATGTTTTTTTGCCTTCATTGTGTTGTTGATCACATATTCCTAGCTGCACACTGCAGTTTGAAGTGTTAAGCATCAGATTGAAGGGGAATCAGACTGAAAATGTATTTTTTGTTGCTTCACTGTGTTGGTGATCACCATATCCTAGCTGACACTGATGTCTGCAATGCTTAGGGGCTGTATGAGTTGCTCACATATTGAAACAGGATTTTTTTTGCTTCATGTTGTTTGTCCTCACAGTATCCTACTTTCACACTGAAGGCTGAAATGCTTAGGGGCAGTTTGAAGGGCAAACATATTGAAAATGTTTTTTTTCCTTCCATTGTGTTGTTGATCACATATTCCTAGCTGCACACTCCAGTTTTAAGTGTTATAAATGAGAATGAAGGGGAATCAGACTGAAAATGTATTTTTTGTTGCTTCACTGTGTTGGTGATCACCATATCCTAGCTGACACTGATGTCTGCAATGCTTAGGGGCTGT
Source organism: Scilla litardierei (assembly GCA_030789695.1). Lineage (NCBI taxonomy): Eukaryota > Viridiplantae > Streptophyta > Magnoliopsida > Asparagales > Asparagaceae > Scilla > Scilla litardierei. Next base: position 67,895,068 of record CM061142.1, read on the forward strand.
ATGAGTTGCTCACATATTGAAACATGATTTTTTTTTCTTCATGTTGTTTGTCCTCACAGTATCCTACTTTCACACTGAAGGCTGAAATGCTTAGGGGCAGTTTGAAGGGCAAACATATTGAAAATGTTTTTTTGCCTTCCATTGTGTTGTTGATCACATATTCCTAGCTGCACACTCCAGTTTTAAGTGTTATAAATGAGAATGAAGGGGAATCAGACTGAAAATGTATTTTTTGTTGCTTCACTGTGTTGGTGATCACCAAATCCTAGCTGACACTGATGTCTGCAATGCTTAGGGGCTGTATGAGTTGCTCACATATTGAAACTGGATTTTTTTTGCTTCATGTTGTTTGTCCTCACAGTATCCTACTTTCACACTGAAGGCTGAAATGCTTAGGGTCAGTCTGAAGGGCAAACATATTGAAAATGTTTTTTTGCCTTCCATTGTGTTGTTGATCACATATTCCTAGCTGCACACTCCAGTTTTAAGTGTTATAAATGAGAATGAAGGGGAATCAGACTGAAAATGTATTTTTTGTTGCTTCACTGTGTTGGTGATCACCATATCCTTGCTGACACTGATGTCTGCAATGCTTAGGGGCTGTATGAGTTGCTCACATATTGAAACTGGATTTTTTTTGCTTCATGTTGTTTGTCCTCACAGTATCCTACTTTCACACTAAAGGCTAAAATGCTTAGGGTCAGTCTGAAGGGCAAACATATTGAAAATGTTTTTTTTGCCTTCCATTGTGTTGTTGATCACATATTCCTAGCTGCACACTCCAGTTTTAAGTGTTATAAATGAGAATGAAGGGGAATCAGACTGAAAATGTATTTTTTGTTGCTTCACTGTGTTGGTGATCACCATATCCTAGCTGACACTGATGTCTGCAATGCTAAGGGGCTGTATGAGTTGCTCACATATTGAATAGTAGGTTGCAGTATCCTAGCTGACACTGATGTCTTCTTTTTGTTGGTGAGCCCAGTATCCTAGCTGCACACTGATGGCTGAAATGTTTGAATAGTAGGTTGCAGTGCAAACCCAAATTAAACTGGAATTTTTTGGCTTCTTTGTGTTGTTGATCACATTAACCTACCTGCACACTTATGACTGAAATGGTTAGGGGCAGATGGAAGTGCAAAAACAGTGAACATGTATTTTTTTCCTTCATTGTGTTTGTGATCCTAGTATCCTGGCTGCACACTTTAAGTCTGAAATGCTTCTGGGCAGGTTGAATTGCAATAACATTGAAAATGTATTATTTTGGGTTCAATGTGTTGGTGATCCCATTTTGGCGTCAAAGTGTTTGGATTTTACTTTCGCTTTTATTATTTTGGCTATTTCTTTTACAATGCTCATTTGTGCATGCTGTCGGCACCAATTACGCCGTCATCCTATATAATCGATCCTAGGTATGCTCTCATCACATACTTCTCTTTACCTTTCTCCTTATGACTACTAATTACATTATAATTATTAATTGTGTGTATCTCTTTGCTTTTCTAGATAAAGATGAGTGCCGGATCAAGCGGATCATTTCACTCCCGCCATCAGGCTTCACATGATGCTGATGAATTTATGGACAGTTCCAAGGTGTGCCACTGTGGCCTGAGTTTGCCATTGATGACATCTAGGACCCCTACCAACCCCGGCAGGCTATTTTGGGGTTGTCCTGCTCGCGGCAAAAAATGTGATTTCTTCGTCTGGAAGGACCCGCAGCCGGTCAATGCTGCGACAGGTAGAGGGGCCGGGGCACGAGGAGATATTTCTGCAGTACCTTTGTCTGACAGGTACTTGTTAGAGATAGATGGTAGGTTGGATCAGATAGTAGGAGTCCTTGGGAGAATAACGTTTTTGTTGTCTTGTCTGGTAGTTATAATGGTTTTAGGGTTACTGTTGATGTATTTGAAGCGCGACTGAGTGGCATGTATGATACGCTATGCGCAGTATGTAACTCAACATTGTATGTTACGCTTTTTGTGTATTGTGTTCGACAACAGTATTGTCAGTATATGCTTTGTGTTTTTAGTGGTTTATGTATTCATTTTTTAAGCAGATGCAGTGTGTTTTTTGAGACTGTCCCTGTTTTGCAAAATAAAAATGTAATTTTCACAAATCATTGTGGTTGTGCTCTCTCTCCTCTTGCTGCACACTAATTTCGTATCTGAATTTAGTCAATTTGGGTTGCATCCCGGATGAATCAGGTTTTTTTGCTTCATGGGGGGGTGAACTTAACCTATACTCACCCCCTCCCTACCATACTATACTTTCCCACTTTCCCTCATCAACTTTCCCAACCCAAAAGAACACAAGAAAGTTGGTTGGGACCCACCTTCCACTACCTTATCCACTTTCCCAACTAACTTTCCTATCAAAAGAACACAAAACCAACTTTTTCTCTCTCCTAGATTCCTCCATCCCTCAACTTTCCCAATCCCCCCTTCCACCCAAAAGAACAGGCCCTTGAACTCAACCCAACCCGACTTGAATGTCATTTTATATCCTAATTTTTTTTATTTTTTATTTATCACCATCCACTCTCTATCCCATTAAAAAACAACTTTCTCTGACAAACAGAGGATTATGTATATGTGCTGTCAGCTATGGGTTGTCCAAAAAAATTTGAATTTGTTTTGAATTGTTGCACGCATTTTAAAACCCCAAACCCCTAAATACGTGGGAAACCTATGGTATTTGGCTTTCGATCCACCGGTTGTAAAAAGTATTGCTCTTCCAAAACAGTTGAGGGTCAAATATTGTTGGATTCACTTAATTTTTTTGATGCGGTGACCATCCGAACAAATCCAAAAAAAATCTGAAAAAAATACATATGTGTATGCAGTGACGAATTCCCAACCCCCGCCCCCCCGGGGGGGTGGGGGTGGGGGTCAAGGCGGCCATCGGGCTGGCCCGAAGCCCGCCGGGCTTGGCCGGGCCACGGGCCGGCCCGGCCCGGCCTGAATTAAAAGCCGGGCCTGGCCGGCCTGGCCGGGGGGTGGAAACCCCCCAGGCCCGGCCCGCGGCCCGGCGGGCTACGGGCCAAGCGGGCCGGGCCCGGGCCGGCCCGCGGCCCGGCGGCCCGGCGGGCTGCGGGCCAAGCGGGCCGGCCCGTTTTTTAAGGGTTAAAAAAACTTTAAAAAATAGAAAAATTTTAAAAAATCTGTAAAAATAATATTAACTCATTATAAAATTTTTTAACAGTAGTAAAATATTTTATATGTCTTATATATTTTTTTAAAAATTTAAATACTTGTTATCTAATGTTTTCTTAGTTAGAACAAATTTTTTCTTACTTATAACTTGTTCTAACGAAGTAAAAATAAGTTTAGAATGATATTAAAGTTTTAAAAAATTTATAAGACCTATATAAAATATTTTACAAAGTTTAAAAAAATTTAAATTTACATATATTATTTATAAAACTAAGTTAGATAATGTAGCCCGAAATTCACAAAGGTCCCGGGTTAAACCTTTAAATTTCATTAATTAAAATTTTTTTGAGGGGGGACTTACATTGGCCAGCCTTACCCCTCGTACAATGGCCAACACATAGGACTTCTACAAGCTAATACAAGATAGAAAATAACAATACATGAAAAAAAAAAGAAAATCATTCATCGTCAGTCGCTTCGTCCTCAGAATCTTCTGAAAGGTCCTTTTTATCTTGCGTGCGGTCTTCAGCATGAAACCAGTCCTTTGCACATACCACCGCTTCAACTACATCTTCTTTAAGCCTTGATCTCCTGTCACTCAGAACCCTGCCACTTGCACTAAAAGCAGACTCGGATGCAACAGTAGAAATAGGGATTGATAACAGATCACGAGCCATAATGGTAAGAATTGGAAACCTAGGTTCATACATTTTCCACCAGCCCAGAATGTCAAAATTTGGATCATCCAATTCTTCCTCAGTGAAAGGATAAGTAATTTCTAAATACTTGGATAACTCATTAGACGAACTTTCTGAAGCTACGATTTTTTGTTTTTTCTTCACCAAAATCTGCCTCAGTTTGCATGTAATATTAGAACTAGCAGGAACAGAAGAAGTGTTTGATGAAGTTCCATATCTAGCCTCATACGTCGCATACAGAGCTCTTAAGCTAGTTTTAAAATGCATTATATGATCTTCAACTTCAAATTGCATGTTTTCATAAAAGGTTTCTAATAAGCCAGCTACTAAATCCTCTTTAAATCTTGGATCAAAAACCTTAGCTAATGAATAAAGCAAAGGAACAGGCTTCCAATATTTTGCTAGCTTAGTATCCATTTCTTCGATCATTGGTTGAAGAATAAGTGTAGTGTCCGTAGTGCCTCTATATCTGGCTAAAGTGTCTGAAATTATAACCAATTGACCAAGGCCTAAAATGGATGTTGAGTAATACATACCTGAAAATTTGTTTGTAGCATAATAAAAACCCTCAAAAAAATCACATAGCTGCTCAATTGTTTTCCACTATAAATCAGTAAGGTTGAAATACGTCTCATACGGAATGTGTGTACTAGCAAAATAACTAAGCTACATCTTGTTTTTAAGCAAGCAACGCATCATAAGATACGTTGAGTTCCACCTATGTGGAACGCTATATGTAAACTTCCGGTAAGGAAGTTGGCAATTTCTACATACTTCTCTGTATAAACTTCTCTTATTGGTAGAAGACTGTATGTATAAGATAAGGTTCCTACCCTTTTCTACCCAATCAGCAGCAAATTTAAGCCCATCCTGTACTATCAAGTTCAAGATGTGACAAGCACATCGCTGATGAAATAAAAGACCGTCCAGATCAGGGTTCAGGTGTCTTTTTAAAAATGATATCGCAGTTGTATTGTTAGATGCATTATCAAGTGTAAATGAAATGATTTTATCAGAAATGCCATACTCACGAATAACAGGCATAATCGCATTAGCAATAACAACACCAGTATGACCAAAAGCTAACAATTTAAAACCGATAATCATCTTATGAATAGTATAGTCGTTGTCTACATAATGTGCCGTAACACATATGTAGGATAACCCCCATTTCGTTGTCCATATGTCGGACGTTAAAGCTATCCTAGATGTTAAGGCCGCAAAAGTTTGAATCATTTTAGCTTTGTCAGCTTCAAAAGCTGTCATAACATCTCTTCTAAGTGTGTTTCTAGGCACCTTTTTAAATGCGGGGTTCAGTGCTACTTGGTTAAAACGTTCTACTGAGGAGCTTTCCCCATAACTTAAAGGTAATTCTTGGCATAGAACTAGTCTAGCCATCTCCTTTCGCATTGTGTCAGAAGAATACGAAAAAGCAGACAAAGAGCTAGAATTAGCTGTTAAGTTTAATGTTGTTTGTCTAGCCTCTCTTTTTTATGTGCTTCTGTGTGTCTTTTCAGATGTGTTGTGCCATCTTTGGCTGCGCAATTGAAATCTGATCTACAGATTTTGCAAAAAGCCCTAAGTCCTTTTTCAGGCACTGTTTCTAGTGAATAGTTATCCCAAACATCAGATTTCTGTTTTCTACTTTGGGTTGCTTGTGAAGCAGTGGGGCCAGCAGTAGTAGAAGGGGTTGAAGTGTGTGCAGAAGCAGAAAATCCTGGTGTACCCACTATGGGGCTATTACTATCGTTCCATTCTTGTTGTTCATTTGGAGTCATTTCTGGAAAGTCCGGTGTTTCAATAGGGTTGTTCAGCAAATTTTGAAAAAAACCATATTCTTCAGTGTTAAAATTAGCGGTAACAGATCTACGTGGATTGTTTGATCCGGCCATTATGCTAATTTAATAATAAAAGGAACTTAATTGCAGATAGAGCCGCAGTGAGGTAGCAGTCTAGCAGCTGATCGGATCCCTGAGTCGATTGCAGGAGACAGAGCTTGAAAGTTGAGTGCGGAAGTGTAGAGGTAGCAGCTGTATCTTGAGAGCGTGGTGAGATGAGAGCAATAGCTTGAGAATATAGAGAAATTTGAGAGTAGAGAATTTTAGAATTGTGAAGAAATTGGTATGAATGGGTGGGGTATTTATAGGATTTCTTAAGCCCAAAAAGACCAAAATAACCCTACAATATGACCGTTTTATGGCTGTTGGGGCTGTTTTTTTGTCATTTTGGTCAAAATTGACTAAAATACCCCCCAATTTAGCTGTTTATAGATGTTGGGGGGTATTTTGGTCAAAAAGACCAAAAAACCCCCCCAACAGCCATAAAAATGGCTGTTGGGAAGGGGGGCAGGCCGGGCGGGCCGGCCCGGCCCGCGGCCCGCCGGGCCGCGGGCAGGGAAAATGCCCGGCCCGTCGGGCAGGCCGGGCCTGGTCAACGGCCCGGCCCGAAATCCGGGTCAGGCGGGCCGGGCTCCGGGCCGGTGGGCCATTTGGCCACCTTGACCCATTGCCAACAGATTATGGTGCAGACCCGTCATCCCTTCTATGGATGTACATGCATGCATGGGCGGGAAGCGTAAGAATGAAACAATACATCTACCATCACACAAAGACATGCAAAGATGAAGCCAAGAGGAACAAGACAAGCAAAAAAAATATGAAAGTTCAGATGAGTTTCCATACAAGATGTGTTTAAAAATATGAAAGTTCAGTATAAATCTCCGAACATTACTGGAAAAGACAGAAGCGGTAATTAGAAAAATGAATCATTAACTGATGATTAGAGATTATTTTTGGTTTTTGTTACCTACGAAAAGTTTAGAATTTGGGGATCCAATGTGTTTGAGTGACTGTAGAACTGTTAATGAACAAGGTTGGGAATCGATCCGCAGGAGAGAATTAAGAGAAGTTACAGCCGTTGATCTTTGGAAGTTTGCACGTTGAAAATGCATTTTGGGAATCGAAAGAAGCGACTTTGCAGGCCGGTGCTTTAACAGTGTTTGTCGAAAGAAGCGATGTCTATTATCTGACATTTAACAGCACTTGCAGAAAGAAGCAATGTGTATTATATGTGCCTCTAATAAACAGCGCTTGCAGAAAGAAGCGTTGTTTATTATCTGACATTTAACTACGCTAGCAGAAAGAAACACTATTTATTATCCAACCTTTAATAGCGCTTGCAGAAAGAAGCGTGGTCTATTATTTGTGCCTCTAATAAACAACGCTTATAATTGGCAAGCGATGTCCAACATGTGCTATTAAATGTCTTTTTTGTAGTGGTGATAATATAACAGATTCACTCATCAAGGCACTTTCACGAAACCATCTGGAGAACTTAGTGGATAAGATCCCATGAGATACTATAATAACTAGCAGCAAGTACAAGTGTGAGATGTTGGGATACATGTGCCCATGAAGATTATTGTTGTAATTGACACCTCTTGTTCAAAATAATAATATGCTATTTGGTGCTCTTTATCTCTGTGATTTTTTGATATAAATATGTATATGTGTACATTAAAATATAATTATATAAATAAAATCTTTGGATTATGTGAGGTGATTTGGATCATAATAAGATTAAGATAAGGAGATTTAATTGAACCGATTAAGCATAATCTAGAATGTTCTTGGTCGTAATGATATCAAAACAGGACATTGATATTCTATATAAGTGATATGCTCCTATTTTGCATGATTAATCGCATATTTTCATGTTGCATTCCACCCTCCAAATCCCTATTTTATACGCTTGATCGAGTCGGAATATAACTCCGGAAAGAGTCCACAAGTGCACGGTGTCAAAGCTTTTTAATATGGAAAGATGTCGATCCCACGGGGAGGCGATTGGTTTATGGTCTTCGGTCTATTTTAGAGTTATACAGCAATGTTCGCTATGGGTGTACTCAGAAGGTTATCATATGTATTTCTTCTCACAAATTATCAATATAATGAATGATAGGGCAATATGAGTCACTAGGATCGTCGGACATCGATGCTACGTTATAATTTTTAGGTGGGATTGGTTTCATAAGGAGAGATTGTCGCATCTCAAATATGGAATTCGTGGCCAACTATCGTTGTACCACTCATCTAACGTATCTCGTACTTAGCCCCACCATCGTGAATGACCTTGCACGCGATCCGTGCATTACGAACGACAATTATTCTCAATCTCCACACACACCACCATCGTGGGTTAGAGCTTCGATATGTGATTTGATGGCTCTCATTGATGCTACTATCGTATAACACCAATTAGTAATATATGGCGTCAGTGGAAACCATCAATGTGCGTGCCACTATCGTGGAATATGAACCCTAATTAAATTCACTTACGAACCTAATTAGTTCATAGGATAATATCTAGGATGTATGCCACTATTGTGGATTACAAATCCTAAATAAGATTTACTGCAAACTTGGTGGATCAATCAATCACATCCCTTATTCACCAAACCAACATAAAAATCACAACGTTACATCTAAATCTTAAGATCATAGGGCTCATCCATTAGCCCTAGAAAGAACTACTCCCGATTCATGGAAATAACGATAGAGACACTAATATCAATAGCACAAGACATTTTTGCAATAATAATCATCAAAACAACGAGATAGAGATGAGAAATCATTACCAGACCAACGAAGAATAGGAACTAAACTCCAGAGAATTAAGATCCAATAGATTCCAATACAAAGCAATAACAAAATCCAAGTTTTGTTCTTCGAAAGAAAATAACGACTGCTTAAAACTCTCTCTAAAACTAAAAACTAAAAAAATAAGCAAGCTCTCTAAACCTAGGAATCAAAATAGGTTTATATACAATGGGGTTTGACCCTATAAAATTTCTGTAGAAGGCCCATCTTCGGCCCAAAGTTATCTGCCACGTCGCCCCACTCGACCGAGCGGCGATGCTGCCCGGTCGAGCTAGGGCATCGTCGCTTTGATCTTGGCCTGGGAGAATTTGGTGCTCGGACCGAGTGGATGTCCCACTCGGTCGAGCTGCAGGGGGTCACAATGCTCCAAAATTGCCGTTCTGTTGCATAATTTGCTCGACCGAGGAACGATGTTGCTCGGTCGAGTGGCTACTTTGATCTTCTCAGTTGCTAAGTCCTTAGGGATGCCCTCTTCTGCGCCCTTTCTCGACTGAGTAAGGAAGATACTCGATCCGAGCAACAGATCATTGTTCAGTACTGTTGCGCTCCTTTTGACTCGGTCTGCTCGGACCTAGTGAACTTAATTCACCGAGTACCTGGAAAAGGCTGACATAGTTTTGGAGCTTCCATTCTCTCTCTCTCTCTCTCTCTCTCTCTCTCTCTCTCTCTCTCCCTCCCTCCCTCCCCCCTCTTCCTTCCTCCTCTTCTCATGTAACCTATTTCTTCACCTTGTCAAGAACCAAATAGACCTTGTCATTGATGCTCCGGTAAGCTCGGATGTGTCCATGTCCCTAATTTGCTCCGTATCGCTCCAAAGTTCCTGAAAATCCACAAATCTACACGAGAATCAAATATATCGTGAAATGCATGATAAGTTATAGAAAAGTGAACTTTGGACGATAAAAATTCTATGAAATCATGCAGTAAAAGTGTAGAAAATATGGACACATCAAAATCCCAAAACTTACTTCTTACTCATTCTCGAGGAAGACGAATAGGAGGGTCACCGGGAGGTGAAAATAAGAAAATAGAAAAGAACGCAAAGAGGAGAGTGTCGCTAAATTATTCTCTCAGATCTCGTGACGTTTGCCACATATCACAACGGCTCAGAAAACAACTCACATGCTACTGCAGAGATTTCACATCTTAAATAGATGGAGTTCTTGAGAGTTTAGGAATGAATAAAGGGGATCTCTTTAAAGTTCATACAATGGGTTTATATCCACATCATGTGCTTCATAGCAGTGAATATATACACCATTGGCAACACACTTTTCAATCAAAAGCTATAACTGAAGCATAGAAATTTCATACCAAGCATGCAATAGATAATGGAATAAAAGTCATGACATGCACATGCTCATATCAAATCATAGGAAATTCCCATGACTCAATTATTTCGTTAAGTTTCAGTATTATCAAACTTTCTCATTCTTGCACAACTCCACTCTAATGGCATGCTCACTCATTTTGGTCAAAAGATTTTTTTTTCTCCAAGCTTGAATTGATGTATCACATCCAAAGAATTTTCATGGAATATGAATTTTTGTTTTGGTTTTCCCAAGAGTATATATGATTGCTCCAAGTAATGAAACTTTGAATTTTTTTCTTTCATTTTTGAAACTTTTGGTTCTTCTTTTTCTTTTTTGGACTTTTGTAGGAGCTGTAGTATTTGTATTTTTGATTTTTGGGTCCATTTTGGCTTTTTGAACTTTTTAGAGCGAGCTTTGCAACTGAATGGGATTTTGGGAATGGATGCGGTAGAAATAACTTTGGGAAGTAAAATCAAATGACATGTAGAGAATATAAGATATATGCGGAGAAAGAATTAATATAACACTCGGTTCACTCAAAAGTGTGCACAAACGGTTCAGTAAGATAATACATCACTTAACTCATTTTTAAGCATGTGTATTCCTAATCACATCAATGAGTAGTGAAATCAAGCAGTAAAGGTTTTTCAAACACATCAAGCATGCAATAAGAATTACGAACAAGAGATAATAGCATGGCTTCAGATATGCTAGTGATGCGTGAATCTTGGTGTGTTTCCAATGAAAGCATACTAAACACTACTCTACACATTCAGTTTTAATAAGCTTCATGCATTTACTTAGAGAGATCGTCAAAAGAAATGTATTTGTAAGTATTTATGAAGAGCAAGATTATGAAATAACTCTGAGTAGCATGTCATGGAAGATAAGCGTTGCAATAGTAGTGAAAGCATCGAGATATAACATCACAAAGAAATCATCTAGCAAAAGAAAGAAAAGAAAATAGAGAATATAAAATAAAATCATGCATGTATGCACACAAAAGAAAAAAAATATGATGATGAAAAAGAAAAAATGGGGGTGAAAAGGATGGAAAAGTAAGGCGAAAAGTGCAAAATAAGAGAAAAATAAATAAAAAGTGATATCGCTTATCCCCCAAGCTAAATACAGCAGTGTCCTCACTGATGAGAACACGTGTGAAAGATATAAAATGATGCTAGGGATGGGTGGGTGGGATGGAATAAAAGAGAATAAAAATCTTAGAAATAAAAAGAAAATCTAACTAATGCAAATGCATGGTCTTAATGCCTAATGCAATACAAGCATCTCTTGGGTGTTTCAAGGACCCTTAGGGCAAAAACAATGCACGTCCTAAGTCGGACGGACATTAGAATCAAAATAATGCAGCGGAAACTTTATTAAACTTTTTAATAAATCATTACCCTAAGTGTTCATGCACCCTAGCCAGGAAAATCTACTAACTCGGGTTAGGTTCGACCAACCTGAAGAGAGATCTAACTACTGCAAAGAATATGAAATGCATAAAAGTAACCGACTTACCCGGAACTTTGCTTGCACCGACAAAGTGTTCCGAACCGTTTCCCGCACCGTGCTTTCGAGCTGAGCCGCTTTTCGAATCGCACCGCACTGCGCCTCGCCTCAAGCTGAACCACTTCCCGAGCCGCACCGCGCCTCCGAGCCAATCAGTCGTCGAAGAAAGTTTCACTTGAGTAGACCCACGTCAAAGACTTCTGGATCAGATCCAAACATCATCGCTGTCTTGCTAGGACCCGATATGAGGATAGGAAGAATTAAGAGGACGAATAATTTAAGTCGTAGATTTGAGCGTGCTCAAAAATTCGGAGCTTCTCACATCAGAGACTTGGTGCGAGCTTTAATGAAGGGGGGGTACTCCTATTTATATCGGGAGCCGGCCCCTCCTCATTTGCTAAGAGCAATGTGGGACAATTGATTGTTGGGAGAATAAAAAATAAATTAATTTGCCTTTCTCAAAGGCTAGACTTCCATCAATTTTATCTCCCTCACCATTGAGCTTCAGAAGTGATACAACCTATCATTTCGAAGAGCTATGAATGTGGAACGCGAAGGAACAAACGACGACGAATTTTGACTTCGTTTGACCCATCAAACAATTGCTCAAAGTTGAGCAAAAAGTCACATTTCATAGCCGCCGTCAAGTGTTTCACAAACCCTAGAAAACAGCCCCCTTGGGGGGCCATGACTTGCAGGTGCGCCCGCTTGGCTTGCGGGCGTGCCTGCCCCCATTGCGGGCGGGTGCCCGCAACGGGCTGTAGCGGGCGCCCGGCCCGCTCAGCGGGTCGGTCCAGCTGTGCCGGGCGAGTGAGCGGGCGGGCTCCCCACTGGGCCACAGCGGGTGCCTGGCCCGCGCGGCGGGCCGGCCCCGCTGGGCTCAGCGGGCGCACCCGCCCGCTTAGTGGGTGGGCCCCGCTTGCCTTGCGGGTGGGCCTGATAGCCCAAAGTGGGTCTGACCCTCTTTGGCTACCCCTTTGAGTTGTTTTCATGTTTCTGGGCTCGTTTTAGCTCCGATTCCAACGCGATTTCTTCCTGTGGATTTCTCGGGAAGTCCTCTTCAATCACAATGCTTCAATCTCACAACTAACTTGTGAACTTAATTATTCCATTGCATCGAATGCATTCCTCTTAACGTTCTTTCTATTACTAAGACATAAATACTACTTGGTGTGAGACCATACAGCCTGACCATACTACAGGTTGGGACTCGAAATCCCTAGACGACAGTAACCGCGAGCAGTAGGTGTTGTCCCTGTTTCAGTATTATAATTATGTGATTGACTTGTCGACAAACGTGTCTTCAGGATCACTCTGACCGTGTCCGTGATGAATGATGCAGTTTTAGTCCATTCGTCTTAACTATGTCACTGCGTAGCCTAGGGTATGGTATGCTGTCAACCCCATTAGCTAGCACTGGCCAGTATCCATCGGTCTCTAGTACATACATGTTGTACATCTTACAACATACCGTGGCCAAGGTTTTACCGATAGTCGTACTAAGCCTGCGACACTAACTTCCCATTAACGGAAGAGACGAATCCTCTCTTAATCACTACTCACCTCGTACTCTTCAAGTGTCACCCAGCCTAAAATCTTTTCAGCATGCCTTATCTCGAAGCTAGATCATAGACCTAAGTGACACTGTTCACGAACAGCTTCGTACTATGATCTCAAGTCCTAAGGACCAACTTGCTTATCATCACTTAGAGTTACTAATGACAGTTGGTTAATGTTTAACCATTTGATAACTCTTTGTTTGGGTTGTTCAGTGGACTCATTCTCTAATGAGCACATGTGTATTGTCTCCGACTTCACCAAGTCGCATGATTATGAGACCAACAAGACAAAGACACAATGGTCTGTTCGATGTGCTGATATCCTTATCTCGACATATTTATGACCACGAACGCTTTAAGACTCAAGCTCCTATCGGTCAGACATTTCTCATAATCGCGATCTCTATCTCGAAACATGTATGAACTTACTATGAGTCTAAGGAAATTATTTAAGCAATATATTAATAAAAAATTACTCAGACAATTTGTACCAGAAAGCATACTTTCATTTATGAACAAGATGTTTTACACAGACGAATAGCCTCGAGGGCATACATCTCTCCACATCTCCCACTTGCACTCAGGGCCATTTATCTTGGTATCTCATACCACATTTACACACTAGTCTCTCCAGACAATTGCGTGCCAGCGCCTTCATGATTGGATCTGCTAAGTTGTCTTCCGAGGATACTCTATGTAGTTCTATATCTTTTCTCTTCTCAATATCCAGTGTCAGAAATATCACCTGAAGAATCTGTCTGGATCTCTTGTGTAATCTTGGTTCTTGAACCAGACTGATGGTTGCATTGTTGTCGCAATACATATGTATTGTATTCTCAATTGCAGGCACCATCACTAACTGGTTTATGAACTTTCTCATCCAGACTGCTTCCTTTGTAGCATCGTTGGTCGCTATGTACTCGGCCTCCATCGTGGAGTCTGCAACCATGTCTTGTTTGGAACTCCTCCAACTGACTGCTCTTCCGTTGAGAGTGAAAACATATCCAGAGATCAATTTGCTATCATCTATATCACTTTGAAAACTGGAATCTGTGAAGCCTTCAACCTTGAGCTCTTCACTTCCATAAATCAAGACCAAGTCTTTAGTCCTTAGTAAGTACTTAAGAATTGTCTTGATGGCTCTCCACTGTTCTTCTCCAGGGTTAGACTGATATCGACTTACTGCACCTAGTGCATAAGCAACATCAGGTCTGGTACAGATCATGGAATACATGATAGATCCTACTGCCGAAGCATATGGGATCTTAGTCATGCGTTCCTTTTCCAAGTCAGTTTTTGGAGACATCTTCTTGGAAAGGTTTATTCCATGATTGGCTGGTATTAAACCACCCTTACTGTTTTCCATACTAAACCGTTTTAGTACGGTGTCAATGTACCTGGCTTAGGACAGACCTAGCATCTGTTTAGATCTATCTCTATAGATCTTTACACCTAATATGTAGGATGCTTCTCCCAAGTCTTTCATGGAGAAGTTAGTTGATAGCCATTCTTTTACAGACTTCAACATCTCTATATTGTAGCCTATTATAAGAATATCATCCATGTACAATACGAGGATGACTAAAGAATTTTTACTGGTTTTCTTATAGATGCCTGGATCATCCTCATTTCTGACAAAACCAAACTCTTTGACTGTCTTATCAAAACGTATGTTCCAACTTCTTGAAGCTTGCTTAAGTCCGTAGATAGACCTATGCAGTCTACACGCTTTTCCTTCACTCCCACTGACTTCGAAACCTTCTGGTTGAGTCATGTAAATCTGCTCTTCTAAATCACCATTTAGAAATGCAGCCGTTACATCCATTTGCCAGATTTCGTAGTCATAGTGGGTAGCAATAGTGAGTACGATTCGAATAGACTTGTGCATGGCGACTGGTGAGAAAGTCTCGTCATAATCTATTCCTAGAATTTGACGATAACCTTTTGCAACCAGCCTAACCGTGTACATTTCTATCTTTCCATTTGCACCAATCTTCTTCTTGAAGATCCATTTGCAGCCAATTGGAACACTTCCCTTGGGCACGTTCTCTAAGGTCCATACTTCATTTACGTGCATGGAATCTATTTCGGATCTCATTGCATCTAGCTATTTATTAGAGTCTCTACTCTTAATGGCAACTTGGAAGCTAATAGGATCATCATCTAATATGATGCCATCATCAACCCCTCTGTCTACAAGAAAACCGTAGTACCTATCAGGGACTCGAGGAATCCTATCAGGCCTCCTAACGACTGGTTGGGAGACATCGGGTTCTGATTCTCCCACTGGTTTCTGTTGGGTTTCGATGGACCCTCAGGGCACAAATCTCTATGCCCGTCCTAAGTTGGACGAACAATAGAGGCAAAAGAAA
Source organism: Scilla litardierei (assembly GCA_030789695.1). Lineage (NCBI taxonomy): Eukaryota > Viridiplantae > Streptophyta > Magnoliopsida > Asparagales > Asparagaceae > Scilla > Scilla litardierei. The sequence continues at coordinate 67,910,332 of CM061142.1, forward strand.
GCACATCAAAAGAAAATCGTTAAACTTTTTAACGAAGCCCTAAGGAAAATCAAGACCCTTAGCCAGGATCTCTGCCAATTTGAGGTGGATCTGACCACCCCAAGAAGGATCTAAGCTACTGCGACATAATTAAAAGAAAGCTTCTAAATTACATACCCGGAACATTGCCTTGGTACAGGCAAGATGTACCGCACCGTCTTCCGAGCCGCTCCCCGTCTCGCACCGAACCGATCCTCGAACCGCTCCGCGGCCCGAGGCAAGCAATCCCCTTGTTGCCGAGCCAACCACGCGCCGAAGAAAGTTTCACCTGAATGTGAACATTCGCCAAGACTCCGGATCGGATCCGAACTCCTTCGTGGCTTTGGTAGAGCCCTTCAGGAGCAAGGCAAAAAATTAGTGAGAAGAGAATATTAATTTAAGCTTAGATCCGAGCGTGCTCCATTATTTTTGAGAGCTGCTCAGATCTAGAGCTTGGGACGAGTTTATGGGTGGGGGGGGGGGGGGGGGCAGGCCCCTATTTATATAGGCGGCTGACCCCTCCCCTTTACTCCACTTCCGATGTGGGACTATGTTTTTAGAGTTTAATAATTCAAGTTAGTTTGCCTTTCATAAAGGCCAAACTTTCATGAAGTTTAACTCCCTCACCGTTGAGCTTCAATATTGATACAACCTATCAAATCGAAGAGGGTTGAACAGTGAACGCGTAGGAAAAAAACGATGAGTCAATCCGACGTCGTTTGACCCCTCAAATGTCGGCTCAAAATTAGCCAAAAACCATTCTAAGATGGAAATTCCAGCCGTCAAAAAAATCCCGGGTTTCAAAAACCCTAACTAGAAAATTCGGGCTTGGTGGGCCTCAATTTTCACTGGGTTCAGCACAACAGTTTGGGCTGACTTGTTTTGGCTCTAACTTGTGCATTTGGACTCCGTTTTTGACGCAGTTTGAACCTGCGTTTAGAGCAGAACAATCTCGTCATCCAGGTAACCGTTTCAACGCGTTTATTATATTATAGATAGACATTTCTCTTTTGTGCCGTTAGTGGGTACCGGCTTTGCCTTTATTGCGGCATGATTATCCTGAAAATGGGGATAACTGTTGCACATTTACTTCGCCATTATTAACCAATCCCTTGATACTAGCGGGGCCCAACGGACAAGTGAGCTGGCGCCTTGACATAGTAAACAGCTTACTTTCCACAGAAAGTTCTTGGGATTTTGGGCTGAGGCCTTGCACTTCATATGGGCTTCTCCTCTTAGACGAAATATCCCTCTCCGCTTCGTGGGCCGACCCATTGTAACAAAAAAACTTTTTGTTTGTGACAGTGGATGAATGCAAGACGCTTTGAGCTTATCCGATATTTGGGGTTTGTAGGATTTTAAAATGGGAAGAACATCTGGTGTTTGTAGGATTTTAAAATGCGAAGAACAAAATAAACGGTTCCGATCTTTCGAAAAATATAATATGAAATTTTAGAGGGTGACATATATCTTTAGCAGAGATCCTCGTCCTGCATATTACCTAGTGCAGTGTTATGGCACTACACACACGAATCGCTACTGAGGGATTAGAAGGTTGAGCCGCCAACAATGCACTCCATGACTAAATTGGATAGCTCCCTCAATCCGTCGACAAACACAGATTATGATACTGCCTCACAAACCCTAAATCTCATCATTAAAAAATTTCGTCTCTCAAAATAGAACCGCAGTGGAAGAGAAGTTCCAGTATCTTTGCATCCGAATCAGTAACAGACACTATTTAGCCTATCGGTTAATATACAATTATCAACTGGATGAAAAATTTCCAAAACATTATGAAACCCTCGAGAAGTTGCATCCCTATTCCTCGATGATGGTGTTCGATCTCCTACCTCGAAACAGAGCCCGAAGCAACGAAACAATCGCTATCAAGCCGATCTCAGCATGTTCTGATGTGTTGAACTTGCAAGAAATCTGACCCATCTTCCTACTGTTTAAACTGGTGTTCACCGACACTTTCCCACCGTGGCTCACCCGGAAGTCTGATTCCAGCCTTCCCTCGACAACCATTTCCTTTTTGAACGAGAGGGCGGACACTGCGAATCTCACATTGTCGTCCCTCACCGGGTAGTCTCTACCCCCTACCGTTGCCTCCAAGCTTCCCCCATTTGCCATCTGGCCATGGCCCGACACCCTTCCAGCATTCACCGTCAGCTTAAACCTCCTCCCGATTGAAACTGAGTCCTCGACTTTTGCCCCAACAAAGCACGCTTTTCCCAAAGAAGTCAGCGTAAGGCTACCTCCCGTCGTGTTGCAACCCAAGTTCTTGAACTTTGCATCCCCATGAATGGTGCAAACCAAACTTTTCTCCGCACCATGGATGTCAACGCCTGTAAGGACTGATCGACCCCTCGGATCAGCATATCGTGCTGCACATTCCGATTGGATGTTGAACTCTTCTTTATCCTTGCTCAGTTGTCCCGTAAACAAAGCCTTAAGATTTGGTTGTAGATCTTGCGAGGTCTCAAGATTGATCCCATCAAACCCAACATCATGATCCCAGCCCTGTGAATTAAGAACCGGTCTTATGAGCCACTGGTTGCAACTATCAATCAGGCATCTGTATCGATAACTGGGGCAATCGGGATCGAAGCTTAACGGGACAGTGATATCTGGCAACTGCACCAGCTCTTGAGAGGCACCATCTTCATAATCATCATGACTGTTCCCTTTTCGCCTTCTAATCTCATCATTCCACTGCTTCTTCAGATATAGTGTTTCACGGTACTCAAGCTCATCAAGATAAGCGTTTCTCTGATCTTTAGATAGTTTTCGATACTGAGCTTTTGTCAGAATCCGAATTGGTGGCAACTGGTCATACTCATGTTCAATATCATCGAAAAACCCACTAGGCTCATCTTCCGGTGAATGCCGGGGATGGAGAAGGGATGAGAGGAGATGAGGGAGTGAAGGTAATCTAGTTTTGCTCATAGTTACTTGGAAGCTGTCTTGGAATCTAAGAATGGTGTTTGCATCCCCCAAAACCTTGGTAGCTGAACACAGGAGTAACAATTGAGACATCCAAACTTGGCCATTAGGGAGAATTTTCTCACCTTTAGGATTTTTTCGACACATGTGATGGTTTTCTACCAAAACTACTGGATTCTGAAGCTGAGTGCTTTGTATTGCTTGATGTATGTAATGTTGCAGTAGGTTTGTGCGCTGATCAACATATGACTCGTAACTAACAGTATGACCATCCGGTCCTTCTGGCGGAAATGACGAAGAGTGGGTCATCCCAATAATGGCATTGCACCAGAATGAGGCACCGAAGACATCCGTAATAAGTTTCAGCAGTGGCCGATCATTGTATCCCAGATTAATAGCATCTAGCCGTTCCAAATAGAGTACAACATCTGGCGGTGACCTTCTGATGGACCTTTTCACTCGATACAAGATCTGTCTATTCCTTCGTTGGTTATGATGGCAAGGAGAAAGGCCCGGAGTATCAATTACTGTGATCCTGATTCCTTTGATAGTTCCTGTAACCTCCTGAATCTGATCGGTTGCAGGTCGGAATGCATCAGTTGAAACCATTGGTCGATCAAAGATGGAGTTTATGGTCGCACTCTTGCCAACACCAGTCTTTCCAAGGACAAGAATTTTGAAGGTTAAGTCAAGATCAGTTTGGCTGGCTGCCTCAAACTTGGACGCTATCACTTGAGCTCTTTCTAGCTTGAGTGCAGGTCTTTTTACATTGGCTTCACCAGCTCGTATCATGCTTGCCAGTTGCAGTCGGTATAAGACCTGAGACACCACAGGGTTTGCTGGAGATTGTCCTATCCTGTGAATCAGACGCAAAAACTTGATCTCCAGTGCCTCAACATGGGTTAGCGCATCTGTGTTTTTGTCAATTGTGTTGTATTGAGCTAGATCAGAGCTTTCAGCCGCAACAGGCTCCGGACGGACAGGAAGCATGTCTCCTTGTGGGTCATTGGAGAGAGGAGTAGTTGATAATGTTGACAGGCTTGTAACTTCCACATCTGAAACAAAGCCACATGTATCTGTAAAGATTAATAAGCTATAATGGCAAAATGTTAAATTCAGATAAGAACCCAACTTTTCCTCTTTTTTTTCCTGCTGCTCTCAGATGAACATACAGTAAATTTATCTGGATATAATTCTCAGAAGCAGCATAACTGAAGCTGCCATTAATAGGATGCTCTAGTTTATGTGACTCTATTGCCAGTCTGGTGACAATAATACAAGTGGGGCAATGATATGGTGGAAAATTTACATCCGTGTGAAGGTATCTGTGATACAATTATACAACCACAAACCTTCTATCAGATAAAGCCATTACAAATAGATTTGCACTGATTGAATCAGAAAATATCTAACACAACCGTCCACTTAAAACGATCATTCACATTGCAATTTCATACCTCGCCACTACATGTTTGCCCATGATAAATAGACAGACCCTCATACTATTACATATTTACCTAACAGCAAAAGCCAACACAAAATAAAGAATAAATCAACCAAAATATTAGAAGAAATTATAATTTGTGTTATATTCATACGAAGCACAAAGCCTTTATCTTATAAACTTGGGGTCAACCGCAGAAAAAAATTTCTTGCCTCCCAAGGGCAATCTCGTCTAAAAATTATAGCACACACTCTAACCTTGTTTGTTACCATACTCCATATCGGTTATTCTTCTTTTGTTCATTATTCATCCTCTATAATTATCCACCTTTTATGTTATTGTCACTTTGCAACAAACAAACCAACTTAAAACATTGGGGAACAAAACTATGCTATGTTTCCCTACATACCACCTTATAGACTCAGTAATTCCAATGCTTTCCGTTCGACTAAAAAGTAAATGTCCAAAAACCTAAAAGTATTTCACAGTTAAAATTAACTTTAGCTAGGGATATGCAGCTCAGTTTAAATCTTAGCCCATCCAATCCAGCCAAAAGACCCAATTAGTTACATAAAATATAAAAGCACCAACCAGCAAGCTAGAGCTTCCACATGAAAACTTAAGTACCCAACATCACCAGTGTCAAGAAGTGAGTGAGTTTGGTTATAAACTTTAAGCGCTAATAAAAAGTTAAGACAATATAATGAAAAATCTGATTGTGTTCATCATCACATGCGGTTTACCTTCTGTTTTCGAAAAAGGAAAAAAATGAAGGCAGCTTCTAACTTCCGTGGAAACTGAAAATACAGAAGAAGGGTGTCGCTCATTTATTTTTGGTGACCTAGAAGGGAGTGAGTGCTGCACATAATGTGTGGAACAAATATGTCCTAATCAAGAAAATGTGCGGGACCTCTATTCAACCTTTGGATTCGCGTTTTTTTTGGGCCGGGGGGGGGGGGGGGGGGGGGGGGGGTGGTGGTGGTGGTGGTGGTGGTGGTGGGGTGGAGAAGAAAATTAAGTGATTCAATGTACAAAGAAACAAAGCCACACCTTGATTGCCAACTTCACCGTGCAGTGATTCCTCATAAAAGAAGCTGAAAGGCCTTGCAGAGAGTAATGATTTAGACAACAGTCGGTATGAAAACCACTCTTTGAAGTTCTTCATCTTCTATTAACCTGGGAATACCATGCAAACAGAATTCATGTTTCATTAAGATGCAGACAATCAGTAAAGATAAGAAATTAGGTTTTTGGTCTAGGCTTCTAGCATAATGGCATGATGAACAATTAGCAAAAGATTACTACAGAAGGATGTAAATTTTAGTGAAAAAGAGGCTGCAATACTTTCATCAATGTAACACACATAATAAATTACTTAAGAAATCAGAACGTCTTCTTATTCGTTGCTATAAATAGCTTTGTTATTAATAATGAAACACACAACATGTTATACACTAAGAGGATCATTCACTTATACACCACTTCTTAAAGCAGGACTTGGGATGACCTTTAAGGCTTTGACATGCTAACTCAGAAAATGCATTGACAAAGACTTGGGGCAAAGTTGGTTCTTTTGATCAATTATGGTACTTTGGGGGTGTTGAATATTGAGTCACCACATGTATGTTTCGATGATAAGCAAACATATTGGTACTAATGATTTCATGAGTGTACGTTTAAAGTATGATGAAAATCAAAGATGCGTGGAGTCAACAAAGGCTATGAAATCTAAAGAAACAACTTTATGACTACGTCAAATGTGCTTCCAAGAGTAATGAAGTTGTAATTTTTATTTTTGTTTAAGTCTTTGGTGAAGCTCTCACACACTTAAGAACACATAATAAATGTTTTAAAATGATTTTGAAAACAATTTCCTAAGTATTAGAGCCTAAATTCCAAGTTTATATGCTGACTAGTCGACTAGCACAGTTTCTAGTCAACTGGTAAATCTGGAAAAATAACCATGTCAGAATGTCAGATGTAGTCAATTAGAGAATTGAAATTAGTCGACCAGAACAAGAGCTCTAGTTGACTAATCCAGTAATGGTTGACCAAAAATGACAGAACACAAACTACTTCTAATCCTGACTGGCCTAGTCGACTAGACTGTATAGACTGTTGGGATCATGTTGATGGTCATGTAGATGCTCGAGGGGGTGACTAGTATCTCAATAAAACTTAAAAAATTTCTCTAATAAATCCACCAAGAATACAATTCTGTTACCCAAATTTAGTTCTGGTTAACAATATCTCAAGCAAATACGAAGTATGCAGCGGAAATGAAATTGCAAGAGATAAAACAACACAAAATGATCAAGCGCAAACACGAGAATGTACACTGTTTCGAATACGCAAATCCCACTTACCCATTGTATCCTACTCCAGCAACACCCGAGTCCCACTTGGCTCCATTTGACTATTTCTCAAATAGTTACACTTGCATCTTCCTAAGAGGTCTTTCCTACTTCTCAAGAAAATTAAAGACGTACCACCTCAACACTTTGAGGGTTTTCTACTTATTCTTGATGAAAAAAGAATGCTTTTTTCCTATAGCCTTGCTTGAAGCTTTAGAGTGTGTCAAGGCTATGGTGTGATCTCCAAAATATGGAGAAACTAAAGCTTTTGGGAGATCAAGAAAGTTGGCCAAAGAGATTTAAAAACAATGAAGAAATTTGGCCTTGAAGGGATTTTGTGCTTAAAAGCTTTTGGGCTAATAAATGCTCTTTTCTCTTGAAAATATTAGCTATTAAAGTTGAAACAAATTCTGCACCAAACCTTTATTTATAGAGCCCAAACTATGGACAAAACAATCCCCAAAATACACTACAAACAGCTAGAAAAACGACTAGAAAACGAGGGTAAAAATGAAATTGTTCTGAGCTGTGAATCTGTCAAGTCAAATTAGTCCACTAAAATCAAAAACTAGTCGACCGCAGTGTTAGAAATAGTCGACTACTTTTATAACAAAGGCCAACTACTTTGGGGTCCAGAAAGCAAAGTTTTTCTCCCATGCAAATCAGTCGATTAAAATCAAAAATCGGTCACCTACTTTTCTGAAATGAGGTTTTTAAGATTTAAAACTTTATGAAATTATTTCAAAATAATTTTATACTTTAGGAATATAATTTAAAGACATTTAAAAACGTTTTGGTGCTATTCTAGTGGGTGTGTGTGTGTGAGCTTCTTACAAGGCTTTACAAAGCTAAATAAAATGAAGAGAAATACGTAAAATAAATATATTGAAGTCCAAATCTTCTTCTTCTTTATTCTTGCTTTAGCTCCAATGGTACATGCCCTTGCTTGCTCATCACACCATCATTGAGTGCATGTCTTGGGTTCTCTTAAGATCGTGAGCACTCCATAGGCTTGGCTATCATAAGTTGATCTTCAATGTTTCATAGGATAGTTTGAATGACATAATACCTATACACAATACTTAATGGAGATATTAGTACAATATTATGTTTTTCATCATCAAACTAACCATGGGGTGGAGACTCAAAACCCCAACATAGATTAATCGACTAGTTCATATGTAGTCGACTAGAATATAAACTGTAGTCGACTAGTACTAGCCGTTGGGCTCTAACAGGAAGATTTTTTAACTAGCCATTTTTTGATTGTTAAGAGGGTCTTTTAGTAATCTGTTTTGACCTGATCTGAGTCATATATATAGATGATTGTTCAACATTTATTCTCATAAATTTAAGATCATTTAAGAAGAAGATTTTCAAGAGAAAAATTATTTTTGAGCTTAAATTCTTTCAAAAGAAACTCATCTCTGACCTTATTTCTAAGAGTTTTCAAAATCTTTCTTGACTAACATTTGATCTCAAAGAGCTTTATTTTCCTCAACATTTGGAGACCAATCACTATATCCACTCTTCTTCTTCATAAGAGCTTCAACTCAAAGGCTAATGTAAAATTGTATTGTATCTCTCACTCATGTGAGGTGGTTCTCTCTTAAGAAGATGTGTTATTACTCGAGCTTGTTCGAGGTGATTTCTCCTACACCGAGGCGTGGTGTTAAGGAGGTGTTGTAATCTTGGTTCTGTTTGGAACGTGTTAATGGATTTATCTTTGTGAGGACGCGTGGCTGGAAGTAGGGCAAGTGTGCCTTAACAAGGATAAATCAATTGTGTTTGCGTTTGTCACTCTCTCTTTGTGAGTGTTTATATACTTGCAAATAACACAGTTTCCACAATTTATAATATCATTTTCTCTTCCAAGTTATATTTTCTTAATTAAGGATTAAATTGGTAACTCAAGTTGAATCTCTAGGTAGAAACTAGAGGATTAATTTTTAAATTTTCATAAACACTATTCACCCTCTCTAGTGTTCTATTTGCCATTTCCAGGAACCCAACAAGGGAATTATATGTAGAATATAGCAGTTGTCAATCGTCAAGTTTAGAACAGGTTGCAAAGACTTGATCAATTTTTCATCTTTGAGTGTTGCCCCACAGCTGATCCTCATCATTATGAGAGAAGTCTAGACTTGAATTTATCTTCCATATTCTCATCGTGAACTTAAGTGCACATTTGTTTGCATGTCTCATAGATGACAAATTCTTATCACAAAAGCATTCGCCTTTACCATTCCCTAAGGTTTCTTTCTTTATCCTAAAAGAATTCTTTAAATTCACTCATTCACACAAGGTGATTGATGCGATCATTACGTACGAGAGGAGGCCGAATGAGTAATTACTATGCGCACCGACTGTTTTGGCGAAGTTTCTTTATGCAAAATAAGTTTTGCTAGTTTTGCTGTACTCACCACGCATAAACATTATATAAGTGAGGGCATGGGTTAGAGTTAGGATATGCTTATATGTGAAGAACAACTAGGTATCCATTGTGAATGTGCTTAGGCTTTGGTCCCTTCATCCATAGCTAAAAGATAGGGTTTCGTCTCGAAAGAGGCCCAATTTATCTTTCGTTCTTTGTGATTTAATCTATAAAAATTCCTCTTTTTCATATTTTTCCACCTTTAAACGCTGATTTGAGTATACGATCATCCAGATCATATCAAATTGGTATCGGAGCGTCTACGATCCATGGGTGATTTGCTACAACAAGCACGGGCGATGCGGCAATGGAACAAGCTCTTTCAATATGAAAGATTTCATGATGCAGCTAGCCAATATGAAATTGCTAAATCTTATTACGATTGCATTTCCGCAGCCAAGGGAAAAGCTCAACACTTGCAATGTTTAGCCAAATTGATGGGGTGTTACCTGATGATTGGACGCTATTGGAAATGCTTAGATTTGGAGTCAGAAATCTTGGATTATGATCCGAGAAATTTTTATGTCTTCTTTTACAGGGAGCAAGCTTATAGATCATTGGGTCTTGATGAAGCTGCGGGTACTTCTCTGAGGAAGAGGTGGAGAAAGAGGAGTGCGACGCCTCAGATCTTTCACATCCAGATTTGAAAGTCTCAGATCCAGATCTGAAATTCTCAGATCCAGATCTTCAAGTTTTCAGATCTGAATTTTTCAGATCTGAATTTCTACAGAACGACAGTGAAAGCGGTGGAGATCATTTCATCCTTTTGATCCGGGAGAAGGCTTGCGCGCACTTGGAGTATGGCCTCCGCAGACTTCATACACCACCTTGAGGACAGATGGCTCTTTTAGGGGCGGAGTAATGATGCGATCATTACGTACGAGAGGAGGCCGAAGGAGTAATTGCTATGTGCACCGACTGTTTTGGCGAAGTTTCTTTATGCACAATAAGTTTTGCTAGTTTTGCTATACTCACCGAGCCTAAACATTATATAAGTAAGGGTGTGGGCTAGAGTTAGGATATGCTTATTTGTGAAGAACAACTAGGTATCCATTGTGAAGGTGCTTAGGCTTTGGTCCGTTCATCCAAAGCTAGGAGATAGGGTTTCGTCTCGAAAGAGGCCCAATTTTTCTTTTGTTCTTTGTGATTTAATCTATAAAATTCCTCTTTTTCATATTTTTCCACCTTTGAACGCTGATTTGAGTATATGATCATCCGGATCGTATCAGTGACATCCAATTGTAAATTTCATCAATCTATTTATAGAATCTTCTACACATCATGGTGAGGATGATGTACATTGAGCCTTCCGACAAGCAGAGTGATTCAACAGTCACACAGAAATCACTTCGAGTTGCTGGTAAAATTAGTTGTTTTTGTCTTTTCTAGGATACACACCAATCATATCTTCCTTCGGTCTTGCTTTTCTTTAATGGGCTAAACATTTGTTAGTTTTATGCACGACAACACAAACAGTGACTAATTAATCCAAAAAACTGGTTATGTTCAGGAAAAATTCATGTAAAAGGGGGAAAAATTAAAAATAAAATTTTGCCTCCATCCGAGAAATATTTCACAATAATTCTTACTATTCCAATTGCAATCAGAGTTAAGGCAGTAAGTAATATGCAATCTTCAAATTTTTTATTCTTGAGGTTAAAAAATAGACAAAGATTACAAAAGACATGCAATTAAAAGCAAAATAAGAATGTCTTTGGGGGAACCTACAACTAGCCATTCACAAACGTATGGCGAACATCATCCTTGCTACATCTTGACTGTTTCCACTCTGGAAAGCTTATTGACAAGTTCGAACAAGTATCCATCTTATAATTTGATGCATCCAAACAAATCACATATGCTATAATACATAAGGTTTATGAGATGTCATAGTCAATATACAACATTTGACTATCCAAAGCATCTTTCAAAAGTTACAAATGACCAAAATGAAACACAATTCAATTATGAGGGTGGAGTGCTTGCTAAGATAAATGTGAGGAAAATGGATTTATCCCAGGTTTTAACTAGCGAATATTGGGATTGTATTGGATGTGGATTTTTCATATTGGATATTAGATATCGATAGATATCTCGTGGATAAATGTTAACATTGGGGTGTGCATGTCACGTGTTACATATTTATAGATCTTAATAACTAAATAGTAATTATAACATCTTAGATGTTATTAAGCCATTAATATACCATGAATAGAGTCAAAGATCATTAAGATGAATATATGTTGTGCAAAGTGATAATCATGAATATGAAAAGTACCAAAAAAAATTCACAAATTGTTAAAAACATCATAGTAGTTTGATACGATTTGGGCTTTTTGTGGGGATCAAATGTGTGATTTTTATGGCTTTTGGACTTCCTGATCTAGGGTTTATGCGATGAAGAATTGATTTAGAGTACTAAATAATTCCTAGAACAATAGATCTAAAAAATAGAGAACAATTAATTAACTAAGGAATTAAACTAGGGATTCTAAGAAATAAAATTACCTTACTCAATTCTTCGATAAAAGTCCACCTAGGGCCGACCGGCCCCTTTATTGGGGGAGGGGTTAATAATTGTCTAATTACCCTTTGACCCTCCCCACTCACTCGGAATCACAAGTTTGGGACCAGGTCCGTGGTGGACCCAAGTCGCCTCCTCCGATGGTAGACCCGAACTGGATCCGCACGCGCCGCGTCCTCAAAGTGCCGCACCGCATCATTACTCCCCCCCAAAAGTGCCACCTTGTCCTCAAGGTGGAAGTCTAGAAACTGGTTGCGGATCACTGAAGTAGCCTCCCATGTAGCATCGTGGTCGGGAAGGCCCCGCCATCGAATCCGCACCTCCTGTGTCCCGTTTGCGGCCTGCCGGATCCCTGTCAACTCCTGAGGCTCCAGAAGCACCTCCATGTCATCTGTCAAAGTGGGTGGCAGGGTGGGTGATAATGTGTGATTCCCGATGGCCCGCCTCAGCTGCGATACGTGAAAAACCGGGTGAATGGTGGAAGTGACCGGCAACTGCAGACGATAGGCCACCTTCCCGATCTGAACTGTCACCTCGAAAGGTCCATAGTAGCGGGCCGCTAACTTCTCGTTGCTCCGTCGAGCCAAGGTCTTCTGTCGATAAGGGCGGAGCTTCAAGTAGACCCGGTCACCCACTGCAAACTGCTCATCCCTACGATGTGCATCAGCCTTGGTCTTCATAATCTGATGGGCCCGCAACAGGTGTTTCTTCAACTCCTCAAGATATTGTCCCGTTCAGTCAAATGTTCCTCCACCTGTGAAACCGGAGTGGTCCCTCGGCTGTAGTGTATCAACTGGGGCGGGTCCCGACCGTATAAGATCTGAAAGGGGGTGCTCTGCGCTGTCGAGTGGTACGAGGTGTTGTACCAATACTCAGCCCAAGCCAGCCATCTAGCCCACTGCCACGGCGCATCTGACGCAAAACACCTCAGGTAGGTCTCCACACTCCTATTCACCACCTCTGTCTGACCATCCGTCTGGGAGTGATAGGCAGTGCTCCTCCGCAGCTTGGTCCCCTGCACCTTGAATACTTCCTTCCAGAAACCGCTGATAAATACCTTGTCGCGGTCCGACACTATGTCGGTGGAGAACCCGTGCAAGCGAACCACCTCCTTCATGAAAGCTGCCGCCACTGTAACTGCAGTGTAAGGGTGTCTGAGGGGTATGAAATGGGTGTATTTGCTGAGCCGATAGACCACTACAAGTATAGAACTGTAACCCTCTGATCGCGGCAACCCCTCGATGAAATCCATGTTGATCTCCTCCCAGACCCTCTCAGGTAAGGCCAATGGCTGTAGGAGCCCCGCTGGTGCCATTGCCATATACTTGTGACATTGGCACACGTCACACTCTGCTATCCGCTGGGCAATGTCCTTCTTCATCCCGGGCCAATAGAGCTCTCTCGCCATCCTCATGTAGGTTTGCTGTACCCCGGAGTGGCCGCCGATGGCACTGCCGTGGAACTCCTGAAAAAGCATCGGAATATGGGCAGAACTCCGGAGAATCACCAGCCTGCCGTGGTATAGGAGCCTCTCACCGTCCATGCTGTACCCCTGGAAGTCCGCAGAACCCTGCTGCAGTGCCTCGCGTATCCTGGCCAGGCCCTCATCAGCCTCAATCTCCCTGCTCAAAAGCTCCCAGTCCAGCAGGACCGGTGCTGAAATGGCCGCCACTTCTGCATGCTCCTCGCGACGTGACAAAGCGTCTACCGCCTTATTCTCCAGGCACGGCCGGTACTGAATCTCGAAGGTGAAATGGACCAACTTGGAGAGCCACTTCTGATGCTCCTCGGTAACCATGCGCTGCTCCAATAGGTATTTCAAGCTCCGCTGGTCGGTCCTTACTATGAACTTCCTGCCCAGCAAGTAGGGCCGCCACTTCTGAATGGACAGGACAATCGCCATCAGCTCCCTCTCATATACTGACTTCAGCCTCGCTCGAGCTGACAGAGTCTGGCTGAAGAAAGCAATAGGCCTTTGGTCCTGCATCAATACTGCGCCCAACCCATATCCTGACGCGTCGGTGTCTATAACAAATGGTCTGCTAAAATCAGAAAGTGCTAAGACAGGCACCGTCGTCATCGCCTGCTTCAAGGCCTCGAAAGCCTTGGTCGCCTCATCGCCCCAGTGGAAGTTGTCCTTCTTTAGCTGCTCGGTAAGTGGCCAAGCAATTGTGTTGTACCCCTGGACAAACTTCATGTAGTACCCTGTCAGGCCCAAGAAGCCCCGCAAGCCTCGTAAAGTGGTAGGTACCGGCCAGTCCAACATGGCGGTAATCTTGGCCCTATCAGCTGACACCCCCTCCGCAAACACCACGTGTCCCAGGTACTCTACCTGCACCTATCCAATTAGGCACTTCTTCTTATTAGCAAATAGCTGCTGCTCCTGCAACTCATGTAGAACTGCTCGCAAGTGCCCCACGTGATCCTCCATGCTGCGGCTGTACACCAAGATGTCATCAAAAAATACTAGCACAAACCTCCGTAGGTAAGGGCGAAACACTCTGTTCATCAGGGCCTGGAATGTCGCTGGAGCATTCGTCAGGCCGAATGGCATGACCAGGAACTCATAGTGCCCCTCATGAGTCCTGAAGGCAGTCTTAGACACGTCGGCTGCCCTCATCCGTATCTGGTGGTACCCTGATTTCAGATCAACCTTAGAGAAACAGGCCGCCCCGTGGAGTTCATCCAACAGCTCATCAATAACAGTGATGGGAAATTTGTCTGCAACTGTCTCACTATTCAGGGCACTGTAATCTACGCAGAATCTCCAACTGCCATCCTTTTTTTTCACCAATAAGACTGGGCTGGAGAAGGGGCTAGTACTAGGCTGTATCACACCTGCCTGTAGCATGTCCTCCACTAGCCTCTCTATCTCATCCTTCTGTACCTGAGGGTACCTATAGGGCCGCACACTGATGGGAGACACGTCCTCGCGCAAGACGATGGCGTGCTCATGATCTCTGTGTGGTGGCAGTCCCTGAGGTTCCTGGAAAACATCCTCATACTGAGCCAGCAGCTGCTCAACCTCCGGTACCATCTCCTGTGTCTGGTACTCGATCTGCACTGAAGCAGTCACAGCCTGTAACTCCACCAAGAACCCTCCTCCCGCTGTGTGGATCGCCCTGAACATGGCCTTATAAGATACCAACGAACGACAGAGGCTGGGATCCCCCTGCAATACCACTGTCCTCCCCTCATCCTGGTACTCCATCCTCAGCATCTTCCAATTGGTCCTGGTCTCCCCGAGGGTCTGCAGCCACTTCATCCCCAGGATGACATCGGTACTCCCTAGCTCCAAGGGAAGAAAGTCAGAGACGATCTGAACTCCCTGAATGGTCACTATCACCCCGCGGCAGACACCCGTGCTGTGTGTCACCTGGCACGTACCCAGCATCACGCCGTATCGCCCCGTGCCACTCAGCTGTAATCCCTGTGCCCCCACCAACCTGCTGGAAAGAAAGTTGTGGGTGGCCCCACTGTGATCAACACTATCACCTCCTGGCTGCCCACTTGTCCCACCAATTTCATGGTATGGTTCGGTGTGAACCCTACCACGGAATTGAGGGACAACTCCGCAAGGTCTAAGTGTTGATGCTCTAACTCCTCATCCTCGCCTGCCTCTAGGATGACAACCTCGTCCTCTCCTTCATCATCACCGGCTATCAGTATCTGGAGAGTCCGATCAGCGCACCGGTGTCCTGGGGTGAACTTCTCATCACATCGAAAGCACAAACCCTTCACACTCTTCTCCTGTATCTCGGCATCTGTCATCCTCCGTACCTGCCCCCAGCTCGGGGCTCCTGCCTCCTGTCTCTGCCGCCCCCCAGCAACGGTCGTAGCTCCCTGATCAGACGAGGCACCTGAAGTAGGTGTAGTCCTCTGTCCTGTAGCGGCCGCCTGACTCCTGAACGTGGTGCCTCCCCACGTCCCACGGACCCTCCGCTCTGTCTCCTGATGGTCCTCCACCTTCCGTGTCAAAGTCATCATCCCGCGCAGACCAACGGGCTCGAACTGCCTCAATCCCGACCTCACCGTGGGCTTCAGCCCCTTCATGAAACAGCCCTCCAAGGACTCCTCAGATACTCCCCGAACTCGGTGGCAGAGCGACTCAAATTTCTTGATATAATCCCCCACGCTCCCCTCCTGCTTCAGCGAGTACAGCCTCTCGAACACCCCACCAGCCTGTCCTCCTCCAAAGCGCTCCGTCAAGAGCATCGTAAACTCCGCCCAGGTTTGAAAAGGCTGCTGCTGATCTGTCCAACGAAACCAGCCTAAGGCCTCTCCCTCCAAGCAAACCCCTATCGCCCGAAGCCACTCCTCTCCTGGAACTGCGGACACCTCCAAATACATCTCCACCCGGTACAACCAGTCATCGGGATCTCCTCCCTCGAAGATGGGCACCTCCAACTTCCTCAGTCGCCTCTCGCCACCGTAACCACCTCTCTCCTGCTGTCGGAATCCACCCCGGTGCTGGTACCCATGTCGGGAAAATAAGCTTCAGCTCGATCACGGTAACCTCCCTCTGCTCCATGCCCCTGCCAGTCACCCTGTGGGTGTCCAATATCCGTCCGGTGGCCTCCTGGAGGGTCTTGGTACGCTCTCCAATCTCTCGTCACTCCCCCAAAGGGTGGGGGCTGAGTCGACGGGCCTCCGGTGATCTGGTGGTGCCCTCCACCCTACTGAAATCCTCTGTCGGGTCCCCCAAAGGGCTGAACTCCAGAAAATCGTGCTCCTCGTACCTCGGGCTGGGCCCCCGGGGGTCCGGAAATACTCTAAAAGGCCTATCTGGCTTCCTGAGAAGCCGGTAGGGCCCTCCAAGGGTCGACTGGGCCTCGGGACCCTCCCTTGGGGTCGACCGAGGCCCCCCAAGGCACCGCCGGGGTCGGCCGGCCCTGAAATTGGGCCGGCGGCCCCAAGGCGGTGCCGCCCGGGCCTGCCGCAGGCGCAAGGAGGGGCGGCAGGCCCGACCGCCCCTCCTGGGGGCCTGACGGCCCCGCTCTGGTTCTCTGCGGGTACGTCGGGCCCCCCAGGGCCTCCTGAGGGCCTGGCGGCCATCCGATGGGCTGCCGGAGGGGCGGACAACCCCCTCTGGTGCCCTGTTCACTGTAGCGCGGCGGCGCGTGATCATTGCGAGTCCCTCATGCCTTGTCCTCTTGCTCGAAGCCTCCGTCTTCATCTTGTTCCGGCCCATCTTCAAGAAAAATCGTCTTTTTGCCCTTGTCCTTCACCAAAGGTGGCTCCTTTTTACTCGGATCCGCCTTGGGTACGAGTTGTGCGGTCAACGCCGCGATAGCTACCATCAATTCCGACAATTTTGCCTCCGTTTTCCCTTGATTCTCTTTCATCTCCTTCCGGATCTCCGCGGCCATCTCGGCATCTTCTTTCCTCAGATCGATGAAACCCTTGCTTATTTGGGCTTCTATCCATTCAACCTTGTCTTTCAAAACTTCAACCCGTGTAGTGCCCTGCGAAGCTACTGCACATGTACTAAAGGGGGGTGAATAGTACTTTAAAATAATCAAGAGAGTTATTCCTAATTATTGTGCAAACATACAAAAAACAATACGGAATTAGACTACAAGCAACAATCAACAAGAATTAACAAACACAAACAAAGCATGTAACGGGTTCGGATCCACCCAAGTCTCCCCGACTTGTTTCCGGTGATCCTACGTCCCAACCACCCGGATCCCCTCCGGATACTTGAGTTAGAAACCTCTAACCCAAGATTTAGCACTATGAAATTCTTGTGAAAAACATTCATAAGACCAAATCATACAAATGACATGTGACTCCCACAACCCGGGATCACACCCTCTCCCACAACCGAGAGACAATCTTAAATATCAAAAGCGATGAAATAAAGAAACACTTACCACAAAATCCTATGCCTTGAGTATACTTACCAAATTAGGGCAAAGATGGATTTTGTTGAAGAAAAAGGCACCAAACCCTAGCTCCAAGATATTGACCAGCAATGGAGGGCTAGGAGGTTGTTGGTGACCTAGGATCAAGCTCTTAGCTTGGAAGACTCACAATCAATGAATCTCTCTTTTGAAATAAGAGTGAGGGAGAGATTCAAGTGAGGAGAGAAAGCTTTAGAATGGAGTTTATTTGCTTCTCTTTGATTCTCAAATATCTCTAATAATCAGCCTTGAATATCCTTGAAGAATTCCTCCAAGTATATATAGGATAGAGGAGAGAGAGAGAGAGAAGAAATCGAGTCATTAAAGGCTCCAACGGCTATATTCTGAAGCAGACTAGTCGGTCTAAGAAGGATCACTGACCGACTAGTTCATCAACTAGTCGGTCGGTGATTCAACATGGACCGACTAACAGCTCGACAGCCAAAAGAGAAAGTTCCAGGCAATATGAACTAGTCGGTCTAAGAAGACTTGCCAACCGACTAGTTTCACAACTAGTCGGTCGGTAAGTGTTCTTTGACCGACTAAGAGAGAAAAACAATAGGCTGTAAACAAGTTGAACTAGTCGGTGTAAGAACAAATGCCGACCGACTAGTTTATCAACTAGTCGGTCGACAAACGTTCTTTGACCGACTAACTCGAAACAGTAGCTCAGGCTGTACAGAGGTAATGATAACTAGTCGGTCTGAGAAGGTTTCCTAACCGACTAGATCGTCATCTAGTCGGTCGGTGAACCTTCTTTGACCGACTAATTGATCAACATGGAATGAGCTGAAATGAGCAAGGACAGCTAGTCGGTTCATGAAGAGTTGCCGACCGACTAGATCGTCATCTAGTCGGTTGGTACTTCTACATGAACCAACTAAGATGCACAAGAAGCCGAGGGAAGAAGCGATAGGCTTCGGAAAAGTTTCTAATGACTTCTATGATAATCCTAGCTCTAAGATATGAACAAAATGAAGATTATAAAGTAAATCCTACTCAAGGCTTAACATTCTAATCTATGAAGCTAGAAGACAATAAATAATACATGACGAACCGTCTTCAAAGCTAGCTTCAATCTTCGCTCTTGACTTCAATAAAACTCCTTGAGCTTCAACAAAGCTTTAGGCACACGATCACGCGTATTGAGAAGTCTTGAGACGTCGCTTTTGATGTACGTATTCTTTTGGCGACGATCTCCATAACTGCGCTCACAAACAGTTAGTTCACAATATTTATGTTTGCTCATCATCCAAAACCAAATCCGGGGAATCAATACTCAACAACCCGCTCCTTGGATCGCGTGCTCGCCATGGATCGACCGCTCTGATACTAATTTGATACGATTTGTGCTTTTTGTGGGCATCAAAGGTGGGATTTTTATGGCTTTTGGACTTCCTGATATAGGGTTTATGCGATGAAGAATTGATTTAGAGTACTAAATAATTCCTAGAACAATAGATCTAAAAAATAGAGAACAATTAATTAACTAAGGAATTAAACTAGGGATTCTAAGAAATAAAATTACCTTGCTCAATTCTTCGATAAAAGTCCACCTAGGGCCGGCCGGCCCCTTTATTGGGGGAGGGGTTAATAATTGTCTAATTACCCTTTGACCCTCCCCACTCACGCGGAATCACAAGTTTGGGACCGGGTCCATGGTAGACCCAAGTCGCCTCCTCCGATGGTAGACCCGAACCGGATCCGCATGTGCCGCGTCCTCAAAGTGCCGCACCGCATCATAGTTTAAGAACTCATTCAACAACTTTCAAAATAGTACAAGCCTTAACACAATAATTACAAATCATCACAAATCATTGTATGATCTTAAATTTCCTTCAAAAACATGCAAAATTTTATGAGCCGTGATGTATGCATCACAAATCACTAAAACAATTATATGAGCTTAAAATCACATCCATACAATAAGCAAAATAGAGCAAGCCATGACCGATATCACAAACTACTATAAAAACATCATATTTTCAACTTCCAAAATATTACGAGCCATGACATATGTACCCCCAAACCCCAACATAGCAGCATAGGATTTTAAATCACATCAAAGAATATGCATCTGTATTAGTCATGACAAAATATTCTCTTCCCCCACTATTCCGCTTCGTCAGCCTCTTTAGTTTCTTTTCTATCAATAATAACTTCTATCTAATAATAAAATCTACTGCTACTTTTATTTATTGTATCTACAACTATGTGGAAATAATAACTGTTCTTGTTACAACATCCTAAGCAAAGATCAAAAGAAAAAGTAGTGGTAAATAAAGTAGTAAGAAGCAATAAATGTTAAACATTGGATCACTCCAATATGTGTTTTGATGATGAACAAACAATCTATTTGTACTAACTTGATTTGCGCAGCGGTAGGGAAGCATATGGTATATGGTGATGCTCAAGACCCAAGAATGAACTTTAACATCTATGATAATGATATGAATATTATAGATACATCATTTGAGCTCATATTATTATATATTATATAAATATTATATCTTGTACTCTTTATCTTAGGATTGATGTCAAAGCTTTGAAATTTTATTTGGTTCAAGACTTAAAATATTCGTGTCCTCGTATTTTGATAATAACATCTTGATTTTAAGATTTACTAGTGTTTTAAGTGTTAATTAGTCGATCAATTACCCTTGTAGTCGACTAACATATATCATATATACTTGATATTCATGCAATCATTAGTCGACTAATCTCCTTTCTAGACGATTAATACAAACTAATATGTTCTTACTAATTTGTACTAGTCGACTAATTTAGACATTAATAGTCGACTAATTTAGACATTAATAGACTAATACAGAAGTTTACTTTTCGTCAATATATTGATTAGTCGACTAACTTATTTTCTAGTATATACTGATTTACCTTTGGACATTTGCTATTAGTTGATTAATGGATCTCTTAATCGACTAACATAACTCACAAATCCTTTTATTCGAACCAATAGTTGACTAAGATTCTTTCTAATCAACTAATAGCTACATTCTATGCCTGTATTTATTCATAATATATCTATGGAATCAGTTGTAATGACCATTTTTAATCATTTTTTGATCATTTATGAACGTGGGAAATCATCTTAAGATTACCCCCAAACGTTCATCACTCATGACCCTCTCTAAAGTTTTATTCGTCTTACCCTTTTATACCAAGAACAAAGTCAAACCCTATCCAGTTTTTTGTTCTTTCATGTTTTTTATCTTATAGAATAGAACTATTCTCTTAGTCATCTTTTGATCCACATGCATATGAATTCTAGGTTATAAGAGGTATTTGTACTTCTTTAACAAAGTTATTATCATTAGATATTGAGGGATGAAAGGTTGATATATGATTGTGAGAGTGTTTTCAGTCTCAGTATGTTGAGAGTTGGTTGTACAAATACTGAGAGTTGGTTGTACAATTGGCAAACGTTGTCAGTCAAGTTGTACAATTTACATTTACATGTTAACAAAAGGGAGATGATGAAAATCTTAAGCGGGGATGTATGGAGATTGGAATAGTCCTAGATGACCGAATCATGATAAATCTCTTCATATTTGTGATTGATCTTGACTGATTTACATTATCTATAGCATTTCTTCAATTGCAGTCATTTTATTATATTTTCCGCTAGATATTATTGTTATATTTAGTTTTTTTAT
Source organism: Scilla litardierei (assembly GCA_030789695.1). Lineage (NCBI taxonomy): Eukaryota > Viridiplantae > Streptophyta > Magnoliopsida > Asparagales > Asparagaceae > Scilla > Scilla litardierei. Next base: position 67,931,635 of record CM061142.1, read on the forward strand.
TTCTTTACACTAATCGTTATTGTCTAGTGTATAGGAAAACATCCCTAAGGATCTAACAATTGGTATAGAGCCCGAGAAGACTGATAACAACATATGGATCATCGCAATTTCCCAAAATCCATTGCATAATAAGACCATCCTTATTCAACGGTTCCAACTACATTTACTGAAAGATGAGGGTGATGATATAACTTTAATCCATCAATTACAAATTGTGAAATATATTGGAGACGCCATACAACAAGCCTTCAATTCTGTACTTGCAATGGACGCAAAGAAATCATTTGCAACACTCGTTTCCACGTCATGATTCAATCGTTTGTCTGCGTCAACATCGGTGCATCAAATATAGCACACCTTTGAGGTAACACACGAATAAACAAGTAAAGTAAATCAATCTAAAAATTTTATACTTGTTCACAGATTCAAGTTGTTCAAGATAAAAGAGAAGTAGACTATCTTGGAGATGTACATGCGCTTCACCGATATAACAAATTTTCTTATTGCATTAGGAAAGAGTTATATACAATTTGAGATGGCCAGGAAAATTCTTTGTGCATTTTATCCAGAATGAGAGAAGAAGACGCTGTCAATTAAAAATGCTAATGATCATTAACTTGTAATCATGAAAGACTTGATCGAGAACTTCATGATGTATGAAGTAGTATAATTGGAGGACATGAGACAAGAAAAAGTCACAAAGCACAATTCTCTTACATTGCATGATTTTTCCAACATACCTTCAGAAGAAGAGAAGAAGAAATAAACATTATTGCAAGGAAATTTATAAATTCTTTAAATATAAGCAAGTATCAAATAAGATTAAAATTAACATGCTTCTTATTTTCATTATCAAAAGCCATGACATACAAAGAATGACTGTCCTATATTGAACTTACTTAAAAAGTGGAAACATTAACTTCAACAAGATTCAAAGAAAGGAGGAGGAATTGGCTGACTAGTGGGATGATTAGGATTCATCATTCGAGGAAGAGGAAGACCAACAAAAGAACACCCACATATGCTTCATGACACATGAGAACGAGATAACCTCTAATTTTAACTATGATAGGTTATTGAACGCCTTTAATGATTTATATAGTACTTTCAAGAAATTAGATATATATAGTACTTTCAAGAAACTAGATAGTGCGTATAAATCGTTAAAGCATGAACATAACCTGCTTATAAGTGAACACGATGCTATATTATCTAGATGTTTTAATATAGATGACATGATTAATGATAATCAGACATTAATTTCCAAAAATAAAAAGTTAATCGATGAAAATGTCTTACTTAAAAAATGTAATGCATTAAATAATATGATAAATAAACTTGATTAAAAAAATTCATCCATTAAGATGAAATATGATGAAATTGCTAGAATAAGAATGAATTTAATAAGGGCAAAGAACTTTTAAGCAAGTTAGTTATCAACATGTTTCAAGTTTTAAATTTGAACTAGATTATAATAAACATGTTCATAAACCGAAAAACTTGCATGCTAAACAAGCAAAGCAAAATCATACATATTTGTATAGAAATTATTCCACCAGAATATGCAATAAACAATTGCATTACCTATGCTAAATGGAATGATAATATTGTCTATGTTAAGTTTCATAATTTTTTACATGATACAAATAATTGGATTCCTACGAATTTGAGCATGATAAAAATGCATATATTACCAATTGTGTAAAAAATATGTATAACTCTAAAAATTGTTTTTATATACATTCTGCAAAGAAATATCCAAAGTGGATTTTGGTTCATAATGACTAACCCCAAGGATCTAGTATAAACTAGATACCAATGCTTCATGTTTATCTTTTCAGTTACCTAGAAAAGTAAAACTGGAAGCATACTAGCATTATTTACACCTTCACTCACTCTTGCTGCAAGAGCATACAACTTTCGGCATAAATCAGTCATCAAACTTGAAAGGGAAGTGATACAACTGTCACAAACATAGACCAAACCACCAAGATTTTGGCTCAGTATTTTCATGCTAGCATGAATATAACAATGCTCTACCTTAGTATGAAAAATAAAATAATAAAATAAGAGGGGAAAAAGAAAAACATCTTATGCTAGAGGAGCCAACTTCACCATGAAATACAATACAACAAAGGAAACATGGTCAAACTAGGCTATAAGTACTAGATGCCCAGTTTGTGCACCAAAGAAAATGAAACGTTCACTGATTCACAGAAAATGATTTATAAAGTTTTAACATGGTTCTAATTTCTTTGACAGTCATCCTAGAACAGGACGTTATTGGAATAATATATTATACCTTAATAGTTCCATGATCCATCATAGTTTATGTGATTCAAAAGGCTTGGCATGATGATTTAGTCTTCCTCGTTCAAACTTAAATGGTGAACTTGTCTAATAAGCTTTTTTAAGAAAGAACATTCATGATGTAGCATGGTGATTTTATCTTCCTCGTTCGATTCGCCATAATTTTATGAATATTTGTAGGTTAACCTAAGGGGAATTCTTATTTCATCTATAGTTGCATTGATTATCAATACTTTTGTAATCTTGGTCATGTTCTTTAACTTAAGAGCAGAAAAATTTAAGCTTGCATAGTACTTATTACCTCAACTCTGATTACAAATTTGAATAGGAAGGATTTTCATAAAATATTTCGAAGATGAAGGTTGAATTTATCTTTAGTTTTTCATCTTATAATTGAAGTTTGTCCGTTATGGCAATCTTCTATATTGACTCATGAGTCACCTTGTTATGATATTGCCTCATTAATCTCTCTTATGGCCTTAATATAAGTGCTTTTAACGGACAAATGCTTAGCCCATGAAAAAACAAACAAATGAACATAATATATGGTGCTTACCCTAAAAATGAAAAATTGGCAATTTATTTTATTACCAATCACAATGTAATCCAGACAATTACTATTAAATCCATCTGTTGCCTTGCATAGAGGCTTAATGTACATCATCATTGAAGGCTCCATGAATTAAGATGGTGTTAAGGTGAAAACTGGTTTTGTTTGAATATGTTCCATTTTCCCTAAGGATTTCTTTAAAGGTGCTTGTCTTAACATGTTGTTACCTTGTCTGCTTAACAGGATGGAGCTCAAGTTTTTGAGGAGCTATATCCATGAGACATGGTGCAATTCAACTTGTAAGTGATGGTCGAATTTTGTACTTAAAATTTTCCCTTGCTTAGTGTCGCATTTATGGACACTATGATTGTACCATCTTGCGTAGGTCTTTCATATTGATTAATTCATGCATGATAATATATTCATGTTCATGACTGACCTTGTTTTCTTGAGATTCCAACATGTATCTTAATGTTGCAAATGTGTAATACATTGTACTATAATGAAAGCATTCTCTTAATGCAAATACAATATAAACTAAACATCATAAACATCAACACATTACACATGTATGATACTTATGTTTTGCATACCAAGGCAAGAGAACTCGGTATTGATCTCGGGCAAGAGTGGTAATTCAAACCACCGTATGTACATTGAAAGTCCAATAACTATTAGATAAGCATGAGAAAATACTTCTGATCCTTGGTCACCATTCACTAGTTGACCATATTGAGAAACTTTGCTTGGTTATAAGGACATAGAGAATTAGATGCATGGTAGTAATTAAACCATAAAACCCAACATTGAACATGGCTGATGGAAGTTAGGTAGACGATACTAGCTATGGTTGAAAGTTCAAAGACTTACCACACAGAGGGAGAAGAATTTTGAAGCCCATGTTGTCAGGTCATAGTAATGTGGTTGACTATGTCGACACACGGTGCAAGCTTAATTCTCCAAACCATGGCATACTATATAGTGTCAAGAAAAAAGATAGCATTTTATACCTTGACATCATTCCATTTTGTTGTGTAATGACATTGTGAGGTACGTCGTATCCTAGACCACAATTATATTGAATTATGTAAAATGATCTTACATGCTCCATCTACTTGTCAAGAGGTGGTTCAATGCTTCTTACAAATCTATGACACTGTTCAACTTCGAAAGGCTCCTTGTGTATTGGGAACTTTGTCAAAAATGTGAATGACTTTTCCGACCAATGTGATCAAAGATGAACTTGAAGCATGTTTGTAATATTCAGAGGGCACGTAACTGAAGGAGCACGTAATTAAAGAAGTTGTTACTCTACAGTTAAAGGTTGCTAGAGTTGACCTCATGTAAGCAATTAAGTAAATGTAATTACATGTACATCAAACATTGCAAAAATCTTAACGCATCTGCCCTGAAGATTAGATTTGTGAAAATATGTAGACTTTTGAACATATGTGATATGTTATCATCGGTATGGTGAATCCAAATGGTATGTGACTGTATTGGATGTTTTGAGATATCTCATGGGAACATATATTTTCGTATCATTTTGATATTATACACATCATGCTCTTCTCTATTGGATAAACCACAACCAATTTTCATTTGTCAGGTAGCTGACAACATAGTTTTTAGGTGCATGACAGCAAGGAGTTGTGTGGGTTATAATAGGAACATCCTGATATGTGTTAAAAAGTTAAACCCAATCCCAAAGCTAAACCCAAATATAAGCCAAAAGCTTAAATAATAATCATCACAATTTATTTTCTCCCACCAAAACTGCAATATTTACATATATGAAATCAAAATCCAATAATAGCAGAACCTAAAATTGTTTCTAAATACCACAAACAGCAAAGTATTAGTTCAAGCCCAAAAAAGGATCAAATTTGTACCTCAAAATCAGCACGTCCACCAAATTAAACGTAAAAAAGAAATCATCATCAAATGATTCAAGCACACAACAACCCACGCATCCAATCCATATTGTACTTGGTCAAGATTTTGGATTTCGTGTACTAAGCTAAAATCAATAAGAAAGAAACGATCAAAAAAGGAATTTTTGAGAAAGGGCGTTAGCTCAGTACCTAATTAGTAGCAGGCTCGATTGAATCCGCCACTCTCCATCGCCAATTATCGGCGCTCCGGCTGAGCTTCTTGCTTTTGAGAACTCGTTTCCAATTTAATGGAGGAAATAAAATGCATTTTCCTGTGACTTGTGTGTTTTGTATTTAAAAAAAGATAAATGAGATGGCGAGAAATAAGATAAGACAATAGAAGGAGAACAGGGGCAGCTTACTGACCGTCCAACGATGGGCCCACGTTTATTCTTTTCTTGAATCGGCCGGGCCGGGCCGGGCCGGGCCAGCAGATTGACTCGAAACAATGTATGATGCACTAGTCATCACCCGTGCCTGTGGGCACGGTGCATTCAAAATTTTTCCCTGCAAAATCTTTGTCCCCAAAAAAAATATTTCTAATGTCAAAATTTAAAAGAACAATAAATTAGCGTAAAAAATTTAGAGGCACGGCCGCCTTCGACGGGGAACAATAAATTCGGCGCAGGCGCCTTCGGCGCGGGCGTCTTCAGATCTCTGCTTGAGAGGTTAATTGAAACGGACGCCCAAAAAGCTCAGCCCGCCTCTTTCATTGCACATTCCCTGTGTTTTTTTTTGTTTCAATTTTTTTTGGGCGGGTGTTTCGATGAGTGCAAAAACGGGTGAAAATGAGAATGGTGGGTTTGAGTGTACTTGGGGTTTTTGGTTTTTTTGCTTGGGGTGTGATTTTGGGTGTTTGGTTTTGGGTGTGTTTTTGGGAGTTGGGTGGAGTTTTGTGTTTTTTGGGTTTTGGGTTTAAGAAGGTTGTCTTATGTGGCAATGTGACATTGCCACATAGGACAAAGATTCAAAAACCTCCCTCTTTTGTAATATAGATTTCTGAATCGCCCGCATGCATAAGTACCGGGTATAATCCGTATGCTATGTGTACAGCGAACCCAAGAAAAAATCCACACATAAGTTGTGATGCATGTTGGAAACGTACAAAATAGCGAAAAGAGTGAGTGAGTATGGTTATCATAACGAGAAGAGTGAATAACCTGTTTACTATATGTACGGCGACTCAAGAAAAAATTCACACACAAGTTGCGATTCATGTTGGAAACGTACAAAATAGCGAGAAGATTGAGTGAGTATGGTTATCATCAGATGTAAAAGGGGTTAAATTGCAAAAAAAAAGATTGGAGATGCAAAGTGCACAAATCCCACCACAAACCACAGAAAAGGGAGAAAAGCAATCGTTAAAGTGCAAAAAAACACAGGGGCTAAAGTGAAAAAAGATCAATGACAAATCCGTAAATACGTGGAAAATAGAGGGGCATTTGATTTTTATGAAAAAGTAATGACAAGCTTGCAAATAATGGGAAGGAGTGATGCTTTTGTTTTAGGGATGTCCTTTTTCAACCCAAATTGCACCCACCACCTCACTCACCACGTATGGGGATAAGGTGTCACACCCCTCTCCTTACCACATGGAACAAACTCTGCAACCTGGGTTTGTCACAGTCAGCAAAACCTCCCCCATTTGTATAATAGATTATGCGAGTACCAGACACGGTATAATACGAACATAAAATACAGAAAATTTCAAAAATTCCCAGATATGATTCATGGTCGATGCGGCAACTAAGGTGTTGTTTGGTTCCCCGAACACCCATTCGGAAATGGGTTTCCAATGTAAGAAGGTTTTGGCCTGATATGGCCATATAACCTGGTACCATATCCGATTAGATTAGTTGATGATTTTCCTCAACTAATAGATCAAATCTTCACGATCAGTTGAGAAAATCTGGGTTGGTTGAGAGAATCACGTGCTCAGTTGAGAATATATCAGGGTGGTTACAGGGGTGGAGGTTATGGCGGTGGCTCCTATATATATGTAGGAGTTCTTCTCTTCTATTGTATCAAATCTTAGCCATTCTCCAGAACCCCTAAAACTAAATTTCTTTCTCTTTCTCAGAATCAACATTGGTATCAGAGAAATCTCGATCCGCATCTCAAAATCTGTCGCCCTCTCTCTCAAATTTGTTCGTTGTTCTCGATGCGCCCTCCAGAGATCAGCCTTCCAGCCCTGTCTTCCACGTGTCAGATCATCAACAGCCTGTCTTCGTTCCACTCAGACGCGTCGATTAACGTAGCATTGTGCCATTCAACGTGCGTTAGTCAAGAATCAAGCGGGCATTAGCCAAGACATCATGCGTGCATCCTCATTCCGTTCCTGAAGCAGGCCCTTGAGTAATGCTCCTAAGTGATAATACCAGTAAGTATGGGGAAATCCACACATTAACCACTAATTTGGACCAAGATTACTTATATGTCCAACTAGTTTGCAATTATACCCAAAGAGGGGTATTTATTAAAATGGACATGAATGACCATGGCATACTTGTAAATAATGAAGATGATGAGCTAACCTAATGGGAGATGGCAACCTTGTAATTAACTCAAAGAGTTGAGAGGTAATTAACTCAAAGAGTTGGACCAAGTTTACTTACATGTCCAACTAATTTGCAATTACACCCAAAGAGGTGTATTTATTAAAATGGACACGAATGACCATGGCATACTTGTAAATAATGAAGATGATGAGCTAACCTAATGGGAGATGGCAACCTTGTAATTAACTCAAAGAGTTGAGAGGGTTTTTAATTAAAAGTTTAGGCATGGCAAATTTGTAAATAACTTAAAGCCTAGAAGATATTCTTTTTTCTCCACTCTTCTTCAAGTTTCTTCCAATATCTATTTTGTTTTTCTTTTTCCCTTTCATTTTTTTTGATTTCGTTGGCACCCTCTCCCTCAAGGGCCGAAACCTGGGGAGCATTCAAAAAAAACAAAAGAAAAAAAAAGAGAAGAGAAAGGTGAAAAGGAGAGAAGGAGAAGGGAGATTGGAAGAGGAAGAGAAGGGGCTTTGCAATTACAACCTCAAGACATCCTTAGCTCTCCTAAAATTATTCCAAAGCATTAGCAAGGTACAGGTCCAGGGACGACAGCTCACCAGCCAGAGTACCGACGCCCTGAGGGCGACTCTTCTAGGCCAGGAGCCCAGAGTGGTTAGTTAGGGCTCGGGCATAGTGGGTCGGGGTAGTTTCTTTTGTGAGCAATTACTTTTGTGTTCCACTTTAGCTTTTGTGCCACGTGCCCCTGGCGGTGGTCTTTGTATAGTATATGATGTTGTGGTGTTGATAGTAAATGTTCTGTGTTGCACATTCGTACGCTCCCGCTTGTTGTTGTCGCCGCCTCGCTGTACCTTTTTGTGTTGTGCTGAAGCTTTACAATTCGTGCTTACTTTTGCACATGTTTTAATTGCCTGTGTTGTTCTAGCAGTTGCAGTGGCCTGCTAAATTTTTCTTTGTAGCGCCAGTACGCTTGGGACTCCCATACCGCGGCCGTTACCCCGCCTCATTTTGGGCGCCGGGACGTGACAGGTTTTGTGGTGGCTCATGCAGGTCACCGCATACTGCGATTGTGTAAGGATGATACAGGTAATGCTCCGACACTTCAAGATGTATATGAGGTACTAATTTAGATTTGTTCTGTTTCTCCTCCGCAGTATGGAGACAGGGAACGGGACGTCTGGCGGCGACGGGACACCTGGAGGGTCTGGAGGGACCAGCGTTTCGGGTAGCTCGGGAGACCGGACCTCAGAGTCAACCCTGATGGCGAAGGTCCTGATGGGGATTTTGGACCACTTGCAGCGGTTAGAGGACAGAGCAGCTGGACACGAGGCGCCTGCACCGAAGGCCCTGAGTTACAAGCAGTTCCGATCCTTGAGGCCCGTGTTCTTTTCTGGCAGAGAGACCAGCCTAGAGGCCGATGAGTGGCTACGTCACACAGAGGATGACTTGACTTTGGCTGGTATACCCCTAGAGGCATGAGTAGAGTTGGTCAAGCGGCAGTTGACTCATCAAGCCCGAGATTGGTGGGATGCACAGGAGAGGCATTTGACCGGGGTAGTTGAGTGGAAAACCTTCAGGGAGAGGTTTGAGGCACATTACCTTCCAAGGGAGGTGATGGATGAGTTGAGGCAGCGGTTCGAGCACCTGACGCAGGACCGCGGGACGGTAGACGAATATAATGCAGAGTTCTCACTTTTGAGCAGATACGCCCCAGAGTTAGTGGCGACAGATGCTACTCGAGCTAGACGCTTTCGCTTGGGCCTGGACCCAGAGGTCAGAGGGGCTATGGCTACATAGGAGCTGTTGACATACGAGGCAGTGCTTAGCGCGGCTCGACGGTACGAGCTACACATGAGGAGCCTGGGAAAGCTTCCAGTTGTCGACAGATGACCTGTAGCACCACAGAGAGCTGTTCCTTGTCCGACTCACCAGGTGACCTTCAAGCGATCAGGATATCCGCCAGTACCTCAGAGGGGGCCTGCTTGTTCGAGGTGTGGGAAGCCTGGGCATGCAGCCAAGAATTGTAGGGTTATAGGCAGACAATGCAACACCTGCGGCGAGATGGGGCACTTCACTAGGGATTACTCCCGACGGAGAAGGCCTATGGAGGCACCAGTACCAGTAGCAACTACACCACCTCAGCCGAGGGCTCTTCCACCGGCACCGCAGCGGTTGTCTCTTCCACCACCGTCGGGGCCGCGACCGACTGCTCCGAGGGGACCTCCAAGGAGGCCTCCACGGCTCGACTTCCAGAGGCAGGCTCCTGCTCCGCAGAGGCCGCTGCAGTTTCAGATGACAGCGGTCAAGGCCGAGCGCTTAGGACAGGTGATCGCTGGTATGACTCTAACCCTAGTCCTTGTATTTCCTGGTTCTATGTTTAGCTATTGCTAGATGGTTAGTTGTTTGTGCTGTGCTATTATAGGAATGGTTAGAGTAGCTTCTTATCCAGCATGGTCCTTGTTTGATTTGGGAGCATCACATTGTTTTTTATCCAAGGAATTTGTGGCGAAGCATTCTATAGTTGTTGATTCTTTTGCTGCTAAGTGGAATGTGCACATGGGTAATGGTGTGATATGTAGTGTGTCAGGATTACAGAATTGTTCCGTGGAGATAGGAGGTCGAGAACTATATGCAGATTTTCTCGTGATCGAACTACCAGATTATGAGGCAGTATTTGGAATGGATTGGTTGGGGATGTTGTATGCGACCATAGACTGTAAACTAAGGGGGTAGTCTTTCGAATCCATGGCCACCCAGAGTTTGACTTTTGTAGTGGTACTCGGGCTCTGGAACCCTTGAAGTTTAAGGCGATGTCCTTGGAGATGACGATGGACGCAGACATAGTTTTGCCTAAGATAGTTCAGGAATTTCCAGATGTATTTCCCGATGATATTTTTGGACTACCTCCGAATATGTCTTTAAAATTCACTATTGACCTATTGCTGGGCACGCAACCAATAGCAAAAGCTCCTTATCGTATGTCCCCACTGAATTAGTTGAGCTTCGCGATCAATTGACTGATTTTTCTGATAGAGGACTGATACGTCCGAGTATATCCCCGTGGGGAGCACTAGTGTTGTTAGTAAATAAAAAGGATGGAACTCGGAGGATGTGCATTGATTACAGGGATCTGAACAAAGTGACAGTGAAAGACAAGTATCCACTCCCTCGGATTGATGACATCTTTGATCAGCTTGGGGGTTCACGAGTGTACTCGAAGCTGGATTTACGAAGTGGTTATCATGAAGTGAAGGTGCGTGGATCGGATGTTCCGAAGACGGCGTTTAGAACTCGGTATGGGCATTATGAATTCTTAGTGATGCCATTCGAAGTAACTAAGGCCCCGGTAACCTTTATAAGGCTGATGAATCAGGTCTTCTTTGATTATTTGGATAAGTTTGTGGTAGTCTTTATTGATGATATTTTAGTGTATTCGAAGACTGAGGATGAACATGCTGAGCATTTGCGGATGGTACTGAATACTCTTAGAGAGCATCGACTATATGCGAAGTTCAGTAAATGTCAATTCTGGATGACGAAGGTCGCATTCCTGGGACACATTATTACAGGAGAAGGAGTGTTAGTCGACCCAGAGAAGGTCGCTGCAGTAGAGAATTGGCCCATCCCTCAATCAGTCACTGAGATCAGGATTTCTTTGGGTTGGCCGGATACTATCGGAAGTTTATCAATGACTTATCTAAGATTGCCAAGCCTTTGACTCATTTGACTAAGAAGGAAGTGCCTTATGTATGGTCAGAGGAGTGTCAGTGCGCATTTGAGGAACTGAAGCGTCGATTAACCAATGCTCCAGTGTTGACAATTCCTGACCGATCTGGCGGCTTTGAAATTTACTGTGATGCTTCAGGAAAGGGGCTTGGCTGTGTCCTTCATCAACATGGGTGATAAGTAGCTTATGCTTCCAGATTGTTGAAGGTGCATGAGCAGAATTATCCTACATATGACCTAGAGCTGGCTGTTGTCATATATGCCCTAAAGTTGTGGAGACATTTCTTACTGGGCGAACATGTAAAGATCTACACTGACCATAAAAGTTTGAAATATGTCTTCACTCAAAAGGAGTTAAACATGAGGCAACGACGTTGGGTTGAATTAATGGCTGCGTACATTGATTTGCAGTACCATCCAGGGAAGGTGAATGTGGTGCCTGATGCTCTTAGTCGACTACCGGCTGTGATGAGATTGACTATGCAGCCTCAGCTCCGAGGAGATCTAAGACGGATGGAAGTTGAAGTGATCCTTCCAGGCGAAAGGGTAGATATGTTGGGTTTGCAGATTCAATCTGACCTGATGGATAGAATTAATGCTGCTCAGCTGAACGATGTGAAGTTCAAGCAGATTCGAGAACAAGTCGCGGCAGGGCTTCGGAAAGACTTTTGCATTCATAAGGATGGTTCCTTAAGGTTTGGGAACACGGTGTGTGTGCCGCAAGGAAATATTCGAGAAGAGCTGCTGAAGGAGGCACACAATTCTCCTTATTCTATTCACTCTGGATGGACCAAAATGTATAAGGATCTGCGACGATACTACTGGTGGCATGGGATGAAACGAAGTGTGGCTAAGAGCGTGGCTGCGTGTCTGGTTTGCCAGCAAGTGAAAGCAGAACACCAGAGACCCGCAGGCTTATTGCAACCCCTCCCGATACCGGAATGGAAGTGGGAACATGTGACCATGGACTTGGTGACTGGTCTACCACGTACTCCGAAGGGGAATGACGCTATATGGGTGATTATCGACCGATTGACTAAGTCGGCACACTTTATTCCATTTTAACTTGGCCAGTCTACAGAAGTCTTAGCTCGGAAGTATATGGAAGAGATTGTAAGGTTGCATGGAGTTTCTGTGAGCATTGTGTCGGATCGTGATACTAGATTTACATCTCACTTCTGGAGGAGCTTGCAAGCCAGTTTGGGAACCCATTTAAAGTTCAGTACCGCATATCACCCACAGACAGATGGACAGTCAGAATGCATCATTCAAATATTGGAGGATATGCTTAGGGCTTGCATGTTGGATTTCAAGGGATCCTGAGAGGACCATCTCCATCTAGTGGAATTTGCTTATAATAACAGTTATCGGGCAAGAATTAGTATGGCTCCATATGCAGCCTTATATGGAAGGAATTGTCGATTGCCTCTGAGCTGGGATGATGTGGGAGATGGCAAAAATTTGGGACCAGACCTAGTGACTGCTACAGTTGATGTCGTGCGGACGGTCAGAGAGAACCTTCGTGTAGCCCAAGACCGTTATAATCATTGGGTAGACACGAAGCGACGTCCACTTGAATTTCAGCCTGGTGATTATGTATTCTTGAAGATATCACCAGTCCTGGACGATCCGGTTTGGTAAACATGGGAAGTTGAGCCCTAGGTACATAGGCTCGTTTGAAGTTGCAGGCTGTATAGGCGAAGTGGATATCGGTTAGTGCTGCCACCACATCTTGAAGACGTACATGATGTGTTTCATGTATCACAGTTAAGAGGATATATTGGGGATCTTAGCCATGTGGTGGACTACTCAGAGATTGAATTACGTCTAGATCTGATGTATGAACAGCAGCCAGTGGCAATTCTTGATCGGCGACAGAAGATATTGAGGAAGAATTCTATTAATTTGGTCAGGGTCATGTGGCAACAAGAATCTCCCGGAGAATCAACTTGGGAGCGAGCGGATGAAATGAGGGGAAGTATCCTCATCTGTTTGTTTAAAGATCCTTCGTAAGTTTGTCATGTAGATAAAAGACCCTCCTTCTTGTTGTAAATTTCGAGGACGGAATTTCTTTAAGGAGGGTAGGGTGTAATGCTCCTAAGTGATAATACCCGTAAGTATGGGGAAATCCACACATTAACCACTAATTGGGACCAAGATTACATACATGTCCAACTAGTTTGCAATTACACCCTAAGAGGGGTATTTATTAAAATGGACATGAATGAACATGGCATACTTGTAAATAATGAAGATGATGAGCTAACCTAATGGGAGATGGCAACCTTGTAATTAACTCAAAGAGTTGAGAGGGTTTTTAATTAAAAGTTTAGACATGGCAAATTTGTAAATAACTTAAAGCCTAGAAGATATTCTTTTTTCTCCACTCTTCTCCAAGTTTCTTCCAATATCCATTTTGTTTTTATTTTTCCCTTTCATTTTTTTTGATTTCGTTGGCACCCTCTCCCTCAAGGGTCGAAACCTGGGGAGCATTAAAAAAACAAAAAAAAAAGAGAAGAGAAAGGAGAAAAAGAGAGAAGGAGAAGGAAGATTGGAAGAGGAAGAGAAGGGGCTTTGCAATTACAACCTCAAGACATCCTTAGCTCTTCTAAAATTATTCCAAAGCATTAGCAAGGTACAGGTCCAGGGATGACAGCTCACCAGCCAGAGTACCGGCGCCCTGAGGGCGACTCTTCCAGGCCAGGAGCCCAGAGTGGTTAGTTAGGGCTCGGGTGTAGTGGGTCGGGGTAGTTTCTTTTGTGAGCAGTTACTTTTGTATTCCCCTTTAGCTTTTGTGCCACGTGCCCCTGGCGGTGGTCTTCGTACAGTATATGATGTTGTGGTGTTGATAGTAAATGTTCTGTGTTGCACACTCGTACGCTCCCGCTTGTTGTTACCGTCGCCTCGCTGTACCTTTTTGTGTTGTGCTGGAGCTTTACAGTTCGTACTTACTTTTGCACCTGTTTTAATTGCTTGTGTTGTTCTAGCAGTTGCAATGGCCTGCTAAATTTTTCTTTGTAGCACATGTACACTTGGTACTTCCGTACCGCGGCCGTCACCCCTGCCTCATGTTGGGCACCGGGGCGTGACACCTTGTAAGGATCATCTTACCCTTGCAATACTAACAACAACACACTAGAGAGTGGGTGAATAGTGTAATAGCACAAACTGCGTATTTAAAATTAAACTTGCAAATGCGGAATTATAAATGCAAGAGGAATTTAAACACCACAAAAATCCAAACGTAAACACAAGATATTACACTGGTTCCCCAAACTTGGGTACGTCCAGCCACATCAATATCCCCTATAATTCTCACACAGAGAAGTGAATACAATCTCATACAGAGATACCTCACACAGAGGATTTAGATTCTCACACAGAGAAATCCGTGCTTTCACATAGAAAGACTTATGCTCTCACACAGAGAGACTCAAAATCTCACACAGAGGATCTCAACCAACCCTCACACAGAAGGTTATACTCTCACACAGAGAGTAACTAGATCTCACACAGAAGCTAGGGTTTCAATTAAAATAACAAAGTAAAACAAATACTCTTACATATGCCTTGAGATAAACTTACTCATTAATGAATGCAAGGCATGGAAGAGGATCTCCAAGTGATGAGATTAGCTTGAAAGCACTTGGATGATTTTCCTTGAGCTTGACTTCAATGTATGAAGGAGAGAATGAGCTCTAAGAGGGAAACGAGAGCGTTTGAGAGTGGCTTAATCGATCTTTAATGATTTTCCATAGCATCAAGAAGTTCTAATACACTCAGCCCTCTCATATATATAGGAACCTATAAGAACTCTCAAAACCAAAGGATAAAGCCAAAAACACAAAGCTGTAACGGCTAGAATCTGGGCTGAAACGTCATCGACAGTCGACTGATGAACATCTGACAGTCGACTGACCAATGGCTAAATAAATCCCAACGTCAATAATCTGAGTTAGGACAGT
This sequence comes from Scilla litardierei, assembly GCA_030789695.1. Lineage (NCBI taxonomy): Eukaryota > Viridiplantae > Streptophyta > Magnoliopsida > Asparagales > Asparagaceae > Scilla > Scilla litardierei. Next base: position 67,946,636 of record CM061142.1, read on the forward strand.
CGACTGTATAATGAACATGCGACTATATATCCTTCATCAGGCGACTGCTGCAGGGGATGGAAACAAAACAGAGAGATGCAACTTACGCACTTTATGCATACAAACGACTGATGGCTAGAGTACAGGTGATTGTAAAATAGACAGGCGACTATAAACACTGCAACAGTCGATTGACTTGCAAATTGGGATGAAGCCCAGAAAATGCAAGTTACGTACAGACGACTGTAAACCAATTCACAGGCGACTGTTGGAAGACAGGCACTGTAAATTGACCATCAGTCGACTGTTCCATAAGCTCAAGTAAGAGTCAATAAAAGGTTGACTTGAGCAGTGCACTACAGTCGACTGTATAAGGCTCGACAGGCGACTGGACTCACCCAGTCGACTGTAAGACCTTCATCAGGCGACTGTTGGAGAGCCAGAGACTCCAATTGAGTCTTTGGACAAGATGAACCTATTCGATTGGATTCTATGATAATCCTAAGGCTCACTAAGATGGTTAAATGCATATGCATGAATGAGTAGACCATCTATCAAGGCATTACATTACACCTAGACTCAAAAAGAGAAAAGCACTAAATGAAATAATACATGCGTTACATTGCTTTCCTTAGAGTCTATGGCTTCAATCTTGATGCCTTGATGCTCCCCATCATCTCCAAGATTTGGCACCCCTTGAGTCCAAGCTTTGGCATTGCTCCTCTTGATGTCCATCCTTGCACCAAGTGTTTAGTCTCCAAAAATGCTATTCTCGAAATGTTAACTATGAGACTAAAACAAGAGAGTCATTAGCAACAACATAATGTTGTGATCATTATCAAAATAACTGTTGGTATGAAACACCAATACTCAACAATCTCCCCCTTTTTGATGATGACACACATTATATAAACATAAAGAAAATAAAGCACAATGCTAATGAGCTCCCCCTACTTATATGCACCAGTTGTAAAATGAGATACAAAATTGTAACTACTGATTATACCAATTGAAATAATGAAAAACAAAGGTGACATATAATAGATATGGATTTCATAAACCAATTGCAATAAGTATATAACATGCACACATGAATGGTTTACATAATCCCACATATCTCTCCCCATAGATAGATCTCTCTCCTCAAATGCATATGTATTATAAACATGATTTACATAATGCATATATCTCTTTCCCTTGTCATTGTCAAAAAGGTGGACATAACATATATCCCCCTTGACATCCTAAATAAAGATGTGACAATATGCGAGAGATAAAGAGATGTATAATACCAAATTGTAAAATTTGATGGATATCAATCACTATCACATGCTTCCCCTAGATCATAGAAATGGTCAAATTTTTGGCTTCTAGAATCTAATATCGATGGTAAAGAAAGAGATAAAATATCTTTAAAGATAATCTTCTTTACCAATTGTTAAACATACTTAGAGCCATGGGCCTAAAGTGTATCAAAGCAATAAATATGGAAAAATCAAGCTTTATTGATACACAATGACATTGCCAAAACAAAATATAACATGAAACATGTTGTCAATATCCAAGGGGTTGAGTTTGAGACCAAAAATAACCAATTGTAAACAATGATTTCAAAAACATCCGAAATGAGAGGTAAAATATGTTTTAAAAATATTTTAAACATACAACATATTAACTCCCCCATTTTCATACATATGGATCAAATGAATGCATGCATGACAATGTTTTCCCCAAGGTCCCCTATTTTCATGAAAGATAAATTTGAAAACATTTTCAAGATCATGAAACACACATAAACAATGGGCATGCTAAAAATAAACATTTAAGCACAATACACATGCAATATATATATGTGTGAGGAACCTAGACATTAGGGAACCAAACCCAAGAGGAGTTTGATTTTCTAATGTAATCACATGAGGTGATCACATCCCTAACTAGAGAGTTGATGTAACTATCCATCTCTTGCACAATCCACCTAGTGGGAATCCATAAACTCAAGTATTGTTGAGTAATGGTGTTTCATACCAATCTTATTTTGATGATGATCACAACATTATGTTGTTGCTAATGACGCTCATGTTTTAGTCTCTCAGTTTTATCTCAAGAATATCTTTCTTGAAGACTAATCACTTGGTGCAAGGATGGACATCAAGTGGAGAAGAGCCAAAGCTTGGACTCAAGGAGTGTCAAAGCTTGGAGATGATGGAGAGCAATCAAGGCATCAAGATTGAAGACTTAGACTCTAAGGAAAGTATTGTAATCCATGTAATTTACTTTATTGCTTTCTCTCTCTTTTGAGTATATGATTAATGTAATACCTTGTTAGATGGTTTACTCATTCATGCATATGCATCTAACCATCTTAGTGAGCCTTAGGATTATCATAGAATCCAACCCAATAGGTTCACTCTGTCCAAAGACTCATTTGGAGTCTCTGGCTTTCCATCAGTCACCTGCTAAAAGGAAAAACAGTCGACTGGATGATTTCGAGTCGCCTGTAGATCCTTCTACAGTCGCCTGATATGCACAGCTCAAGTCAACATTTCAATTGACTCAAACTTGAGCTTTACGCACAGTCGACTACTGGTCAGTTTACAGTCGCCTGTATATTTACAGTCGCTTGTATATTGGTCATCAATCGCCTGTATAGCGTAAGTGCATTCTCTGCATCTCTTTGTTGTTTCTCCATCTTATACAGCATATGACAGATTAAGGTTTTACAGTTGCATGGCGAATAGACAGTCGACTGTATTATTGACATCAGTCGCCTGTGTGCTTAACTGGAGAAAGAGTGCAGCTCTTTGTTTTATTCCATCCCCTGCAGCAGTCGCCTGTTGAAGGAATAACAGGCGCCTGTCCTGTTCTCAGTCGACTGTATCAACTTCATCAGTCGACTGTCCTGGCTCAGATTATAGCCGTTGGATATTTTCTAGCCGTTGATCAGTCGACTGTCTTTTGATCATCAGTCGACTGTTCCTGTCGTTTTCGCCCAGTTTCTAGCCGTTGCAGAATTGATTCTTTGGCTGTTTTCTTGGTTTTTGGAGTTTGATATAGGGTTCCTATATATATAAGTGTGCTGATACCTCTTATACTTCTTGATGCTATTGAATATCTCAAGAGATCCATTATCAACTCACAAACTCCCTCAATTCCCTCTCAAGAGCTCTCATTCATCTTCATGCATTGAAGTCCAGCTCAAGGGAATTCATCCAAGTGCTCTCAAGCATATCTCAACACTTGGAGATCCTCTTCCATTCCTTGCATCCATTCATGAGTAAGCATCTCAAAGCATAGGTAAGAGTATTTACTTTACTTGGTGTAATTTGTGTCTCTAATTCTCTTTATGGGAATTAGAACTTTCTCTCTTTGTGGGAGGTTGTCTCTTTGTGGGACTTAGGATATTCTCTTTGTGGGAATAACTCTCTTTGTGTGAGTAACTCTCTTTATGGGAGTTTAGTGTCCTAGTGTAGGGCTAACCCTAATTCTCTGAGTGGGAGTTAGTGATTCTCTGTGTGGGAGTCTTGATCCTCGTGTAGGATTGGTTGGGTCCTTGTATAGGGCATAAATCCTCTTTGTGGGGTATCTCCTTGTGAGATTTGTATTCACTTCTCTGTGTGGGATTATAGTGAATATTGGTGTGGCTGGATGTACCCAAGTTTGGGGAACCAGGGTAAATATTTGTGTTTGCATTTGGATTGATTGTGCCTTTTAATTCCTCTTGCATTTATAATTCCGCATTTGCAAGTTAAATTTTAATTGGACAATTTTATTGCCATTACACTATTCACCCCCCTTCTAGTGTGTGTTGTACTTATTGCAAGGGTAAGACGATCCTTACAATTGGTATCAAAGCGAGATTATAGCATACTGCAACCATGGCATTCAACGCCTCATCCGCGTCTCATGAAGAAGGTCATTCAACCGTTCGACCCCCGCTCTTCAACGGAACTAACTGCCCAAGTTGGAAGATCAGAATGATGATCTACATGGAGGGTCAAGACCTATGGGACATTACGGAGGTGCCATTTGAGAAGCCCACTACTCCTGCGGCTTCTAAGACAAAGGCGGAGAAGGACTCGATCAAGTTCAATGCAAGGGCTATGAACGCATTACATTACGCTCTCTTAGCAAATGAGTTCAACCGCATCTCCATGTGCAAAACGGCCAACGGTATTTGGCATACCTTGGAGATTTGTCATGAAGGGACTACAAAGGTAAAGAAATCTAAACAAACTGTGTTTAGATCTAAATATGAATGTTTAAGATGCAGGAAGGCGAAATCATTTCATAGATGTTCACAAGGTTCACTGATATTGTGAACACTTTAGAGGGACTCGGGAAGATGATTTCCCAAGAGGATCGTGTAGAGAAGATCCTTGACTCTCTCACACCTCGTTGGGAGTCAAAGGCCAACGGAATTTTGGAGTCATATGACACATCCAAATACATCGTTGAGGAATGCATTAGTAATCTCATGGCATATGAAGTGAAGCTTCAACACAAGAAGGAGATTCAACCATCGAAGCCCGAGAAGCCGGAGAAGCAAAAGGCGGTTGCATTCCATGCCAAGGAGGAGCCAATCAAGTGGAGGAGGAAATTCCATCGAGAAGCTCCTAGTGAAGAAGATGAGCAAGAAGATGCAAGTGGAGAAGAAATTGAGGAGCTTGCCGAGCAATTCAAAGCATTCCTCAAATGCAAGCAAGGTAAGTCTTTGTCAACGTTTGCCTCCAATTCTAACAAGGTTCCTACTTGTTACTCTTGCAGTGGAAAAGGTCACTTGTCCACCGAATGCCCTTCCAAACCCAATAAAGAAACTTACAAGGGTAAATGGAAGAAGCATTGGAAAGGAAAGTCCAAGTCCAAAAATCACAAGAAGGGACTTGTCGGGACCTTTGATGATTCGAGTGAGGACACTTCGAGTAACGAAGAAGAGGATGCAAAGGAGGATGTTCATGCATGATTTGTCGCCATTGATGGTCCTACTCCAATCCCCTCCGAATTAAATGAAGAAGAGTTGGATGCGTGGCTCGACGCCTACAACTCCTATGAGGATTCATGCCTCATGGCTATGGAGGAGAAGTCATCATCAAGCTCTAGCAAGGATGATGAGGAGGTTGAGATCGAGGAAGAAAAGATCTCATATGAGAAGCTCAAGAACAACTTCGACTTGGTCTCCAACAAGGCTAGTAAATGCATCAACTCTTACAATAGATTAAAAGCAAAATATAAGATTGCTAAGAGTAGATTGCATGAACTAGATATTACTAGTGTAATTCATGATGAAATGCATACTTATGACACTAGTGAGAGAGACACGCTTCTCTCTCAAATTAAGGAATTGAGCCTTACAAATGAAAAACGTGTTGCTCAAAACCTTAGCTTAGAGTCTCACAATCAACAACTTACGTTGAAATATGAAGAGGAATCCCGTAAGCTCATGAGCTTTGTGTATTCTAGGGATTCACTTCACGATTTGTTGGAAAAACAACATCCGGTAAATCATAGAGGAGGTTTGGGTTATATTCAAAATGTGGTACCCAAACCCACCTCTAATTCTTCCTATAGTGCAAATACAAGAAATATTGCTAAAGCACCTAAGAAGAATCACCATGCTTTCTTGTATAACAATAACATCAACAAGAAGCATGTAGATCACGAGGTAATGAGGAAGAATGAAAAATCTTCATTTTTTGCTAAGAAGCAAAATCCTCATTCTGTGCATGCCAAGAAATTCGTTTCTACACCTAAGCATGCCACATCCACCCCTCTTGCAAAGGCAAAACCCTTGCCTAGGAAATCCTTGAGATTATGGATTCCCACTAAGGTTAGTGTGCAAGAGAGGGATAGCTACATCAACTCTCTAGTTAGGGATGTGATCACCTCATGTAATTACATTAGGAAATCAAACTCCTCTTGGTTTTGGTTGACTAATGTTTAGGTTCCTCACACATATGCATGTTGCATGGGTATTGTGCTTGAATGTTTATTTTTAGCATACCCATTGTTTGTGTGTGTTTCATGATTTTGAAAATATTTTCAAACTTATTTTTCATGAAAATGGGGACCTTGGGGTTTATTGACATGCATGCATTTTTGATCCATGTGTTTGTCAATGGGGGAGTTAATATGTTATATGTTTAAAGTATTTTAAGACATATTTTAACTCTAATTTCGGAGGTTATTTGAGATCATTATTCACATTTGATTATTTTTGATCTCAAACCAAACCTCTTTTTTATTGCCAACATACTTCATGTTATATTTGTTTTGGCAATATTCTTTGTGTATCATTGAAGCTTGATTTTTCCATATCTATTGCTTTGATACACGTCCGGCCCATGGCTCCATTATTTGTATAATTGGTATTAGATCCTAGAAGTCAAAAGTTGACCATTTCTATGATCTAGGGGGAGCATGTGATAATGAATTGATACCCACTAAAATTTTAAATTTGGTATCATACATATCTTTCTTTTCTTGCATATTGTCACATCTTGGTTAAGATGACAACGGGAAATATTTTTGATGTCCACCTTTTTGACGTTGTCAAGGGGGAGAGATATATGCATTATGTAAATATATTCATATGCATATGGGGAGAGATATATCTATGGGAAGAGATATATGGGATTAGATAAACCTTGCATGTTTGCGTGATAATTGTCTTTTTACAATTGGTTTACAATTGTTTTATGTAATCCATGCCTATTATATGTCACCATGATCTTATTTGGTAGAATGAGTATTTACTATTGTGTAGCTCATTGTTTACTTGGTGCATATAAGTAGGGGGAGCTCATTAGCATTGTGCTTTAATACTATGTATTTTACATAATGTGTGTCATCATCAAAAGGGGGAGATTGTTGAGTATTGGTGTTTCATACCAATCTTATTTTTGATGATGATCACAACATTATGTCGTTGCTAATGACTCTCATGTTTTAGTCTCTCAGTTTTATCTCAAGAATATCTTTCTTGGAGACTAATCACTTGGTGCAAGGATGGACATCAAGTGGAGAAGAGCCAAAGCTTGGACTCAAGGAGTGCCAAAGCTTGGAGATGATGGAGAGCAATCAAGGCATCAAGATTGAAGACTTAGACTCTAAGGAAAGCATTATAATCCATGTAATTTACTTTATTGCTTTCTCTCTCTTTTGAGTCTAGGATTAATGTAATGCCTTGTTAGATGGTTTACTCATTCATGCATATGTATCTAACCATCTTAGTGTGCCTTAGGATTATCATAGAATCCAACCTAATAGGTTCACTCTGTCCAAAGACTCATTTGGAGTCTCTGGCTTTCCATCAGTCGCCTGTTAAAGGAAAAACAGTCGACTGTGTGATTTCCAGTCGTATGTAGATCCTTCTACAGTCGCCTGATATGCACAGCTCAAGTCAACATTTCAATTGACTCAAACTTGAGCTTTACGCACAGTCGACTACTGGTCAGTTTACAATCGCCTGTATATTTACAGTCGCCTGTAGATTGGTCATCAGTCGCCTGTATAGCGTAAGTGCATTCTCTGCATCTCTCTGTTGTTTATCCATCTTATACAGCAGACGACTGATTAAGGTTTTACAGTCGCATGTCGAATAGACAGTCGACTGTATTATTGACATCAGTCGCCTGTGTGCTTAACGGAGAAAGAGTGCAGCTCTCTGTTTTAATCCATCCCCTGCAGCAGTCGCCTGCTGAAGGAATAACAGGCGCCTGTCCTGTTCTCAGTCGACTGTATCGACTTCATCAGTCGACTGTCCTGGCTCAGATTATAGCCGTTGGATATTTTCTAGCTGTAACGGCCGCTTTCCGATCGTACTTTGTTCGTGCACGTGTTTTTGACCGTGCACGTATTTATTTTAGACTTTGTTTGTTTGTGAACACTTTGGTGTGATATGTCGTTGTGAACGTCTCTGAGAGTATTAAATTGTGGCACTAATTTGGAACGACATTTCTCGGGTCGTTCTCCCACGATTTGATCCTATTCGAAGAGGCGTTGCGATTTTCACTTTTGACGTAGGACGTTTCTATTTTTAGTTTCATCACTCGATATCGAAATTGAGATCCGTCTTCTTAGTTAGCTTTCTTTCGTCATCACGATCACCCCGATATTTATTTTATAATTTTTGGAGTTCATTTGACCTACTTTATATTTTTAGCGGTTTATAATATTTTTAATAGCTACGTTTTAAAGTATTTTCGGCCAAATAAAATTTTATTGAGTTTAAAACGTTTTAAACAATTTTTGAGCCAAATCCTAGCCCCTATCTTGGCCGCACCCAATCCCTACAAGATTAGGAGAGTGGGTTTTGAATTTTAAATTATTTTAAACTCCTAATCCTATTAGATTTAGCCCTAGACCAAGTCAACCCCTCTACACTATATAAACAATCCATAGTAAGTCCTATTTTCGCAAGAAATTAACCCTAGCCGCTTCCAAAACCCAAAAACCCACTTGCGACGATTCGTCGCAACCCCGTTCAGCCGTCGCAAGTGTCCGACCGAGACTTCGCCCCGCACCCGCCGCTGTGACCGACCCCGCTGCGCTGCACAGCCCGCCCCCCGTGTCTGACCGAGCCAAGTCCCTGCACCGGCTGTGTCTGACCGAGAGGCAATCGTCGCAACCCCGCATCCGTCGCACCGCTTGCCACCGTGGGCCCCCCAAGTTCTCCAGAGGTATTGTGGATCCCCTATTGGTCCCTAGGACTACTGTGGGCCCCACCTAGGTGCTTTCTCTCCGACGATTTGCCGTTTACGACGTTGCGATACGTCGTAGCCCGTCGTCGCACGTTCTAGCTTTGGAATCTTGGTCCGTTGACCTAGTTGCTGTCCAGAACTTGGCAAGCGAGGAATCTATTTGGAATCTGGATTTGGAGCACGATCTTTTATTCCAACCATGGCGTCGCTACCCGATGCCAGTGTAACTTTCGCGTCGTGTTGAGGTAACGCTTTGCACCCTTAGGACCCCAACCACAGCCCGATAATCAAGACTAAAAATTGATGTTTTAAAGTATTTTAAATGTTTTAGAATTCACTAATCAAGATTAATAAAACGGATGTAGGCCTGTGGACTTGTGCACGTAGGATATTTGTGACTTTGGACTCGTTGGACGGTGTTTCTCAGACGTTGTACTTGCAGGCAAGTGAAACTTGCCAACTCTTGCGTAGGGCCATGTTTTTAGGCCACTTCCTTGTTTTTAGCGTAAAAGAGACTAGTCAGTAAAATGATAGCTGGCTAGACGCCTATTTGATCTAGTTTGACAACGAAACTAGATCCGTCACCTCATTTGATCTAGCTTGACAACGAAGCTAGACCTAACCCCTTTAACTTGTTAATCATGCATACTAAACTGTCATGTTTACTTTCCTTACCTGTACGTCTTGCTACTTGCCGTGCCATGTCATCTATGCATTGAATGTTGCATTCGTAGCACACGCTACATACTTGTACTTGCTTGTCCTGGCTAGGTGCACCCCTATGCCAATCATGAAAAACACTTCCTGGCTCGTGATCCAGAAGCGAGCATTCATGTTCGGGGGTAAGGTCCTGGCTCGTTTACACGTGGGAGGGGTAAGAGTTAAGCGGCCATTCAGCTGGGAGTCTGCCCGATCAGCAACTGCAGCTGTAAGGCGTAAACTCTGGGTTTGGGGCGGAGTTAAGCGGCCACTCAGTGTGAAAGTAAGCCATTTCAGCTGTAAGGCGTAAACTCTGCACATGACATGAAAACGTGATTAGAGAAATCCTTGTAAATGTTAATAGTTTTGCCACACTTGCCATGCCATGCTAGTTTACTTGTTGTTTTCCTTACCTGCTGCACTCATACTATAACTGTCATGTCATTGCATACTTTTAGAACTGCTAGGTTGATCGCGCCCCGGCGTACACGTCCCGAGGCGACGGTTGTAGTTTTACCGCAAGCGCACGGTGTAGCGGCGAGCGGGTATCGAACACAGGGAGGACGAATGACCGTGCTTGCTCCTAATCAACCTGGCTATTTAGAGGGATAATTGCCTTGGGCGATCCTGTCACAATCGTCAGACAAAAGTGCGAAATATCAAATCAAATAGAGAACGCCTAGGGAATGGGGAATCCCCACTACTCACCGTATTTCACAATCGTGGTTCGCCGGTATCGAAATCGCTAGGATGAGAATTCGGATGGACTAGTTGCAACTAAATGTGGAACCAAGCTCACGCTCTCGCGCTGTTGCCGGTCTATAGCTATCCTAGGTTTGGGTCCAATCTCTTGCAAACCCTAGCCTAGGGAAGCTAGCATTAGGATCAACATCATCGTCCAATTGCGCACCGAGCCCAATCTCTTGCAAACTCGGTCCACAATCTAGATTAGGATAGTTCCTACCCGTCCAATCTCTTGCAAACGGGTATCGGCACGGAATTGCAACCGGAGATCCTAGCATCGGTCCAATCTCTTGCAAACCGATACTTCGAAAATCCGACTCCAACCCAATTCGGATTTCTAGGGCTTCCTATCGAATTGGGATCCAATCTCTTGCAAATCCCAATTGATGTGAATACCTAGCTATCCGTAGTGATTCGATCCCAATCTAATCCCTAATAACAATCCTAGCTCAATTTCTACCGATTCAACACAAATACGAAATTGGGCTTGCAGGGTTCATCCCCACGCCCCAAGACGTGGAGACTACTCACTAATCATAGCAATAGCACAATAATTTGCAAAGAAATAGACAATGGAATTCATCACAACAATGATATAAACAATAAAAATAGAGTTTTTGTGGAAGAAAAGTGCAAACCAATGTAGATCTTCAATCAACCCAACAAAAATCCAAGTTTTTCTCTTCACCAATCACAATTAATAAAGCTAAAAAGTAGATTCAAAAAGCTGCAAAAAATCTGAGAGGAGGCTCTCAAAACTAGGGTAGAAACAGAGCTTAAATAGCCCCAAAAATCGTCCAAAAATCCTGACCAAAACGCCCCTGCACAGCCTGTTTTCCGCAAATTTCGCTACAGGCAGCGCATCGCACTCGGCCGAGTGACAAAAGTCGCTCGGCCGAGTGAAAACCCTGTAAATTTTCCAGTAAGTCGGGGACTTCAGGGGTCTTCAGTTCGGGGGTGGCTCGGCCGAGTGAGTTGTCGTCACTCGGCCGATGGCTTCACTTCACTCGGGCGGACGGAATTTGCCACTCGGCCGAGTGGGTCTTCTGAAGCTCAGATGGCCGAAAAACAGTAACTTCGGTCTTTTTGAGGGCCTTCGTCTGGGCGCCACTCGGGCGGACGTGGTAGCGTCACTCGGCCGATGTGGTCTCCGTCGCTCGGCCGAGTACACATGGAAGTCGTGTCTGAACGGGTCGGCCGAGCAGTGTCTCGCTGGTCGGCCGAGTGGCTCCTCCACTCGGCCGAGTGGCTCCTCCACTCGGCCGAGTGGGACACAAAAAATGCCCAAACTGGTCGTTTTGGCCTCCTCGTCGCTCCGGCGACGTCCATTCTTCTTCCGCTCCTCTCCAATAGCAAAATACCCCTCTGGGAGGTCGTCGGTGGCCGTCTAGATTACACGCATCTCGAGATCACTCCTAATCGCGCCAAATCACCTGAAATGCGACAAAAACAACAAATCGTGAAAAGCATCGCAATATCGTCGATATATCGTGAAAAACATAATTTGGGCGATCAAAATGGCATGCAAACATGCGGGAAAAGGGTGTAAAATAAGGAGTGATCAAAATCCCCCAAGCTTGCCTCTTACTCGTCCTCGAGGAAGATAAGTAAAAAGCGAACCCGGTGGATTCGGAAAACGAAAACGGCGAAAAACGAAAAAAATGAAAAACGAAGAAGAATGAAAACCAAACGAGAATAAAGAAAGAAAGAAAGAAAGAAGTAGGATGCTAGATCATTTTCTCAGGACGTGGGTTTCACCTACTCTTATAGCATGCACCGAGTGAGAAATACATGTCAAAGAATCTCATTTTAATATCATAGTAGAATAGTGCAGGTAGAAAATAGAAAACCCACGAACAACGGTATAATCATGAGAAACAGAATGATTTTAAAATTAACATCGCCTGAATCATCTAAAGCGGTATACAAGTCTCAGATCACACACTTTTCAATTGAACGCTTTCTATCTGGAGTATAAGAGTATCACACCATAGAATAGAGAGAATAGAAAAGTATGGGTTTCATGAAATGAATGCTAGGCTTAGATTTCTGGATTTCGTAAAGCTAGAAACAATCTCACCGAGTATAGAATATTACTTAGCCTAGGTTGTCGTGCAATGTCAAGTAGTCGCTCTCTCACACATCAATGGATCTCCTCCCCCAAGCTTATCTATAAGCGTGGTGGCACAAAAATATTTACATCCCCATTTTTATAAAGCTCCAAAAGCAAAGAAGAGAAAGAAGAAAGAAAGAAAATAAGCGAGATGGGATCTTTTATTGAGGATTTTTTTTTTCTCTTTTCTCTCTCTCTTTTTTTTTTTGGAATAAGAGATTTGGAGCTAGGAATTAATAGCGGGGGAAATGCCATAAAATAGAATCACTAAGGGGAGATTCACCAATGATTTTAAAAGTAGAGAAATGTTGTTCAAGATTTGTGGAGAAAGAAATAAATATAACTCTCGGCTCACTCTATAAGACATGCACGACAACTTCAGCAGGGTAATCTAATCTACTCAGTTTCGATCACAAAAAAAACTAACTAATCCAGATATATCATAGCTAACAATCATTCAATCATCCGGAAGTGAAGGGTACAATCCATGCATATAGAAGTGATAAAGGAAAAGAAGTCAGTACTCCAGATATAGGCATTCAATGCGTGAATCTTGGTGTGTTTTCTGTGATAGCATACATATGAATATTCAGGCTCAGCTAATAATAAAATTTCATCCATTTTCATGAGGAAAAAAGTGTGGGCTCCTATTTCTAAATGCAAGCGAGTCATAGCATATGATATCAGAAATGAAATCTAAGACACGACAAATATAGCATGCATATAGAATAAGCTAACTCCACGTAGACATCATCACAGAAAATTCATCTCTAGCATGAGATGAAAAATAATGAAGAAGTAAAGATAAAAGGAAAATAGAACTATGCAATGCGGCACACAGGAAAGTAAGGAAAACGTGATGCATGGCAAAACAAAAGGAAAATAACGAAAAAATGAGTGCAAAAGGGAAAAGCGGTGTGAAAAACTGAAAATAAAGGTGGCAAATCGAAAAAAGAACGTGAGAACTCACTCCCCCAAGCTAAACGGCACAGTGTCCTCAATGTGCAAAGTGTGGCACACCGAGAGACAAGAAGTGTGAGGGGCAAGTGAGGATGCATGCATGGAAAAATAAAAAGAAAGACAAAAAAGAAATGAAAATATGATGCGGGAATGATGCATGCACAAACAGGAGTGATATGAAAATAAATACGGCACCAAAAAAAAAACGCTCCCTCTCTCCCAAAAAGATATATATAGATGTGATCAAAATGAGAATCCTAAGTAGATATGATATGATGTGCACAAAAAGATATGATCAAAAATATAATCCCAGAATAAGTGAGGGGAGGGGGTGGACAAAAGGGCATCAGGACCCAGCAGAGACGGGCAGCACAACGACAGGAATGGATCAAGGCATCAAGAGTGCCTAAGAAGGCGGTGCCGCGCCGTCTCCGTCCTGAGGCGGAGGTGGTGGTGGTGGTGGTGTAGGCTGCTGAGCTGGGGTGGGCGTGGGAGTGGAAGCAGGTCGAGCGTGTGTGGGTGTGTGTGTGGGAACCTGCGGGGTGGGTGGGGGTACGCGCGGGAGACGCTCTAAGATCTGTGTCAGGCAGTAGTGGATCTGAGGGATCAGGTCAAAGCGTCCAGACATCGTAGAGACGGTGGAGGACAGGGTCCGAAGGTCTCCTCTAAGACCACTCACCGCCACCTCAAGAGCACGTATGCTCTGCAGTACAGTGTCGGGCGGGGGTGGTGCAGAGGGACGCACCGGTCTAGGCTGTGCAGGGCGAGGCTGGCGTACGCGTGTGGAGTATGTAACGGGCTCAGCAGGGAATGGGACAAAAGGGGCCGTGCCTGGAAAAGTGGGCCTGGCCTCGGTGTGAGGCCGGGACACCGGCTGGCGAGAAGTGGAGGCAGCGGCAGAAAAGGAGGCGTGCAAAAGAGGCAACGAGGTGGCCAGAGAGGTCCGTGGCACAGACGTGTGGACAGACGCCACGACGCTCTCGGAGAATAAGGCGGCGGTGGAGACAGAGGAATCTCCCGCTGGGGCAGAAGTGTGCGGTCCAAAAGGTGTAACCCCAGCGGAGATCATGCTAACCATGGTCTCCACGACCGAAGTGAACGAGGGCTCTCCGCACTCGACTATGGTCGGCGGGCGCTCGGGGAATGCGGAGCAAAGGGGCTCCACGGACAGAGGGCCAGAGGTGGCAGAGGGAGTGGTGAGGACAGCCTCGGAAGTGGTGACAGTGGTGGAAGTGGGCTCAGCAAAAGTACTCGCGACACTGGTAGCGGTGAGGACAGAAGTGTCAGGAGCAGCAGAAACGACAGGTGTGGGCTGAGGGTGCACAGGGGCGGCAGCGGGCTCGGCAGGGCGTGCAGCAGGGTCTGCGGGAGCAGCCTGGGCAGCGTGTGCGGCGTGGCCCTGCTCGGCCTCCTCGGCCTCGAGCACGTAGGCGGCGGGGATGAGGACATCCATATCTGGGAGCCAGTCTACGTGGGCCGGTGCAATCTGGGTCCGAGCAGGGCTCGGGAGAATCATGTAATCGGCCCCATAGGGGCCGTGCAACCAGACCCAGTGACGCTCGCCGTGCGGACGCAGCATCTTCATCCGGGCCATAACGTCTATCGACAAGGAAGTGGGGCCCGGAACGCGTCGCAGGTCGTCGGGGAAGTCCTCGCCGGTCATAAGAGCCAGCAGGGTAATCAGGCCGCCGCAGCATATCGGTGAGCGAGCGCCCACCGATACAATGATGCGGTCTAAGTACCATGCCGCGATATCGATCACGACGGCGGGGACAAGCTCATCTCCATCCCTAGACAGAGCTCTGGGACGAGTCATCGCATAGAGCATGTAAAGCTCTGGCGTAGACATCGTCCCCGGCTCATATCTGGCCAAAAAGGTAGTCGCCATGAGGCGCTGGGCAATGCGTAGGCAGGGATGTACGATGGCCGAGGCCTTGGCCCTACTAGGGTCAAAGGCGGCGTGCAGACCCGTGATACGTGCCCAGAAGGCACCGGCGTCGAAAGAGGGTGGAGGGATATGTGTGGGGCCATAACCGCGATCGGCTCCGGGGACTGCGGGCCAAGAGAAAAATGCTCTCATCATATCGAGAGTGACCTGGCACTCTCGATCCATGAACCGGAATGAGCATCCCTCATCGGTCCGGGCGATAGAACTCAGAACCTCAAGTGTCGGACGGGTAAAAGTATCCGCCGACACCTGGAAAAAATCTCGCCAGCCCACGTTGTCGTACAACGTGAGCATCCCCTCAAGTACCCCCAGGCGTCCTAGGTCAGCGAGGTGTGCGAACCTGGAGGGTACGATCGAGCGCTGGGAGATACGCTCGAAGACGGCGCGGTGTGCGTCGTCTCGGAACGTAATCCCGAGTGGCCCGACCAGTGGAGCCGGTGGTGGTGGCTGTGGATCGGCGGGGAGAGGCTGTGCGGGCTGTGGGTGCGCTGCAGGCTGTGCGGGGTGTGCGGGGCCTGCAGGCTGTGCGGGGTGTGCGGGGGACGGTGGAGGAGAGTCCTCCAACTCGTGGGAGGGGCCGGCATCATCCGACCGCTTCCGCTTGGCGGAAGCTCTCTTCGACCGCGGCCGTGTCCGGGGCGGCATATCTGCCCCGAGCGCGCGCCGAAAAAGTGAAAAGTGCGGCGTGTGCACAAGAGTGGAAAGAGTTTACCCAAACACGCCGTGAGTGCTAAGTAGTGGAAGCGTGCGAAGTCCGCGCCTCCACGAAGTCCTGAGCAGCCCGTAGAAACTCCCCTGAGCTCCCCTAAGCTCCAAAAAGCAACCTGCGCATGGAAAAGCGATATCAGCGAGTAATAATCAAAATGTATGGAGCAATAGGGGTATAACAGATAGGTATAGGAATTGATTTGGGTTAGGGGGGAGTTTAGCACATGGATCCTCAAAATATACATGAGGAGAGGAGAAAACGGAGAAAATAAGCGAACCGGAGGTGATCGGAGGCGGGGCGGCCGGCGGCGACTCGGGCGGACTCCGGCGATGGGCGGCCGGCGACGGCAGGCCGAGCGGCGGCGGGCGCGGGCGAGTCGCTGGGCGACGAGGCGAGATCGGGCGAGGGTAGGCGAAGGGGCGCGGGCGGATTTGGGATTTTAGATTTCGAAATCCGCGCCCCTTCGTCACTTATATAATAGAGAGTTACGACTCGGCCGAGTGACGTGGTCACTCGGCCGAGCGAGGCAATAGAAATTTTCTCCCCGATATCGCTTCGGCCGAGTGGCTTTGCCAGCCTCGGCCGAGTGGAGTAAGTCCATTCGGCCGAGTGACCCAAGCTACTCGGCAAGACTCGCCCTAGGAGGGTATCCGTTTTACTCGGCCGAGTGAATAAATGTACTCGGCCGAGTAGCAGTTATATCGAAATCGAGAAAATAAACAGAGAGTTGGGTACAGCAGACTTCCCTCGTTCGTGAGCGGCTCGGCCGGACGAACTTCTGGACTCGGCCGAGTGACTAGTATACTCGGCCGAGTGAGCCTTGTATTCTGCTGTTTGTCTTCGTTTGGGCTCTAAACTCCGTCTTTCTTCCTCCAGTCGATTTCATGCTCCTCCTAGGCGTCGAACGCCTTCTTTGGGCGCTCCTCGTCGCCTCATTCATCTTCCTCATGATGGGTCTACCTATCTCCTTTCCTGTCAAGAAAAATGGGACCCGTTATCACAAAATTTTTGGCGATCGACTCAAAACACTAAAAAAAAAAATTTCTAAAACGATAATAAAGAAAAACGAAAATAAAGCAAAAACCGTCGGGTTGCCTCCCGACAAGCGCTCGTTTTAGGTCGTGAGCTCGACCCCCTATAATTTTCAATCAATGCGGGATGTTTGGTGCATATGAGATGCACCCGTCAAACTTCCCGGGGAGCGCGCTTGGATTTGGACGTGGCGACGTAGCGGTCTCCCTCGGTGGTCTCCTATCTCTAATAGTGTTGGGGGGAGGCTCCCCCAAGCTAGCATTTGCCCCGGTCAACGGCTTAGCCGGCGATGCCGATTTCCGTACCGGCGGAGCTTTCTTTGGAGACTTTGATTTCGAGAGCTTGCAAAGCTCTCGAATCCTTGCGACATCAGCGTCGCCTTCATCTTCATCAGCGGAGAAGTCGGGGGAATCATCATTATTGTCCTCATGGCCTAAATCCGGGCTTTCATCCAATTCTTCATCAAAAAGGGCACCAATTGAGTGAGGAATCGCCTCCTCTATCACCTCATCAAGGAGGTCCATATAATCGAGCTCCTCATGGTAAGGCATGTGCTTCATTGCCTTGGGAATGTGGAGTTCTACCTCGATGTTTCCGACGTTTAAGGTTAAGGTACCTTCGCGCACGTCGACGATGACTCCGGCGGTGGCGAGGAATGGGCGCCCAAGTATCAATGAGGTGTCTCCCTCCTCCTTAATGTCCATGATGACGAAGTCACATGGCAAGCATATTCCACCCGGGACTTGAAGTGGGATGTCTTCGGCAATCCCCACCGGCCTTGTTATCCGTCCATCGGCTAATTGAATGCGCATATCGGTGGGTTTCAACTTTGTCCCGGTGTTAAGCTTTAAGAACATGGAGAGGGGCATGAGACTCACACTAGCCCCAAGATCGACCAACGCCTTTTGAAGAGGCACGCCGCCCAACGTGCAAGGAATCCGAAAACTCCCCGGATCTTTAAATTTTGCCGGCTCCTTTTCTCTCTTGGTGAACCAAGAGCCCTCCTCGGCTAGCATGATCTTTTCCTTCCTCTTTCTCCCCGAAATCAAGTCCTTCAAGAATTTGGCATATGTGGGGATCTCGATGATGGCGTCAAGGAAGGGAATATTTAGGCTAACTCCTCTTAGGTACTCGAGGAATTTCGCTAGCCTTTTCTCCATTTTCGCTTTCGCTAGTCTTTGGGGGAATGGGACCGGTGGCATGAAGCGCCTCTCCTCAATTAATAGCTCCGCCCTAGATTTCTCCTTGTCTTGTGGCTCCTTCTCCTTTTCAATCTCAACTACCGGCTCAACCGGCTCCACGCTTTCCTCCACGGGGTCCTCAATAGGAATCATGGCGGGGGTAGTGTCCTTCCCGCCTCTAGTAGTAACGGCAACTACGGCATTGATGTGGCCCGTGTTGCCCCGTGGGTTTTGCTCCGGTTGCGCCGGCAATCTTTGAGTGTTCCGATTAAGCAATGCCAATTGCTCCGATATTTGAGCCACTACGGTGCTAAGGGAGTCTTGCCCCGCCTTCAAAGTAGCATTCACCTTGTTTTGCTCAACCATGAACGCCTCCACTCTAGTTTCAAAATCGGATCTTTGTGGAGCTTGTGGAGGGTTTTGGTTTTGATTCCTCCACCCTTGGTTGTATCCGGGAGGCCTATAAGGTGGGACTTGTTGCTTTGGTTGGAAGTTTTGTTGTGGAGGTCCCCTCGGCGGATAGTATTGTTGTTGGGGTGGTGGTGGTCGAGCTTGATTAGGCGGTTGTTGTGGCGGGTTCAAAGCTCCTTCATTGTTGGCGTAGGAGAATCCCGGGTGATTTCTTGCGGCCGGATTGGACCAATACCCTTGGTTCCCCGCAACATATTGCACTTTCTCCAAGGATCCCTCTCCTTGCTCTCCTCCCGAATACATGGCTTGAGATTGGTCTTGCCAATCACTCATTTGGCTTGCCGGCGTGGAGGTGGAAGGGCTTCCTTGAGGCTCCGTGATGAATTTCTCCAATCTCTCCACCACCTTATGGAGAGAATCGAATTTGCTCGTAAGCTCCGCTACGGCCTTTGCCTCGTAGATGCTAGTCGGCTTTAAGGAGGACGTAGAGTGTCCTCGCTCATCGCCCCATTGTTGGTTATTAGAGGCCATCTCCTCTATTAGGGCCGTAGCTTCCTCGGGAGTCTTTGACAAGATTGCACCATTCGCCGCGGCATCAATAATTTGTTTGGTCCCCGGTTGGAGACCGTTGTAGAAGCTGTGCACTAACTCCCAATCTTCTATACTGTGGTGCGGGCACTGGTGATGCAAATCCTTAAATCGCTCCCAAGCTTCATAGAGCGTCTCGTGTGGTCCTTGCTTGAAGGACATGAGAGCGCTCCGGATCTTCACCGTCTTGGATGGTGGATAGAATTTATCAATGAATGCATCCGCCAACCCGTCCCAAGAGGTGAAAACTCCGTCAGCTTGCGTCCTCAGCCAATAGAGTGCTTTGTCCTTTAGCGTGAAGGGGAAGAGGCGCAGTCTGATGGCATCAATCGGGACCCCCGGCATTTGGAAAGTGGCGCACTTCGACAAGAATGATTGGATGTGGTAGTGGGGGTTCTCGTGAGCGTTCCCATGAAAGGGGTCTTGTTGCATCAAAACCACCAATCCCGTCTTTAGCTCGAAGTTCTTGTCGGCCGCCAACTCCGGCACGGCGATGGATGACGTAGTAGAAGAGGTTTTAGGCCGAAGCCTATCGCGAATAGATACTATTCTCGCCATCCTCGCCGCCAATTCTTCAGGAGTTTCCCGGTTGGTCATAAACCCCCCTTCCGGATATTGTCTCCTTTCCGCTCTGAGTCTCCGCGCGGTACGTTCGATCTCGGGATCGAATAATAGGGCTTCGGGGTCCGCCGTAGATCTCGTGTACATGCACAGTGAAAATAGAGTTTCAAAGAGATGATTAGTACCGTGGAAGGGTTAGGTAAAAATAGCAAAGGAAAGAATAATGGTAAAAGAAATAAAAAAAAGGAAAATAAAAGAAAGAAATAGCTAGGTGAAAAAGAATCAAACGCAATCGCCTCCCCGGCAACGGCGCCAAAAACTTGATCGCGCCCCGACGTACACATCCCGAGGCGACGGTTGTAGTTTTACCGCAAGCGCACGGTGTAGCGGCGAGCGGGTATCGAACACAGGGAGGACGAATGACCGTGCTTGCTCCTAATCAACCTGGCTATTTAGAGGGATAATTGCCTTGGGCGATCCTGTCACAATCGTCAGACAAAAGTGCGAAATATCAAATCAAATAGAGAACGCCTAGGGAATGGGGAATCCCCACTACTCACCGTATTTCACAATCGTGGTTCGCCGGTATCGAAATCGCTAGGATGAGAATTCGGATGGACTAGTTGCAACTAAATGTGGAACCAAGCTCACGCTCTCGCGCTGTTGCCGGTCTATAGCTATCCTAGGTTTGGGTCCAATCTCTTGCAAACCCTAGCCTAGGGAAGCTAGCATTAGGATCAACATCATCGTCCAATTGCGCACCGAGCCCAATCTCTTGCAAACTCGGTCCACAATCTAGATTAGGATAGTTCCTACCCGTCCAATCTCTTGCAAACGGGTATCGGCACGGAATTGCAACCGGAGATCCTAGCATCGGTCCAATCTCTTGCAAACCGATACTTCGAAAATCCGACTCCAACCCAATTCGGATTTCTAGGGCTTCCTATCAAATTGGGATCCAATCTCTTGCAAATCCCAATTGATGTGAATACCTAGCTATCCGTAGTGATTCGATCCCAATCTAATCCCTAATAACAATCCTAGCTCAATTTCTACCGATTCAACACAAATACGAAATTGGGCTTGCAGGGTTCATCCCCACGCCCCAAGACGTGGAGACTACTCACTAATCATAGCAATAGCACAATAATTTGCAAAGAAATAGACAATGGAATTCATCACAACAATGATATAAACAATAAAAATAGAGTTTTTGTGGAAGAAAAGTGCAAACCAATGTAGATCTTCAATCAACCCAACAAAAATCCAAGTTTTTCTCTTCACCAATCACAATTAATAAAGCTAAAAAGTAGATTCAAAAAGCTGCAAAAAATCTGAGAGGAGGCTCTCAAAACTAGGGTAGAAACAGAGCTTAAATAGCCCCAAAAATCGTCCAAAAATCCTGACCAAAACGCCCCTGCACAGCCTGTTTTCCGCAAATTTCGCTACAGGCAGCGCATCGCACTCGGCCGAGTGACAAAAGTCGCTCGGCCGAGTGAAAACCCTGTAAATTTTCCAGTAAGTCGGGGACTTCAGGGGTCTTCAGTTCGGGGGTGGCTCGGCCGAGTGAGTTGTCGTCACTCGGCCGATGGCTTCACTTCACTCGGGCGGACGGAATTTGCCACTCGGCCGAGTGGGTCTTCTGAAGCTCAGATGGCCGAAAAACAGTAACTTCGGTCTTTTTGAGGGCCTTCGTCTGGGCGCCACTCGGGCGGACGTGGTAGCGTCACTCAGCCGATGTGGTCTCCGTCGCTCGGCCGAGTACACATGGAAGTCGTGTCTGAACGGGTCGGCCGAGCAGTGTCTCGCTGGTCGGCCGAGTGGCTCCTCCACTCGGCCGAGTGGGACACAAAAAATGCCCAAACTGGTCGTTTTGGCCTCCTCGTCGCTCCGGCGACGTCCATTCTTCTTCCGCTCCTCTCCAATAGCAAAATACCCCTCGGGGAGGTCGTCGGTGGCCGTCTAGATTACACGCATCTCGAGATCACTCCTAATCGCGCCAAATCACCTGAAATGCGACAAAAACAACAAATCGTGAAAAGCATCGCAATATCGTCGATATATCGTGAAAAACATAATTTGGGCGATCAAAATGGCATGCAAACATGCGGGAAAAGGGTGTAAAATAAGGAGTGATCATAGGTTGTCTTGCTTTACTTTCAGTTTCCTTGCACAAGTCTCTTGTAGACTTGCTGACATGTGCCCATTGCTCTTTTGGGTGTCACATGTTAGACCCTGAGCCAGAGACCGTTGTTGAGTACGTGACGTTTTGCCGACGCTGAGTCTGAGCCCAAGTCTGTCCAGGAGGAGTTTTGCGGACACCGGTGACCAATCTTAGTGACCATGCTGAGTTCTCCTTTTGCTTTAGGATTTCTGTTAGTTGTCGGTGCGTGGCACCTTTGTTTTGTACGTTGTACTTTTGTCGGTCATGTTTGGGCCTTAGACTCTTTTTCTTTTAGCCTGGTGGCTTTTCTGCGATGTTGGAATTTATTATTATGGACATTCTGAGATTTCTCTTTTGTCTCTTTTACTTATTATTATCTTTGTTTCGTTTCGCGTTGCAAGGACCTGCAGTTTAAAGTTGATTGACGCTTATCGGACTTGCAGCTTTGTAGCTTCAAGTCTGAGCGGACCTTCTCATGTCTCGCCTCCACATTTTTTGGGAAGCGGGGCGTGACACTAGCCGTTGATCAGTCGACTGTATTTTGATCATCAGTCGACTGTTCCTGTTGTTTTCGCCCAGTTTCTAGCCGTTGCAGAATTGATTCTTTGGCTGTTTTCTTGGGTTTTGGGGTTTGATATAGGGTTCCTATATATATGAGTGTGCTGATATCTCTTATACTTCTTAATGCTATTGAATATCTCAAGAGATCCATAAGCAACTCACAAACTCCCTCGATTCCCTCTCAAGAGCTCTCATTCATCTTCATGCATTGAAGTCCAGCTCAAGGGAATTCATCCAAGTGCTCTCAAGCATATCTCAACACTTGGAGATCCTCTTCCATTCCTTGCATCCATTCATGAGTAAGCATCTCAAGGGATAGGTAATTTGTGTCTCTAATTCTCTTTGTGGGAATTAGAACTTTCTCTCTTTGTGGGAGGTTGTCTCTTTGTGGGACTTCGGATATTCTCTTTGTGGGAATAACTCTCTTTGTAGGATTAACTCTCTTTGTGAAAGTTTAGTGTCCTAGTGTAGGGTTAACCCTAATTCTCTGAGTGGGAGTTAGTGATTCTCTATGTGGGAGTCTTGATCCTCGTGTAGGATTGGTTGGGTCCTTGTGTAGGGCATAAATCCTCTTTGTGGGGTATCTCCTTGTGAGATTTGTATTCACTTCTCTGTGTGGGATTATAGTGAATATTGGTGTGGCTGGATGTACCCAAGTTTGGGGAACCAGGGTAAATCTTTGTGTTTACGTTTGGATTGATTGTGCCTTTTAATTCCTTTTGCATTTATAATTCCGCATTTGCAAGTTAAATTTTAATTGGACAATTTTATTGCCATTACCCTATTCATCCCCCCTCTAGTGTGTGTTGTTAGTATTGCAAGGGTAATGCGATCCTTACAAGTATTTCCCAGGCAAGGGGGTTGTCTTTGCAAGAGGGATGGATGTGGTATGCTTAGGTGTAGAAAATAATTTCTTGGCACGCATAGAATGAGGATTTTGCTTCTTAGCAAAAAAGAAGGATTTTCGTTTTTCCTCACCACCGTGTGATTTACATGCTTCTTGTTGGTGTTATTGTTATACAAGAAAGCATGGTAATTCTTCTTAGGTACTTTTGCAATATTTCTTGTATTTGCACCATAAGATGAATTAGAGGTAGGTTTGGATACCACATTTTGAATATACCCCAAACATCCTCAATGGTTTGTCGGATGTTGTTTTTCAAGCAAACCATGTAGTGAATCCCTAGCATGAACAGAGCTTATGAGCTTTTGGGATTCTTCTTCGCATTTTAACGTAAGTTGTTGAATGCGAGTTTCTAAGCTAAGGTTTTGAGCTACTAATTTTTCATTGGTTATGTTCAAATCCTTAACTTGAGAGAGAAGTGTGTCTCTCTCACTAGTGTCACAAACATGCAAAGCATCATTATTATTTACACTAGTAGATTCTAAGGCATGCAACCTGCTCATAGCATTTTTAAATTTAGCTTTCAATTTAGCATATGAGTCGATGCACTTACTTGCCGCATCGAAAGCCACATTGTATCTGTATTCGAGCTCCTCATAGGATAGCTTCAGCTCCTCCTCTTCATCGCTTTCCTCCTTGCTAGAGCTTGACGAAGACTCTTCCCTTTTTGCCATGAAGCATGCTTCTTCATAGGACTTGAGCCAAGACTCCATCTCTTCATTGCTAGATCTTGAAGAAAGATCTTCTAATGCCGTGAAGCACATGTGGGCTTGCTCCATGTCTTCATCTTCTTCGTCACTGGACGAATCCTCATCTGAGTCATCGAAAGTGCCGACAAGTCCCTTCTTTTGGTTCTTGAATTTGGACTTGCCTTCCAATGCTTCTTCCCTTTCCCTTTGGTAATTTTCTTTGTCGGGTTTGGAAGGGCATTCGGTAGAAAGATGATCTTTTTCTCTACAATTGAAACAAATAGAATTGTTATACTTGGAGGCAAACTTTGACAAAGATTTACCTTGCTTGCCCTTGAGGAATGCCTTGAATTGTTTGGCAAGCTCGATGAAATCATCGCTAACATTATCTTCTCCATCATCTTCACTCGAAGCTTCCCGATGAAACTTCTTTCGCCACTCGATTGGCTTCTTCTCGGCATGGAATGCAACCCCCTTTTGCTTCTCGGGCTTGGTTGGTTAAATCACTTTCTTGTGTTGAAGATTGACATCATAAGCCATGAGATTCCCAATGCACTCCTCAACGGTTTATTTGGACATGTCATTTGACTCCAAAATCTCGTTGGCCTTTGACTCCCATTGAGATGTAAGTGAGTCAATGATCTTCTCCACTCGATCCTCTTGGGAAATCACCTTCCCAAGTCCTTCCAAAGCGTTCACGATATCTGTGAACCTTGTGAATATCTCCGAGATGTTTTCACCTTCCTGTATCTTAAACAACTCATATTTAGATCTAAATACGCATTGTTTAGATTTCTTTATCTTCAAAGTCCCTTCATGAGAAATCTCCAATGTATGCCAAATTTCGTTAGTCGTTTTGCACATGGAGATGCGGTTAAACTCATTGTGAGTGAGGGCGCAATGGAATGCATTCATAGCCCTCGCATTGAATTTGATCGAGTCATTCTACACTTTTGTTCTTGAAGCCGCGAATGTAGTAAGCTTCTCAAATGGCGACTCTGTGATGTTCCATATACCTTGACCCTCTAAGTAGATCATCATCTTGATCTTTCAACTTGGGTAGTTGGTTCCGTTGAAGAGCGGTGGTCGAACGGTTGATAGAACTTCTTCATGAGACGCGGAAATAGCGTTGAATGCCATTGTTTTTGTATGCTATAACCTCGCTCTGATACCAATTGTAAAGATCGTATTACCCTTGCAATACTAACAACAACACACTAGATGAGTGGTGAATAGTGTAATGGCACAATATTTAGATCTAAATACGCATTGTTTAGATTTCTTTATCTTCAAAGTCCCTTCATGAGAAATCTCCAATGTAGGCCAAATTTCGTTAGTCGTTTTGCACATGGAGATGCAGTTAAACTCATTGTGAGTGAGGGCGCAATGGAATGCATTCATAGCCCTCGCATTGAATTTGATCGAGTCATTCTACACTTTTGTTCTTGAAGCCGCGAATGTAGTAAGCTTCTCAAATGGCGACTCTGTGATGTTCCATATACCTTGACCCTCTAAGTAGATCATCATCTTGATCTTTCAACTTGGGTAGTTGGTTCCGTTGAAGAGCGGTGGTCGAACGGTTGATAGAACTTCTTCATGAGACGCGGAAATAGCGTTGAATGCCATTGTTTTTGTATGCTATAACCTCGCTCTGATACCAATTGTAAAGATCGTATTACCCTTGCAATACTAACAACAACACACTAGATGAGTGGTGAATAGTGTAATGGCACAAATTGCATATTTAAAAATTAAACTTGCAAATGTGGAATTATAAATGTAAGAGGAATTTAAACACCACAAAAATCCAAACGCAAACCTAAGATATTATCCTGGTTCCTCAAACTTGGGTACGTCCAGCCACACCAATATCCACTATAATTCTCACACAGAGAAGTGAATACAATCTCACACAGAGATACCTCACACAGAGGATTTGGATTCTCACACAGAAAAATCCTTACTTTCACACAGAAAGACTTATGCTCTCACACAGAGAGATGCAAACTCTCACACAGAGAGATCTCAACCAACCCTCACATTAAAGATTATACTCTCACACAGAGAGTAACTAGCTCTCACACAGAAAGCTAGGGTTTCAATGAAAATAACAACCTAAAACAAATACTCTTACCTATGCCTTGAGATGAACTTACTCATTAATGAATGCAAGGTATGGAAGAGGATCTCCAAGTGATGAGATTAGCTTGAAAGCACTTGGATGATTTCCCTTGAGCTTGACTTCAATGCATAACGAAGAGAATGAGCTCTAAGAGGGAAATGAGAGAGTTTAAGAGTGGTTTAATCAATCTCTAATGATTTTCAATAGCATCAAGAAGTTCTAATAAACTCAACTCTCTCATATATATAGGAACCCTATAAGAACTCTCAAAACACAAGGATAAAGCCAAAAACGCAAAGCTGTAACGGCTAGAATCTGGGCTGAAACGTCATCGACAGTCGACTGATGAACATCTGATAGTCGACAGACCAACGGCTAAATAAATCCCAACGGCTATAATCTGAGCCAGGACAGTCGACTGTAGAAGACTACACATTCGACTATATAATGAACAGGCGACTGTATATCATTCATCAGGCGACTGCTGCAGGGGATGGAAATAAAACAGAGAGATACAACTTACGCACTATATGCATACAGACGGCTGATGGCCAGAGTACATGCGATTGTAAAATAGACAAGCGACTGCAAACACTGCAACAGTCAGCTGACTTGCAAATTGGGACGAAGCCCAGAAAATGCAAGTTGTGCACAGACGACTGTAGACCAATTCACATGCGACTGTAAATTGACCGTCAGTCGACTGTTCCATAAGCTCAAGTAAGAGTCAATAAAAGGTTGACTTGAGCAGTGCACTACAGTCGACTGTAGAAGGCTTGACAGGCGACTGGACTCACCTAGTCGACTGTAAGACCTTCATCAGGTGACTATTGGAGAGCCAGTGACTCCAATTGAGTCTTTGGGCAAGATGAACCTATTGGGTTGGATTCTATGATAATCCTAAGGCTCACTAAGATGGTTAAATGCATATGCATGAATGAGTAGACCATCTATCAATGCATTACATTACACCTAGACTCAAAAAGAGAAAAGCAATAAATGAAATAATACATGGATTAACATTGTTTTCTTAGAGGATGCGGCTTCAATCTTGATGCCTTGATGCTCCCCATCATCTCCAAGCTTTGGCACTCCTTGAGTCCAATCTTTGGCATTGCTCCTCTTGATATCTATCCTTGCACCAAGTGTTTAGTCTCAAAAAATGATATTCTTGAAATGTTAACTATGAGACTAAAACAAGAGAGTCATTAGCAATAACATAATGTTGTGATAATCATCAAAATAACATTGGTATGAAACAACAATACTCAACATCCCTATCCTTCATCGAGCAGAATATCAAGGTGCTGAAGTTGTCTCCCTTCCCAAGGCAATTCACTGCACAAAAAACCGGCGGGCCCCATACACCATTTACGGCAGCCAAAGCACATAGCATTCCGCTGCTTGCATCACGTGCCAAAGATTAATCCTTTTTCTCCTTCATTAGCCCACTGAACCAATTAATTTTGGTTCCTTTTTAAATTTCCATTTCATCATTGATTAAGTGTAGCAGTGGGCCCCACCGAGTTAATTATCTTAATAGTGGGCCGCCAATCACTCTCTTCATCGAGCTGAACTGTAACAATTAAAGCGACGAGTAACGCACAAATTCAAAGCAGCTGGCTCCATTATTCGAGGCTATAAGAAACAGAGCTGCCCGCTCTCTTCCTTCTGTATATGACTCTACATTGTCAAACGAAGCTGCCCAACCGATGACTCGATCCACGCCCGCAAAGCCCTCATACACATGTTTTTTTCTTAACCGAAAGGGAAAAATCAACGCGTCTGTTTCCAAGCGTCTTCATCTGATCAGGTTCCCTAGTTTTTATTTACATTCTGTAATTATTATTTTGCATAATTAGTCCCCCTTACAACTTAAACCGAATAATTTGATTCACACATTAATTAAAAGAAGGGTAGAGATTTTTTTTGTCGCCATATTAGTTTAAGTCATGTTTAACCTAATTAACATTTGCCACTTATATCAAAATTAAAATTTGATTTTTAGGATATGTTATTAGATATTGGTTTTAGTTGATTTGTTCACTACATCTTTTTTGGCACCTTCTGAACCACATTATTTCATTAATCAGTGACATATAATGGCAAGTAAATTGATTACTTTCGAACTGGCTAAGATAGAACACCTAAACGGTTCCAACTATGACGTGTGGCACTGGAAAATAAAATACGGACTTATACATGACAATCTAGATAGTGTCATTGAGTCCACTGCTCCTACTCTCCCTAAATTCACATAGATGCTCAGAAGAGAGAGTTAGACCACTGGAAAATTAATGACAAGAAGGCTAAGAGTCTTATACTTTTTTTCATGGACGATAGTCTAATTACGGTGTTTGAAAAATATAGTACTGCCAAGAATATGTGACATGCTACTAAGGAGAAGTATGACATCACCTCAGACGTGAACATACAACTCCTACTACATATGTATAATTCATACAGTATGCAGGAAGGTGACAATGTCACCGAACACGTGAATAAAAGCTACTTCATGAACTAAAATTCCTAAAAAGCTACAAGTGGCAAGTATTATGAATAGTCTGCTGCCGTTGCAGGAAGAATGGACCCCCTAAATCTTGTTACATCTGTAGGAAGTATGGTCACTTCAAGGCCAATTGTCCCCAGGCAAGGAATAAGGGCAACTCTAAACGTCCAGAACAAGGAGGATCTGGGAAGCAAGAGTTCATTGGAGTTATTGAATGTAATGCTGCAACAACAGATGCTAAAGGCTGGTGGATTGACTCGGGTGCTACCTGACATATAGTAAAGACGAAGGAAGGAATTGTCAACTTTTAGGAACTTAAGAAAGGAGACCAAATGATATATACATGTGGAACAATACCTATCTGGATATAGAAGTTATTGATTCATACAAAATGGATCATGGGGACGGCATCAAGATCCTCATAGATGTGTTTTATTCACCTCACATAAGACGAAATTTGGTCTCTGTCCCGACTTAGATGAAGAAGGGTCTTGAAGTGAGATTTTACAACAATATGGTCTCTATTGGGAAAGACAAGAAGGTGTTTACCATGGGCAAGTTTATGCCCGGTCATGATTTATTCTGTCTTTCTGCTGTAAAATCTGATATTGAAAATGAAGATTGTGATTGAATTATTCATCGTGTCTCTTGGCTGATTATGATCTTTGGCATATGAGATTAGGTCATCATGGTAACAATAAAATTGACCAGTTAATCAAAATAGATTTATTACCGAAATTGACAAGCGTAAGAAAATTACCATGTGAACACTGTTTAACTGGAAAGATGGCCAGGAAATTATTCTCGGAAGATCAAAGAGCTAATAAATTGTTGGACTAAGTTCATTCTGACATTTATGTGCCTTTGAGCACAAAGCCACGTGGGAATAAGGAATATTTCATAACCTTTATAAATGATTATCCCAAGTATACTTTTGTGTATCTTTTAAACAGAAAGTCTGAAGCCTTTGAAAATTTTTAAAGATACAAGGCAGAAGTAGAAAGAAAACTTGGAAGGAACATAAAAGTGTTAAGAACTGATAGAGGTGGGGAATTCAGCTCAAAGGATTTTGAGGAATACTGTATCCAATATGGTATAAAGAAACATACTACTATGACATATACACCACAACAGAATGGTGTAGCTAAAAGGAAGAATATCATATTAAAGAATGCAGTGAGATATATGTTATCACATTCTGGTCTCTCCAAGGATTTTTGGGGAGAAGCCATATTGACTGCAAATTATGTTCTAAACAGAATTCCTATAAAATCAGTGAGAGGACACCATATGAGATATGGAATGGACGCAAACCCAATTTAAGTCATTTGAGAAAATGGGGTTGCATGGCACATGTTCTCAATCCATATCAGTTTAGAGACAAGCTGGATCTCAAAATCGTAAGATGTATATTCATAGGATATTCTGAAAAAAATCTAAAGGATACAGGTTCTTTCATGAAAATAAAGGAGTTATTGAAAGCAGAGATGCTACTTTTCTAGAGAATCTAGAGGAAAAGGAACAACTCCAAGAAATTGTGCCACCTTTGCTGGACTTAGATGATGTTCCTAATGATGACTTGGGCATAGTGGATGATGTACATCATCCAATTATGGAAGATGAACTTGTAAATGAGAATATACATATGGTCTATGCACTTTATGCTTCTTATGGCTGTTGTTCATAAAATTGAGGCAAATATGGTGAGTTTCTTGTGGGATAAGGCTGATGGGAATTATTTCCACGCATTGAGTTGGAATATAGTGTGCTCTCCTAAATTCACGGGTGGCCTATGGATTAGGGTGTCCATGATTGGTGTAAAGTGTGATTGGCTAAGCAGATTTAGATGATTTTAAATTATAAAGAGTCTCGTTCGTTGATCTGTTAGCCTAGTTAGCCCACTAATTAGGTCAAAAATTTAATTTTGATGATGCCAAACAAGTATTATGGCTACTAATATGGTTGTTGAGTGAATTTCAGGTCAAAATGAAGATAAACAGGGTTTGGCATGACCGTGCCAATTCAACACAGTCTTTGGAATGACCGTGCACTGTGCAGGGATGTTTCTGACGATCCCGCATGACCATGCCAAATTAACACAAGCTTTGGCATGACTATGCCACTGGCCCAGTCGCACAGAAACACCTAGTTGACTTGGTCAAATGGGAAAATTCGTAATTTCTGATGGGTCCAGGAGTTCAAGTCCAAGATGAAGTTTACTCTTGAAGAATTACGAGTTAAGGTAAAAACCTATGAAAGAGGGGCAATATAGGGATTTCACTTGGAGATTTAATTGTCCATATAAAAGAGAAGATGTCGGCCCCCTCTTTTATGATCATCTTGTCTAGCCGACCAAGTTATTTTGCTCCATCTCCCTTAAGAGAAATAGCCTTCTCTTAACGAATTTAGAGCTTGATCTAGAGAAGAAGGAGGAAAAAGAAGAAGACGACTCGATGAGAAAAGGCTATTTCTTTCTCTACAAAGCTCAGATTGACATGTAGTTTTTGCCGACACGATCAAAATCCTACGGTCTCCATTTTGGTGACTTTTATCTAATTTTTTTACTTTGTATTAGTTCAATTGGCATTATCTCTTGTCATGGATTGCATTATTGTATAGTCTCATACAGAGGCTATCATTGAGCGTTATTTTTGAACTGGTTATTGTATAAGTTTGATCATCACCTGCAAATGTGATCAGTTTTTCCTCTTGGTTTCAAAAGGGTTTAAATCCTTAGGGACATGTTAAAGTATTGATGTGTCCATATTTTCCATGTTTTTACCGCATGTTTTCATGGCACTTTCGCCATCCAAGGTTCAATTTTATATATATTATCACGCTTTTCACGATATATTCGATTTTCATATAGAATTGTGGATTTTCAGGAACTTTGGAGCGATTTGAATCAATTTTCGCACATGTACACATCCGAGTTATCCGGTGCACTTATGGCAAGGTTCGATAGGTGTTTGACAAGGTGGAGAAGACGATTGGAGGAGGATAAGAGAAGAAGAGAAGAGAAAGAGAGGAAGAAGGTCAAAAAGAAGCTTATGTGATGTTTTCCCAGACCACTCAGTCGAGTGCATCAGCACTCGACCGAGCTGACCTTTAACACAAAAGAGTTCCTTTAGGAGATGTGCACAAGTCACTTGACCGAGTAGAAACGTCACTCAGGCAGATCAACTCGGCTGACTTCAATTCCAATTCCTATTCGAAGTATGAGAGCACAGAAGTGGCTCGACCGAGCATTTCAACCGCTCGGCCGAGCTAAAGCCGGATCAAAACGAATATTTTCAACTTACTGTAGCTCGACCGAGTAGACCAGCGCTCGACCGAGTACTTCAACTACTCGACCGAGTGGAATTTATTTCAGAGCTGCGCTTTGAGCCTAAAGAAGCATCCCTTAGTGACTCGACTGAGCACGGGGATCACTCGACCGATCTGCTCGTAGATGAAGCTGAACAAAGAAGGGAGAAGTGGCTGACCGTGTCACCACTCGACCGAGCGGTGCCGCTACTCAACTGAGTAAGGCGTCGCATCCCAACTGAAAGGGGGCCCAAGAAGCCCTTTCTCCAGATTTTTGTGGGATACATCCCCATTGTATTTAAGCATAGTTTTTATCCTAGTTTTAGAGGAGGCTACTCAAATCTTATTTCTTAGAAGTTCTTAGTTTTTCTTAGAGAGTTCTTAAGACGTTGCTATTGTTTGAAGACAAAGTTGATCTTTTATTATTGTAATTTGCTTGGAATCTCTTGATCTTAATTTTCTGCGATTATTTGTTCGTCTTTAGCACTTTGGTAATGACCTCTCATCTCTCTATGCTTATTTCGATGTCTTTTATTGCAATCATGATTTCTATTGTTATTCTAAACGCTTTTTTGATATCGCTATGAAAATATTCAGCTTCGAGCTGAGTAAGCAGCTCAGTCGAGCAACATGGTCAAATTGGGGGCTTGATTTCCACTTTTTCACTAGATCGAGCAGTGTGCGCTGCTCGACCGAGCAACAACTTAAGTCGGAGGGCCCGCCCCTTTTAAATCACAGCAGAACAGACCGAACAGCCCTAGCTCGGTCGGCCCCATATATAACCGCCTGACCCCACCCCTAATTAATCCCCAATTCAAATCACAAAACACAGCCCGATCGAGCTCCCATCTCACAAGCCCTAATCTGCTCGACCCCTCACTCGATCGACCACCGCCATGCGTGCCGTTCGAGCACTGTCGCACCCCACTCGGTTCGACCCCTCCCCACATTCCATTCCATCCCTCCCTCTCCCCTCTCTCCCCACATCTGTAACGACTGGTTTTCATGTATCTGGATTTATTATATTATAGTATATGTTTTGGTGGATTTTCTCCTCGTGTGTGGTTTTCGTCTCCGTAACTTTCGTTTTCGATCGTTTCGTCGTGTTTTCTCGTTTCTTCCTTAGGATCGTCGATTTCGAAGTATGTCATTCGTGACGGGCTTTATAACGGTCGTATCTTACTGTTAGATCAAGCCTAGGAGTCTTAGGAATCGATCTCGGAGCTCCGCACTCCGTATCAGAACTTTTGGTGCTTATTAGCCGCTGTAAGAAGGGGCACCGACCGACTAGATGACGATCCAGTCGGTCGGCAATCCTTCTTGGACCGACTAGTTGGCTTTCTAAATTTCTCAGGAGTTACTGTTTATCGTTAGTCGGTCTAAGAACGTTGGTTGACCGACTAGGTTGCAAACTAGTCGGTCGGCAATGCTTCTTTAACCGACTAACACATCATCTAAATTTTAGTATCAGTACAGTTCATTCTTAGTCGGTCTAAGTTCATCTTTCGACCGACTAGTTGTTAAACTAGTCGGTCAGTAGTTGTTCATCGACCGACTAAATCTAAATCCTATTTTCGTTCAGAAGTTACTGTTTACACTTAGTCGGTCTGCGTTGGTCGACCGACCGACTAGTTGCCAAACTAGTCAGTCAGTGGTTGCTCTTTGACCGACTAATCTGTGTTAAAACCCTAATTTCTGGGCAGCCGCCAGCCCATCCTATTTAAACCCCTCCCAAACGTTTTCTTCTTCCTCCACTCGACCCAAAACCCTAGTTTCTCCCCCATTGAGCCACCTTCTTCCCCAAACCCTTATTCCTTCATTCCAAGCCCAAGATCCATCATCCAAACCATCCATCAACTCATTCTACCTCTCATCTTCCCCAAAATCTCATCAAATCCCCAAAATCCCCCCAAAACCCTAGTTCTCCAAACTTCTCCATTCGTTTCCAGATCTGGTCCCTAGGTTCTCCGGAGTGTTTCTTTCGCCTCCTCACGGTAAGAAATCGATCTCTTGATGTTTTCATAACCTATTTGTATTTTTATGAAACCCTAATGAAATGGATGTTGTTTTGATGATTGTTTCCCCTTAACAGCGATTTCCCCGTAGTTTAGCATCCGCGAGATGAACCTTCGTGATCGTCATCCCCGGTGCTAGGCAAGTGAAACTTGCCACTTAGGGTTAGGGCCATGTTTTAGGCCATCTTGCTTGTTGTAGGCATAAAAGAGGCTAGGCGACGAAATGATACTCGCCTAGGCGCAAATTGGGGAACTAGCTTGACAACGAAGCTAGTTCCGACATATATCATGTTGCACAATTACCATGTCATGTTTAAATTCCATTAACGGTACGCGAATTAATTGTCATGTCATTGCATTCTTTAAGTGATCCCGTGATTGCGTAGCATCGCTACAATACTTGTGTTCCTGGCTCGTGACCAGAAGCGAGCATAATGAGTTGCTAACCCCAACGCTCGATATTGAATTGTGAACTAAGAAACAAGCTCCCGTGCGGGGCAACCCTGGCTCACTTGCTGGGCTCATGTACAGGGACCCTGGCTTGTTTACGTGTGGGATGGGGTAAGGGTTAAGCGGCCATTCAACTGGGAGTCTGTCCGATCAGCAACTGCAGTTGTAAGGCGTAAACTCTGGGGTGGGGTAGTGTTTAGTGCCGATCGGCGTGAATGTTGTACCATTCAGCTGAAGGGCGTAAACATCTACAAACAACGTGAAACGTGAATAGTGAATTGATTGAGATTGTTAGTAGCTTGGCTACTCTTGTCTTGTACCGATAATTGTTCTCTTGTACTTATTGTTCACCATGTCGTACTTGTGCACTCATGTTATAACTGCCATGTCATGCATACTATAACTGCTAGGTTGCTAGTTGCCTTACTTCCAGTTTCCTTGCCCAAGTCTTTTAGACTTGCTGACATGTGCCCTTTTACTCTTTTGGGTGACACATGTTAGATCCTGAGCCTGAGTACCTTGTTGAGGACGAGGTGTTTGCTGACGCCGAGCCCGAGCTTGTGTTTGACGGGGAGTACGTGGACACTGGGGACCAGTCCTAGTGTCTTCGTTGTGTTTTCCTTTGTTTAGACTGATGTTTTGTTGTCGGTGCGTAGCACCTATACTGGTGACGTTGTTGCTTTTGTTGGCCTTGTTCTGGGCCTTAGACTCTTTCTTTTAGCCTGGTGGCTTTTCTGGATGTTGAACTTATTTTTCATGTTGGACAATTTGTGAGATATGAGATTTTATTTCAGTCTCTCCTTGTGTTGTTATTGTTGTTCCGTTGTGGTTACAGGGACCTGCTTATGTTTTATTGACGCTTATCGGGTTTGGGGCTTCACAGCCCCACTCTCGTGCGGACCTTTTCACGTCTCGCCTCCATTTTAGGGAAGCGGGGCGTGACAGGTTTTGTTGGTGGCCCATGCAGGTCCTTCTGTAACTGCGATTATCGGAATAGCGATAATAATATTAGAATGTCCAATAAACTAAGTTCGACGTCCGAGTCATAAGCTATGAGTCTAATCTGCTTCGTTTTCTGTGTCATTAGATGGCAGGAAGACGATTCACCCGTGGTGGGGGTAGTGGTGCGCTCCCTCATGATGAGGAGCCTGAGCGGGAACCCACCAACGGTGAGATGATGCGGATGATGCTCCAGATGATGCAAGTGCAGCAGGGCGTGCTCCTGCAAGTCCAGAATGCCCCACTTGCTCGAGCTGCCCGGGCTCTTCCGGATGCCCCTCGCTCTGAGCCGGGAGCGAAGCAATTTCGGGAGCTGGGTCCCGCATATTTTGATGGGTCTGAGGGTCCTCTGGCTGCCGATGAGTGGATTCGGAACATCGAGGACAATCTGAAGATGGCCAAGATCACCCCGGCTGGATGGGTTGATTTGGCGAAGAGGCAACTCAAGGATAATGCTCGGAACTGGTGGGATGCGGAAGAGAAGATGTTGGTGGAGCCGACAGCTTGGGCTACCTTTAAGTCCAGGTTTGATGAGGAATTCTTTCCGAAGGCTGCAAAGAAGGAGATGCTGCAGCGCTTCATTGATCTGAAGCAAGGGAGCTTGACGGTGGACCAGTACCACCAAGAGTTCACGAGGCTGAGTCGGTTCGCACAGAAGATGGTGCAGGATGCTGATGAGAGGGCTCAGAGGTTCCTGCAGGGACTTGCTTTGGAGCTCCAGAGTTTTGTGTCTTCCTCCGATCTGGACTCTTATTAGAAGGTTTTGGTCGCTGCCAGGAGGCAGGAGCTGAACCTGAGTCAGAGGAG
Source organism: Scilla litardierei (assembly GCA_030789695.1). Lineage (NCBI taxonomy): Eukaryota > Viridiplantae > Streptophyta > Magnoliopsida > Asparagales > Asparagaceae > Scilla > Scilla litardierei. The sequence goes on from CM061142.1 coordinate 67,982,786, forward strand.
GGGGTCTATTGTTGGTGTTGGGAAGAGGCCTATGGAGCAGGCCAGAGTGGTGGTTAGGCCTGGTTTCAAGCCTAATCAGCCAGCTCAGTTTAAGAGGCCAGGATGGCCTATTTTGAAGGCTTGCCATTTCTACGGCAAGCCTGGCCACATCAAGGAGCAGTGTCGGATGTTTTTGGGCCAGTGTCTGGTTTGTGGTGATGCTTCCCATGTCGCGAAGGATTGTCGGCATGCGGGTCCGCTGCGGAGGGCACCTGTTGCAGCACAGCCGTTGCAGCAGCGGGCGCCTGTTCCTGTTGGTCGTGGAGCAGCTCTTGTTCCACAGGGACAGGCTTTTTGGCAGGCTGTTCCACCGAGGAGGCAGGCTTTTCTGATGACCGCTGTGGAGAGCGAGGCTGTGGATGAGGTTATCGCAGGTAATCCTCAATCTAGCTGTTACTTTCCTAGCTGGTCTGATTGTTAGATTGTGTTGTTTGCTTGAACATGGTTGTTTGTTAGACTAGGGTTTGATTGTTAATTGCTTGTTAGGTGTGGTTTTGGTGTGCACATTTCCTGCACGAGTCCTCTTTGACTCTGGTGCATCGATGTGCATTATTTCTCGGAGCTTCGTGGAGAGGCATTCCTTGTCGACGTCCCCTCTTCCTAAGAGTTGGAATATCGTTATAGGGAATGGCGTGGTCTCGGTGCATCGTGGTTGCAAATCTTGCTCGTTGGTGGTCTGTGGACATGAGCTTTTCGCTGATTTCATTGTCCACGACATCATCAACTATGATGCAGTTCTTGGGATGGACTGGCTTGCGAGCTTCTATGCTACGATCGACTGTCGAAGGAAGAAGGTGGTGTTCGAGATTACCGGACATCCTGTATTCGAGTTCAGTCGTGGTAGCAGTTCGCTTGGTCCTGTCAGATTTCAGGCCAGGCCGGTGGAGGTTGTGGCTATGCGGATGGAGTTAGAGTGGCCAGCTGTGGTGCGTGATTTTGGCGACGTCTTCCCCGAGGAGATGTCTGGTTTGCCACCTGATCGAGCTTTAGAATTTTCTATCGATCTTATTCCAGGTGCGCAGCCGATTTCGAAGGCGCCGTATCGTATGACACCTGCAGAATTGGAAGAGTTGCGGAAGCAGCTGGATGAGCTTTTGCAGAAGGGTTATATCAATCCTAGTGTGTCTCCATGGGGAGCACCGGTGCTGCTAGTGAAGACGAAGGATGGTTCGCGTCGCATGTGCGTGGACTATCGGGAGTTGAATGCGGTGACCATTAAGAATAAATACCCGTTGCCTCGCATCGATGATATTTTTGATCAGCTTGGAGGTTCGAGGGTGTTTTCTAAATTGGATTTGAGGAGTGGTTACCATCAGTTGAAGGTGAAGAAGGGAGATGTTCCGAAGACAGCGTTCAGGACGAAGTATGGACACTATGAGTTTGTGGTTATGCCTTTCGACGTAACTAACGCGCCCGTAGTTTTCATGAATCTGATGAACCTGATTTTCTACGACTTTTTGGATAAGTTTGTTGTTATCTTTATTGACGACATTCTGATCTATTCGAAGTCGGAGGAAGAGCATGCCTCGCACTTGAGGACGGTATTGGAGATTTTGAGGAAGCATCGGTTGTATGCTAAGTTTTCGAAGTGTGAGTTTTGGCTGGATAGAGTTGCTTTTCTCGGGCATGTGGTGACTGGAGATGGTATTTCAGTGGATCCCGAGAAGATTAGGGCCATCAGGGAGTGGCCTGTTCCGTCGTCTGCGTCTGAGATCCGGAGTTTCCTTGGACTTGCTGGTTATTATCGGCGATTCATTAAGGACTTTTCTCGTATTGCTGAGCCGATGACCAGGTTGACGCGGAAGGATGTACCTTTTGTTTGGTCGGGTGATTGTGAGAATGCTTTTGGCGCTCTGAAGGAGAGGTTGACGACTGCCCCTATTCTTGTTGTGCCTGATCGCATCGGTGGATTTGAGATCTTTTGCGATGCTTCTGGCAAGGGTCTCGGTTGTGTGTTGCATCAGCATGGACATGTTGTGGCGTATGCGTCTCGTCAGCTTAAGGTTCATGAGAAGAATTACCCGACGCATGATTTGGAGTTGGCTGCCGTTGTGTTTGCTCTTAAGATTTGGAGGCACTTCCTGCTGAGTGAGAAAGTGAAGATTTTCACCGATCACAAAAGCTTGAAGTATATTTTTACTCAGAAGGAGCTCAACATGCGACAGCGTCGATGGTTGGAGCTTATGGCGGATTATGAGATTGATTTGCAGTTTCATCCTGGCAAGGTGAATGTGGTTCCTGATGCACTGAGTAGGCTTCCAGCGGTGATGATTTTGACCTCGCAGTGGAGATTGCAGCAGGATTTCTGCGAGTCTGGTGTTGAGATTGTCCTTCCTGGGGAGGATTCATCGTTGATGTACATGCAGGTACAGTCGACGATCGTGGATCGGATTAAGGCTGGCCAGGCTGAGGATCCGAAGCTGGTGAAGATTCGGGAGCAGGTGGAAGCCGGTCTGCGGACTGACTTTTTGATTCATGAGGATGGCTCGCTGAGGTTTGAAGCCGGGTTGTGTGTGCCAGCTGGGGATATTAGAGAGGAGTTGATGGTGGAGGCACACAGTTCGCCGTATTCTGTGCATCCTGGTGGCACCAAGATGTACCAGGATCTTCGTCTGAATTATTGGTGGCATGGTATGAAGAGGAGTGTGGCTCGGAGTGTAGCCAAGTGCTTGGTTTGCCAGCAAGTGAAGGCGGAGCATCAGCGTACGGCCGGGTTGCTACAACCGCTTCCGATTCCGGAGTGGAAGTGGCAACACATCACTATGGATTTCGTGACTGGACTACCTCGGAGTCCGAAGCAGAATGACGCGATTTGGGTGATCGTAGACCGATTGACCAAATCTGCGCACTTTATTCCGTTCCGAGTGGGACAGTCCACTGAGGCGCTAGCAAGGAGATATATGGAGGAGGTCGTGCGACTTCACGGAGTCCCCGTGAGTATCGTGTCTGACAGAGACACGAGGTTCACATCTCAGTTCTGGCAGAGTTTGCAGAAGAGTTTGGGTACGCGTCTGAGTTTCAGCACGGCGTACCATCTGCAGACGGATGGTCAGTCCGAGAGGACGATTCAGATTTTGGAAGACATGCTGAGGGCGTGCATGTTGGATTTCAAGGGTTCGTGGGAAGACCATCTTCATTTGGTGGAGTTTTCTTACAACAACAGCTTCCAGGCGAGTATTGGCATGGCGCCTTTCGTCGCCCTTTATGGGAGGAAATGTCGATCGCCATTGAGTTGGGATGACGTTGGTGATCGGGAGCTGTTGGGACCTGAGATGATCGTGGAGGCCGTGGATATCGTCAGGAATATTCGGGAGAGGTTGAGGATTGCTCAGGACCGTTTTAAGCATTGGGCGGATGCTAAACGTCGTCCTTTGGAGTTTCAGCCGGGCGACCATGTGTTCTTGAAGATTTCTCCGAATCGCGGAGTGATTCGTTTTGGGAAGCGAGGGAAGTTGAGCCCGCGATACATTGGACCGTTTGACATTTTGGAGAGGGTTGGCGAGGTAGCTTATCGCTTGGCCTTGCCGCCATCTTTGGAAGGAGTTCACAATGTTTTCCATGTGTCGCAGCTTCGTCGATACATTAGCGATCCATCTCACGCCGTGGATTTTTCGGAGATTACCGTTCGCCCCGATTTGACGTATGACCAGCATCCCGTGCAGATTCTGGACAGGCGTCAGAAATCGCTTCGGAGCAAGATTGTCAATCTTGTGAGGGTGATGTGGCGACACGGCTCACCTGGAGAGTCTACTTGGGAGAATGAGGATGAGATGCGAGAGCATTTCCCACTTTTGTTTCCAGACACGTGAGTGTTTGGAAATTCCGAGGACGGAATTTTTCTTAAGTTGGGGAGGATGTAACGACTGGTTTTCATGTATCTGGATTTATTATATTATAGTATATGTTTTGGTGGATTTTCTCCTCGTGTGTGGTTTTCGTCTCCGTAACTTTCGTTTTCGATCGTTTCGTCGTGTTTTCTCGTTTCTTCCTTAGGATCGTTGATTTCGAAGTATGTCATTCATGACGGGCTTCATAACGGTCGTATCTTACTGTTAGATCAAGCCTAGGAGTCTTAGGAATCGATCCCGGAGCTCCGCGCTCCGTATCGAAACTTTTGGTGCTTATTAGCCGGTGTAAGAAGGGGCACCGACCGACTAGATGACGATCCAGTCGGTCGGTAATCCTTCTTGGACCGACTAGTTGGCTTTCTAAATTTCTCAGGAGTTACTGTTTATCGTTAGTCGGTCTAAGAACGTTGGTTGACCGACTAGGTTGCAAACTAGTCGGTCGGCAATGCTTCTTTAACCGACTAACACATCATCTAAATTTTAGTATCAGTACAGTTCATTCTTAGTCGGTCTAAGTTCATCTTTCGACCGACTAGTTGTTAAACTAGTCGGTCAGTAGTTGTTCATCGACCGACTAAATCTAAATCCTATTTTCGTTCAGAAGTTACTGTTTACACTTAGTCGGTCTGCGTTGGTCGATCGACCGACTAGTTGCCAAACTAGTCGGTCAGTGGTTGCTCTTTGACCGACTAATCTGTGTTAAAACCCTAATTTCTGGGCAGCCGCCAGCCCATCCTATTTAAACCCCTCCCAAACGTTTTCTTCTTCCTCCACTCGACCCAAAACCCTAGTTTCTCCCCCATTGAGCCACCTTCTTCCCCAAACCCTTATTCCTTCATTCCAAGCCCAAGATACATCATCCAAACCATCCATCAACTCATTCTACCTTGTTGGATATTGGACTCCCCGGATTTGGTTTTGGATGATGAACAAACATAAATATAATATGAACTAACACTTTGTGAGCGCAGTTATGGAGATCGTCGCCAAATTTACATGAATATCAATTACGACGTCTCAAGACTTCTCAAAGCACGTGATCGTATGCCTAAAGCTTCGTTGAAGCTTATGGACCTATTTTGAAGTCATGAAGATTCGATTGAAGCTATTGAAGACGGTATCGTCAAGTTTAATTTATAGTCTTTAAGCTTCTTTCGTAGAATGTTAAGCCTTGAGTAGGTCTTACGTTTTAATTCTTCATAACGCTCATATCTTAGCTCTAGGATCTTAGTAGAAGTCCATACAATCCTTCCCGAAGCATCGCGCTTCGATTCACGACTTCTTGTGCATGTTAGTTGGTTCAAGAAGAAGAACTGACCGACTAGATGGTGATCTAGTCGGTCAGCCAAGCTTCTTTGACCGACTAGATGGTGATCTAGTCGGTCAGCCAAGCTTCTTTGACCGACTAGTTTCAGTCAGTTAATTCTTAGCTCTTTACTGTTTACAGTTAGTCGGTCTAAGTTGACTCACCGACCGACAGTTAGTCGGGCTTCAATAAGATATGCACATGTAAGAGTGCATATCAAATTTGGAACTCCCTCCTCATTCTACATGAAGGGACGAGTAGGGTAAGAGACTCTAAACTCGTAGTTGTAAACAAAGATTACGAAATGTTTCATATGCAACAGGGCGAGAAGATGAAGGAGTATTACGCTCGCTTCGTCGACATCATAAACGAGTTAGAGGCTCTCGGCAAATCCTACACCCAAAAGGAGAAGTGTTCGAAGCTTATCGAAGGACTTCCTTCTTCTTGGGAAAAGCATACCTTCGCCATCGAGGAAGGTAATGACATGAATAAGTACACCGTAGTTCAACTAATGGATACTTTAATGTCATACGAGGTACGCAAGGATAGCAAGCTCAAATTGCAGGAAAAGATGAAGTCCTATCTAAAGCAAGACGAGCCAAAGAAGAAGGCTATTGCTTTCAAGGCCGCTCCATCCACATCCACATCAACCGATGATGAAGACTCGGAAAACGAGTTGGACTTGGAGTCCATGGCTCTCATGGCCAAGAAGTTCAACCGTTTCTTCCGAAAAGGTAACTATAAGAACAAAGCTAAATTTGGTTCTTCTAACGCTTCTTCCTCTCCTTTGTGTTTCAAGTGCAATAAGCCAGGACACATGAAAGCGGAGTGTCCTCTCAACAAGCAAAAGGAGAAGTGGAAGGCGCCTAAATTCGATAAGTCCAAGAAGTACAAGAAAGGAAACACGAAGGGACTTGTCGGAGCAACATTCACCGACTTCGAGGATTCCTCAAGCGGAAATTCGGACGATGAGCAAGTGGAGCAAGCACACATGTGCTTCATGGCAAGAGAGGAGCATGATCAAGGATCCTCCTCTTCCGATGATAGTGATGACGAAGGCAACGATGAGGTAACTATGGATGATCTTAGGAATGCTAACTCTCAATTATGGTCAAAATACACTAAATTAGTAAATAGATATACTAAGGTAAAAGATGACCTAGTTAGGATTCAAACCTCGCCTAAGACTATCATCACCAACAACGACACCGTTGTTGAAGAGTTAAGAAATGAGATTATTAATCTCAAATCTAAACTTGAACATGTTAGCATTGATGATCCGGAAGAACATAGGATAGCAGATTTAACTTCTCAAAACTCGACTTTGAGTATTGAGAACGAGAATCTTAAATCTCGTGTTTATGTGCTCACATCGCAAGTATCCAACTTGGATACTTCTATGCGTTCTCTCAAACAGAAATATGAGAACACATTAGGCCGAATTAATAGATTCAATAAGGGTAAGGACCATTTGGATAAAATCCTAAGTGACTTACTTCCGGCCAATCACCACATTGGTTTGGGGTATATGATGGGATGTCCATCCAAATCGGCCACTACTTTTGTTAGGCCAACTTCCGGTGACTCTACGAGTGGTAGCAAACACTCTATTGGTAGTTCATCTACCAATGGTGCTTCCACCTCGTCCACACCCTCTTTCGGAAAGAAACCCACTTTGGGTGGACCTCCAAAGAAGGGGCATGATTATATGTACACCAATACCATGCCACGTAGGAACACACATCCTACTCCACCGGCTCACACATATGATGATTTTTATGCAACACATTCTCGGGCACGTGCACACCATGTGAGACACCCTCACGCACGTGTTCCCACACATGCATATGTTCACCCACAACATCATATGAATAATTCTCGTCGTGCACCATTCCATCATGTCCCTTATGCCTATCCACAACATGCATCACGTAGAAATCAACGTCGAATGCATGCACCCAATAGGATGAGGGCTCCCAAGATTTTCACAATTTGGAGCCCAAAGGACACAAGCATGGACGAAAAACAAATGTATATGAATGCTTATTTTTCGGATATTGTGCATAGTAGAAATTATGTGGGGAAGTCTAAGTCCAATTGGACTTGGCTTCCAAAGGTCTAATCTTTTGGACCCAATGACCTTGGGTACCATGATATGAAATTCTCTATCTTTAGGTACTCAAGGAAAAGAAAAAGAAAGGGAGCAACAAATTTAAATTTAGCTCCAAGGGAAATTGGATACTCGATAGCGGGTGTTCAAAACACATGACGGGTGACGCTAGTTTGCTCTCCGGAGTGGTTCCCATCGCAAATGGAAACCGCGTCGTATTTGGAGGCAACGAGAGCGGAACCATCATAGGTGTTGGTAAAGTGGGTAACCCATCTAAACCCTTAATTAGTGATGTTTATCTTGTTATTGGCTTAAATCATAATCTTATTTCAATAAGCCAACTTTGTGACAAAGGTTACAAAGTTAGCTTTGCGAAAGGATTGTGTCATATTTTAAGAAAAGATAATGATAAAGTATTATTTTCCGGCACTCGTCATAAAGATATTTATATTTTGGATCTTCCTAAGTCTTATGAACAATGTCTCGTTGCCAACACAAGTGAACAACACTTATGGCATCGACGCTTTGGACATGTGAACTTTGGAACACTTTATAAGCTTTCAAAATTAAATTCCATTAAAGGTTTTCCGAAGCTTGTTTTTGAAAAGAAAAGTTTTTGTGATTGTTGTCAACGTGGCAAGCTTCCTAAATCTTCATTTAAACCTAAGAAAAGCATTTCTACTAAACGGCCACTAGAGCTATTACATCTAGACTTATTTGGGCCAACTAGAGTTGCTTCCTTAGGAAATGCAAGATATGGACTTGTCATCGTAGATGATTATTCGAGATTTACATGGGTATTTTCATTATGTAATAAAAATGAACCTTTTGAAAACTTCACAATTTTTGTTAAGAAAGTACAAAATCTCTTAGGAACCACCATTGTCACTATTCGTAGTGATCATGGAGGTGAATTTGAGAATGAGTCTTTTGAGACATTTTGTGATGAAATTGGTATTACACACACCTTCTCTTTCCCTCGTGCACCTCCTCAAAATGGTGTAGTTGAGAGAAAGAATAGGACGCTAGTGGAGTGTGCTCGCACTATGCTTGATGATAGCCAACTTGGCCATCAATTTTGGGCGGAAGCGGTACACACCGCTTGCTATGTGTTTAATAGAATACTTTTGAGGCCCGGCACTAAACAAACTTGTTATGAATTGTTGTTTGGTAGGTTGCCTCAAGTTAAACATTTTCGTGTTTTTGGTTCGAAATGTTTTATTAAGAACACGTATGGTAGTTTGGACAAATTCGATCCAAGATCCGATGAGGGGATTTTTGTTGGATATTCTTCGCGTAGCAAAGCCTACCGGATATTCAACAAACGAACCTCAACGATCGAGGAGTCGCTTCATGTCTCTTTTAATGAAGGATTTGTTCCAACTAGAATTTCAAATGATAATGATTCTATGGATGTTTTATGTGATTCGTTTGATAATTCTAAGTCTAATAATTCTATTGATTCTATTGAGACTAACCCAACTAATGAAGTTGTTGAGAATGTTCCTAGTGACCAAGGTATTCCCAAACGGCTTCATACCATTCGTGACCATCCTCATGAGCAAGTCATTGGTAATATCTATGATAGTGTCAAGACGAGATCGCAAGTGAACTACTTCGCTCATTGTGCCTTTGCCTCCTCGATAGAGCCAAAGAATGTTAATGAAGCATGCGAAGATAGCGCTTGGATCTTAGCCATGGAGGAGGAGCTCATTCAATTCGAGAGGAATGAAGTTTGGGAGCTTGTTCCATTGCCATCGAAGAACCACACCGTCATAGGGACAAAGTGGATCTTCAAGAACAAAACCGACGAAAACCAAGTCGTCGTCCGGAACAAAGCTCGGTTAGTTGCTCAAGGCTATCGACAAGAGGAAGGTATTGATTTCGAAGAATTCTTCGCTCCGGTAGCTAGATTAGAATCAATTAGATTATTATTGTCTTTTGCATGCCATAATGATTTTAAATTATTTCAAATGGATGTTAAAAGTGCATTTTTAAATGGAAATGTCGTTGAGGAAGTTTACGTTTCTCAACCTCCGGGCTTCATAAATGAAAAATTTCCAAATCATGTTTTTAAACTAAAGAAAGCGCTTTACGGCTTAAGACAAGCTCCTCGAGCTTGGTATGATCGCCTAAAGAATTTTCTTTTGGATTTGAATTTTAAAATGGGAGAAGCCGATTCTACACTTTTTGTTAAGCATTCGAATAATGATATAATTTTAGTTCAAATTTATGTTGATGATATCATTTTTGGTGCTACTAACTTTGCTCTTTGCGAAGAGTTTTCTAATGTTATGAAGGAACAATTTGAGATGAGCCACATGGGTGAGCTCAAATATTTCTTAGGTCTCTAAATTCGCCAAATGGACGATGCAATCTTCATCCACCAAACAAAGTATACGGTGGAGTTGCTAAAGCAATTTGGAATGGAGAGTGCTTCCGGGAAAAAGACTCCAATGAGCACGACTACGCATCTTGACAAGGATACGGGCGGTAAGGATGTAGACATTCGTCTATATCGAGGTATGATAGGTAGTTTGCTTTATCTTACCACAAGTAGGCCCGATATTATGTTTGCCGTATGCGTATGTGCTCATTATCAGTCTCAACCTAAGGAGTCTCACTTAGTAGCGGTAAAACGTATTTTCCGTTATCTAAGTTATACACTTGATTTTGGATTACTTTATCCAAAATCTAGCACGTATGAGTTAATCTCATATAGTGATGCCGATTATGCAGGATGCAAATCCGACAGGAAAAGTACTAGTGGCACTTGCCATTTTACAGGAAATTCTCTTGTCTCTTGGTTTTCCAAGAAGCAAAATTCCGTATCACTTTCAACCACCGAGGCGGAATATATTGCCGCCGGTGTCGCGTGTGCTCAAGTTCTTTGGATGAGACACACACTTAAAGACTTTGGTATAAATTGTGATACTTGCCCTTTCATGGTTGTCAACCAAAGTGCAATATGTCTTTCAAAGAACCCGGTACACCATTCCCGTTCGAAACACATAGATGTCCGACACCACTTTTTAGATGATCATGTTGCTAAAAAGGACATCATTTTAGTGTACGTTGAAACCCAAAAGCAAATCGCCGATATTTTCACGAAACCCCTAAAGGAGGACTCCTTTGTGCGGTTGCGTCGAGAATTGGGGATTATGGGTGAATCCGAGATATAGGATTCATGTTTCATTCAATAATCTTGCATGCTATTATATTTCGAAATATTTCGTTCATGCTAGACTTATTGGATTTTTCGGGAATTTATGTGATATTTTGAATTTTTGCTCGAATTCATGTTTTGAATGTCGTATTTAAGATTTCGATGTTTAATGGGGTAGTTTAGATAATTATTGAGAGTTTTGCGATATATCGCCCAAGCGTATTGAGGAGAGAACTTGATTATCACTTTTTGGACTCTTTTAGTCGGTTTCAGTTCAACCACCAACCGACTAGATGCGCATCTAGTCGGTTAGTAGAAGAACTTAGACCGACTAACTTAAGCCTTTTGAGTTTCCTCTCCATTTTAACTCTTTAGTCGGTTCATGTTCAGTGACCGACCGACTAGATTGAGATCTAGTCGGTCATTAAATGAACGCAGACCGACTAAATCTTGTCAGTAAATCTTGGATTCAGCCACTGTTTGCAACTAGTCGGTTCAAGCTCATTGACCGACCGACTAGATCGTGATCTAGTCGGTCAGTGCTTGAACTGTGACCGACTAGTTGTGCCAGGGACTGTTTGGTCATTTGCGATCTCGACCGACTTAAACCAAGTTTAGTCGGTTTGTTTTCATTCTAATCGATCAAAACCCCTTCTCCCTCAGCTCAAAACCCCGATCTCTCTCGTGCCCATTCGACTTCCGATCGATCTCCGGCTGTTTTCCGGCCATCTCCGTCGATCTCCACCGTCGGCCACTCCTTCTAGGTGATTTCCTCTCCTTCTAGGGTTAGTTCGGTTTCTAGGGTTTCTAGGGTTTAATTCTTTTTCGGCTAGGGCTTACTTTTGATCTTCCTTGAGCCGTGTCTTGCTTCGACTATGGCAAGAACACGTATCCCGATCACTCCATCTAGCCCCTCGCCGATGACCGTAGATCAAAACCCTTCGGATCCCGAGCATCCAACCCCTCCGAAACGTCGAGCCAAGACCACCCAACCTTCATCATCTTCGCCTCCTCTCAAGAAGAAGAGGACGACGACCGCCAAGCCTAGAGGTCAACCCAAGCCCAAGCCTAAGCCCAAGACCAAAGATCTTGCCTCTCGTTCTTCATTCCATACTCCTACCGATTCCGATACGGAGTATAACCCTGAGACAGAGACTCATAGGGAACCCACTCCTCCTATCCATCCCGAGTCTAGCAGCCACCCTCGTACGTCTACCCGTAAGCCTAAGGGAAATGCTCCGATGCCGGTGGGCGGTGTCGATATTTCGTTGTGTCGCGACGACCCTATGTGTCTCGCGGCGTACAACCGTATCGAACATTGCCCGCTGCTTCTGGAGCATTTCGTCCAGTTTAGCGACTTCCTAGGGTTAGCTGATCTTCTCTCGTCGTCGGGTCTCCTCGATTACCTTCGATATGACCCGAAGGCGAATCCTCACCCCTACCCTAGATTAGTAAAGCTTTTCTATGCGAATAGGATCCGGGGTCAGTACGATGAGACCCACTCTGTTGAGACGACCGTTTTGGGGACTCCTATAGTCCTCACAGCGGAAATCTTAGGAGAGATTTTGGGTATCTCTTCGTCTGGTCTCCTCCCCTCTGATATCTCTGTTGACGATATTTCTTCCTTAGATCAGACCGTCCTCTCTGAGATTTTCCATCAGATCCCTCCTACCATGATTGGTGTGCCATCTAAATCTTTCAAGCCAAATGCATGGGTCCTAAACTTGATTCTGAAGTCGTGCTTGCTTCCCAAGTACGGCTCCTCATCTTTACCGTCCCAGCCCTTTCTGAAGCTTATCTATGCTATCTTTATGGGGAGCTCGATTAATTGGGCTCGCATTATACTCGATAAGATTGATTCTTTCGAGTGTATTCGCAAGTCCTCTAAATCGGCTCATATCCCATTTCCTTGCTTGTTGACCCTCGTGTTTCGTCACTTCCGTGTCACGTTGCTTCGTGACGATGAGCGTCCCCTTGGTCCTCCCCTGAACGCGACGGCCGTCAAGAAATCTCTTGCGGCGCTTCGTCACGTTCAGAGGACGACACCTTCAGCGTCTGCCCCTGCCTCTGCCAGTGCCTCTGCTGCTCCCTCTGCCACCCTGGATGATGTCGTACAGTTACTTCGTCGTCACGAGTCTCGCTTGGCTCGTACCGAGGAGGTAGTTTGCCGTATGGCTCGTCTGATGGGTGTTGAGCTTCCTCCTTCTGTGTCTGAGGATGAGGAGTTGGATGAGTTGGCTGAGGAGGATGTTGAGGAGCTTTGTCGTGCTACGACTCGTGCCCCCGAGGGCCCTTCTGGTACTGCTGCTGGTGCTTCCTCTTCCGGTGCTGCTGTTGCTGCTTCGTCTGCTGGTGCCCCCGAGAGCACACCTGTTGCCGCCACTCCTGTGGTGGATACTCCAACTGGTGCTCCTGAGGCCACTACGGTTGCTGCTCCAGAGGCTGCCACTTCTGCCGTCGCTCCTGCTGATCTTTCGGACGTTCCTGCTGATCCAGTCACCTCCTCTGCTCCTGCTGAGCCTGCAGTTGCTTCTGATCCTCCCGCTGCCTCTTGAGTTTCTTCGAGGCCTCTCCCGATACTCATTGGATGATCTATCTAGTTGTGAGAGATGTTGGGTAGGATAGTGTGGGTGGCTATGTATTTTGGGTCATTTTGATGTCTTTTTGATATTTTTGATGATGTGTTTGGATGTCTTTTGATGATGATGTATTTTTGTTGACACTCCGATATCTGTGATATGATGATGTATTTTTGTGCACCGATCAGTCGATCGATGTTTTGTATGTCGGTGATGTACTCTGCTTCATACTTTATATATATATATACATCGCAGTTGACATCTCATTCTATTGTGCAATTTATAATTCTTTATGTCTCTGATGTCTGATTTCGTCGCTCGACGACAATAACTTGGTTTAATAGAAATTTCTTCTATGACAACATAGAATTGTTTTCCATGCACTAAATTAACCAAGAATGTTGATATTGGAGAGTATATTCCATAACTCAATCCGTAATATTGATTTGAGTTTTGATGATTTCATTTTACGATTTTCGATTTTGGTTTCATTGACACGCCTTGATTTTATTCGTATTTTTTTTTCTCTTTGGTGTCATTTGAACCGTCGTCGTATTCTAGGACTCCTGTGCTTTTTTAATTTGCGGCCATTGTTGTTGTCGTTGTTATCCTCCCGCTCTTTTTGCTTATGCCAAAGGGGGAGAGATATAATAATAACGATGTGCCAAATGAAAATTTAAAGCATTTCTCCAAGAATCTAACTTGATGTGTTAGATTCAGGGGGAGTTAAGATATATAAATGGATTTTCAAATCCGATATTTCAATAACCTACGTTTGGTATTTCAATAATTCAATAATCGATTATCATTTAATATACTTCACTCGTCTGCTTGATGCGTATTATTTTTGTTTATATTGGAATTAACGTGTCATCAATGCAGGGGGAGTAAGTAAATTTCATTTGAATTATTATTTTTGATTATTATTTATGTTGGTTTGTCATCACCAAAAAGGGGGAGAATGTTGGATATTGGACTCCCCGGATTTGGTTTTGGATGATGAACAAACATAAATATAATATGAACTAACACTTTGTGAGCGCAGTTATGGAGATCGTCGCCAAATTCACATGAATATCAATTACGACGTCTCAAGACTTCTCAAAGTACGTGATCGTATGCCTAAAGCTTCGTTGAAGCTTATGGACCTATTTTGAAGTCATGAAGATTCGATTGAAGCTATTGAAGACGGTATCGTCAAGTTTAATTTATAGTCTTTAAGCTTCTTTCGTAGAATGTTAAGCCTTGAGTAGGTCTTACGTTTTAATTCTTCATAACGCTCATATCTTAGCTCTAGGATCTTAGTAGAAGTCCATACAATCCTTCCCGAAGCATCGCGCTTCGATTCGCGACTTCTTGTGCATGTTAGTTGGTTTAAGAAGAAGAACTGACCGACTAGATGGTGATCTAGTCGGTCAGCCAAGCTTCTTTGACCGACTAGTTTCAGTCAGTTAATTCTTAGCTCTTTACTGTTTACAGTTAGTCGGTCTAAGTTGACTCACCGACCGACTAGTTTGTGAATTAGTCGGTCAGTGATGCTTCTGTGACCGACTAGTTGAGCTTTCCCTGAACATGCACATTTGAACCTAAGCTACTGTTTATCATTAGTCGGTCTGTGTTCATTGATCGACCGACTAGTTGATGAACTAGTCGGTCAACTTTCCTTCTTAGACCGACTAGTTTAGTTTACTGTACATGCCAAATTTTTCACCATACTTACTGTTTATTGTTAGTCGGTCTATGTTCATTTGGTGACCGACTAGTTGGTGAATTAGTCGGTCAACATTTGTTCTTGGACCGACTAAGTCTAATTCTTCTCAGACTTCAGTTTTATCTGTTAGTCGGTCCACGTTGAGTAACCGACCGACTAGTTGTGAAACTAGTCGGTCAGCTACTCTTCTTAGACCGAATAGTTCCTTAGTCTGTACTTTGATCGTTTCTCAGTTTACTCATTAGTCGGTTTACGTTAATTGACCGACCGACTAGTTGATGAACTAGTCGGTCAGTGGTTGTTCTTGGACCGACTAGTTGGGTTCAGAAAAGAGCCGTTGGAGCATTTAATGACTCGAATTTATTTCTCTCTCTCCTCTATCCTATATATACTTGATGGGCTGCATTCATTGCTGCCAAGGCTGATATTATTGCAAGTTTAGAGATCAAGAGAATTCATTCCAAGCTCATTCAAAGCTCATTCATTCCATTCAATAATCTCTCCTCACTCTTACTTCCAAAGAGAGATTCATTGAGTGTGAAGCCTTCCAAGCCAAGTGCTTGATTCTAGGTCACCAACATCCCCAAAGCTCTCCATCGCTGATCTACATCTTGTAGCTAGGGTTTGGTGCCACTTCTTCCTCAAAATCATCCTTGCCCTAATTCGTAAGCAATACTCAAGGCATAGGTATTTTGTTCGGTAAGAAGTTTTCTTATTTCATTTCATATTTGATTTGTAAGTTTCACTCTCGGTTGTGAGAGTGTGGTTGTGATCCCGGGTTGTGGGAGTCACATATTACATTTTGTATGATTTGACTTGTGGAGGATTTTCACAAGTATTTCATAGTGGAAATCTTGAGTTAGGGTTTCTAACTCAAGTATCCGGAGGGGATCCGGGTGGTTGGGACGTAGGATCACCGGGAACAAGTCGGAGAAACTTGGGTGGATCCGAACCCAGTAACATCTCTTGTTAGCATTGTTAATTTTGTGTTGTCATTCAATTTAAGCTTCCGCAAATTGATTTGGTAGTTGTTTACATTATAATTAGGAATTATACTCCTTGTTATTTTTAAAGTACTATTCACCCCCCCCTCTAGTACTTGTGCAGTAGCTTGTAGGGCATTACATACCTCTCATCTTCCCCAAAATCTCATCAAATCCCCAAAATCCCCCAAAAACCCTAGTTCTCCAAACTTCTCCATTCGTTTCCAGATCTGGTCCCTAGTTTCTCCGGAGTGTTTCTTTCGCCTCCTCACGGTAAGAAATCGATCTCTTGATGTTTTCATAACCTATTTGTATTTTTATGAAACCCTAATGAAATGGATGTTGTTTTGATGATTGTTTCCCCTTAACAGCGATTTCCCCGTAGTTTAGCATCCGCGAGATGAACCTTCGTGATCGTCATCCCCGGTGCTAGGCAAGTGAAACTTGCCACTTAGGGTTAGGGCCATGTTTTAGGCCATCTTGCTTGTTGTAGGCATAAAAGAGGCTAGGCGACGAAATGATACTCGCCTAGGCGCAAATTGGGGAACTAGCTTGACAACGAAGCTAGTTCCGACATATATCATGTTGCACAATTACCATGTCATGTTTAAATTCCATTAACGGTACGCGAATTAATTGTCATGTCATTGCATTCTTTAAGTGATCCCGTGATTGCGTAGCATCGCTACAATACTTGTGTTCCTGGCTCGTGACCAGAAGCGAGCATAATGAGTTGCTAACCCCAACGCTCGATATTGAATTGTGAACTAAGAAACAAGCTCCCGTGCGGGGCAACCCTGGCTCACTTGCTGGGCTCATGTACAGGGACCCTGGCTTGTTTACGTGTGGGATGGGGTAAGGGTTAAGCGGCCATTCAACTGGGAGTCTGCCCGATCAGCAACTGCAGTTGTAAGGCGTAAACTCTGGGGTGGGGTAGTGTTTAGTGCCGATCGGCGTGAATGTTGTACCATTCAGCTGAAGGGCGTAAACATCTACAAACAACGTGAAACGTGAATAGTGAATTGATTGAGATTGTTAGTAGCTTGGCTACTCTTGTCTTGTACCGATAATTGTTCTCTTGTACTTATTGTTCACCATGTCGTACTTGTGCACTCATGTTATAACTGCCATGTCATGCATACTATAACTGCTAGGTTGCTAGTTGCCTTACTTCCAGTTTCCTTGCCCAAGTCTTTTAGACTTGCTGACATGTGCCCTTTTACTCTTTTGGGTGACACATGTTATATCCTGAGCCTGAGTACCTTGTTGAGGACGAGGTGTTTGCTGACGCCGAGCCCGAGCTTGTGTTTGACGGGGAGTACGTGGACACTGGGGACCAGTCCTAGTGTCTTCGTTGTGTTTTCCTTTGTTTAGACTGATGTTTTGTTGTCGGTGCGTAGCACCTATACTGGTGACGTTGTTGCTTTTGTTGGCCTTGTTCTGGGCCTTAGACTCTTTCTTTTAGCCTGGTGGCTTTTCTGGATGTTGAACTTATTTTTCATGTTGGACAATTTGTGAGATATGAGATTTTATTTCAGTCTCTCCTTGTGTTGTTATTGTTGTTCCGTTGTGGTTACAGGGACCTGCTTATGTTTTATTGACGCTTATCGGGTTTGGGGCTTCACAGCCCCACTCTCGTGCGGACATTTTCACGTCTCGCCTCCATTTTAGGGAAGCGGGGCGTGACAACATCTCTCTCTCTCTCATTCCTAATTTGAACACTAAAATCGATTAATTCCTAATTTTGAACCCTAAATCCTATTAATTTCTTTAATCTACTATTAATACTTCCTACCATCTAAGCAGTTACATTTGGAGCATTAGGAAGCCGCGCTTGAGTTTGGACTACGTTCGTCACTTGTGATAATCTTGGGGGAATATTCGCTTGGAGACTTCGCATTCACGTTGCCGCTTGCGACCGTCACGCTTCCCAGGATTTGGTACACTCGTTTCACTCTATACTTTATATCGCCATAACATGTGTTTACACCCGGTCGCACGTTACACACACGATGCCGCCTAGGACATGCGGTAGTAGGAAGCCTCCAGCGAAGAAGAGGAAAGCTGATGACTCCGGTGCTACTTCTTCTCGCCGAACACACCACCGACCATCTCCACCACCCTCACGCTCCCCATCCCCTACACCACTCGCACTAAAGGGACCACATGCTAGTACCGACATTCCCATTCTCACATCCGATCCACCACCCCCACCTCAGCCACCCCAGGGGACCCTAAAGACATATGACATTGTCTTCAGGAATGATGTACACCGCAAGAGATTCGCGATCGTTTCCAGTTGCCCCATCATCCCCACCAGATTCACTGACATCCCATCCCTTCAGAGTCTAGGGTTGCTTAAGGGTGTCAAGCACCTTTACCAGGCCATAGGTTGGGAGCACTTCTTGCATATGACCACCACCACCTATGTTCGCCTTACCTACGAGGCAATGAGATCCATAGTCTGGGTAGACCAGTGCATTAGGTTCAGACTCTTGGACCGTGATGTTGTCATCACCTACGCCATGATCTGAGCCTTCTTCAGCTTCCCACCCATCCCAGATCCTTCTCTGGCCTTTGCACCTGACACAGAGCTCCCATCATGGGGTTCCGAGAGTTTCTGGAGTTGGATAGCGGTCTACCACACTTCAACCCTAGCAGGGCAAAGTCCCCATCCAACATTTACCCCTGTTTGCACTTCGCTCAGCACCACCTCGCCATGACCATCTTCTCTAGGCTTGAGCTTGGCACCATCTTGCACCCTGAGTTAGTCCACCTTAGTGGGATGACTAGACCTATCTGTCGTGCAGACGATGGCACACTCCGACCCCACATCCTATCAGACACATCCTGTTGGCTGTGCAACCGCCTGGTTTCCACTTCCACCTCTACCACGGATATTTGTTGTGATGGTTTCTTCACTCTCTTTGCCATCATGCTTGTCCTTAACCTTCCTGTCGATCTCTTGACGGCCACCGGGCCCACCACACTGACCACCGATGTGCTTGCACGCATGCACATCATCAGGCCCCATGGTGAGCACCATTGGATATACCTTCTAGGCCCCCAGTATGAGCATCACATGGTCCTCCCATGCCCCGACATTACACGCATTGAGCCTATCCACTTAGACTGGCTTCTACCCGGCGTGCTCCCCAACCCACCCATTCACGTCCTGGAGCCCATATGACCACCTGTTGAGTACGGTGATGATGATTGGGAGCTTAGCTCTGAGGAGGACCATGAGAGAAAACCCACTCCTGTTGTGCCCTGCTAAGCTACTGCACACGTACTAGAGGGGGGGTGAATAGTACTTAAAATAATTAAGAGAGTTATTCCTAACTATTGTGCAATGAACAAACGACAATGCGGAATAAACAACAATCAAACAGAATTAAACATAAGCAAACAAAGCATGTAACGGGTTCGGATCCACCCAAGTCTCCCCGACTTGTTCCCGGTGATCCTACGTCCCAACCACCCGGATCCCCTCCGGATACTTGAGTTAGAAACCTCTAACCCAAGATTTAGCACTATGAAACTCTTGTGAAAAATCTTCATAAGACCAAATCATACGAATGACATGTGACTCCCACAACCCGGGATCACACCCTCTCTCACAACCGAGAGACACAATTCAAATAACGATTGAAATGAAATAAACACTTACCTACAAAATCCTATGCCTTGAGTAAACTTACCAAATATTAGGGCAAGAAGGATTTTGGGGAAGATGATGACACCAAGCCCTAGCTCCACCAAGATGGACATCAATAGGTGGCTAGGATGATGTTGGTGTCCTTGGATTCAAAGCCCTTGGCTTGAATGGCTCACAATGGAGAGAATCTCTCTTGAGGATATTGGCTCAAGGAGTGAAGGGAGAGATTCTTGTGAGAAACAGAGAGCTTGGAATTAGCTTGAGAAAACTCTTCTCTTAGGTCTGAAAATACTTGGATAATGGACCTCTTACTTTGCCTCAAACGAATCAAGTTTGTATTTATAGAGGCAAGGAAAATCGTGTTGGAAAAGTTCCCAACGGCTCTATTTTGAACCAGACTAGTCGGTCAAAGAAGGATCACTGACCGACTAGTTCATCAACTAGTCGGTCGGTGATACAACGTAGACCGACTAACGGTTGAACAGCCAAAAGGTCGAAGTACAGGCAATGACAACTAGTCGGTCTAAGAAGACTTGCCGACCGACTAGTTTCACAACTAGTCGGTCGGTGAATGTTCTTTGACCGACTAACAGTCGAAATAGAATAGGCTGACTTCAAGTTGACTTAGTCGGTTTAAGAACAAATGCTGACCGACTAGTTTCTCAACTAGTCGGTCGACAAACGTTCTTTGACCGACTAACTCGAAACAGTAGCTCAGGCTGAAAAAGACTGAACACAACTAGTCGGTCTGAGAAGGACTCCTGACCGACTAGATCATCATCTAGTCGGTCGGTGAACCTTCTTTGACCGACTAATTGATCAACATGGAATGAGCTGAATTTAGCAAGGCATCTAGTCGGTTCAAGTAGAGTTGCCGACCGACTAGATCGTCATCTAGTCAGTTGGTGACTCTTCTTGAACCAACTAACATGCACTAGAAGCCGAGGGAAGAAGCGATAGGCTTCGGGAAAGTTTCTAATGGCTTCTATGATAATCCTAGCTCTAAGATATGAGCGAAATGAAGATAATAATGTAAGTCCTACTCAAGGCTTAACATTCTAAACTATGAAGCTAGAAGACAATAAATAATACATTGACGAACCGTCTTCAAAGCTTCAATCTTCATTCTTCTTGACTTCAATATTGCTCCTTGAGCTTCAACGAAGCTTCAGGCACATGATCACGCGTATTAAGAAGTCTTGAGATGTCACTTTTGATGTACGTATTCTTTTGGCGACGATCTCCATAACTGTGCTCACAAACAGTTAGTATACGATATTTATGTTTGCTCATCATCCAAAACCAAATCCGGGGAATCAATACTCAACATTCTCCCCCTTTTTGGTGATGACAAACCAACATAAATAATAATCAATAATGATGATTCAATTGAAATTTATTTACTCCCCCCTGCATTGATGACACGTTAGTCTCGTATTTAAATATTAATCATACGCATCAAGCAGATGAGGGAAATATAAAATATGAACCAATTATTGACATATAGGATCTAAATCCATTTTTATATCTTCACTCCCCCTGAATCTAACATATCAAATTAGATTCACGGTAAATTGCGTTGAATTATCAATTAGCACATTGTCATTATTATATCTCTCCCCCTTTGGCATTAGCAAAAAGAGCGGGAGGAGATCAACGATAAAATCAATGGCTAACAAATAAAGCACGGGAGTCGAAGAATACGATCATGGTCCAAATGACACCAAAGTAAAATACCGAATGTAAAATAGCGAAGATACTCAAAGTGTGCCAACGTGACCATAGTCGAAAATCGAAAACCGAAATCATAAACCATCGGTGAAAATCGAAAAACGAAATCACCAAGCCATAGGCGAAAATCGAAATACGAAATCATCAAGCCATAGGCGAAAATCAAAATACGAAATCATCAAGCCATAGGCGAAAATCGAAATACGAAATCATCAAAACTCAAATCAAGTTCACTTATTGAGTTTTGGAACATACTCTCCAATCTCAACATTCTTAGTTAAATAGAGTGCATGGAAAACAATTCTATGTTTCCATAGAAAGAATTCTATTTAACCAACATAAAATCGTCGAACGACGAAATCAACATCAGAGACAAATACATCCAATGAGAATACCAAAAGTAGCAAATTGATACCAAAAGTAATATGCAAAAGTGTTATGCCAAAAATAGATAGAACATCATAGAATAATGGCATAAGCAATTCTAGCATACTAAAAGAAACAAAATGATACCAATCGTAATATAATCTACCAATGGATGCATTTAACACACATGGATACCAATGTAAATCAAAAGTAAGAATATACTTACAACATTAAGCTCCCCCTACTTTGGTGCATCACTTAAGCACCATCAACTCCATTTGAATGAAAGATCCTTTGCAAATCAATGAGTTGGTAGGGTTGGTACCCCATGGTGGATTTAACCTAGTAAACATCATTTTGGTATCCAAAAATCCTTTTGGATCCTATGGGTTAGGCAACAACCTTAATAAACTAAATTCAAATTATTGCAACCCATAATTAATATGAAAATTAAAAATAGACCAATACTTACCACAATTGCGTCGGTACCCATAAAATGAAATTAAACTAATGGTACCAAGCAATGAAGGGTCAAAGGAAACTAACCCTTCGGAAACCAAGTCCACGAGGACCTTGATTTCCCCACATAATCATCATTCAAAATAATATCATTAATATATGATCGCACATACAAATTCTTATTATGCATGCTTGTGTTCTTCGGACCCCAAATGGTGTATGTCTTGGGAGTCCTAATCCTATTGGAAACATGCATCCGTTGTTGATTTCTATGTGATGCATGCCGTGGATAGGCATAAGGAACATGATGCAAAGGTGCATGATGATAACTATTCATATGATAATGAGGATGAGCATATGAATGTGGAGGAACACGTGCATGAGTGTGTCTCACATGGTGTGCACGTGCTCGTGGATGCGGAGCATAGAAATCATCATATGTGCTAACATGTGGGGTAGGAAGTGTGTTCCTACGTGGCATGGTATACATGAAAGCATGACCCTTCTTTGGAGGTCCACCCAAAGTGGGTTTGTTTCCAAATGGGGGTGTGTTCCTAGCGGAAGCACCATCTGTAGTAGAACTACCCATGAAGTGTTTACTCCCACTAGAAGAAGCATCGGACGTTGGCCTTACAAAGGTGCCGGACGATTTGGATGAATCTCCCATCTTATACCCCAAACCAATGTGATGATTGGCCGGAGGTAAGTCATTTAGGATATTATCCAAATGTCCCTTTCCCTTATTGAATTCATGAATTCGGCCTAATGTGCACTCATACTTCTCGGTGAGAGAATGCAATGAAGCATCCAAGGTGGACACTTGCGATGCGAGTGCACAAACACGTGATTTGAGATTTTTATTCTCAATACTCAAAGTTGAGTTTTGAGACGTCAAATCCTCTATCACATGTTCATCCGAATCCTCGACATGAACATGCTCGAGTTGAGATTTGAGATGTTCAATCTCCTTTCTCAACCCTTCAACAACGGTGTTGTTGTTGACGATGATGGGTTTAGGCGAAGTTTTAAGACTATCTAGTTCATTCTTAGTCATAATAAATCTAGTAGCCAAATTAGAAAACTTATTCCAAAGTTGTTCGTTGGCTATTTTAAGTTCATCGTTCGTTACCTCATCGCCTTCATCCTCGCTTCCATCCTCGCTTTCATCGGAGGAAGTGTCTTGATCACGTTCCTCTTTTCCCATGAAGCACGTGTGTGCTTTCTCCACTCGTTCATCATCCGACTCTCCACTTGAGGAGTCCTCTTCGGAGTCGGTGAATGTGCCGACAAGTCCTTTCTTGTGCCTTCTCGCCTTGTCGTGCTTGGAAGCCTTCCACTTCTCCTTGTGTTTGTATAGAGGACAATCCGACTTGATATGTCCTGGCTTATTACATTTATAACACACAGGAGTAGAAGCATTAGTCGAAATAAATTTTGATTTATTCTTCAACTTACCTTGTCGGAAGAATCGGTTGAACTTCTTTGCCAAATCGGCCAAAGCTTCCATGTCCAACTCTTCTTCCGATTCTTCATCATCGGTAGATGGAGCGGCCTTGTATGCAATCGCCTTTTTCTTTGGCTCGTCTTGTTTCAAGTATGCTTTTATCTTCTCCTTCATCTTGATCTTACTTTCATTGCGTACCTCGTAAGACAACAAGGTACCCATTAATTGAACAACGGTATATTTATTCATATCGTTACCTTCCTCGATGGTGAAGGTACGCTTTTCCCAACAAGAGGGAAGTCCGTCAATAATCTTCGCGACTTTCTCCTTTTGAGTGTAGACCTTCCCAAGAGCTTCCAATTCGTTGGAAATGTCCACGAAGCGAGCATAGTAGTCCTTCATGGTTTCACCCTATTCCATGTGAAACAACTCAAACTCTTTATTAGCGACAACGAGTTTAGAATCTTTTACCGTGCTCGTTCCTTCGTGCAAGATGAGGAGTTGGTTCCATACTTGATATGCACTCTTACATGTGCATATCTTGTTGAAGTCTTCGGGCTCCAACGCACATTGCAAGGCATTCATCGCCTTGGCATTGCTTACCTCTGCGGCGACTTCCTGGTAGTCCACTTCGCGAAATCTTGTTCGGCGGGCTCGACATACTCCGTCAATGTGGCTCTCCAAAGTGAAGCGCTCCGGAGGAAGGTTTCCATCGGCATTTCCAGTACCCATAGTTGGTACCGTTGAAATGAGGAGGCCTGACAGAGGATTGCCCTTCAATAACAGAAGACGATCCGTGACGATCCTTGAAGACGTTGTAGTCGTTGTTTGTCATAGCTTTGACCTTGTAGCTTTAACCTTGGCTCTGATACCAATTGTTGTGCCCTGCTAAGCTACTGCACACGTACTAGAGGGGGGGTGAATAGTACTTAAAATAATTAAGAGAGTTATTCCTAATTATTGTGCAATGAACAAACGACAATGCGGAATAAACAACAATCAACAAGAATTAAACATACGCAAACAAAGCATGTAACGGGTTCGGATCCACCCAAGTCTCCCCAACTTGTTCCCGGTGATCCTACGTCCCAACCACCCGGATCCCCTCCGGATACTTGAGTTAGAAACCTCTAACCCAAGATTTAGCACTATGAAACTCTTGTGAAAAATCTTCACAAGACCAAATCATACGAATGACATGTGACTCCCACAACCCGGGATCACACCCTCTCTCACAACCGAGAGACACAATTCAAATAACGATTGAAATGAAATAAACACTTACCTACAAAATCCTATGCCTTGAGTAAACTTACCAAATATTAGGGCAAGAAGGATTTTGGGGAAGATGATGACACCAAGCCCTAGCTCCACCAAGATGGACATCAATAGGTGGCTAGGATGATGTTGGTGTCCTTGGATTCAAAGCCCTTGGCTTGAATGGCTCACAATGGAGAGAATCTCTCTTGAGGATATTGGCTCAAGGAGTGAAGGGAGAGATTCTTGTGAGAAAGAGAGAGCTTGGAATTAGCTTGAGAAAACTCTTCTCTTAGGTCTGAAAATACTTGGATAATGGACCTCTTACTTTGCCTCAAACGAATCAAGTTTGTATTTATAGAGGCAAGGAAAATCGTGTTGGAAAAGTTCCCAACGGCTCTATTTTGAACCAGACTAGTCGGTCAAAGAAGGATCACTGACCGACTAGTTCATCAACTAGTCGGTCGGTGATACAACGTAGACCGACTAATGGTTGAACAGCCAAAAGGTCGAAGTACAGGCAATGACAACTAGTCGGTCTAAGAAGACTTGCCGACCGACTAGTTTCACAACTAGTCGGTCGGTGAATGTTCTTTGACCGACTAACAGTCGAAATAGAATAGGCTGACTTCAAGTTGACTTAGTCGGTTTAAGAACAAATGCTGACCGACTAGTTTCTCAACTAGTCGGTCGACAAACGTTCTTTGACCGACTAACTCGAAACAGTAGCTCAGGCTGAAAAAGACTGAACACAACTAGTCGGTCTGAGAAGGACTCCTGACCGACTAGATCATCATCTAGTCGGTCGGTGAACCTTCTTTGACCGACTAATTGATCAACATGGAATGAGCTGAATTTAGCAAGGCATCTAGTCGGTTCAAGTAGAGTTGCCGACCGACTAGATCGTCATCTAGTCAGTTGGTGACTCTTCTTGAACCAACTAACATGCACTAGAAGCCGAGGGAAGAAGCGATAGGCTTCGGGAAAGTTTCTAATGGCTTCTATGATAATCCTAGCTCTAAGATATGAGCGAAATGAAGATAATAATGTAAGTCCTACTCAAGGCTTAACATTCTAAACTATGAAGCTAGAAGACAATAAATAATACATTGACGAACCGTCTTCAAAGCTTCAATCTTCATTCTTCTTGACTTCAATATTGCTCCTTGAGCTTCAACGAAGCTTCAGGCACATGATCACGTGTATTGAGAAGTCTTGAGATGTCGCTTTTGATGTACGTATTCTTTTGGCGACGATCTCCATAACTGCGCTCACAAACAGTTAGTATACGATATTTATGTTTGCTCATCATCCAAAACCAAATCCGGGGAATCAATACTCAACAACTCCTACCACTTCTGCACCTTTAGCGAGCACCTCTGTCCCCATTTCTGTCAGTGCTCCCACCACCACCACACCTTCCACCACTCCAGCTGAGAGTTCCGGGGTAGTCCACACTTCTACCCCCGGCATCATTGCACCACCATCATCACTGCTCGTATTTGAGGGTAATTCTGTATCTGTCGCTCCTGAGCCTACACTTGAGACCACCCATATTGAGCATGTCCCCGCCGAGCAGTCTGACACTGTTTTCCCTACCCCTACTATCTCTACACCTGTAGATTCCACCCCGATCACTCCTACCATTCCTGAGTCCACAGTCCCACTGTCGATACCAGCTTCTGGCAGCACTTCTGTCTCCACCGCTGCCATTTTTATGAGAGCATTATGGTATCTGTCACCATGTCTGTCGCCACAATGACTCTGCGTGCTGATACACACATTCTGACCTCTGCACCCGATCTCGCATCCGTCCCTGTACCATCTTCCGTTGAGATCCCACTAGGCCACCCTCTCCTGATTTCACAGTTAGACCTCGTGCATCACATGCATAAGTCCAGGTAGAGAGAGGTGCCCCAAGTGGTGCACATCAGCCACCGAGCTTCTACCACACTGGCACACGCTTGACAGCGGTAGAGTCCGAGATTGTTGGACAGAGGAGTGACTTTGCCACCTTCAGACAGATGGTCACTACCCACCTCCAGTCACAGTGGTGGGACACTCAAGAGATTCTAGAGATTCTGAGGACACGGGGTGCACCACCTGCTACACTTGCACCAGCACCTCCACTCACTCTAGCACCATTGGTCGACCATCCATCTTCTGGTCCACAGCAGCGGGACCCATCACCACCTCCAGAGAGTGGTGTCGCTACTTGATTTACATTTTTGCCCATGTTCTTCCCTCTCACTCTTTCTTGTGCCTACTTGTCCATACGGGGCCTAACACCGCATAGCTTGGGAAGAACCCATTTTCATCAATCTGCATATGCATCACCACATCATTTGCATGCTTGTTCATATTTTTGGTATTAGGACCATGCATTTGCATTCATTCATTTTTTTCTTCTTTTCCTTTTAGTTTTCGTATTTTTAGGATTTTTGTTTACCTACCCACCCAACCCTAGCATCATTCACTATCTTTCACGAGTGTTCTCAGCAGTGAGGACACTGATGTGTTTAGCTTGGGGGATGAGCGCTATGGGTTTTACTTATTTTTCTTTCACTTTGCATCATTTTTCGCTTTATTTTTCCACCCATTTTCCACCACATTTTTTTCTCTTTAGCATCATATTTCTCGTCTTTTGGTTTGTGTGCATGCTTGTTTTATTTTATTCCACTTTTTCTTTTCTTTCTTTTGCTAGATGAGTTCCTTATGATGACATCTCTTATTGCTTTTGTAGCCATCACGATGCTTATATTCCATGCCATGTTACGTAGAGTTATTTCATAATCTTACTATTTATAGGTGCTTACAAAATATATTTCTTTTGATGACTTCTCTAAGTGAATGCATGAAGCTTATTGAAACTGAACGTATGAAGTAGTGTTTGATATGCTCTCATTGGAAATGCACCAAGATTCGCGCATCATTGGCATATCTGAAGCATCGATTTTATATTCTTATTCGCATTCTTGTTGCATACCTGATATGATTGAAAACCTTACTGCTTGACTACACTGCTCGTTGAAATAAAAGAATATACATGCTTACATATAAGTTTAGTTGATGTATTATCTTACTAAACTGTTTGTGCACACTTTTGAGTGAACTGAGTGTTATATTAATTCTTTCTCCACATATATCTTTTATTCTCTACATGTCACTTGAGTTCACCTCCCAGAGCTACTTACACCGCATCCATTCCCAAAAATCCCATACAAAAGAAAAGCTTGCTCCAAAAAGTACAAAAAGCCAAAAAAAAGGAGCCAAAAATCAAAAATACAAATCCTATTGCTCCTACAAAAGTCCAAAAAAGCAAAAAAAATACAAAAGGGACAAAAGTTCAAAAATAAAAAGAAAAGAATAGAGAAAAAATCTTAGTTTCATTACTTGAAGCCACAAATATACTTGGAAAAACCAAGACAAAATTCCACAATTATTTCCTTTAGATGCGATGCCTCAAGTTAAGCTTGGGGGTTGAATTGTTTTGACCAAACGAGTGAGCATGACATTAGAGTGGAGTTGTGCACGAATGGGGAAGTTTGATAATACTGAAACTTAGCAAAAGAATTTAGCCATGGAGATTTCTTATGATTTGATATGAATGTGTGAATGTCTTGAGTCTAATTCCATTCTCTAGTGCATGCTTGGTATGAATTCTATATGCTTTGATTATAGATTTTGATTGAAAATTGCTGTCACGCCCCGCTTCCCAAAAATATGGAGGCGAAGCGTGAGAAGGTCCGCTCAGACTTGAAGCTACAAAGCTGCAAGTCCGATAAGCGTCAATCAAATTTAAAACTGCAGGTCCTTGCAACGCGAACGAAACAAAGATAATAATAATGAAATGAGACAAAAAGAGATATCTCAGAATATCCATAAAATAAGTTTCAACATCACAGAAAAAGCCACCAGGCTAGAAAGAAAAAAGTCTAAAGGCCCAACATGGCCAACAAGAATACAACGTACAAACAGAGGTGCCACACACCGGCAACTAACAACAAAACCTAAAACAAAAGAAAGCTCAGCAAAGTCACCAAAAAGGTCTCCGGTGTCCACAAAACTCCTCCTGGGCAATCATGGACTCAGTCTCAGCGTCAGCAAAACATCACATACACAGCAATGGTCTCCGGCTCAGGGTCTAACATGTGACACCCAAAAGAGCAAGGGGCACATGTCAGCAAGTCTACAAGAGACTTGTGCAAGGAAACTGAAAGTAGGCACAAGTAAAGCAACCTAGCAGTTCTAGCATGAATGCATTGACATGGCAGTTTAAGTATGAGTGCAACAAGTAAAGTAAAGTAAAGTAAGGTACGAGCATGGCATTTAAACATGGCATGGATGACAAGTTTTACAAGTAACACTCACTAGTACAAGACAAGTAAAGTAAGCACCTCATGCACAGAGATTCCGCCTTCTGGCTAGAGTGGCTGATTGGGCCACTCCTAAGCTCAGGTGACCGTTTATCCCTACCCATCCACGTGTATCGGGCATTGGCTTTTGACCAACACATGAAGCCCGCTTCTGGATCACGAGCCAGGAAGTGTTTTAACATGATGGCATAGGGGTGCACCTAGCCGGACAAGGAAACCGGGCATTGGCTTTTGACCAACACATGAGGCCCGTTCCCAGGTAGTAGTATTCAAGGAGTACAAGTACAAATATTGTAGCGTGTGCTACGAATGCACCAATCAACTTGGATGACATGTAGAATGCAATGCATGGCAGTTAAAAGTGCGTACAGTTAAGGAAAATAAACGTGACAGTTTAGTATGCATGATTGACAAGTTTAAAGAGTTGGATCTAGCTTCGTTGTCAAGCTAGATCCATTTAGGTGACGGATCTAGTTTCGTTGTCAAACTAGATCAAGTAGGCGTCTAGCCAGCTATCATTTCACTGACTAGTCTCTTTTACGCTAGGAACAAGGAAGTGGCCTAAAAACATGGCCCTACACAAGAGTTGGTAAGTTTCACTTGCCTGTAAGTACGACGTCTGAGAAACACCGTCCAAGAGAGTCCAAAATCACAATTATCCTACGTGCACAAGTCCACCGGCCTAAAGTCCATATTACTAATCTTGATTAGTGAATTTAAAACATTTAAAATACTTTAAAAAATACTAATTTTAGTCTTGCTTAGCATGCATTGGGTTTGGGGGTCCTAGGGGTGCAAAGCGTTACCTCAACACGACGCGAAAGCTACACCGGCGTCGGGTAGCGACGCCGGGGGTTGGAATAAGAGAACGCGCTCCAAGTCCTGATTCCAATATAGATTTCTCGCTGGAAAGTTCAGAGTATCAACCGCAGCAACGGTTCCAGATTCCAAAGCTAGCACGTGCGACGACGGGCTACGACGTGTCGCAACGTCGTACGCGGCAAATCGTCGGAGAGAAAGCACCTAGGTGGGGCCCACAGTAGTCCTAGGGACCTATGGGGGACCCACAATACATATGGAGAACTTGGGGGGCCCACGGTGGCAAGTGGTGCGACGGGTGCGGGGTTGCGACGTTTGCTCTCGGTCGGACACAGCCAAATTCGGGGGAATGGCTCGATCGGTGCGGGGGAACGGGCTTGTGCAGCAGCGGGGGTCGGTCGCAGCAGCGGTGCGGGGGCTTCCTTCGGTCGGTGCGGGGGAACGGGCCGGTCGGTGCGGGCAGACGAGCGTTGCAACGTTGCAACGTTGCAACGTTGCAGAGAGCGGGCGATGCGGGCGGGCGCCTCGGTCAGACACGGGGTGATGCGGGCGACAGAGCGGGCGACGGTGCGGAGCGGGGATGCGGGCGGGCGCCTCGGTCAGACCGAGGGCTCCTCTCGGTCGGAGCGGGAGGACGGGGCTGGCGGCAGCAGCGGGGTGCAGGCCAAGGCTTGGTGCAGGCTTGGCTATCGGTCGGAGCGGGCGAACGGAGGCCGTTTCTTCGGTCGGTGCGGGAGCTGTTCGTCGCAACGTTGCGACGAATCGTCGCAACGTTAAATTTGAGTTTTGGAAGTGGCTAGGGTTAATTTCTTGCGAAAATAGGTCTTCTTAGGGGTTGTTTATATAGTGTAGATGGGTTGACTTGGTCTAGGGCTAAATCTAATAGGATTAGAAGTTCAAAAATATTTAAAATTTGAATCTCAACTTCTCCAACTCACACAAGGATTTGATGCGGTCCAAATGAGCTGGAAATTGGCTCAAAAATTCTTTAATACGTTTAAAACTCAAATAAATTTTATTTGGCCGAAAATAATTTAAAAATTAATTATTAAAAATATTATAAACCTTGTTAAAAATATAAAAGTGGTCAAATAAACTCCAAAAATTATAAAATAAATATCGGGGTGATCGTGTTGACGAAAGTGAGCTAACTAAGAAGACGGATCTCAATTTTGACGTCAGACGACGAAACTAAAAATAGAAACGTCTCCCGTCAAAAGTGAAAATCGTCACGTCTCATCGAGTAAGGTTAAATTGTGGGAAAACGACTCGAGAAATGTCGTTCCAAGATAGTGCCACTATTTAATACTCTCAGAGACGTTCACAATGGCATATCACACAAAAGTGTTCACAAACAAATAAAGTCTAAAATAAACACGTGCACGGCCAAAAGCACGTGCACGAACAACGTACAACGAAAAGTGGTCGTTACATCCTCCCCACCTTAGAATAAAGTCCGTCCTCGGACTTTCTAATATAGCTAGTCGCCCTAGTAACTACCCCAATCCAGTCATATTATAATTCAAACCAGGTATAGTCATTACAAGTGCTTATATATGCACTAGATAGTCAAACATTAACGCTACCAATACGTATATATATATATATATATATATATATATATATATATATATATATATATATATATATATATATATATATATATATATATATTCACGTACGTCATACACTTATACCTATTATAGTCAGTCAATTTTATACATGTATTTCAATCATATATATAAGCATACATCCCTTATATAACTACTACTTACCTAGTACAAAACAATAGTTCAGATACTCGTATAAGTATGGTCTCATACTTAGCAAATACAATCATTGCTCTACGTATAGATAGCTACCTAGGCACAAACAACATGGGTATACTACCCTCTAATATTTCTTAGTACGCATCACATACCAAACACATCAATTCATGTAGTCACACCATACCATTATTAATCAAGTTTCACTATATCTAATGTATATTCACTACTACCATATTCTCACAATGTATAGTCATTCAAATGCATGCAAATAGTTCACCACGTATTCACATCACGTACGGTCCTATAACTGTATTTACGACACGCCACATATACCATAGTCATCAATACTAATAACTAAGCACATACTTACCCGTGCATGGTGCACACCCACGCACGCTAACTTCTCATTCACATATACCAATCATATCATTATATAACTAGCACATCTACACACCTAGTTTAGCTAGTACACATATGTTCACACAAGCAAGTCCTTAGTAAATAACTACACCACAAGACCAACACCTATGACTATATACTTAGTGTAGCGACCCACAATCATGTGCGTAGCACAACCAGGCACAAACACTCCTATCACTATACATACATCAAACATTGCTATATTCAACTACAAACATACATTCAATATACTTAGAGTATACCCACTCAAGCTTGAGTGAGACTCAATACACATATCAGAATATTCTATATACGTAACACGACATTCATACCTATACCAATACCACTCCAATATTTATACATCTACCAATACAACCATATACATACCTTAAGTCAATCACACTTAATATTTAGTCAGGTAATACTCACATAGTTCAGTCACTCTATATACCATAATAATAATACAGACATCAGCACACGTATAATTATAATACACTCCCTAATACGTACGCATTCGTCGTATGGTCACACACAGGTAACATATATATTCACACCATAGCCTACTACCTATAATTAGTATACTGACACATCTATACCTACATAGTTAAGATGTGCAATAGTCGTGTATACCTCATGGTATACACGCATACAACATCCCGTAAAAGCAAACAATACCAATCAAAATTATAACCCTATTACCATATGTATATCACTTATATACTCATGCAACGAAACATAACTATTTACGTCCAAGCACAATACATATCTACCTACGAGCACATACTCACACGTACTAACATATAGGTCACTCAATAGGCCTACTCACTTATCTATATGTACACCTATTATCATCACACCTAGCATACACATAGCTTTACCAATCATTTTATTTCAACCATTACAAGTATCTTTAACTACATACACCCATTAGATATTCCAACGCTAGCTCTTATATACACATGCATCCCTAGTATAGTATAGCTATCCACACAAAAATCTATAACTACTAACACACAACAACTTCATACTATCACGAATAACTCCGAGTGTATATACATGTCACGCAATAGGCAAGCATCAATATACTATGGGGGTATACTCATTCAAGCTCACGTACGTAACTTAGGTACATACACAACGACGACCTCACAAGGTCCAAGGGCCTACTAACAACTTAGAGTTGACACAGACATTGACGGGCACTTAAGCCTAAGCAATAGAGGGAGGTCGAAAGCGTGACGAGGGAAGGATCGATAAGCACGAGTTCAGATAGGACGAACACAAGGAGACAGCTTGGTTAGACGAAACATTGACCCAATGGCGATGTTTAGGTTGAGGGAAAAGGAGATGTAGTGACACTTATATAGGATGGAGAAAAGAAATAGTATAAGTAACATAAGCTAACATACACGAAATTTGAAAACTGTCGTACTTCAAAAGTTGAAATCCCCGGCTGAAAAGAAATATTTGGAGATCGATAAAACTAGTTGTTCAAAATAATTTTGAGTCGAACATTCATAATAAGAGAAAATGGTCTATTGGTTAAAAAAATCATTATAAAGGGAGTGAAATCATTTACACGAATATTAAGGACGTAGTTTAGAAAATTTTTATACGTCAGTAATTTAATATAATGTTGTCAAAAGTTTTTGAAAGTCAAAGAATGAAATCAAGTAACGGAAGAATGTAAACTCATGTTAAATGCTTTCAAAACTTTTAGGCTATGGAAAATTTAAAATAATCAATTTTGAAACTACTTTTAGAGAACCAGTGTTTGCCAAAAATTGAGAAACTGATTTACACAGGGTTCTTAATATACGAGCACAACAAGTCTGGTACGGATATAAAAATAATTGAAAGTATGTATGGTGCACGGAAAAATAATATTAACTTAGTAGTAGAATTACCGAAATCGATAGCAAAGCTTTAAAATCAAATCATGGGGGGTCTAAATCAGGAAGTGGTTATGAAAATAGTAATTTTGCAAAAATCTGAAGTAGCGAAAACGACGAGCAAAAACCAACTTGCTGAAAGCTGAAATTCCATGTGTCTTGAAAGTATGTTAAAGTAAACACGACGTATCATTCGTATAACACAAATAAGATGGAAAATTATAAATCGAATTGGGCAAAGCAAAAGTACGGTTCAGAATAGAATTAATATATGCAGGGACAACGCATTTACATAAGTACGAAAAATATAGGCTGGAAAAATATTATAAACTAGTGTTCAAAAATTCCGACAAAAGTTTTAAAATTTTAAATCAACGAAGGAGGATGAAGTATAAGTATATATACATTAAAATTTGGAACAAGGTTAAACTTCGGAAAGGAGGAAGTCGAAAAATACTTTCAGAAGATTCAAGATTTGTAATGGAGAGGTTCGAAAATTGACGACGATCGTCAAGCGGCGATCTCGTGAATCGAGGCAAGGAAAATGGTCGGATGATCGAAGCATACGTACACCTAGGATATGAATCAGGAGAATCTACGGGGAAACTCCTACGGTCGATCAACTAAAGACCAAGAACTAAGCGCTAAGACTTTCTAAGGAGTTAGACGGTAATGAAATGCGTTCAGCTTGGTCCGAAATCGATGAACCCAAATGAATGACTGAAGGAAATTCTAGAAGTCTAATATGGTCAGAGGTAGACAAAGACCACTAAGATAACTCTTACGACGATTAAATCAATTGCTGACAGAGAGTCTAACTAACAATCAGAGGCATCTAACTAGCAAGCACAAACGACTAACTAAGTCCTCTTATCACCTAGTGTTATAAGAAAACGACTAGACTCAGGGCTTATGACTCGGATGTTGCAACTTATTTAATGGACATTCCATTTTTATCGTTGTTCCGTTAATTCACATTTGCAAGACCGGACCTGCATGGGCCACCAACAAAACCTGTCACGCCCCGCTTCCCAAAAATATGGAGGCGAAGCGTGAGAAGGTCCGCTCAGACTTGAAGCTACAAAGATGCAAGTCCGATAAGCGTCAATCAAATTTAAAACTGCAGGTCCTTGCAACGCGAACGAAACAAAGATAATAATAATGAAATGAGACAAAAAGAGATATCTCAGAATATCCATAAAATAAGTTTCAACATCACAGAAAAAGCCACCAGGCTAGAAAGAAAAAAGTCTAAAGGCCCAACATGGCCAACAAGAATATAACGTACAAACAGAGGTGCCACGCACCGACAACTAACAACAAAACCTAAAACAAAAGGAAGCTCAGCAAAGTCACCAAAAAGGTCTCCGGTGTCCACAAAACTCCTCCTGGGCAATCATGGACTCAGTCTCAGTGTCAGCAAAACATCACGTACACAGCAACGGTCTCCGGCTCAGGGTCTAACATGTGACACCCAAAAGAGCAAGGGGCACATGTCAGCAAGTCTACAAGAGACTTGTGCAAGGAAACTGAAAGTAGGCACAAGTAAAGCAACCTAGCAGTTCTAGCATGAATGCATTGACATGGCAGTTTAAGTATGAGTGCAACAAGTAAAGTAAAGTAAAGTAAGGTACGAGCATGACATTTAAACATGGCATGGATGACAAGTTTTACAAGTAACACTCACTAGTACAAGACAAGTAAAGTAAGCACCTCGTGCATAGAGATTCCGCCTTCTGGCTAGAGTGGCTGATCGGGCCACTCCTAAGCTCAGGTGACCGTTTATCCCTACCCCTCCACGTGTATCGGGCAATGGCTTTTGACCAACACATGAGGCCCGCTTCTGGATCACGAGCCAGGAAGTGTTTTAACATGATGGCCTAGGGGTGCACCTAGCCGGACAAGGAAACCGGGCATTGGCTTTTGACCAACACATGAGGCCCGTTCCCAGGAAGTAGTATTCAAGGAGTACAAGTACAAATATTGTAGCGTGTGCTACGAATGCAACAATCAACTTGGATGACATGTAGAATGCAATGCATGGCAGTTAAAAGTGCGTACAGTTAAGAAAAGTAAACGTGACAGTTTAGTATGCATGATTGACAAGTTTAAAGAGTTGGATCTAGCTTCGTTGTCAAGCTAGATCCATTTAGGTGACGGATCTAGTTTCGTTGTCAAACTAGATCAAGTAGGCGTCTAGCCAGCTATCATTTCACTGACTAGTCTCTTTTACGCTAGGAACAAGGAAGTGGCCTAAAAACATGGCCCTACACAAGAGTTGGCAAGTTTCACTTGCCTGCAAGTACGACGTCTGAGAAACACCGTCCAAGAGAGTCCAAAATCACAATTATCCTACGTGCACAAGTCCACCGGCCTAAAGTCCATATTATTAATCTTGATTAGTGAATTTAAAACATTTAAAATACTTTAAAAAATACTGATTT
Source organism: Scilla litardierei (assembly GCA_030789695.1). Taxonomy (NCBI): domain Eukaryota; kingdom Viridiplantae; phylum Streptophyta; class Magnoliopsida; order Asparagales; family Asparagaceae; genus Scilla; species Scilla litardierei. The sequence continues at coordinate 68,019,142 of CM061142.1, forward strand.
TAGTCTTGCTTAGCATGCATTGGGTTTGGGGGTCCTAGGGGTGCAAAGCGTTACCTCAACACGACGCGAAAGCTACACCGGCGTCGGGTAGCGACGTCGGGAGTTGGAATAAGAGAACGCGCTCCAAGTCCTGATTCCAATATAGATTTCTCGCTGGAAAGTTCAGAGTATCAACCGGAGCAACGGTTCCAGATTCCAAAGCTAGCACGTGCGACGACGGGCTACGACGTGTCGCAACGTCGTACGCGGCAAATCGTCGGAGAGAAAGCACCTAGGTGGGGCCCACAGTAGTCCTAGGGACCTATGGGGGACCTACAATACCTCTGGAGAACTTGGGGGGCCCACGGTGGCAAGTGGTGCGACGGGTGCGGGGTTGCGACGTTTGCTCTCGGTCGGACACAGCCAAATGCAGGGGAACGGCTCGGTCGGTGCGGGGGAACAGGCTTGTGCAGCAGCGGGGGTCGGTCGCAGCAACGGTGCGGGGGCTTCCTTCGGTCGGTGCGGGGGAACGGGCCAGTCGGTGCGGGCGGACGAGCATTGCAACGTTGCAACGTTGCAACGGTGCGGAGAGCGGGTGATGCGGGCGGGCGCCTCGGTCAGACACGGGGTGATGCGGGCGACAGAGCGGGCGACGGTGCGGAGCGGGGATGCGGGCGAGCGCCTCGGTCAGACCGAGGGCTCCTCTCGGTCGGAGTAGGAGGATGGGGCTGGCGGCAGCAGCGGGGTGCAGGCCAAGGCTTGGTGCGGGCTTGGCTATCGGTCGGAGCGGGTGAACGGAGGCCGTTTCTTCGGTCGGTGCGGGAGCTGTTCGTCGCAACGTTGCGACGAATCGTCGCAACGTTAAATTTGAGTTTTGGAAGTGGCTAGGGTTAATTTCTTGCGAAAATAGATCTTCCTAGGGGTTGTTTATATAGTGTAGATGGGTTGACTTGGTCTAGGGCTAAATCTAATAGGATTAGAAGTTCAAAAATATTTAAAATTTGAATCTCAACTTCTCCAACTCACACAAGGATTTGATGCGGTCCAAATGAGCTGGAAATTGGCTCAAAAATTCTTTAATACGTTTAAAACTCAAATAAATTTTATTTGGCCGAAAATAATTTAAAAATTAATTATTAAAAATATTATAAACCTTGTTAAAAATATAAAAGTGGTCAAATAAACTCCAAAAATTATAAAATAAATATCGGGGTGATCGTGTTGACGAAAGTGAGCTAACTAAGAAGACGGATCTCAATTTTGACGTCGGATGACGAAACTAAAAATAGAAACGTCTCCCGTCAAAAGTGAAAATCGTCACGTCTCATCGAGTAAGGTTAAATTGTGGGAAAACGACTCGAGAAACGTTGTTCTAAGATAGTGCCACTATTTAATACTCTCAGAGACGTTCACAACGGCATATCACACAAAAGTGTTCACAAACAAATAAAGTCTAAAATAAACACGTGCACGGCCAAAAGCGCGTGCACGAACAACGTACAACGAAAAGTGGTCGTTACAATTGCATCGCCAATGTTTTGTATATTCAATACTATGAAATGCATGACGTAGATGTAAGTTGATTGTATGAGCTTTAGAGAAGCCCCTTTTGTTGATCTTGAGCTACAAGTACTATATTCATTTAAGATGTAAAATCTCTCGCTAGCATGTGATTCATTTTCTAAGTTGTCGTGGTGTGTGGCGAATGGCGTGAGATCTGAGCGAATAATCTAGCGACCCTCTCCTCTTTGCATTCTTTTTCGTTTTTCTTATTTTTACTCCCGGTGAGCTTCATATTCGTCTTCCTCGAGGACGAGTAAGAGGTAAGCTTGGGGGATTTTGATTTGTCCATATTTTCCAAGTTTTTACCACATGTTTTCATGGCATTTTCGCCATCCAAAGTTCACTTATATATATATTATTATGCTTTTCACGATATATTCGATATTCATATAGACTGTGGATTTTCAAGAACTTTGGAGCGATTTGGAGCAATTTTAGTAGACACATCTGAGTTATCTGGAGCACATATGGCGAGGTCCGATAGGTGTTCGACGAGGTGGATAAGAAGATTGGAGGAGGAGAAGAGAAGAAGAGAAGAGAAAGAGAGGAAGAAGCTCAAAGAAGAAGCTTATGTGTTGTTTTCCCCGACCACTCGGTCGAGTGCATCAGCACTCGACCGAGCTGACCTTCAACATAAAAGAGCTCCTTCAGCAGATGTTCACAAGTCACTCGACCGATTAGAAACGTCACTCGGTCAGATCAACTCGCCTGACTTCAATTCCAATTCATATTTGAAGTAGGAGAGCACAGAAGTGACTCGACCGAGCACTTCCGCCGCTCGGTCGAGCTGAAGCCCGATCATAACAAAGATTTTCAAATGCATCATCAACTTATTGTTGCTCGACCGATTAGACCAGCGCTCGACCGAGTACTTTAACTACTCGGCCGAGCTGAATTTATTTCAGAGCAGCGCTTTGAGCCTAAAGAAGCATCCCTGAGTGACTCGACCGAGCATGGCGATCACTCAATCGAGCAGCTCGCATATGAAGCTGAACCAAGAAAGGAGAAGCGACTGACCATGTCACCACTCGACCGAGCGGTGCCGCTACTCGACCGATTAGGGCACCGCAGCCCAACAGAAAGAGGGCCCAAGAGCCCTTTCTCCAGATTTTTGTGGGGTCCATTCCTATTGTATTTAAGCATAGTTTTTACCCTAGTTTTAGAGGAGGCTATTCATAATTTATTTCTTAGAAGTTCTTAGTTTTTCTTAGATAGTTCTTGAGTTGTCTGTATTGTTTGAAGACAAAGTTGATCTTTTTATTATTGTAATTTTCTTGGAATCCCTTGACCTTAATTCTCTGTGATTATTTGTTCGTCTTCAGCGCTTTGGTAACGATCTCTCATCTCTCTATGCTTATTTCGATGTCTTTTATTGCAATCATGCTTTCTATTGCTATTCTAAACACTTTTGTTGATATCGCTATGAATTTTGATGTGACGGCCCGTATTCATCGATACGACTATTTACATATTCACGTATTTTCATATTTTAAATGTATTTTAAAATGGTTGGTCAGGAGTTTTATATTAAAAATGATTTCAAAATTCTTTATAAAAAATATTTTGAAGCATTAAACTAGTTATGGTATATTTCAGTAAGTCCGAGTATCATCAAATGCCTCTAAATAATTTTAATAATATTTTATATTTAATTGTTACTGATTTAGCCGTATCAATTAATTTTCAATATAAACATTATCAAAACGATTTCAAGCTTCTACAGTATGATTCTATGGTCGATTAGTGCTCCCCATATTATTTTCGTATATTTCTGGAGTCAAATCGACATAGAACCCACAAACCTGCATTCCAAACATTTTGGCCCAAAACTCGTACCTCCGTAGCTCAAACGCTGAAATGGACTTCGTAATAGTGATACTCACGACGATACAAACCTGTGGTTGTGTTTTGGGAATTTTTCGAAGTCGTATGCGAAAACGGCGTAGTATTACGTCATTTTTACTAATTACAATCGCTAATGACGTTTTTACTATTACTAATTACCCAATTACTAGTTACTTTACCCCTAATCACTCCCCTAACCTACCCCCATTAACCCACCTCCCTAAGTTGGTCAGATCCAACTTTCTAGGATCTGAATTCATTACAATAATTAATATTTCTTAATAATTATTATAAACTAAATATTTTCTAAACTTCATATAATTTTCCCCACCCACAGGCAAACACATCACCCTCCTCTCTCCACTTCGACACACCCCCTCTCAACTCCCTCCTCCCATCTCCGACAGTGCCCCGACCAACACTGCCACCCCCGTCGCCCGGAACCCCGCATGCACCACCGCAGCCTCCGCCCGTCTGCAGTCTGCTCGAGCGCTGACATCCCCGTAGGCCACCCCCTCTCCACCCCCTCTCCCTGTTCAACTCCAACAGAAACCCACAGCTCCCCTCCTCCATCCAGCTACCACTCGTCGCCGCCGCCCATTGCTAGCGACCGTTCATCGTGCCTCCGCCTCCGCCAAGAACCGCCGTCTGCCTCCGCCCTGCACTCCCCCGCTCCGAGCTCGCCTCCTGCTGACGCCGCCGCCTCATGCTCCACTTCTGCCCACCGCCGAGTCACTGCCACCATCGGTCCCCGCCACCTCAGCTACCTCTCACATCGCCTTGGTCACTGCTGGCGATCGCCGAGCAGAAACAGTCCGCCCCCACGAGCGAAGGAGGTAAGAAGTAAGAACTCGTAGTTTTTTTAAATATACATATTTAAATATGTATATCTATACGTATATATGTATATACTTATAATATTTTGGGGGCTGATTTGTATTAAATTGATAATTAATTATGTAGGTCTCAGAAAAATACGAGGGAATGCCCAGAAAATCAGAAACGACAAAACGAACTCATTGGCACTGGTTTCATCGCTAAAAGGAAAGTATATCTCCCACAATGATTTTTTAAAGGTAAAACTCTATAAAACTAGTTTTGCTTTATAATTTATATCATGATATTTTCACTTACACTGACGTACGAGAAAAATATATGTTGTAGTACTAGTTAATACGGTCATTTGGACTCCTTGTTGGAAGAATTCCGACGTATGGTTTGTTTAGAGAAATATTTGAAAAATATAATGCAAAATCGTTTTCTTGTTTTTATTAGTTTTTGGGTCGTATAAATTAAGAATAATCCCCATTAATTATTTTAAGATCTTGAAAGATGTTTACTAGCCTTAGAAAAATATTTAAACTTATTTATCCTCATTTGCTTAGTCACAACCATTTTCAACGCTCGTTTCTTTAAATTATTGTGCATTTCAATACTTCGTATAATTACATAACTAAATCACAAAACTGTAAAATTGGTTGAGATTATTGAATAGATCACTGATGAGACATCGTACGCATTTATTATGATGCAAATAAACTGATTATACTGAATGGAAGATGGAACTTCAATATTTATGAATGGAAGATGGAACTTCAATATAAATGAATGGAAGATGGAACTTCAATATAAATAGATAGTACACGTACTTTTGACCCGACACTTGACTTGATATGTGTGATTGGGGTAGTCTATGATCAGAAGTGTACGGAGTGACTGGATGCACCCGACAGAATACCTCCAATACTTATGGAGGTTAGAGCTTGATCGTTGCCATATAGTGTCGGTGAGCAGCCCCTCGGATTTTCCCCCGTCACTGGGAGCATGTTGGTCATTTCCCGTACTCTTGGACATGGATTTATCACTAGAACAGATTGGTTGTTAAATATTTCTCTAACCTCTTCTTCTACAGGTTTCTAACAACATTGCAGACTTGTTATCAAATGTTAAATTGTTACAGGTTGCCAATATGATTGCAAATTGCTAGCAACTGATTAAATTGCTGCAGGTTGCAAATTGCTGCGAATGTTTAACTGCTATAACTCTCTTAATTAAACTTATTGCTTGCTTTTAAGCTCATCTTGGGTCATTTTAAATACTTTATCTTTCTTTTGCGGAATTACTTGCCGAGTAAACTTCGCTGACAGGCATTTCAATTGTTGTTTATGAAATGCCCGTCAGGTAATGAAAGTGATTTTGAAAAGGATATTCCAGTAGAGGTCAAGCCAACACTGGATGAGTACGTGGTTTACCTAACTTCAAAGGATTAGAACTATTGTACCTTCGCATCAGCATTTCCTATTTTAAAATGTAATTTGAGTGTTTGTTTGTATTGCCCATGCTAGGCCCAAAATGTATCTTAAATTCTGTACGCTAGATATGTAATAATGATGTTTAAGCTGCTTCTTAAATTTGCATGCAAGGACCTGCAGTTTACACAGATGCTTAGTGTGTTTAAACCAAAGATGAAGAAAATAAAAGAAAAGGAAAAAAAATTACTCCCCTTGTTTTAACGACACCGCAGACCCGCTCGCGTCCTCGCTCCCGGTAGAATAGGAAGCAGGGCGTGACATGTGAGTAGTCGTTTCTAGGGCTAATGGATTAGCCCCGAGGATCTTCGGATTTAGATGCAAAGTTAGGATTTTTTTACGTTGGTTTGGTATAAAAGGGATATGTTTTGGTTGATCCAGCCAAGTTTGTAGGAGATTTCATACAGGTTTGTGATCCACGGAAGTGGCATGCACCTTGGACGGGTATCCTATGAACTTAATTAGGCACACTAGTGAATTTAATTAGAGTTCGTGATCCACAGGAGTGGCACACACTTTGATGGTTTCCACCGACGTCCTTATTACTAATTGATGACCTACGGAAGTAGCATCAATGAGAGCCATCAAAACACAGATCGAATCTTTAACCCATGGTGGTGGCGTGAGTAGAGATTGAGAATAATTATCGTTCGTAATGCACTGATCGCGTGTAAAGCTATCTACGGTGGTGGAGCTAAGCACGAGATACGTTAGACGAGTGGCACAATGGTGGTTGGCCATGAGTTCTACATTTTAGATGCGACAGTCTCGCCCTAATAAAGCCAATTCGATGTAGAAATTGTAGCCTAGCATTGACATACGACGATCCTAGTGGTGACTCCTATTGCCCTAGTTTTTATTCTATTGTTAACCGAGATAGTGACATTCATGACAATCCTTCTGAGTACGCCAACTAGCATTGTTCAGAGACTTTGAATAGATCCAAGACTATTAAAGCATCTGCCTTCTTGTGGGTTCGACATTTTTCTATATTACAAAGCATTGACACCGTGCACTTGCGGTAAGTTTCCAGAGTTAAATTCAGAGCGCATCAAGTATATACGGCGAGCCTAGGTGGGGGAGCCAACTCCGTTAAAAATTTATGATTTGTGTGACTCTAATTTTATGCTTGATTTTTATTTGTGCTAAAACCCCTATTCACCCCCATATAGGCTTTTTCAATTGGTACCAGAGCTGGAATTCTTTTAGACTCAAAGTGTAGTGGAATTTCGATCATATGGCACAAATACCATACACGTATTCATATGACCCCCACAATCAAAAAGAAGGACAACCATATCTTAGATCACCCTTGTTGATGGTATGGGCTATAACTATTGGAAACAACGCATGTGTAACGCCCCGCTCCCCAGGATACCCGGGAAATACGAATTCGTCCCAGAGCAGCGGGTGTTACGAAGGAAGAATGGAAAGAAAATACAATTGAGTCACAGGTCCATTACGCACTACTGAGATAGTACATGTAATGTTCCCAAGAGACGTACACACATAACACAGAAATAACACAGAAACCACATAGAAACACTGAAAACAAGAACACTGACCTTATATACACTATCATCCATCATACATTATCACAGTTATACATCTTATACAATCACCACAACTCTCCCCAAACAACCCAAAAGTACATGGTCACTCACACTCATCTCACTACTCAACCCACATCAACTCAACTCCCACCACTCTAATTCCAACTCCAGCCACTCCTGCTGCCAACTTCAACTCCAACACCTGAAAAATAAGGAGGAGCACGTCAACGCGTACTCCTGTAGGATATTCAACTCCCACTAGTATGCCACTCCTAAATGTAACTACTAAGTGAACAAGTACCACAAGTGAAAGTGCGATAGGTACATGGCATGGCAATACATACTATATGTAAAAGGAGTAAAGGAAATAAGGCAATTAAGATCCATTACTACACTACAAGAGGTAAGTAAACTGCAAGGCAAAACTATAAAGAGCTACAACAGGAAAATAGGAACTACACATTGGAAAGTTGAAGCACTTAGGTATGTAATTAAATTTTGTTTGGAAACATGGGTGTGTCATTAAATATGAGGAACTGGACTCCACCCCAAGGTGGGGCAGTAAGGAGAACCCGCCAGTGATACATGAGCACTATTTCCTTAACGGGGCCTCTCACTCCACTCATTCCCTCACATCGGAGTGCGAGTGAGAAAAACTCCACAACATCACAACTCATCGTACCCGAAATTGAGTAAGGTACGGTAATCACCACAAGTACCCGAAACTGAGCAAGGTACATAGCACTATCACAAGTAGTCCAGTCTGTTGGAACTCCTGGTACACTAAATACACTAGAGGGGGTGAATAGTGTAAATCACAACGATATTGCAAAATTTAAAGGTTAATAAAAAATTGCAATAAGAGTGCGGAAATAAAAGATCACAATCTAGAATAATCCAAATGCAAACACAAGATTTTGATCCTGGTTCGGATCCTTGTGATCCTACGTCCAGTCCTCTACCCCTAGAGATTTGAATCCACTAAAACACTTGCTCCCAGCAAGTAATCAATATACAAAGATGCCAACACTCCCTGTGTTGCAAACTTCTACAATCTCTTCAACAAGAGATTCACCAAATAAAATAAAGAAAGATAATGAAACAATATCACCTATAGCCTTGATAAAATTGGAATTATAGCGCAAGGTTGGTGATGGAATTGTAGGGGTTTTGGCGGACCCTCAGAGCTCGGATCTGTGTCCGCCCTAAGTCGGACGGACCACAGGGGCATAAAGCGCAGCGGAAAAATAAAACTAAGCTAGCTAAACAATTTAGCTAGGCTCTGAGGGATCTCTGAGGGAGCCAGAACCTAGCCCGATCTATGCCAACTTAGGGTGGATCGACCACCCCAAGAGGGATCTATTCTACAGCGACAAAATTAAATCTACACTAAAATTGCTTAACTACATACCCAGAATCTTGGCCATGGAGCGGGCAAGATGTACCGCACCGTCTTCTGATGCTCCTCGTAGCCGAGCCGCCTTGACTCGATCTAGCCGAACCGCCTCGCACCCTCGAACCGATCTGCCCGAGCCGACTCCCGCCTCCGAGCCGATCACACGCGGTAGAAAGTTTCACTTGAGTAGACCCGCGTCTTAGACGTCTGGATCCGAATCCAGACCCCCTTCGTATTCTTGCTAGGACTACTCCGGAGAATAGGAAGAAGAGAGAGAGAGAATAGTTTAGTCGTAGATCGAGCTTGCTCTAAAATTCTGGAGCTAGTCGATCGAGGACTTGGTGCATCTTTCGATGAAGAGAGTGCACACCTATTTATATATGGAGTCGGCACTCCTTATTTCGTTGTGAGCAATGTGTGACTATTGCTAAATTAAAGAAAATTCAATTAAGCTAATTTGGCTTAATTTGAAGTTTAGTAAGCTTTTCATAAAAGTAAACTTCAATGAATTAATTCTCTTTACTCATTAAACTTTAGACACCAAACAAGATATCAATTCGAAGGGTTTCGAATGGTGAACGCGTAGGAACCAACGGCGATAAATTTCGACTTCGTTTGACCCCTCAAACAATTGCCCAAAGATGGGCAAAAAATCAATCTTCGTAGCCGTCATTTGGGGTTTCCAAAACCCTAAAATCACTTAAGTTGCGGGCGCGCCCGCTAGGCTTAGCAGGCGCGCCTGCCCAAGGCAAGAGGGGGCAGGCCGCCCGCCCGCTGCTGCAGCGGGTCGCACCCACTGTGCAGCCAGCGGGCCGCGCCCATTTGCCTTTGCGATTGGGCTTGTTAGCCCAGTGGGTCTAACCCACTTTGCCTTGGACTGTTTTCGCGTTTCTGGGCTCGTTTGAGCTCTGATTTGGACGCGGTTTGAACCTACTTTTAGACCGGGACGATCCCGTCATTCAGGTAACCCTTTCCAATATATTTGTTCCTACTAAATTTGTCGTAACTAATTTACGACATGTTTAATCTTTGTTTGCATCAAATGCAACGTTGTCCCTATTGCATTTACGACTTAAGTTCACAACTAGCTTTCTGAATATCAACTATTCAATATCATCAAATGAATCTCTCTTAATAAATCTTCCTATTACTAAGACACGAACGCTACTCGGTGTGAGACCCTACAGCCTGACCTTACTACAGGTTGGGGCTCGAGACCCCTAGACGACGGTCACCACGAGCAGTAGCTGTCGTCCCTATTTCAGAATCATCATATCGTGATCGATCCATTGACAAAAGCATCACTGGTTTTACCTTGGCTGTGTCATTGATGAATGCCGTTAGCTATAATCCCTTCGTCAAGACTGTGTTCCTGTTGGCCTAGGGTATAGTTTAATGTCAACCCTATTAGACAACATTGGTCAGTATACGGCGGTCTTTGTTGTATTCACGTTGTACTTCTTACAAAGTACCCATGCCTAGGATTAACACAAAGATCGTACTGAGACTGTGACACTAACTTCCCTTTAATGGAAGTAACGAATCCCATCTTAGTCATCTACTCGCCTCGAGAGCTTCGGGTGCAACCCAACCAAGATCTTTCAGCAGGCATAGCCTCGAAGCTAGATCATGGGTCTAAGCTACACCGTTCGCCCACAGGTTGGTACATATGACTTCAGGTCTTAAGGACCAGCTTACCTATCATCACCCTAGAGTTATTAAAGACAGTTTAGTTAAAGTTAACCATTTAACAACTCTAAGTTGGTCGTTCAGTGAACCCATTCTCCAATGAGCACATGTGTCTCGTCTCTGACTTCGCCAAGTTGAATGAATATGAGATCATCATTACCCTAAGGTAAGACAAAGACACAGTGGTCTATCGATGTGTTGATATCCAGTTTTCAACAATCTATGACCACGAACCGTTTAAGACTTACGTTTCTATTCCGCCGCTTACTACTCATAATCGAGATCTTATCTAGATACACAAGGACCTAACTATAAGTCCACGGACAATATCTAAGTATATTACTTCAAACGATTTCATACTTAGGATAATGAATACCATATACAGTATGAACAAGACGTATACTTAGGATAAATCACCTTATGGGCATATATCCTCCTACAGGAATCTCCAAGGTTCAAGATGTGAATTCTGGTAGAACACTCTTGGAAATTGGACTTCTCAAAGGGGCAGATTTTCTGCAGAGGTTCCCCTATGGAAATCTGAAAATTACACACTTTCTAGAGAGAGAAAGAAACTTTAAGAAAAGAGAAAGCGAAACAATTTTCGTGTATTTTAGGCCAGGGTCTGGGGGTCTATTTATAGTCCAAAAAGTTAGTTTTTGAATGTTGGACAACTGCCTAAATTTTCAAAAAATTCTGAGCCGGTTTTCCAAAAATTAGTCGACTAGTCAAAAGTATTAGTCGATTAACTAGTCTGCTAGACAAAAAATGGCTGTTGAAGTGTCCTTTGAAGGAGATCGGATTAAACTTCCAAAAACTGCCAAAAACAGCTAGAAACTGACAATATGAACGTTGGAAGATGGTTTATAACTGCCATTAAAAAATTAAAAAATTATTTAATCGAAATTAGTTATAATAACTGACGTTATAACTATTTGGAAAACTGTCTGGTAGACCAGGGAAATCTATTAGTCGACTAGGAAAGAAATTTTAAGAAAATTTCAGAAATTGATCATTATGAATGGAAAACATATTTTGACCAAAAATTATTTTGTTTTTCTTAATTAAATAAGAAAAAGTCTATTAGTTGACTAGGGGAAAGTGTTGGTCTGCTAATTTTTCTGCATTTTGGATTTTGAGGCTGAGTCCTAAAGAACTACGATAGGGTATTATCAAGGCTTTAACAATCTAAAGTTATGTAAAAAAAAGATAAAATTACATCATCTTTCTCAAGATATAAGAATACATTTCTTGAGCTTCATCGTGCATTTTGATGCTTTTTCTTGCAACGTAACTTTGATTATTGTCATATGTGAGAGTTTGAGCTTGGTAATCTGCATCCAAAGAGTTAGTATACACACACACACACACACACACACACACACACACACACATAAATGATTGTATCATCAAAAACTTTATGGGTAGAAACTTTGTGTTTCCAACATTCTCCCCCTTTTTTGATGATTACAATATATCTTAAGATAATATGAAATATATGTGTTTGTAACAAAATACTTGTAATTGTAAAGCTCCCCCTGAATATATGCTTGATAGAATGAATAATCAATATGCCAATATAAATGATTAATTCAATATCAATTAGCAAATGCATATATCATAAAAGATTAAATGTTGGTAAAAGAGAGCTTGAGAGCTTTTAGATCTTTGGGAATGTTAGTAAAATATGTATATATCTTTGGGAATGTTAGTAAAATATGTATATGTGTGTATATTAAATAATGTTTATATATGTCATTTCATATTTTATTTCATATTTTTCTCCACCTTTGAAATTATCAAAAATGGGAAGAAATGCAGCAAATTTGAGCAAATTAGTCGACTAATGAAAAGTTCTGGTCGACTAATTCAGTGCAGAATGCTGAAAACAGTGAAGAATATGAACTAAACCAAACTAAACTTCATTAATATAATAAAAGACATACAGAGATAATGTCGTACATATGATATCGAGTACTGATCACTCCATATTTTACACCTTTTTTCCGCATGTTTGCATGCCATTTAGATCGCTCAAATCACGCTTTTCACGATTTATCGACAATATTGCGATATTTTTCACGATTTGTTGTTTTTTTCGTATTTCAGGAGATTTGGAGCGATTTGGAGTGATCCCGAGATACACCTACTCCAGAGTGTCGCCGATGACTTCTCCGAGGGGTATCTTGCTATTGGAGAGGAGCGGAAGAAGAAAGAACATCGTAGGAGCGACGAGGAGGCAAAAACAAGCTGTTTGGGCATTTTTGGTGTCTCACTCGGTCGAGTGAAGGAGTCACTCGGCCGACCAGCGAGACCCCGCTCGGCCGACCAGATTGGACACGCTTCATGTGTGCACTCGGCCGAGCATCAGAAGCCACATCGGCCGAGTAACGGAACCCCGTCCGCCCGAGTGGCACTCAGACGACGCCCATCAAAAAGAGCCAACTTACTGTTTTTCGTCTGCCTGAGCTTCAGAAGACCCACTCGGCCGAGGGGAAATTGCCGACCGCCTGAGTATATAGAAGCCATCGGCCGAGTGACGACAACTCACTCGGCCGAGCGACGACCGAAGTGAAGACTCCCAAGACCCCAGACTTACTGGAAATTCTCAGGGTTTCTCACTCGGCCGAGCGACTTTTGTCACTCGGCCGAGTGAGCCGCGCTGCCTGTAGCGTAAATTGCGATTTTTCAGGCTGCGCAGGGGCATTTTGGTCACAGTTTTTTGGACGATTTTGGGGGGTATTTAACCCCAGTTTTTAACCTAGGTTAGATGGCTTTTTTCTTGGCTTTTTGCAGCTTTTTAGATAAAACTTTTTAGCTTTTGATTCTTGCTATTGGAGAGGAGAGAAAAGTTTATTTTTGTTGGATTCTTGGAGAACTCTATTGGTTAGTCGCTCTCTTCATTAAAAATCTCATTTTTATTGCTTATTTGAATATTGTGATGAATTCTTTTGTTATTTCAATTGTTTATTCTTACATTTGTGATATGAATTGTGAGTAGTCCTAACGTCTTGGGGCGTGGGGATGAACCCTACGAGCCCAATTTCCGATTTGTGATGATTTGGTAGAAATATTGCTAGAATTGCTATTAGGGTTAGTTTGGGATCGATATACTACGGATAGCTAGGTGTTCATATCGATTGGGATTTGCAAGAGATTGGATCCCAATTCGATAGGAAACCCTAGAAATCCGAATTGGGTTGAAATTGAGTTTCCGTAGTATCGGTTTGCAAGAGATTGGACCGATACTAGGGTTCTCGGTTGCAATTCCATACCGATACCCGTTTGCAAGAGATTGGACGGGTAGGAACTATCCCAACCTAGGTCGTGGCGCGAGTTTGCACGAGAGTGGGATCGGGACGCGATTGAACGATGATGTTGATCCTAATGCTAGCTTGCCTAGGCTAGGGTTTGCAAGAGATTGGACCCAAACCTAGGATAGCTATAGACCGGCAACAGCGCGAGAGCATGAGCTAGGTTTTACATTCAGTTGCAACTAGTTCATCCGAAATTCTACCCTAGCAATCGTGATACCAATGAATCACATTGACGAGATACGGTGAGTAGCGGGGATTCCCCATTCCCTAGGCGTCTTTATTTGATTTTATATCTCCATACTTTGTCTGACGATTGTGACAGGATCGCCAAAAGGCAAATTCCCTCTTTTCTGTTCCTATAGCCAGGTTGTTCGGAGCATGCACTGTCATTCGTCCTCCCTGTGTTCGATAACCCGCTCGCCGCTACACCGTGCGCTTGCGGTAAAACTACACGGTCGCCCTTTTGGGTTACATTCCGGAGCGATCAAGTTTTTGGCGCCGTTGCCGGGGAGGCGATAGTGTTTGATCTTATCACCCTAGCTATTTCTTCTTTCTGTTTTATTTCTTTATTTTTTATCTAACCCTTCCACTGTGCTAATCATTTCCTTGAAACTCTGTTTTCCCATTGCATGTACACGAGATCAACGGCGGACCCTGAAGCTATATTATTTGATCCCGAGATTGAACGTACTGTGCAGAGAATTAGAGCGGAGAGGAGACAAGATCCGGAAGGGAGGTTTATGACCAACCCAGAAACTGCGGAACAATTGGCGGCAAGAATGGCGAGGATCATTTCCATTCGCGATATGCTTCGGCCTAAGACCTCTTCTATGACCTCGTCCATTGCCATGCCGGAGTTGGCGGCTGAGAAGAATTTTGAGCTGAAGACTGGACTAGTGGTTCTGATGTAGCAGGATCCATTTCATGGGAACACCCATGAAAATCCCCACTACCACATCCAGCTATTTTTGTCGAAGTGCGCCACATTTCAGATGACGGGGGTCTCCATCGATGCCATCAGACTGCGCCTCTTCCCCTTCACATTAAAGGATAAAGCTCTTTATTGGTTGAGGACGCAAGCTGACGGAGTCTTTACCACATGGGACGAGTTGGCGAGCGCGTTCATTGACAAGTTCTATCCGCCATCCAAGACGGTAAAGATTAGGAGTGCTCTCATGTCCTTCAAGCAAGGACCCCAAGAGACACTCTACGAGGCTTGGTAGCGCTTCAAAGATTTGCAGCATCAATGCCCCCACCATAGCATCGAAGATTGGGAGCTAGTCCATAGCTTCTACAATGGTCTCCAACCGGGGACCAAGCAGATTATTGATGCCGCGGCAAATGGTTCCATCCTATCGAAGACTCCCGACGAAGCTACGACCCTAATTGAGGAGATGGCCTCAAACAATCAACAATGGGGCGACGAGCGAGGACACTCTTCGTCCTCCTTGAAGCCATCTAGCATCTATGAGGCAAAGGCCGTAGCGGAGCTGACAAACAAGTTTGATTCTCTCCACAAGGTAGTGGAGAGACTGGAGAAGTATATTACGGAGCCCCAAGGACCCCCTTCCACATCCGCACCAACAAATCAAATGTGTGATTGGTAAGACCAATCCCAAGCTATGTATTCGGGAGGAGAACAAGGAGAGGGATCTTTGGAGCAAGTTCAATACGTCGCGGGGAACCAAGGATATTGGGCCAATCCGGCCACTAGAAACCATCCCGGTTTCTCCTATGCCAACAATGAAGGAGCTTTGAACCCGCCGCAACAACTACCTCAACAAGCTCGACCACAACAACAACAACAACAACAACACTATCCACCGAGGGGGCCTCCACAACAAAATTTTCCACCAACGCAACAAGTTGGACCCTATAGGCCGCCCGGATACAATCAAGGGTGGAGAAATGCAAACCCTCCACAAGCTCAACAACGTTCCGACTTTGAAGCTAGAGTGGAGGAGTTCATGGCCGAGCAGAAAAAGACCAACGCCACCTTGAAGGCGGGCCAAGATTCCCTTGCAACCGTTGTAGCCCAAATCTAGGAGCAATTGGTGTTGCTCAATCGAAATACTCAACAATTGCCGGCTCAACCCGAGCAAAACCCACGGGGCTCCACCGGCCACATCAATGATGTGGTTGCAGTTACAACTAGAGGCGGGAAGGATACCACTCCCGTCATGATTCCAACCGAGGAACCCGTGGAGGAGAATGTAGAGCCAATTGAGCCGGTCGTTGAAGTTGAGAAGGAGAAAGAGCCGCAAGAAAAAGAAAAGTCTAGAGCGGAGCAATTGATTGAAGAGAGACGTTTTATGTCACCGATCCCATTCCCTCAGAGGCTTGCTAGAGCAAAAATGGAGAAACGGCTAGCAAAGTTTCTCGAGTATTTAAGAGGGGTAAGCCTCAACATTCCTTTCCTCGACGCCATCGTTGAAATCCCGACATACGCCAAGTTCCTAAAAGACTTGATTACGGGAAGAAAGAGGAAGGAGAAAATCATGCTCACCGAGGAGGGCTCTTGGTTCACCAAGAGAGAGAAGGAGCCGGCTAAATTCAAAGACCCGGGGAGTTTTCAAATTCCTTGCACCTTGGGCAGCGTCCCTCTACAAAAGGCGTTGGTGGACTTAGGGGCTAGTGTTAGCCTCATGCCTCTCTCTATGTTCCTAAGGCTAAATACCGGCACAAAGTTGAAGCCTACCGACATACGGATACAACTAACCGATGGTCGGATCACAAGGCCAGTAGGGATCGCAGAGGACATCCCGCTACAAGTCCCGGGGGGCATATGTTTGCCATGTGACTTCGTGATCATGGATGTCAAGGAGGAGGGAGACACGTCGCTAATACTTGGACGCCCGTTCCTCGCCACCGCCGGTGTCATTGTCGACGTACGTGAAGGAACTCTAACATTGAATGTCGACAACATCGAGGTGGAGCTTCATATTCCCTAGGCAATGAAACACATGCCTTATCACGAGGAGCTGGACTATATGGACCTCCTTGATGAGGTTATTGAGGAGGCGATCCCCCATTCGATCGACGCTCTATTCAAGGAAGATTTTGAGGAAGGGCCGGATTGGGCCAAGAAGAAAAGATGGAGCATTCCCCCGACCTCTCCACCGAAGTTGATGAAGGCAACGCTGATGTCGCAAGGATTCGAGAGCTCTGCAAGCTCTCAAAATTGAAGTCTCCGAAGAAAGCTCCGCCGATACGGAAATCGGTGTCACTGGTGAAGCCGAGGATCGGAGCAAGCACTAGCTTGGGGGAGCCACCCCCCAACACTACCCGAGACGAGAGATCACCGAGGGAGAACACGCCGCCGCAACTTCCGAATCCAAGCGTTCTCCCCGGAAAATTTGACGGGTGCATCTCATATGCACCCAATATCCCGCATTGAATTGAAAATCAAAGGGGGTCGAGCTCACGACCTTAAACGAGCGCTTGTTGGGAGACAACCCGACGGTTATCGCTTTATTTTTACTTTTCCTTTATTTTTGTTTTAGAAATTATTAGTGTTTTGAGTCGTTCGCCCAAAAATTTCGTGATAACGGGTCCTATTTTTCTTTGACAGGAGAGGAGAACGAGGTACCTATCATTAGGAGGATGAACAAGGCGACGAGGAGCGCTCCAGGAAGGCGCTCGATGCTTAGGAGGAAGATGAAATCGACTGGAGGAAGAAAAACAGAGTTTAGAGCCCAAACGAAGCCAAACAACAGAAAACAGGGTTCACTCGGCCGAGTATACTAGTCACTCGGCCAAGCACATAAGTTCGTCCGCTCGAGCGGCTCACGAACGAGGGAAGTCTGCTGTACCCAACTCTCTGTTTCTTTTCTTGATTTCAGTATAATTGCTACTCGGCCGAGTATATATATTCACTCGGCCGAGTAAAACTGATACGCTCCTAGGGCGAGTCTTGCCGAGTAGCTTGAGCCACTCGGCCGAATGGACTTACTCCACTCGACCGAGGGTGGCAAGGCCACTCGGCCGAATCGTAAGCGGGGAGGAATTTTTTAAAATATTTCCGTTGAGTTCACTCGGCCGAGCGACTTAGTCACTCGGCTGAGTCGTAACTTTTCCTATAAAAGGGCGAGCGGACGGCGCGTTTTTCGAAACGAGCAAACCCCCGAAACACCTGACCCCTCATCTCCCTCGCTCGCTGCCCTTCCTCACTCGCCCGACCTCGCACCCCGCCGCCGCGCTCGGCCGACCACCGCCGGCCGACCGCTCCTCCGCCTCGCCCGAGTCGCCGCTGGCGACCACCTCATCGGCCGAGCTCCGGTACCTTGATTTCTTGCCTATTTCTCCCCTTTTGCGTATTTATCGACGATCCATGTGTCTAACGAACCCCAAACCCAAATTAAATTCAATTTCTATCTATTATACCCCCAACCCCCCATACGTTTTGAATATTACACGCTAATCTCTTCGTTTGATGCGCATGTTATATTGGGGAGCTTAGGGGAGCCCAGGGGAGCTTCCGGGGATTGTTTTGGGCTACGTGGAGGCGTCGTCTTCGCACGCTTCCATTACTTTGCTCTCGCGATGTGTCGCGGTATACTCTTTCCTTTATTTTACGCACGCCGCATTTTTATTGCTTTTGGTGAGCACCCGGGGCCCACATGCCGTCCCGGACACGGCCACTGTCGAGGAGAGCTTCCGCCAAGCGGAAGCGGTCGGATGAGCCCGGCCCCTCCCACGAGGTGGAGGACTCTCCTCCGCCTACACCACCACACCCCGTTCACCCCGCACAGCCTGCAGAGCCCATTCACCCCGCACAGCCACTCCCTGCCGTCCCACAGCCACCACCACCGCCACCGGCTCCACTTATCGGGCCGCTGGGGATTACGTTCCGAGACGACGCACACCGCGTCGTCTTCGAGCGCATTTCCCAGCGCTCGATTGTACCCTCCAGGTTCGCACACCTTGCAGACCTAGGACGCCTGGGGGTACTCGAGGGGATGCTCACGTTGTATGACAACGTGGGTTGGCGAGATTTCTTCCAGGTGTCGGCGGACACGTTCGTCCGTCCGACACTTGAGGTGCTTAGTTCTATCGCCCAGACCGACGAGGGATGCTCGTTTAGGTTCATGGACCGAGAGTGCCAGGTCACTCTCAGTATGATGAGAGCTTTCTTTTCATGGCCCGATGTCCCCCGGGGCCGACCGTGGTTACGCCCCCACTCACATTCCCCCACCTTCCTTCGATTCCAGCGCTTTCTGGGCCCGGATCACAGGTCTACCTGATGCCTTCGACCCTAGTAGGGCCAAGGCCTCGGCCATCGTCCACCCTTGCCTCCACATAGCTCAGCGCCTTATGGCGACTACCTTTTTGGCGAGATATGAGCCGGGGACGATGTCCACACCGGAGCTTTACATGCTCTACGCGATGACGCGCCCCAGAGCTCTATCTAGGGAGGGTGACGAGTTGGTCCCCGCCGTCGTGATTGATATCGCGAGCTGGTTTTTGGATCGCATCATCGTATCGGTGGGCGCTCGCTCACCGATATGCTGTGGCGGTCTGATCACCTTGCTCGCCCTGATGACCGGTGAGGACTTTCCAGATGACCTGCGACGAGCCCCGGGCCCCACTTCACTGTCCATAGATGTCATGGCCCGGATGAAGATGCTTCGTCCGCATGGTCAGCGGCACTGGGTTTGGTTGCACGGTCCATTCGGTGCAGATTACATGATCCTTCCGAGCCCAGCTCGGACACAGATAGCACCAACACAGGTGGACTGGCTTCCGGCGATGGATCTCCTGATCCCCGCCGCCTATGTGCTTGAGGCCGAGGAGGCTGAGCAGGCTGAGCAGGCCCACGCTGCACACGCTGCACCCGCTGACCCCGCTGCTCCTGCCGACCCCGTGGCCCCTCAGCAGCCCGATATTTCTACTGCTCCTGACACCTCTGTCCACACTTCTGTCGGTGTCGGGAGTACACTCGCTGAGCCCACCTCCACTACCACCACAGTTGGCCCCCTGTCCGTTGAGCCCGTTTCCTCCGCCCTACCCGAGCGCCCACCGACTATAGTTGAGAGCGGAGAGCCCTCTTTTGCTGCCGTCGTGGAGACCGTGGTTTCCACCTCTGCCTCCACCACAGCCGTTTTTTCTGAGAGTGTCGTGGCGTCTGTCCACACGTCTGTGTCACCGACCTCTCTGGCCGCCTCGTCGCCACTTTTATACTCCACTTCCGTTGCTGCTGCCTCCACTTCTTACCAGCCTGCGCCCCAGCCTCGCACTGAGGCTAGGCCCACATTTGTGAGCACAGCACCTTTCCTCCACATGCCTGCTGAGCCCATCACCTACGCCACCCGAGTACGCCAGCCCCGTCCTGCACAGCACAGACAGGTGCGTCCCGTTGCACCACCTTCCCCCGACACTGTACTTCAGATCATTCATGCTCTCGAGGGGGCGGTGAGTGGCCTCAGAGGTGACCTTAGGACCCTGTCCGCCACCGTCACCGATATGGCTCGCCGCTTCGACCTACTTCCGCACATTCACTATTGCCTCACCCAGGTTCTCGAGCGGCTTCCTCGCGTGCCCATACCCACCCAGCAGGTACCCACCCCCATTACCACACACACCCAGCCTGCTTCCACACCCACACCCGCTCAGCAGCATGTTCCCCAGCCACCACCACCTCCTCCTCCTCCTCAGGACGGAGACGGCGTGGCACCACCCTCTTAGGCACCCTTGATGCCATTGATCCTTTTTGCCGTCGGGCTGCCCGTCTCTGCTGGGTCCTGTTGATTTTTGCCCACCACCCCCCCTCCCCTCACTGTTTTTGAGTCCACATTTTGTTCACATCTTTATATATCATTTTTGGGAGAGAGGGAGAGTTTTTAGTGTCACACTTTTATATCTGTATCACTCCTATATCTGCATGCATCATGTCCGCATCATATTTTTCGTTTCATTATTTTATTTTCTTTTTCCTCATGCATGCATCCTCACCTTCCCCTCCCATTACACGTCTCTCGGTGTGCCACACTTCGCACATTGAGGACACTGTGCACTTTAGCTTGGGGGAGTGAGTTCTCACGCTTTTCGATTTACCACCTTTATTTTTAGTTTTTTCACGCCATCTTCCGCATTTGCACTCATTTTCATCACTTTCTCTTTTATTCTACCATGCATCACGTTTTTCTTATTTTCTTTGTGTGCTGCATTGTGTTTAGCTTTATTTTCCATCTTTATCTTTATTTCTTTTTCATCTCATGCTAGAGATGACTTTTCTGTGATGATGATGACGTGGAGTTAGCTTTCTCTATATGCATGCTATATTTGTCATGTCTTAGATTTTATTTCTGATATCATATGCTGTGATTTGCCTTGCATTTAGAGATAGTAGCTCACACTTTTTCAGCATGAAAATGGATGAAATTTTATTATTAGCTGAGTCTGAATATTCATATGTATGCTATCGCAGAAAACACACCAAGATTCACGCATTGAATGCTTATATATGGAGTACCGTTTTCTTTTCCTATATCACTTCTATATGCATGATTTATACATTTCACTTCAGGATGATTGAATGATGTTAGCTATGATAAATCTGGATTAGTTTAGCTTTTTTGTGATCAAAACCGAGTAGATTAGATTACCCTGCTGAAGTTGTCGTGCACGTCTTATAGAGTGAACTGAGAGACATATTTATTTCTTTCTCCACATATCTTGAACATCAATTCTCTATTTTAAAATCATTGGTGAATCTCCCCTTAGCGATCCTATTATATGGCATTTCCCCCGCTATTAAATCCTAGCTCCAAATTTCCCAAAACCAAAGAAAGAAAAAGAAAAAATCTTGTATATCCTTATTTCTCTTTGAGTTGGGATCATTGTGTATATATGCTATTATTAAGAAAAAAAAAGTAAATAAAAAAAACAGAAAAAGAAAAGAAAAAAAGGGAAAGAGAGAAAAGAATCTCAATAAACGATCTCATCTCATGTTCTCTCTTTCTTCTCTCTTTTTGTTTTTATTACTCTTGGAGCTTCATAAAAATGGGGATGTAAATATTGTTTTTTATGCCACCACGCTTATAGATAAGCTTGGGGGAGGGAATCCAATGATGTGTGAGAGAGTGACTACTTGACGGTGCACGACAACCTAGGCTAAGTAATATTCTATACTCGGTGAGATCGTTTTAGCCTCACGAAATCCAGAAATCTATGCCTAGCACTCATTTCATGAAATCCACACTTTTCTATTCTTTCTATTCTATTGTGTGATATTCTTATACTCCTCTTAGAAAGCGTTCAATTGAAAAGTGTATGATCTGCGATATTGTATACCGCTTTAAATGATTCAGACGATGTTAATTCTAAAATCATTCCGTTTTTCATGCTATATCAATGTTCTTGGGTTTTCTATCTCTATTTGCACCATTATACTATGAAGTCGAAATAAAATTCTTTGACATGTGTTTTACATTCGGTGCATGCTATATGAGTAAGCAAAACCCACGTCCTGAGAAAATGATCTAGCAGCTTCCCTCTTCGCTTTCTTCTTTCTTCTTCGTTTTTCATTTTTTCGTTTTTCGTCGTTTTCTTTTTCGGAATCCACCGGGTTCGCCTTTTACTTATCTTCCTCGAGGACGAGTAAGAGGTAATCTTGGGGGATTTTGATCACTCCATATTTTACACCTTTTTTCCGCATGTTTGCATGTCATTTAGATCGCTCAAATCACGCTTTTCACGATTTATCGACAATATTGCGATACTTTTCACGATTTGTTGTTTTTGTTGTATTTCAGGAGATTTGGAGCGATTTGGAGTGATCCCGAGATACACCTACTCCAGAGTGTCGCCGATGACTTCCCCGAGGGGTATCTTGCTATTGGAGAGGAGCGAAAGAAGAAAGAACGTCGTAGGAGCGACGAGAAGGCAAAAACAAGCTGTTTGGGCATTTTTGGTGTCTCACTCGGCCGAGTGAAGGAGTCACTCGGCCGACCAGTGAGACCCCGCTCGGCCGACCAGATCGGACACGCTTCATGTGTGCACTCGGCCGATCATCAGAAGCCACATCGGCCGAGTAACGGAACCCCGTCCGCCCGAGTGGCACTCAGATGATGCCCATCAAAAAGAGCCAACTTACTGTTTTTCGTCTGCCTGAGCTTCAGAAGACCCACTCGGCCGAGTGGAAATTACCGACCGCCCGAGTATATAGAAGCCATCGGCCGAGTGACGACAACTCACTCGGCCGAGCGACGCCCGAAGTGAAGACTCCCAAGACCCCAGACTTACGGGAAATTCTCAGGGTTTCTCACTCGGCCGAGCGGCTTTTGTCACTCGGCCGAGTGAGCCGCGCTGCCAGTAGCGTAAATTGCGATTTTTCAGGCTACGCAGGGGCATTTTGGTCACAGTTTTTTGGACGATTTTGGGGGGTATTTAACCCCAGTTTTTAACCTAGGTTAGAGAGCTTTTTTCTTGGCTTTTTGCAGCTTTTTAGATAAAACTTTTTAGCTTTTGATTCTTGCTATTGGAGAGGAGAGAAAAGTTTATTTTTGTTGGATTCTTAGAGAACTCTATTGGTTTGTCTCCCTCTTTATTAAAAATCTCATTTTTATTGCTTATTTGAATATTGTGATGAATTCTTTTGTTATTTCAATTGTTTATTCTTACATTTGTGATATGAATTGTGAGTAGTCCTAACGTCTTGGGGCGTGGGGATGAACCCTACGAGCCCAATTTCAGATTTGTGATGATTTGGTAGAAATATTGCTAGAATTGCTATTAGGGTTAGTTTGGGATCGATATACTACGGATAGCTAGGTGTTCATATCGATTGGGATTTGCAAGAGATTGGATCCCAATTCGATAGGAAACCCTAGAAATCCGAATTGGGTTGAAATTGAGTTTCCGTAGTATCGGTTTGCAAGAGATTGGACCGATACTAGGGTTCTCGGTTGCAATTCCATAACGATACCCGTTTGCAAGAGATTGGACGGGTAGGAACTATCCCAACCTAGGTCGTGGCGCGAGTTTGCACGAGAGTGGGCTCGAGACGCGATTGAACGATGATGTTGATCCTAATGCTAGCTTGCCTAGGCTAGGGTTTGCAAGAGATTGGACCCAAACCTAGGATAGCTATAGACCGTCAACAGCGCGAGAGCGTGAGCTAGGTTTTACATTCAGGTGTAACTAGTTCATCCGAAATTCTACCCTAGCAATCGTGATACCAATGAATCACATTGACGAGATACGGTGAGTAGCGGGGATTCCCCATTCCCTAGGCGTCTTTATTTGATTTTATATCTCCGTACTTTGTCTGACGATTGTGACAGGATCGCCAAAAGGCAAATTCCCTCTTTTCTGTTCCTATAGCCAGGTTGTTCGGAGCAGGCACTGTCATTCGTCCTCCCTGTGTTCGATAACCCGCTCGCCGCTACACCGTGCGCTTGCGGTAAAACTACACGGTCGCCCTTTTGGGTTACATTCCGGAGCGATCAAGTACGTGCTAGGCAACAAACAACAACCAAACTAACTTAGTACATACGCACTTGACTACATATCAACCAAACAACACAACAACTTAATGCAACCAACATCAAACCAGACAACTGAAAATAACAACCATACAGTACTACGATTAGTCGACTAATTGATAGTCCTAGTCGACTAGTTAGCGAAATTTTCCAGAATTCGCTCAAAATGATGGAGGAGGCTGCTGCGATGTTGATGGGGAATAGGGAGACCAGTGTTCGAGGAGACTAAGAATCTGGGCCTGACTTTGTTGTGAAGTCTCGAGCCTTTGTTCATAGCGATGGTGAGGTTCTCTAGGCGGGTTTCAAAACCGCTCAAGTGTTCCTGGACGCCCATAAATCCCTTGTTAACATCCCCGTGCAAGTTGTCAATTTGCATTTGGAGAGTGGCTCGGTGAGGAGGAGGATTATTGGGACCAAAACCAAAACGACGACGACGGAGAGGAGGTTCGGCGGGGCGATCTTCTTCTTCATTTCTCGGAGGAGGAGGAAGTAAGGTCATGCGGTTAAGAACCGAAAGATCGAAATTAATGGTAGGAAACACAGATACTTCACCAACTAGAGGAATATTGAAGTGCTTGAAGATACGGGTGATGGTGCAAGGGAGGTAAATATGTGTTGTAACGGGCTTGACGAGTATACGCATGATAGCATAAGCCCAATTCACCTTTAATCCACCAACAATGGCATAGAGATAAAGAGCAAGATGGTTGCTTCCGTAGTTTAAGCAACCGGATTTGGGAAGTAGGTTGTAGATGAAGACGTGGAGTAGGAAGTAAGTCAATGGCGCTCATCCCCACATGAAAATTTGGGCTCAAAAGGGGCAAGGACATTGGCGTTATCTAAAGGAAAACCAAGGTCGGAGACATGAGAACGAGGGATACCTAGAACTTCGGCAAGAGAGGTGTAATCAAGATGAATCTCGTGGTCCTTGATAATGGTATCAAAGAAGACATTGCCATCATCGTAAGTTACTTCCATGTTGGCGTAGAACTCCTTAACAAGACTCGGATAGTAAGAAACAACCTCTACAAAACTCCAAAGATTGAGGAGGGTGGCATCATAAAGAAGATTGAAGATATCATAGTTTTTCGAAATCGTTGAAGTCGATGAACCTCTCGGGATAAAATGGGGTATTGGCCATTGAATCGAATTTTGCACAGGCTTCGACAAAGTTGAAGATCAAGGGATGGCGATCGGAAGGGTTTGGGCGATGGGAAGAGATGGTGGCCATCTGCGATCGGTGTCAAAAGATTGAGGAACGTTTGGACCAAGAAGAGAGTGGTTTTCGCATGATAGAAATGAAGAGGATCCATTGATTTAAATAGAGAAAAATTAGAGGGAATTTCGAAATTCGAAAGTAAAAAAAACTGATTTGGAACCAATTGAAAACTTTCCTTAACTTCTCTAGAGGTTGAAGAACCGATTAGTGCAGAAAACGGTGGAAGAAAACGGTCAAAATCACAGTTCTGCAGAAATATGTAATTTTCTGGTCGACTAGTCGAAACGTATAGTCGACTAGTCGAAATGTATAGTCGACTAGTCGAAACGTCTAGTCGACTAATCGATGCGTAGTATATTTTGAGAGGAGGAAGATGCGCAAAAAAATTGTTTTTTAATAAAATAGCCGGTCAAACTAGAGGACGAAAGGACCTGACTTCTATCCAAGGCATAGGGATAAGGTGTACTTGAGTTTGACTTGGCAAAGCCCCTTTCCAAGGAGAAGTGTAATTGGCTTTTCAAAAAGCTTTGAAAAATTGGAGGGGAAAACGAAAAAAAAAGATTCTTTTTGTTTCTAGGGACAAAACTTTGAGTTGACCGGTTAGATCGAATTATATAAAAAATAGTAAAATATATAGATATATAACTAGGAGATAATAATATCTAGCGGCCTAGTCAACCAGAGCTTTTTGCTAGTCGACTAATAAAAATATAAAATAACTCTGAAAATTCCAGAAAAATTCTATATTGATAATAACATAATATATAACTATAATCTATAATTAAAATTCCAATTCACTAACTATACCAAGTTCTCTTCTAAGTTTTAGAAAAGTCTCTTCTTTAAGAGACTTAACAGGATATCGACTATTTGATTCTTAGTTACTTAAGTCTAATATCACCTTTTTGGACATGATCATCCAAGAAATGGTGACGTATATCTATGTGTTTAGTACGTGCATGATGTACCGGATTTTTGGATAAATTTATAGCACTAGTGTTGTCACACATTATTGGACGTGTTATATTTAATGCCATAATCTAATATAGTTTGTTTCATCCATAAATCTGTGCACATGCTAAACCAGCAACAATGTATTCCACTTCTGTAGTAGATAAAGAAACAGAGTTTTTTCTTACTAAACCAAGATACTAATGCATAACCTAAAAAGTGACAAGTTCCACTTGTACTTTTACGATCAGTTTTGCAACCAGCAAAATCTGCGTCACTATAAGAAACTAAATCAAATGAATTTGATTTTTGATAATATAAACCAAAATCCGATGAATGTTTGATATACCTAATTATTCGTTTGACAGCAGCCAAATGTGATAACTTAGGATCAGACTGATATCTAGCACATATGCAAATAGAAAACATAATATCTGGTCTACTTGCGGTAAGATAAAATAGGAATCCAATCATACCTCGATATAGTGTTTGATCAACATTCTTACCATTTGGATCTTTGTCAAGATTTGATGATATACCCATGGGAGTATGCTTTTCTGCAGAATTCTCCAATCCAAACCTTTTGATGAGTTCCTTTGTATATTTACTTTGGTGTATAAATATACCTTCCTTCATTTGCTTGATTTGAAGTCCAAGGACGTAGGTCAATTCACCCATGTGACTCATCTCAAATTCATTCTGCATTTCCTTAGAAAATTCTTGACAAAGAGAATCATTAGTAGAACCAAAAATTATGTCATCAACATATATTTGTATAATGATAACATCAGAATCTATATGTTTGGTAAATAAATTAGAATCTATTTTTCCAATAGAATAACCGGATTTTAACAGAAAGTTCTTCAATCTTTCATACCAAGCATGATGTGCTTGTTTTAATCCATATAATGCTTTCTTTAACTTGAAAACATGATTTTCAAAACTTTCATATTGAAATCCTGGTGGTTGTTCTACTTAAACTTCTTCCTTTATAATACCATTAAGAAATGCGCTTTTAACATCCATTTGATATAACTTAAAGTCCTTGTAACATGCATATGCTAAAAGCATTCTAATAGATTCTAATCTAGCTACAGGAGCATAGGTTTCATCATAATCTATGCCTTCTTCCTGATTATAACCTTGTGCAACTAATCTAGCCTTATTTCTAACTACTTGACCAGATTCATCCAATTTATGCTTAAATACCCACTTTGTTCCAATAATAGGATGATCTGAAGGTCTAGGTACTAATTCCCATACATCATTCCTTTTTAATTGATTAAGTTTTTCATGCATTGCTATAATCCATGAACTATCTTTACATGCTTCAATAATATTCTTTGGTTTGATGGATGATATAAATGCACAATTAGTCATTTGTTCTCTTTGAGATCTAGTTCTTACTCTATCAGAAATATCTTCAATAACTAGATCATGTGGATGATTAGGAACTTCAACAAATGCTCTAGGAAGAATTGTATTTTCAGGAATAATCTCAGGAATGGAATTAGTAGAATCATCTAACTTAGTGTTTTCTTAAGAACTAGTGATAGGTGTAGTATCTTCTTCATTTAAATGTGTGATAGGTGTAAAATTCTCATAGAAATTTACATGAAGAGATTTCTCAATACATAAGGTTCTTTTATTATAAATCATATATGCTTTACTACGTGTAGAATATCCTACAAAAATATCTAGTGAATCCTTAGTATTAAGGATAAAACATTTGCAATACACGAGGTATTCGACTATAAAATAAGTTAAAACAAGTTTTATTCATTTGTGGTCTTACCAAAATTCTATTCAAAACATAACATGCAGTAGCGACGGCTTCTGACCAAAAATATTTTGGTAAAAAACTATCACATAACATGGTTCTAGTACATTCTTGTAACGTTCTATTTTTCCTTTCAACTACACCATTTTGTGGTGCGGCTCAAGGAAAAGAGAAGTTATGTGTTATACCATGTTTATTACAAAATTTTGTAAATAATTCATTTTCAAATTCTCCTCCATGATCACTACGAATAGTAATAATGGATGAAGATTTTAAATTTTGAATTCTTTTATAAAATATTGTAAATTCTTCAAATGCATCATTTTTATGCTTCAAGAATAAGACCCAAGTATATCTTGAAAAATCATCAACAATAACAAATGCATATTTATTACCATTTAAAGAAGCTATTATAGAAGGACCAAATAAATCTAAATGTAAAAGTTCAAGTGGTCTTTTTATAGAGATATCATCTTTCAATTTAAAAGAGGATTTATGCATTTTTACCTTGTTGACATGCATCACAAAATTGTGTGTGAGTAAAAGATATATTAGGCATACCAGAAACTAACTTTTGTTTTGAAATACATGCTAAATGTTTAAAGTTATTATGTCCAAAACGTTTATGCTATAATAATGTGTTATCTGTGGATGTTAGTAAACAATGATCATTTGAAGATATTTTCATGCACTATATATATATATATATATATATATATATATATATATATATATATATATATATATATATATATATATATATATATATATATATATATATATATATATATATATATATATAATTCTTACGATTACCTTGAAATAAAAATTAGTCATATCAAAATCATATATAATGCATGCATTCTTTTCGAAAACTATTTTAAAATCTTTATCGCATAATTGAGAAATGGATAAGAGATTATGTTTCAAACCGTCAACGAGGAGCACGTTTTCGATGATTGGCTTAGTTGGATCACCAACTGTTCCGGTGCCAATCATTTTACCTTTGTTGTTATCACCAAAAGTAATGGTGCCACCATCTTTGAATTGTAAGGTTGATAGAAGTTTGATGTTCCCGGTCATGTGTTTAGAACATCCACTATCTAGTATCCATCTTTCTTTTATGGGTAACTGAAAGGTAAACAATAAATATTGGTACTCTTTTTATATGGGTCCTTAGGATTAGTCCTTAGGAAACCAAACCCAAGTGGAATTTGGTTTCTTCAAATAATTAGAAGAAAGAATAACATTTTGCATAAAATTATAAATATATAAATCTTTATCATGTAAACAAATATCTTTGGAACCCCAAATAGTATGTATAATTGTTTTCTTAGAAGATGTAAGAAAATTGGTCTTCTTTGAAATATGAATAGTATTATTTTTCATACTATTAGAAGAATCAATTTTCTTAGCATTAATAAATACATGCTTTTTATTTTCTAAAATAGCATTACAAAGAATATTGGATTTGGGAGTATTCTTATAACCCCAAACCTTGTCTATGATTAGCAGGATGTTGTATTCTAAGTAAATCATCTAGATTATTCTTACCTTTATTAAACTTACTAATGTTAGAAGACATATTATCATATTTCAACTTTAGAGAAGAGATATCTTTATCTAAAATTGAAATGCGTGAAATCATGTCATGATTCTCAGATTTGAGAATCTCATTTTCATGAAGTAGTTTATCATTTTGAGAGGATAATGTTTTCTTCTCAATTTTTAGACTATCTAATGAAGAAGAAGAGATTAGTTCTTGACGAGAAAGAACTAATGTCTTATGTTGAGAATTCAATTTCTTGAGTCTCATATTTAATTCATTAAAAGCATCAAGTAGTTCTTCATTATCTAAACTACTTACCTCATTATCACTTTGTGCCATAGAGCACATATGAGCATTCTCTTCATTAGATCGATAGTTGACTTCTTCTTCTTCATCAGAAGATGAAGAGTCACATGTTGCTGCTAGTGCCTTCTTTTTCTTTTCGAACTTCTTATCCTTTCTGAAGTTGTTGAATGTCCTTTATTTAGGCTTAAGAAGTGGACAATCCTTTTTCATGTGTCCTGGCATGCTGCATTGAAAACACAAAGAAGCATCAGTAGTTTTGGGCTTAAAACTTTTAAACTTACCTCTTGGTAGAAATTTCTTAAAGTTTCTAGTTATTAATGCCATATCTTCATCGTCCATGTCTGAACTATCGGTGTCTGATGAAGCGGCGAAGGCAAGAGTTTTCTTCTTTGTATCTGCTTGTTCTTTGCGATCTTGGAGTTGTACTTCATAGGCCATCAGGTTACCAACCAAGCTTTCAATGGTGAGAGTTGACAAGTCATTGGCTTCTTTTATGGCTGTAGTCTTCTTCTCCCATTCTGACGTTAAAACATGAAGAATCTTCCTTACTTGTTCCGTTTGAGTATAGATCTTGCCAAGGGCTATTAAAAGTTGATAATGTCAGTGAAACGAGTGATCATTTCTCCAATTGGTTCATTCTCCTTCATTCTGAATAACTCAAACATGTGAACAAGAACAGAGATTTTAGTTTCCTTACCTTTATTAGTTCCTTCATGTGTTACCGGGAGTGTATGCCAGATGTCACATGCTATTTTGGCCAGGAAGACACGGTTGAACTCATTCTTGTCCATTGCGCAAAATAGTGCATTCATTGCTTTAGAGTTGCAGGTTGCAGCAGATTTGTCATTAGTGGTCCATTGGGGATATAGAGTTGTAGGCTTCTCGTATTGAGTTTCGAACATGTTCCAAAATTCATAGTCGATGCTCGATGCTTTGAAGATAGATCGTCATCCTTGTCTTCCAATAGGAGTAGTTGGAACCATTGAATAGTGGAGACCTTATAGTAGAGTGCCCTTCTGGAAATTGTGAAGAAGACGTTAAAGTGTTCGTCGGATAGTTGTTGGCCATCTTAACCATGAAGCTCCAATACCAAATGTTGGATCTCCTGGCACACCAAATACACTAGAGGGGGATGAATAGTGTAAATAACGACGATATTACAAAATTAAAGATTAATAAAAAAATTGCAATAAGAGTACGAAAATAAAAGATCACATTCCAGAATAATCCAAACACAAACACAGAGATTTTTATCCTGGTTCAGATCCTTGTGATCCCGCGTCCAGTCCTCTACCCCGTAGAGATTTGAATCCACTAAAAAACTTGCTCCCAACAAGTAATTAACTGCCAACACTCACCGTGTTGCAAACTTGTACAATCTCTTCAACAAGAGATTCACCAAATAAAATAAAGAAAGAGTATAAAACAATATCACATATAGCCTTGATAATATTGGAATTATAGCGCAAGGTTGGTGATGGAATCTCCAAGGTTCAAGATGTGAATTGTGGTAGAACACTCTTGCAAATTGGACTTCCTAAAGGGGCAGAATTTCTGCAGAGGTTCCCCTATAGAAATATGAACATCACACACTTTCTAGAGAGAAAGAAACTTTAAGAAAAGAGAAAGTGAAAGAATTTTCGTGTCTTTTAGGCCGGGGTCTTGGGGTCTATTTATAATCCAAAAAGTTAGTTTTCGAACGTTGGACAACTGCCTAAATTTTCAAAAAATTCTGAGCCGTTTTCCAAAAATTAGTCGACTAGTCAAAAGTATTAGTCGACTAACTAGTCTACTAGACAAAAAATGGCTGTTGAAGTGTCCTTTGAAGGAGAACGGATTAAACTTCTAAAAACTGCCAAAAATGGCTAGAAACTGACAATATGAACGTTGGAAGATAGTTTATAACTGCCATTAAAAAATTAAAAAATTATCTAATAGAAATCAGTTATAATAACTGACGTTATAACTATTTGGAAAACGGTCCGGTAGACCAGGGAATTCTATTAGTCGACTAGGAACGAAATTTTGAGAAAATTTCAGAAATTGATCCTTATGAATGGAAAACATATTTTGACCAAAAATTATTTTGTTTTTCTTGATTAAATAAGAAAAAGTCTATTAGTTGACTAGGGGAAAGTGCTGGTCTGCTAATTTTTCTGTAGTTTGGATTTTGAGGCTGAGTCCTAAAGAGCTAAGATAGAGTATTATCAAGGCTTTAACAATCTAAAGTTATGCAAGAAAAAATATAAAATTACATCATCTTTCTCAAGATATAAGAATTCATTGCTTGAGCTTCATCGTGCATTTTGATGCTTTTTCATGCAACGTAACTTTGATGATTGTCATATGTGAGAGTTTGAGCTTGATAATCTGCATCCAACGAGTTAGTACACACACACACACACACACACACACACATATCTATATATATGATTGTATCATCAAAAACTTTATGGAAAGAAAACTTTGTGTTTCCAACATAGTCCTCATGCCCTACTAGTACCAAGTTTTTCCCCAACCCCTTTCTAGGGTACTCACCCACCATATGATAGACCGAGACATCCCTATTCTTTATTAGCAATTAAGTTAAGTAACCGAGCATACAACATTAAGGAAATTGTATTAAACTACATTAAGGTAACATGGTAACATAAAGGTGACATAAAGGAAACCATAAGGCTAGCATATTAAAATTACATTTAAATTAAGAGACTAATATGCAACATGAACATAACTTCGTTCTCCATGCAACATATACCATTCTCCATGCAACATCAATCCTTAAGAGAATAGCATACAACATAAACCTTCTCCTTGCAACATCACCATTCTCCATTAACATATACCATGTCCAAAACATAACCATAACTTCATTAAGGATCTCTTGCAACATGAACCATTTTCCATGAAACATCATTAACCATTAAGAATGAAATCTCATAAATATAACCAATTAAATGCAAGAGAACAAAGGGATCACCAACATGTAAAGTTTCTCCACACAAAGCTATAAATGTTTCTCATGTAAAAGAAGGTAAATATGTATAAGAAAGATTGTAGCTTTGCATGAAACATACAAGGGGGTAACCACTTTAACTATCTACATTAAATAGATGTTGAGTTAAATAAATGAGAGCAACATACCCAAATGAGCAATTTAGAAATTGTAATTAAGAAAGTTAGCAACTTTACACAAGATCCATTAATAAAGAGGCATCCATAATAGACGCATTTCCTCAAGTTACTAACTTGTGCATATCAATAGAATAAAGATGCTAGATTGCATACTAAATGGTGACTTTAACCATTAAATAAGTAAGGATAGAAACTTTACTCATGAATTAATAAAGGAGCTCACTTTCTTTATAAAGGTAGCATCTTTTTCCCAATTTCTTAAACAAGATAACACCTTTCATGAGAATTAATAGTAGAGGCATAAGCTTGATCATCACAACATATTAAAAATGATAAAATTCACAAAAGCATGCATACGTATACTAAAAATGAGAGTTTTATGCTAAACATGCAATGCAAAATAGCACACTAGAGAAGTTGGATTCCCACCAAATAAAGATAACTTTAAATCCTCCCATTAAATCCTTTGAATCATCCCTTTAAATCCTCCCCTTAAAAGCCTTCTTTCTGTTGAGAGTTGAGAGAATCATAGTCTATGGTGGAGTCCATAGCTCTTATATTAAATTGATTTAAACGTTACAAAATGGTGGATACCAAGAGCCTTTCGTACCAAAGGTCTCATTCATAACACTTCCCCTTATCCATCCATCTTTGTAAGCTCGTCATATGAATACTACAGGATTCATAATGCTTATGAGTATCATAAGGGGTGGATACTTCTGGATCCTGAGTTAATGTGGTTGCCTCGTTAAAACCTTTAGCTATGGAAAACCCAGTGGGAAAAACCATAGCTAATGAAAAAGAGTACAACTCTACATTTAACTCCCCCTAATCTGTATAAGCTTCAGGCTTGCAGATCTCCTAGATAGCTATACATCAATCTCATCTACAATAGTCCGAGAAAAATACAAAATACAAGCATCGCTCATCTATACAAGCATCGCTCATATATGGCAGATACTAAATCCAAGGGAGCTCATATGAAGATGTGTACTCTGTCTCATCGCCTTTGATGTAGACTTAAATGATGAGCTAGAGAAGTGGCATGGTCTGCAGACTCGGTAGACAGCTTCATGTCTCTAGTCTCTGACCAAGTCGTCACTGTGTCTGCGAGGAACTTCAGGGTGTAGGTATGTATACTCTTGATTTTTGTCTTGGATGATGAGCTTCTCGGAATGGTAGGATGATGTTTGCCTTTGTTGCATGCTTTACAGATTTCCGGGTTGTCGCCTGTCCTTCAAGGTGGTTATCACGATGATTTATTACCTGCATCTACAAATACATTTAATATGGAGTATGATTCTTTATAGTAGTGACCCTTAGAGGTAGCACAGGAGATGCATAGCTCCGGTCTAGTGACGCGCTACATGCGTTGCACTGTATCTGGCTAAACAGATTTACTATCGACGCTATATAGAGAAGCGTGTAATTGGTGTAACGGCCTGTATTTCTAGACGTGTGTAGGATCATGCGTACCAGTATTTTACTTCTGTCATCCGGATAATATATTTTTTTAATCCGTACGTTCTCTGCTACGTGACGACGTGAGCGCGTCTCCGATTTCATTTTTACCGTGTCACCATTAATTGACTGTCAAGTTTAACAAATTTCTTTAACTTAATTATCTTATTAATTAAGACTTACTAATCACTTTAATTTAATTACCTCGCTAATTACAATTTACTAATCGTTTTAAATTACTTTGATTATTTTACTAATTTTATTTAATTTTACTTAATTACTTGATTACCTAATTACCTTGATCCTTTAAACTCATATCTTAACTCCTCATTCACGTTTTAATTTTAAAAGGGTTAGAAGAAGAGAGACGTTTCGAACCTGATTCTTTCCCCCTTGTTTAGTCCAAACATATCAATTTCTGTTTAAGACAACAAACACGTTTGGAGTATAGGTTCCTCCCCCCTAAAACAATTAGTCAAGATTTCTCTTTCATATCACAACACACACACACGTTTTTGTAATTTGTTAAAGGATTACATTAAAGTCTGTCGAAATCGCAAACCTAATTTTTGATAAATATGTATCTTTGTTCCCTGCTAAACACTTTTTAAGGACGTCTTCTCCAACCAAACAATTCTGCAACCCGATTTCACCAAACCAACCAGAAACAATTCCAGCTTCCCCAAACTTCTTCAACCCAAATCTCCCATCAATTTTAGCCCTCAAAACAGATCTTCCCCAAATCAATACAAATTCTCC
This sequence comes from Scilla litardierei, assembly GCA_030789695.1. NCBI lineage: Eukaryota > Viridiplantae > Streptophyta > Magnoliopsida > Asparagales > Asparagaceae > Scilla > Scilla litardierei. The sequence goes on from CM061142.1 coordinate 68,054,437, forward strand.
AAACAATTTCCTCCCAAATCTTCTTCCCAAACCAAAAAACCCCAAGCTGATTTTGAAACCAGAAACCAAGAACAAGAAGAGAAATCTGGAAACAATTTCGGAATCTTACAAATTAAACCCAAATCAAACATCTCCTTCCCTCTTCTTCTTCCTCCTCCTCTTCCCATGGCTGGCCACATCACCCACCACCTTGCGCCCTCTACCCACAGCCGTAGGTTACGCGCGCCGCCTGAAGAGCAGCCGCCCAGCTGACCCCAGCGCGCGCGCGTTTGCAGGCAGCTGCCTGGCTGGCGGCCACGCTGGAGCCGCCGCCTGGCCGGCGGTCGACGCCGGAGCATCGGAGCGCCTGAGCCCCAACCTCCTTCTTCCATCGTCGTAGGTGAGGCCCCCTCTTTTTCTTCTTGCGCGTGATGTGCCTGCAAGCTTCAAATGAATAACAGCAAAGAAAAAAAAGGGAAATGAAGATAGTAGATGAAGAAGAGAGAGAGCCTGAGATGTTTAAAGGAAAAAAATAAAAAAGAAGGGGACAGCATGAGTAAGAGGTGTGTTAAATGGCCAAAGAAAGTTAATATGGTGTCAGCCTTAGTATAGAAGAGAGAGGGACAACATGACAGAGGTTTTTGAAAGAATAAAGAAAGTTGGGGTGGGTGACAGCTTGAGTATTAAGGAAATTATTAAAAAAATATGAAGAGAGATAACCTTGAATAATAGAAGAGATGGCAGATTGAAAGAGAAAGTGAGGAGTTTTGTATTAAAATGATGTAGGAGTAGGTATAAGTGGGTGGAGGTATTAATTAGGATGTTAACCATACCAATTAGCTTAAGGAAAAATTAATATTAATGGGGTGTTAGTGTTAATTTGAATATTAACTGGCTAGTATTAAATTTTGACAGCTTGTTGTTGGATAATATCAGAATGAAATGAGATATATCAGGTTAGTGTGACACAATATAAAACATCACCCTAGCCAGAGAGCCCAATAAAATTAGACGAACCCAATTCGGGGATTAACCCAATATTTTTACTTATCTCGCAATATATCTAATTCTGTGAATTCTTTAACCGAAACAGAGAACCGAAAGTACCGACATGTAATACCCGTCAAGACGGACCCAACAACGCCAAAATCACCGAAATTAGGCAAGTGTACAATTTATATTGAATTTTTCAAGTTGGATGTTCATTTGGTCTTTTACATGTAAAGTTGCATAACTTAAAATCTACACGTGAAATGACGCGTGACATTACCACCATGACATCCGTGGCTAAAAATGTGATCCAACGTCATATAACTTGATATAACTTAGTTTAGAACAATTACAAGAAAATCAACTTTCTGTTCGTATTCGTTAAACTCGCATGTTCACTCTTTTGCTAAATTATTGTGAATGCTGTCTCAATATCCTTGTAACATGGAAATGCTAACAAATTCGTGCTTGTAATTCGTGAATTCGTGCTTATAATATGGCTACTCCGTCGGTCATGTGTGAATATTCTGGCTCGTGTTCCAGTAGGGTCACATATGACTAGTCTGGCTCGTGTTCCAGTATATGTCGGTTTAGCGCCTGGCTCGTGTCCAGCATAACCATCGTGAATGCTAACCATCGTGAATTCTAACAAATCATGAATACTAACAAATCATGAATACTAACAAATCGTGAATGCTAACCATCGTGAATGCTAACCATCGTGAATACTAACAAATCGTGAATACTAACAGTCGTGAAATGCTAACATGAAACTTGCAACTTGGATTTGTTATCTCAGTTATATTGACATGCTAATGAACCAATGAGAAGATTTACTTTACTTGTTAAACTGCTTAGAACTGCATGATAGGATGTCTTTTATAATCATCATGTTTAATCTTGTTGTCATTATCTCATTTAAATTATTAACGCCTCTTAAATCCAGTATAACTTTTTATATACCTTGCCTTGGGTTCTAACCTCTACTTGCAGACCCTTACTGACATACATTCATGTTTTTGGATGTATGTCAGATCCCGAGCTTTAGCACCAGGAGGACTAGTTGAGATAGCTGAACCAGTGGACCAAGAACTGTCAAACTAGTGAACATTCATTGCACTTCTTTTCGCTTGTTGTACGAGTCATAAGACCCACTCTTCTTTTCTCCATTTGTTGTAATTCCGTTGAGACGGTTGAGATTGTAATATTGTTTTACTTATCTGTGTTGTTTTTAAGTAATGCAAGCAAGAACCTGCAGTTTTTATACAGACGCTTATTGTGATAAGTCAAGGGGAAAGAAAAGCAAAAGTACCTCCTCCTGACTTGCACAAGCGGGCCCGTTCACGTCCTCGCTCTTAAGTCTAATGGGAAGTGGGGCGTGACAGTTGGCCAGATAAATAAGTGTATCAAAGACACTCAAGTAAGGCACTTTGGGACCTAGGATATCCTTCCCCCCTTTCAGCGAACGGAAAAGGGTCTATATGTACATCCATACAACTAATAGTTATATTTAATGGATTACAATTGTCCATGTTTCTTCATCAACATCGGGTGTACGAAGTTAAATGTCAAATGATTTTCATCTTCTGGATGTTATTTTCATCTGCTGGATGATATTTTCATCTTTTGTATGATCATCTTCTGGATGATGTTGTTATCGGCTGGATGATAGTTTCATCTTCTGGATGATGTGATCATCTTCTGGATGATAAGTCTGTAAGCCAAGATTTTTGCATAGGTCTTTCATCTCATATTTGATAGTTAGGCTTAAACAGCTATTTCGGTTTTCTCTTCAGGAGATCCGATAAGATTTGAGTCATTGAAAATATAATCCCAAATCATTTTATTTGCCCCTTAAAGATGCAAAGACAACCTTTAGTAGGAGTCCTTATTTTGATTAGGAACTTTATTGGTTGTATTTCATATATTTCATAGAATAGACGTCTTAGAGTCTATTCAGGCAAGTAAGAAATTAGGAATAAATCCATAAGGGTAAACATAAGCCATAGCAGCAAAAATCTAAACTTTTCGTTTGCCAATCGCAGGAGTTTTGCAAACATAACCAGGGAACCTGATGCATCAGTTTTATTTGTAAGTGAGTCAAGCGCATCTTACTTGATTACTTCCTGGTTTCAGCGAAATGAACCTCTAAGCTATAGCATGTTGCTTATAGCAAATGATTTTATTTATTTATTATTTGTGTTTATTTAATACTTATTATGCCCACAGATTTGATATCTTTTGATATCAGGACTTCTGGTTTAAACACTTCACGTTTCATAAGCAAGTCCAGCTAAGCTTATTATTGCCTTGTTCCACATTTTTGGCCAATCTCTACATTTGCTTCAGGCAATAGAGTATGGAACGATATTTATAATTATCACATTTAGTGGAAAAATGAAACGTGAATAAGTTGTCGATAGGTGTGTGTTTTTATCCAAACACCTCCCCATGTACGTACATTATACGGTAATACTTCAATTTATTCCAGATTCATTTGGAAAGGGAGATGATATGGAGATGAGCTCACTTTCCTGTGGTGGTATTGTTTAAAAGTCTCCAAGAGTTTTCCTCTCTTTGGAGCCTCATGGTATGTCCTCTAATTCATTGAGTACATCCACTTCTGCTACGGGTGGATTGCATCCATTATTTTTGGGATGTCAATCCTAGCTGTATTTTTAGCAGCAGGGATGTGTGATTTTGACAATATTTATATTGTCAGTAACAATGTTTGATAAGTGTTTAACAGTTTCATTAGTGTGGATCTTTAGGATCACATCACTATTCATGTATTTGAAATGGTCAACTGAGCCTAAAGCTCAAGGATGATTGAAATATCCATGTTGAACCTAACACTGGGAATTTAAAGAGATCTGAAAGTGACGGATCTTCGAGATCTAATCTTCACTATATATAAACCCATCAAGGCACAATCTATTAGATGTGCTCTAAATGCTTCCCCTATTCGAAGTGATCGGAATCTATTTATTCGGGGTAATTACTTCCAATAAATGGTTCTAAGACTGCATTTAATGGTTTATAGTGGTGATATATGGATGTATACTCATCATGACACAATATTTAAGATGTGCTCTAAACGCTTTCCCCGTTAGGAGTTCTCGAAAACCGCATATATGAGGTGATCGGGCTCATATAAATAGGTTCTAAGGAGGCATTTTGATGGTATGCAGTGTAATTGCATGTCTCCATGCAGTCAACAGCTACTGGATTTTTAACGGATGGGAAATCCATTTTTATCATTTTAATGATTAATTCATATAACCCATTTTGGGTGTGAACACAGACTCCAGGGTGTTCAACTTTATTCCAGTTGCAAATTATGGCTGATTTTCCAGTATTATCCAATGTTCCCGCCATTTAGTAATGTGTCATATATGCTTTGAAAAAGCTGGACTGCGGTTAGATAATAGGTTTGATTATGACCATTATTAGAGGATATATGGATGAGTACACTAAGGTACATCATTGTCTCCCTCTTGAGCCGACGCAGAAAAAATCTTTAGAGCATCGTCGTGCTGATAACGTGTTGAGAGTTGAGAGAATCATAGTCTATGGTGGAGGCCATAGCTCTTATATTAAATTGATAAACATTACAAGATGGTGGATACCAAGAGCCTTTCATACCAAAGGTCACATTCATAACACTTTCCTTTTTCTTCATCATTCCTCTTAATTACCATGAATAGCATGCAAATTAAGGAAAGAGTTAAAGAGAAATAAGAAGGGAAGATGTTCGGCAATGGTAGGGAGAGAGAGATGAGAAGAATAATGAGGGAGGAGAGAGAGAGTTAACGGCCAATAAAGGGAACTAGAGAAATCTGCTCCTCTCATCTCTTTTCTACACAATTCTTTCTATTATGCACACACCTTCACTAAATTACTAAAAACTCATTACACAACACACACACACACACACACACACACACACACACACACACACACACACACACACACACACTAATTATTTCTTAATTCTTAAGGGTCAAAGGTTAAATGGCTAGAAGATGCCATTTTAGCTCAAAAGACCAAAATACCCTTCTATAAAAAAACTCCTCCAACTTAGGTAAATAATTACACCCTCTGACATCCATATAAAGCCAATACACTCATATACATTATATATACTAGTACACAAATAACTCAAGACAATATGTGCCACACAATGTACTCATTACAAATATTCCATACAAGTATTTACTACAAGTATACACCACGGTCAAAACACCCAAATATCTACTAAGGCACCCCTACATACCATAGGATCATCCATAATAATACACTAACATAAGATATACAACAAGCTACTCCTAATATTAATACCAATACTCAATACACCACAAATACTAACTACTTATCACTACATCACATTCGTTAGTAGCTAAAACAACCAATATTCACTTCCATTATAGATAATACAATAGTCCCCTCATTAGTTATCCAGGACATACAGTTAGTTACTATACACACTACATAGGTACTATATACACACACAAGTATACATGCATATACACACTATATACCACACAAAAATACATACCCTACCGTATCTGTCACTATGGACCATTACAGCATGTGCACACACATCAAAAGCCTCGATATAGCATTATGGAATATAATTAGTGATGGGTTCACCCTAGTTGAAAAACATACACCTGAGCAGCAGATAGAGAAAAATATGTTAGAGAATCTTAATGCTAAGACTATGAGCATATTGTATTTTGGTCTTAATAAAACTGAATATAACTGTATTAGTTCTTGCTCTACTGCTAAGTATATTTGGAATAGGTTTGAAGTTACACACGAGGGAATCTATGAGGTGAAAAAAATTCGTATTAGAATGCTTTTACAAAAATATGAAAAATTTGCCATGATGCCCAATGAATCTATTAATGATAAGTATTTCTCATTTTTTAGATATTTTCAATCCGTTAAAATTTTAGGAAATGATATTCCAGAAGAATATTTGGTCGAAAAAATTCTATATTCCTTGACTAGAGATTGGATCCAAAAGCGAGCGGTGATTGAAGATGTGCATGACTTAGCAAACATAACCTTCGAGCAACTTATGGGAAAATTGATGGCGTATGAAGTGCAATTGAAGATGCTAAATGAAAATGCACTAAAGAAGGAGGAGACGCCTCAAAAGATGGAGAAAACTAAAAAGAATTTGGCTATAAAGACATCTAAGCTAAACAAGGAGACGATGAACAATTCAGACGATAAAGACTTTGCCTTCATGACAAAGAAATTCAAAAATTTCCTACGAAACAACAAGAAGAAAACAGGAAATATTTGTGGAATTAGGAAGAAGGAAGGTGATGATGAAGAGAGTTTTGTATTATAATGCTTCAGATGCAATAAGAAAGGTCACATAAAAATTGATTACCCTCTTCTAAAAATCAAAGGGAATGAAAAAGAAGTGGATAGAGGCAAGAGGACATTCAAGTGAGAAGTGTAGATGAACTTTCAAATAATGACTGAGGACAACAGGACATGCTTCATGGCAGGAAGGGACACGGTAAAATCTAAATGAATCCTGCATAATTTTGAAGACAGTCAATATCTTAGTGAGGATATGTTTTCTTACATGGAAGAAGCTTAGTAATATTTAGTAGATCTCTTTCAAGATATGGTACCTAAAGTTATTAAGCTTAAGAAAACTTCATGATTCCTTACAAGACCAGCTTGCTAGTCTCAAACATGATAGAGATGAGTTTTTTATTAAATGAAAAGAATTAAAAAATATAATTGATAACACCAATGAAACTGCCCTAGAGACTAGGACTTTAGAATTAAATGAGGCTAATAAAAAATTAGCTAAGTTATAGCTTAAGAACTCTAATTTAGCTAAAGATTTAAATGAACAAATTAACTCATTAAATTCTAAAGATTTTGAGCTTAAATTTTAAATTAAAAAGTCTCTAGCTATTCAAAAAAATTGAAAAATCGGAAAATGAGAAGTTGATATGCTCATATTTTACACTTTATTCTTGCATATTTTAATGTCATATCGATTGCGCATATTGCATAAACGAACCTTAAACGGTGATTTCTCGATGACTTTCATTATTTCTATGTTTTATTGGATTTTCAGGAAATATGGAGCAATCGGGGGCAAATTGGAGCTATGAGCATATGCACGCATATCGGAGCATCAGTGGCCATGATACTGAGGAGCTTATGACGCTAAAAAGAAGAAGAAGCGAGAGAAAGAGAAGACAGAGGAAGGAAGGAAGAAGAAGGAGAAAGAGCTGAAGAAGCAGCTCACTCGGTCGAGTGTATTACTCCACTCGATCGAGTGAGGGTGACACCAACCCAGCCCAAGGAGCCAAGCACATCAAATCCACTCGACCGAGTGAGAATACTCAATCCATCAAGTGACAGTCGGCCAGAACCCCTTCTGCCAGATCAATTGACTCGATCGAGTGAGACTTTCACTCGACCGAGTGAATCGACCACTCGACCGAGTGATCAAAAGAAACAGAATGATGATTTTGAGAGTCTCTGCAGGAATTCTCACTCGACCGAGTAGAGAATCTCACTTGACCGAGTGAACCGACTGTCAGAATTCTGAAATTTAGGTTTTAATTCAGGTTTTGGATATTTTGGTCAGTTTTTTCTTAGGTTTTTGGACTGGTATAGATAGAAAATATAGTAGTCGTCGCTAGAGAGAGGCGAGACGGCTAGAGACAAGGAAAAAACTCAATTTTTATTTTCTTTTTCTATTGATTGGAGAAGCTAGTTCTTAATTCTCTTGTTGATTTGAAGCTTTGGAGAACATCGGGTTAACTAAAATTTTAATCTATTTTGTCTTTGATGATTATTTCTTGTTTGATTCTCTTTACTATGATGAATTCTATTGCTTCCATGAATCTTATCGATTTGATCATGTTTATTAGTGAGTAGTCTCTTTGCTTTAGGGCAAAGGGTTGAACCCTATGGATCTAGGGTTTGATATGTGAAATTTATTAAAACCCTTGTTGCTAAACTTGTTTTAGGGTTAGATTATGGTCGATTGACTACAAATAGCTAGAGATTCTACTTAGATCTTGAAAGCTTGAGAGATGATCTTGATCTATAGGAAGGCCTAGATATTTGATTTAGACCTATAATTTGGATATCCAGATTTGGTGCACGAGAGTGACCAAAGCTAGCATCTTTATTATATTTCTATGATTATATGCGTCTAACGACGGTAAGATGAATACGAACCACAATAATCTAGATTCGAACTCACGTCGTATGATAGTGGACTTGATCGAATTGAATTATATTATAGACCTTAATGCTAATAATGCAAATAGGCATGCGCGAGAGCGAGGCTCTAGTTTGAGTTATTTTAGACTTGTGTAGCGCGAGAGCGTGCACCGATTCACAACACAGTTATGACAATTTCACCCAAACCCAGAGTTAGAATTAGGAGTTCATATTCACATTGAAACTCGAAAATCTATAGTGAGGATTCCTTAGTCCTATACATTTTTGTTAATTGAATTACAACCGCCATCTTTACACATCTGTGACACACTTCCTTTACCATTATTCACACTCTTTGCCACATATGGACAACCAAGATAATAGCAACCACCTCACCGTGATTTAATACCATCACCACTTAACCGTACACTTGTGGTAAAACTACATTATTTTCTGAGTACATACAGACACGATCAAGTTTTTGGCGTCGTTGCCGGGGAGGCAACGGTATTTTTTCTTGGTTACTTTTTATTTTCCTCTATTGTGCTAACATGCCTTGCAAATTCTCTTTCTCTGTGCAGGAAACACGTTCAAGGGCCATTGACAGATTGATACACTGATTTAGAAATTGAGTGAACTGCAAGGAAACTACGAGCAGAAAAGAGGCACATTACAGGGGATAGCAAGATAGCAGCTGAGAATAATGTTGGAAGGAATGTCAGAGTTATTTCTATTCAGGACCGGCTTACCCCAAACAACTCTGCAACATCATCTATTCTTATACCTGAAGTACCAGCTGACAAGAACTTCGAGCTGAAAATATGACTAGTTGTGTTGATGCAACAAGAAGCATTCTATGGGCATGCGCATGAGAATCAACATTACCATATCGAGATGTTCTTGGTGAAGTGTGCCACTTTTCATGTTAATTATCAACATATCAGAGGATGCCATCTGTCTGTAACTCTTTCCATTCACACTCAAGGATAAAGCTTTATATTGGCTAAGCGTCACAGGCGAACGGTAACTTCACCACATGGGATGATCTTGCAGGTGCATTCATTAATAAATTCTATCCACCATCAAAGACCATTAGATTGAGGAATTCTTTGATGTCATTCAAGCAAGGACCCCAAGAATTTTATATGAAGCGTGGGAACGATTCAAAGATCTTCAACACCAATGCCCCCACCACAGTATCAATGACTGGGAGTTGATTCATAGCTTCTATAATGGATTGAAACAAGATAAAAGATGATTATAGATGCCACCACTAATGGGGCAATCTTGGTAAAGACTCTAGAAGAGGCCATGACATTACTTGAAGAGATGGCTTCTAATAATCAACAGTGGGCGATGAGAGAGTCCAATCATCATCGTCGTCCAAGCCAGCTAGTATCTATGAGGCCAAAGCAATGGTAGAATTGACTAGGAAGTTTGATACTCTATATAAGGTAGTAGAGAGAATAGATAAGAAGCTGAGTGAGCCGTCCGGTGCTCATGATACATCATATAGCGCAAGTATGAGTGACTGGCAAGGGCAAGGCCAAGTCATGTATATGGGAGCTGAAGCAGTTAAGGAACCTGTGGAGCAGGTTCAGTATGTGACAGATTATAAGCTTGGGAGTGGAAATAATTCATCTTAGGTGAAACCAGCTTGGAAGACTCACCCCGGATTTTCTTCTGCTAACAATAGTGGAGCTTTGAATCCTCCTCAACAATAACCACCCCAGTAACAACAAGCTCGCCTACCACCTCAGCATCTATAATATCAACAGAGGCGATAGCAGTAAAAATTCTAGTAGAGGCAGCAGGCAGGGCCTTATAGACCCCCGATTTCAATCAGAATTGGTGGCCACAGTACCAAGGTGCCACAAAAGTCTGTACATGAGATTAAGGTTGAGGAGTTTATGGCCATGCAAGAGAAGATTAATACCAAGCTGTTAGCAGGCCAGAAGAATCTTAATACCGTTGTTGCACAGCTGGCAGAACAAATGACTCAGTTCCCTAGAACTCAAAACCAATTACCGGCACAACTGGAAATGAATCCAAGGAGCAACACCGGCCACATTAATACAATGGTGGTGGTGACTACTAGAGGCCGAAAGCATACAATGCCTGTTATGATCCAAGCTCCAACTTCCAAGCATGATATTCCGATTGAGAATGAAGAAGATAAAGAAGCTGATGGACCTACAGTGGTTGTAGATGGAGATGATGCTGCTGAAAATATTGACCCCCAGAAAGAACGAGTTAATACGCCGCCTATTCCATTTCCCAAAAGGTTGGTGAAAACTAAATTGGAGAAGAAGTTTGCTCGCTTTCTGAAATATCTAAGAGGCATTAGCCTAAATATTCCGTTCCTAGACGCCATCATAGAGATCCCAACATATGCAAAGTTTCTGAAAGACTTAATAACGGGATGGAAAATGACGAAAAAGATTATGCTAGCCGAGCAAGGGACATGGTTCATCAACAAGGACAATGGGCCAAAGAAACTCAAGGACCCTGGTAGCTTCAAAATTCTATGCACATTAGGCGGAGTCCCCCCTACAGAAAGCTTTAGTTGACTTGGGGGCGATTGTCAGTCTTATGCCCCTCACCATGTTTAAGAAACTGAATACAGGGACCAATCTGAAGCCAACCGACATGAAGATACAACTCCCTGACAGACACATTACTAGACCGGTTGGTATAGCTGAAAATGTGCCATTGTAAATACTGGGTAGACTTGGCATGCCATGCGACTTTGTCATTATGGATGTAAAAGAAGTTGGGGATACATCGCTTATACTTGGACGGCTTTTCTTGGCCACAGCTGGAGTCATCGTGATGTACAGGAAGAAACGTTGTCACTCAACATTAAAAACATTGAAGTAAAATTCCATCTCCCATGGGCTATGAATAAGAGGTCGACAATTTAAGAGCATGACTATGTTGACCTACTTAAAGAGGTTATTGAGGAAGCCACGCCATAAACTGTCAAGGCCTTGCTTATGAAGAATTCTGACGGGGAGCCGAATTCTAAAAAGAGTACTTATATTGAAGACACCCCAGACCCTCTCACCGATGAAGAGGAGAACGATGTTGACATCGTTTGGATAAGAGAGTTCTGTAAACTCCTTCCGGGAAGCATCCAAAGCACACGATGTCGGTGAAGCCACAACAAACATCACCGAAGGAGAACAAGGAGCCTTTGAAGTCTAGAAGTGAAGCTTGTGGGAAGATATCTCCCACCACCATGAAGAAGACGCTACATGAGGAGACCAAGCAATATAACGTCAAGCGATCCAAGCCCATCGGTCTCTTAGCCAAATTTGACACGTGCATCTCCTATACGTCGAATATCTCATGCCAAAAGTAAATTATCAGGGGTCGTGGTCAAGACCATAAACGAGTGCTTATCGGGAGGCAACCCGATGTTTCTATCTTTGATTTAGTTCGTTCTTAGTTTTTGTTTTGACTTGAAAACACAAAATTCGAAAAAAAACCGAAAGTTAGACAAGATCTGATATTGGGCGATGTTTTACCTGCAGGAAGAAGATCATAAGGATGACAAATTAATGATGAGCACATATAATGAAGGAGATCCATGCCATGGAGAAGTTTGAACGAGAAAAAGAGGAGGAACTTCAAGAACAAAAGCGAGACAGAAGATGAGGATCAACAGAAACCAGGAGCTGAAAAGTTAGCACCACTCGGCCAAATGAAACTCTCACTCGACCGAGTGAGAATACTGAACAGTGAAGTGAAAATTCTAAACAATGTCAATTTATACCACTCGACTGAGTGACTATATCACTCTATCGAGTGGAACCCTGTAGCAGAACCTGAATGTTTCATGCTCTATGAGGCCCTCCCACTTGATCGATTGACTAGTTCACCCAACCAAGTGGGAGACTGTAGCAGAAATCCTAAAAATTGACGTTCTTTTTTATATTCTGACTCGACCGAGTGCCTCATCTCACTCGACCGAGTCATTCAACCCGACTGCACCCTAGAAAATATTTTTTTCTATTGTTATGAGTCACTCGATCAAGTGACTAAAGTCACTCGACCGAGTGACTTAAGTCGGCAGTGCCATGTAAAAGGGGGATCACGACTCGTTTGCGTCTCCCCCTTGATCAAACGCAGCCAGGCCACATCACTTGAGTCTCTTCCCACACTCGATCGCAGCAACACCTTTCCTGTAACGGCCGCTTTCCGTCCGTTCGTATTTTCTGCGTGTACGTACTTTTTCGTACGCGTATTTTATTTGACTCTTTCTTGGATTCAGTATATACGATGTGATATGCCGTTGAGACCGTATGGAAGTGTATATTTTTATAGTAATTTTTGGGAACGTCATTTCACGGCTCGTTCTTTCGTAGAACAACTTTGAATGGAAGGGCATTTCGGTCTTTTGGCATCAACGCTCAGTTCTCGATTTTATAATAATTCTCGATAGGATTAGCACGCTGCCAGACCCCGTAGCCCCGTAATTCTCATCTCTGCGATCGTCTCGATATTTTCGGATTATTTTTCTGATGCCCGTAGTGAGACTTATCCCCTAATCCTTTTCCTTCCTTAATTAACCCTTAATCAATTTGAAATTTGAATTAAACCAAATCCCCCTAATATCTCCAACGTATGAGGGAATCATGCAACAACCACTATTTTCACCTCCCTTTTTCCCAAACTCTACTCCCTCTATCTCTACCTCTCTCCCGCATTAACCCAAAATTCTTTAGGTGTTTAGTAATCTCTTCTTCAAAATAACCAACCCTAGGCATCTCACGCATAACCCAAACTTTGGCCGCCCTTCTTCTTCGCTGCGCCTCCATCCCACCGCCGGCGGCCACCACCAACACCCCCTGACTCCGGCAACACCCTCTCCTCCTTCCTCCTCCCCTCTCTTCTCTCTAACTTCACCAAAACCGCAAGAATACACAGCCCTTGCCGTAAATTCATGCTATTGCGCGTCGCCGGAAAACACGGCCGGCCGTCGCCTTTCGGCCATCCCCTCCGGCCTCCACCACCTCCACTTGACTCCTCTCTGACCCCCTGATCATCACCAACTCCCCTTACCCTTTTCCCATGTCTCGATCTCCTTGAAAACCCCGTGGAACTCAGATCTAGCCGCTGTTTTTGACAGTTTACGGGCCGCCACTTCAAACTCGCACCCACCGGTCATCCGGCCACCTACGAAGACCAACCTATGACTGTTGGACTCCTATCGAATCCCTCTATCATCTGCAATTTCCCTTTTCCTTTTTCGACATCTCTAGCTCCTGGAAAATTCGTCGAAAGCAATCCCAACTGCTGTTTTTGACAGATCTGTGCACTGTTCTTCAACGCCGTCGCCCGGGCATCTCCGATCACTTCCAACAACCACTCCACCACCGTTGTCTTCTTCTTGAAGTCTTTTAACTTCTGCAATTTTCCATTGACACTGTTCATCGCTAGTTTTCTGCTGAGATGCGCGACAACGACCGTTGCGCGAATCTGTCCTCTTCGACTTCTCAAGGCCACCCACCACCGTACGCTCACGCCGTCGGCCACCCATCAGGCCAGGCAACACCCACTAATCCTACTTCAACTACTGACAGCCCCTTGGACCCTCGGAGTTCACGTGCATCGCCGTACCCATGTGTTTTTACCCGACGTCACCGCCGTCGTGAAGATCCGTTGCGATACCCGCAACGGGAGGGAGATCAACGCTTGCTCACTGTTTTTGTGCCACCACTCCACCGTCTAGAGGTGCCTCAATGTGCTACCCATAGCCAAGGAGTTGCAGACGACGCCGACGCTTCGCCATTCAGACCCGACATCCGCTTTTTGAACGACGTCAAAAGGTTAGTCCTCTAACGTGTAGTAAGAACCCACCCGTAGCAAAATGAAAACCTAATCTAAAAATCGTCAACAATAACTAAATTTCATTTCCACACCTTTAAAACGTTGCAAAATATTAGACATCGACGAAGGACTGAAATTTCTGTGCACATAGGATAGATCGTCGATTAGGCTGAACCGAAGCGAAAACGTGACTTTGACTGCTAAGATAGCCCCCATTGAACTTAGAAATGAACCTTAATAGGATCAATGATGGCCGTGACCTGACACCGTTGCTTGACTCGTTTCAGACGACCCATTACCGACGCTCCGACTCGACGAGACGCTCCCGAGGGACGTACCGCTCGACACTGCAGGCAAGTGTGTTCACTTGCACAGTTTCGGCCATGTTTAGGCCATTGTTTCCCTTAAACTGTAAAAAGTAATAACAAGAGAACCAGACGTGAAATGTTAGCATCTGGGACACCCCACGACAGCCTGGACTTGACGACGAAGTCCGGGCACAGCAACAACAACTGACACCATAGGTTTTATCTGTGTGTGCGTGTGTGTGGACCCCCTAGAATCAACTACAACAACTGCTACCATAGGTTTTATCTGTGCATGTGTGCATGTGGACCCCCTAGAATGAACAACTCTCATCCATACTCATCTTTGTAATGCCCTACAAGCTACTGCACAAGTACTAGAGGGGGGGTGAATAGTACTTTAAAAATAACAAGGAGTATAATTCCTAATTATAATGCAAACAACTACCAAATCAATTTGCGGAAGCTTAAATTGAATGACAACACAAAATTAACAATGCTAACAAGAGATGTTACGGGGTTCGGATCCACCCAAGTCTCTCCGACTTGTTCCCGGTGATCCTACGTCCCAACCACCCGGATCCCCTCCGGATACTTGAGTTAGAAACCCTAACTCAAGATTTCCACTATGAAATACTTGTGAAAATCCTCCACAAGTCAAATCATACAAAATGTAATATGTGACTCCCACAACCCGGGATCACAACCACACTCTCACAACCGAGAGTGAAACTTACAAATCAAATATGAAATGAAATAAGAAAACTTCTTACCGAACAAAATACCTATGCCTTGAGTATTGCTTACGAATTAGGGCAAGGATGATTTTGAGGAAGAAGTGGCACCAAACCCTAGCTCCAAGATGTAGATCAGCGATGGAGAGCTTTGGGGATGTTGGTGACCTAGAATCAAGCACTTGGCTTGGAAGGCTTCACACTCAATGAATCTCTCTTTGGAAGTAAGAGTGAGGAGAGATTATTGAATGGAATGAATGAGCTTTGAATGAGCTTGGAATGAATTCTCTTGATCTCTAAACTTGTAATAATATCAGCCTTGGCAGCAATGAATGCAGCCCATCAAGTATATATAGGATAGAGGAGAGAGAGAAAGAAATTCGAGTCATTAAATGCTCCAACGGCTCTTTTCTGAACCCAACTAGTCGGTCAAAGAACAACCACCGACCGACTAGTTCATCAACTAGTCGGTCGGTCAATTAACGTAAAAAGACTAATGGGTAAACTGAGAAAAGATCAAAGTACAGACTAAGGAACTAGTCGGTCTAAGAAGAGTAGCTGACCGACTAGTTTCACAACTAGTCGGTCGGTTACTCAACGTGGACCGACTAACAGATAAAACTGAAGTCTGAGAAGAATTAGACTTAGTCGGTCCAAGAACAAATGTTGACCGACTAATTCACCAACTAGTCGGTCACCAAATGAACATAGACCGACTAACAATAAACAGTAAGTATGGTGAAAATTTTGGCATGTACAGTAAACTAAACTAGTCGGTCTAAGAAGGAAAGTTGACCGACTAGTTCATCAACTAGTCGGTCGATCAATGAACACAGACCGACTAATGATAAACAGTAGCTTAGGTTCAAATGTGCATGTTCAGGGAAAGCTCAACTAGTCGGTCACAGAAGCATCACTGACCGACTAGTTCACAAACTAGTCGGTCGGTGAGTCAACTTAGACCGACTAACTGTAAACAGTAAAGAGCTAAGAATTAACTGACTGAAACTAGTCGGTCCAAGAAGCTTGGCTGACCGACTAGATCACCATCTAGTCGGTCAGTTCTTCTTCTTGAACCAACTAACATGCACAAGAAGTCGCGAATCGAAGCGCGATGTTTCGGGAAGGATTGTATGGACTTCTACTAAGATCCTAGAGCTAAGATATGAGCGTTATGAAGAATTAAAACGTAAGACCTACTCAAGGCTTAACATTCTACGAAAGAAGCTTAAAGACTATAAATTAAACTTGACGATATCGTCTTCAATAGCTTCAATCGAATCTTCATGACTTCTAAATAGGTCCATAAGCTTCAACGAAGCTTTAGGCAGACGATCACGTGCTTTGAGAAGTCTTGAGACGTCGTAATTGATATTCATGTGAATTTGGCGACGATCTCCATAACTGCGCTCACAAAGTGTTAGTTCATATTATATTTATGTTTGTTCATCATCCAAAACCAAATCCGGGGAGTCCAATATCCAACATTCTCCCCCTTTTTGGTGATAACAAACCAACATAAATAATAATCAAAAATAATAATTCAAATGAAATTTACGTACTCCCCCTGCATTGATGACACGTTAATTCCAATATAAACAAAAATAATACGCATCAAGCAGACGAGTGAAGTATATTAAATGATAATCGATTATTGAATTATTGAAATACCAAACGTAGGTTATTGAAATATCGGATTTGAAAATCCATTTATATATCTTAACTCCCCCTGAATCTAACACATCAAGTTAGATTCTAGGAGAAATTCTCTAAATTTTCATTTGGCACATCGTTATTATTATATCTCTCCCCCTTTGGCATAAGCAAAAAGAGCAGGAGGATAACAACGACAACAACAATGGCCGCAAATTAAAAAAAGCACAGGAGTCGTAGAATACGACGACGGTTCAAGTGACACCAAAGAGAAAAATACGAATAAAATCAAGGCGTGTCAATGAAACCAAAATCGAAAATCGTAAAACGAAATTATCAAAACTCAAATCAATATTACGGATTGAGTTATGGAATGTACTCTCCAATATCAACATTCTTGGTTAATTTAGTGCATGGAAAACAATTCTATGTTGCCATAGAAGAAATTTCTATTAAACCAAGTTATTGTCGTCGAGCGACGAAATCAGACATCAGAGACATAAAGAATTATAAATTGCACAATAGAATGAGATGTCAACTGCGATGTATATATATATATATAAAGTATGAAGCAGAGTACATCACCGACATACAAAACATCGATCGACTAATCGGTGCACAAAAATACATCATCATATCACAGATATCGGAGTGTCAACAAAAATACATCATCATCAAAAGACATCCAAACACATCATCAAAAATATCAAAAAGACATCAAAATGACCCAAAATACATAGCCGCCCACACTATCCTACCCAACATCTCTCACAACAAGATAGATCATCTAATGAGTATCGGGAGAGGCCTCGAAGAAACTCAAGAGGCAGCGGGAGGATCAGAAGCAACTGCAGGCTCAGCAGGAGCAGAAGATGTGACTGGATCAGCAGGAACGTCCGAAAGATCAGCAGGAGCGACGGCAGAAGTGGCAGCCTATGGAGCAGCAACCGTAGTGGCCTCAGGAGCACCAGTCGGAGTATCCACCACAGGAGTGGCGGCAACAGGTGTGCTCTCGGGGGCACCAGCAGACGAAGCAGCAACAGCAGCACCGGAAGAGGAAGCACCAGCAACAGTACCAAAAGGGCCCTCGGGGGCACGAGTCGTAGCACGACAAAGCTCCTCAACATCCTCCTCAGCCAACTCATCCAACTCCTCATCCTCAGACACAGAAGGAGGAAGCTCAACACCCATCAGACGAGCCATACGGCAAACTACCTCCTCGGTACGAGCCAAGCGAGACTCGTGACGACGAAGTAACCGTACGACATCATCCAGGGTGGCAGAGGGAGCAGCAGAGGCACGGGCAGAGGCAGGGGCAGACGCTGAAGGTGTCGTCCTCTGAACGTGACGAAGCGCCGCAAGAGATTTCTTGACGGCCGTCGCGTTCAGGGGAGGACCAAGGGGACGCTCATCGTCACGAGGCAACGTGACACGGAAGTGACGAAACACGAGGGTCAACAAGCAAGGAAATGGGATATGAGCCGATTTAGAGGACTTGCGTATACACTCAAAAGAATCAATCTTATCGAGTATAATGCGAGCCCAATTAATCGAGATCCCCATAAAGATAGCATAGATAAGCTTCAGAAAGGGCTGGGACGGTAAAGATGAGGAGCCGTACTTGGGAAGCAAGCACGACTTCAGAATCAAGTTTAGGACCCATGCATTTGGCTTGAAAGATTTAGATGGCACGCCAATCATGGCAGGAGGGATCTGATGGAAAATCTCAGAGAGGACGGTCTGATCTAAGGAAGAAATATCGTCAACAGAGATATCAGAGTGGAGGAGGCCAGACGAAGAGATACCCAAAATCTCTCCTAAGATTTCCGCTGTGAGGACTATAGGAGTCCCCAAAACGGTCATCTCAACAGAGTGGGTCTCATCGTACTGACCCCGGATCCTATTCGCATAGAAAAGCTTAATTTAGTCGGTCTAAGTTCTTCTACTAACCGACTAGATGAGCATCTAGTCGGTTGGTGGTTGAACTGAAACCGACTAAAAGAGTCCAAAAAGTGATAATCAAGTTCTCTCCTCAATACGCTTGGACGATATATCGCAAAACTCTCAATAATTATCTAAACTACCCCATTAAACATCGAAATCTTAAATACGACATTCAAAACATGAATTCGAGCAAAAATTCAAAATATCACATAAATTCCCGAAAATTCCAATAAGTCTAGCATGAACGAAATATTTCGAAATATAATAGCATGCAAGATTATTGAATGAAACATGAATCCTATATCTCGGATTCACCCATAATCCCCAATTCTCGACGCAACCGCACAAAGGAGTCCTCCTTTAGGGGTTTCGTGAAAATATCGGCGATTTGCTTTTGGGTTTCAACGTACACTAAAATGATGTCCTTTTTAGCAACATGATCATCTAAAAAGTGGTGTCGGACATCTATGTGTTTCGAACGGGAATGGTGTACCGGGTTCTTGGAAAGACATATTGCACTTTGGTTGTCAACCATGATAGGGCAAGTATCACAATTTATACCAAAGTCTTTAAGTGTGTGTCTCATCCAAAGAACTTGAGCACACGCGGCACCGGCGGCAATATATTCCGCCTCGGTGGTTGAAAGTGATACGGAATTTTGCTTCTTGGAAAACCAAGAGACAAGAGAATTTCCTATGAAATGGCAAGTGCCACTAGTACTTTTCCTGTCGGATTTGCATCCCGCATAATCGGCATCACTATATGAGATTAACTCATACGTGCTAGATTTTGGATAAAGTAATCCAAAATCAAGTGTATAACTTAGATAACGGAAAATACGTTTTACCGCTACTAAGTGAGACTCCTTAGGTTGAGACTGATAACGAGCACATACGCATACGGCAAACATAATATCGGGCCTACTTGCGGTAAGATAAAGCAAACTACCTATCATACCTCGATATAGACGAATGTCTACATCCTTACCGCCCGTATCCTTGTCAAGATGCGTAGTCGTGCTCATTGGAGTCTTTTTCCCGGAGGCACTCTCCATTCCAAATCGCTTAAGCAACTCCACCGTATACTTCGTTTGGTGGATGAAGATTGCATCGTCCATTTGGCGAATTTGGAGACCTAAGAAATATTTGAGCTCACCCATGTGGCTCATCTCAAATTGTTCCTTCATAACATTAGAGAACTCTTCGCAAAGAGCAAAGTTAGTAGCACCAAAAATGATATCATCAACATAAATTTGAACTAAAATTATATCATTATTCGAATGCTTAACAAAAAGTGTAGAATCGGCTTCTCCCATTTTAAAATTCAAATCCAAAAGAAAATTCTTTAGGCGATCATACCAAGCTCGAGGAGCTTGTCTTAAGCCGTAAAGCGCTTTCTTTAGTTTAAAAACATGATTTGGAAATTTTTCATTTATGAAGCCCGGAGGTTGAGAAACGTAAACTTCCTCAACGACATCTCCGTTTAAAAATGCACTTTTAACATCCATTTGAAATAATTTAAAATCCTTATGGCATGCAAAAGACAATAATAATCTAATTGATTCTAATCTAGCTACCGGAGCGAAGGATTCTTCGAAATCAATACCTTCCTCTTGTCGATAGCCTTGAGCAACTAACCGAGCTTTGTTCCGGACGACGACTTGGTTTTCGTCGGTTTTGTTCTTGAAGATCCACTTTGTCCCTATGACGGTGTGGTTCTTCGATGGCAATGGAACAAGCTCCCAAACTTCATTCCTCTCGAATTGAATGAGCTCCTCCTCCATGGCTAAGATCCAAGCGCTATCTTCGCATGCTTCATTAACATTCTTTGGCTCTATCGAGGAGGCAAAGGCACAATGAGCGAAGTAGTTCACTTGCGATCTCGTCTTTACACTATCATAGATATTGCCAATGACTTGCTCATGAGGATGGTCACGAACGGTATGAAGCCGTTTGGGAATACCTTGGTCACTAGGAACATTCTCAACAACTTCATTAGTTGGGTTAGTCTCAATAGAATCAATAGAATTATTAGACTTAGAATTATCAAACGAATCACATAAAACATCCATAGAATCATTATCATTTGAAATTCTAGTTGGAACAAATCCTTCATTAAAAGAGACATGAAGCGACTCCTCGATCGTTGAGGTTCGTTTGTTGAATATCCGGTAGGCTTTGCTACGCGAAGAATATCCAACAAAAATCCCCTCATCGGATCTTGGATCGAATTTGTCCAAACTACCATATGTGTTCTTAATAAAACATTTCGAACCAAAAACACGAAAATGTTTAACTTGAGGCAACCTACCAAACAACAATTCATAACAAGTTTGTTTAGTGCCGGGCCTCAAAAGTATTCTATTAAACACATAGCAAGCGGTGTGTACCGCTTCCGCCCAAAATTGATGGCCAAGTTGGCTATCATCAAGCATAGTGCGAGCACACTCCACTAGCGTCCTATTCTTTCTCTCAACTACACCATTTTGAGGAGGTGCACGAGGGAAAGAGAAGGTGTGTGTAATACCAATTTCATCACAAAATGTCTCAAAAGACTCATTCTCAAATTCACCTCCATGATCACTACGAATAGTGACAATGGTGGTTCCTAAGAGATTTTGTACTTTCTTAACAAAAATTGTGAAGTTTTCAAAAGCTTCATTTTTATTACATAATGAAAATACCCATGTAAATCTCGAATAATCATCTACGATGACAAGTCCATATCTTGCATTTCCTAAGGAAGCAACTCTAGTTGGCCCAAATAAGTCTAGATGTAATAGCTCTAGTGGCCGTTTAGTAGAAATGCTTTTCTTAGGTTTAAATGAAGATTTAGGAAGCTTGCCACGTTGACAACAATCACAAAAACTTTTCTTTTCAAAAACAAGCTTCGGAAAACCTTTAATGGAATTTAATTTTGAAAGCTTATAAAGTGTTCCAAAGTTCACATGTCCAAAGCGTCGATGCCATAAGTGTTGTTCACTTGTGTTGGCAACGAGACATTGTTCATAAGACTTAGGAAGATCCAAAATATAAATATCTTTATGACGAGTGCCGGAAAATAATACTTTATCATTATCTTTTCTTAAAATATGACACAATCCTTTCGCAAAGCTAACTTTGTAACCTTTGTCACAAAGTTGGCTTATTAAAATAAGATTATGATTTAAGCCATTAACAAGATAAACATCACTAATTAAGGGTTTAGATGGGTTACCCACTTTACCAACACCTATGATGGTTCTGCTCTCATTGCCTCCAAATACGACGCGTTTTCCATTTGCGATGGGAACCACTCCGGAGAGCAAACTAGCGTCACCCGTCATGTGTTTTGAACACCCGCTATCGAGTATCCAATTTCCCTTGGAGCTAAATTTAAATTTGTTGCTCCCTTTCTTTTTCTTTTCCTTGAGTACCTAAAGATAGAGAATTTCATATCATGGTACCCAAGGTCATTGGGTCCAAAAGATTAGACCTTTGGAAGCCAAGTCCAATTGGACTTAGACTTCCCCACATAATTTCTACTATGCACAACATCCGAAAAATAAGCATCCATATACATTTGTTTTTCGTCCATGCTTGTGTCCCTTGGGCTCCAAATTGTGAAAATCTTGGGAGCCCTCATCCTATTGGGTGCATGCATGCGACGTTGATTTCTACGTGATGCATGTTGTGGATAGGCATAAGGAACATGATGGAATGGTGCACGACGAGAATTATTCATATGATGTTGTGGGTGAACATATGCATGTGTGGGAACACATGCGTGAGGGTGTCTCACATGGTGTGCACGTGCCCGAGAATGTGTTGCATAAAAATCATCATATGTGTGAGCCGGTGGAGTAGGACGTGTGTTCCTACGTGGCATGGTATTGGTGTACATATAAGCTTGCCCCTTCTTTGGAGGTCCACCCAAAGTGGGTTTCTTTCCGAAAGAGGGTGTGGACGAGGTGGAAGCACCATTGGTAGACGAACTACCAATAGAGTGTTTGCTACCACTCGTAGAGTCACCGGAAGTTGGCCTAACAAAAGTAGTGGCCGATTTGGATGGACATCCCATCGTATACCCCAAGCCAATGTGGTGATTGGCCGGAAGTAAGTCACTTAGGATTTTATCCAAATGGTCCTTACCCTTATTGAATCTATTAATTCGGCCTAATGTGTTCTCATATTTCTCTTTGAGAGAACGCATAGAAGTATCCAAGTTGGATACTTGCGATGTGAGCACATAAACACGAGATTTAAGATTCTCATTCTCAATACTCAAAGTCGAGTTTTGAGAAGTTAAATCCGCTATCTTATGTTCTTCCAGATCTTCAATGCAAACATGTTCAAGTTTAGATTTGAGATTAACAACCTCATTTCTTAACTCTTCAACAACGGTGTCGTTGTTGGTGATGATAGTCTTAGGCGAGGTTTGAATGCTAGCTAGGTCATCTTTTACCTTAGTATATCTATTTACTAATTTAGTGTATTTTGACCATAATTGAGAGTTAGCATTCCTAAGATCATCCATAGTTACCTCATCGTTGCCTTCGTCATCACTATCATCGGAAGAGGAGGATCCTTGATCATGCTCCTCTCTTGCCATGAAGCACATGTGTGCTTGCTCCACTTGCTCATCGTCCGACTCTCCGCTTGAGGAATCCTCGGAGTCGGTGAATGTTGCTCTGACAAGTCCCTTTTTGTACCCTTTTTGTACTTCTTGGACTTATCGAATTTTGGCGCCTTCCACTTCTCCTTTTGCTTGTTGAGAGGACACTCCGCTTTCATGTGTCATGGCTTATTGCACTTGAAACACAAAGGAGAGGAAGAGGCGTTAGAAGAACCAAATTTAGCTTTGTTCTTATAGTTACCTTTTCGGAAGAAACGGTTGAACTTCTTGGCCATGAGAGCCATGGACTCCAAGTCCAACTCGTTTTCCGAGTCTTCATCATCGGTTGATGTGGATGTGGATGGAGCGGCCTTGAAAGCAATAGCCTTCTTCTTTGGCTCGTCTTGCTTTAGATAGGACTTCATCTTTTCCTGCAATTTGAGCTTGCTATCCTTGCGTACCTCGTATGACATTAAAGTACTCATTAGTTGAACTACGGTGTACTTATTCATGTCATTACCTTCCTCGATGGCGAAGGTACGATTTTCCCAAGAAGAAGGAAGTCCTTCGATAAGCTTCGAACACTTCTCCTTTTGGGTGTAGGATTTTCTGAGAGCCTCTAACTAGTTTATGATGTCGACGAAGCGAGCGTAATACTCCTTCATCTTCTCGCCCTGTTGCATATGAAACATTTCGTAATCTTTGTTTACAACTACGAGTTTAGAGTCTCTTACCCTACTCGTCCCTTCATGTAGAATGAGGAGGGAGTTCCAAATTTGATATGCACTCTTACATGTGCATATCTTATTGAAGTCCTCGGGCTCCAACGCGCATTGCAAGGCGTTCATTGCCTTGGCATTGCTTACCTCCGCGGTGACCTCCGCGGTTGTCCATTTCTCGAAGTCTTCTTCTTCGGGCTCGATGTATTCCTTCATTGTGGTCCTCCATAGAGATGCACTCCGGAGGAAGGTTTCCATCCGGCATTTCCAGTACCCGTAGTTGGTACCGTTGAAGAATGGAGGCCTCGTAGAGGAATGTCCTTCCATCACCGAAGACGCTCCTTCACGGTTCCTGAAGGTGCCATAGTCGGAAGGTGGACGCACGGTCTTGTTGTCGTTGGCAGACATAGCTAAGTATCTGGCTCTGATACCAAATGTAATGCCCTACAAGCTACTGCACAAGTACTAGAGGGGGGGTGAATAGTACTTTAAAAATAACAAGGAGTATTATTCCTAATTATAATGCAAACAACTACCAAATCAATTTGCGGAAGCTTAAATTGAATGACAACACAAAATTAACAATGCTAACAAGAGATGTTACTGGGTTCGGATCCACCCAAGTCTCTTCGACTTGTTCCCGGTGATCCTACGTCCCAACCACCTGGATCCCCTCCGGATACTTGAGTTAGAAACCCTAACTCAAGATTTCCACTATGAAATACTTGTGAAAATCCTCCACAAGTCAAATCATACAAAATGTAATATGTGACTCCCACAACCCGGGATCACAACCACACTCTCACAACCGAGAGTGAAACTTACAAATCAAATATGAAATGAAATAAGAAAACTTCTTACCGAACAAAATACCTATGCCTTGAGTATTGCTTACGAATTAGGGCAAGGATGATTTTGAGGAAGAAGTGGCACCAAACCCTAGCTCCAAGATGTAGATCAGTGATGGAGAGCTTTGGGGATGTTGGTGACCTAGAATCAAGCACTTGGCTTGGAAAGCTTCACACTCAATGAATCTCTCTTTGGAAGTAAGAGTGAGGAGAGATTATTGAATGGAATGAATGAGCTTTGAATGAGCTTGGAATGAATTCTCTTGATCTCTAAACTTGCAATAATATCAGCCTTGGCAGCAATGAATGCAGCCCATCAAGTATATATAGGATAGAGGAGAGAGAGAAAGAAATTCGAGTCATTAAATGCTCCAACGGCTCTTTTCTGAACCCAACTAGTCGGTCAAAGAACAACCACCGACCGACTAGTTCATCAACTAGTCGGTCGGTCAATTAACGTAAAAAGACTAATGGGTAAACTGAGAAAAGATCAAAGTACAGACTAAGGAACTAGTCGGTCTAAGAAGAGTAACTGACCGACTAGTTTCACAACTAGTCGGTCGGTTACTCAACGTGGACCGACTAACAGATAAAACTGAAGTCTGAGAAGAATTAGACTTAGTCGGTCCAAGAACAAATGTTGACCGACTAATTCACCAACTAGTCGGTCACCAAATGAACATAGACCGACTAACAATAAACAGTAAGTATGGTGAAAATTTTGGCATGTACAGTAAACTAAACTAGTCGGTCTAAGAAGGAAAGTTGACCGACTAGTTCATCAACTAGTCGGTCGATCAATGAACACAGACCGACTAATGATAAACAGTAGCTTAGGTTCAAATGTGCATGTTCAGGGAAAGCTCAACTAGTCGGTCACAGAAGCATCACTGACCGACTAGTTCACAAACTAGTCGGTCGGTGAGTCAACTTAGACCGACTAACTGTAAACAGTAAAGAGCTAAGAATTAACTGACTGAAACTAGTCGGTCCAAGAAGCTTGGCTGACCGACTAGATCACCATCTAGTCGGTCAGTTCTTCTTCTTGAACCAACTAACATGCACAAGAAGTCGCGAATCGAAGCGCGATGCTTCGGGAAGGATTGTATGGACTTCTACTAAGATCCTAGAGCTAAGATATGAGCGTTATGAAGAATTAAAACGTAAGACCTACTCAAGGCTTAACATTCTACGAAAGAAGCTTAAAGACTATAAATTAAACTTGACGATACCATCTTCAATAGCTTCAATCGAATCTTCATGACTTCTAAATAGGTCCATAAGCTTCAACGAATCTTTAGGCAGACGATCACGTGCTTTGAGAAGTCTTGAGACGTCGTAATTGATATTCATGTGAATTTGGCGACGATCTCCATAACTGCGCTCACAAAGTGTTAGTTCATATTATATTTATGTTTGTTCATCATCCAAAACCAAATCCGGGGAGTCCAATATCCAACAATCTTGTCATGTCATGTCATGTATTGCATAAGCCTGCAGGTGAATAGGGTACCCTCCAAGCTAGTGAGGGTGATCCCTTGTCACGATTGGAAACGGATAAGCCTGCGGGTGAATGGGGCACTCTCCAACCTGGAGCGAGTGATCCCTTGTCACGATTGGTAATGGATAAGCCTGCGGGCGAATAGGACACTCTCCAAGATTGGAGAGTGAACCCTTGTCACGATACATAAGCCTGTAGGCAAATAGGGCACTCACCGAGTAAGTGAGTGATCCCTTTTCATGTCTTATCTTGTGCACTTGGGCTGGGGTAGGGTTGAGCATGCGCACAGGGAGAGGGTCTGATCCCCCTCGAACCGTAAGACGTGAACCCTTCGTAACACACACTTGTCTTGTCATGTCTTGTCCCGTCTAGTCTAGTCTTATAGCCAGTATCACACGATATGGCTATTGTCTATCACATTTTACTTTTCAGCGTTGTCTTTACTTTTCTTGCACATATACATATCTGCCATGCTGTTGCATCATCATCATGTAAACAACTTTTAAAATGTCAACCTTAAAAAGTTATACACCTCGCAGTGGGGTCTTCTCACGGTTACTTGTAGACTTCGCCTGACGTACAACCACTTTCTCTTGGTGTTTGTACGTCAGGTACCGAGACAGGGTTAGTAGATCCGGAGCCGGTACCAGAGGACTTGGAACAGCAGTATGTTGATGATCAGGAGTACGACCCAAGTGAGGACCAGTCTTAGGGGTTCCTCTGTTGCTGACTTTGGAGGTTCAGTCACTTTCTAGTTTGGGTGCATAGCACCATTAGTTTCCTTTTCTGCGTTGTAGCCATGCTGGGCTCCTTTTTAGACTTTTTGTACTCTCTGGATGTTATCTAATAATATTAATGAATGCAACCTCCTTTCTGTACTTTCTGTTGTTCCGAATTTTATAAATGCTAGAACCTGAAAATTTTGAAGTGGTACCCTACAGACGCTTATTGGATCCGAGCTTCACAGCTCCGGCCCAAGCAGGCCTTAGTCACGTTTCGCTTCCGTTGTTTTGGGAAGCGGGGTGTGACATTTCCCCCTTCAACCCTAGCCACTCGGACGACCCCGTCGCCTGGCACCACCGTCGATCGACCTTCTCCGATGATCTCCGACCATCCTACCCCTCCATCAAGCCCTAATTTACATACTATCTCTTCTCCTACCCTTTGTAAGACCTAATTCGACCCCAAATCCAAATTAACCCTATAAATCTCCAATTTTTCTCGATTTTCCCCTATCAATCTAAAATTTCATCGCTAATTCATATTCTTTATGCAACAGCAAGATTAGAGGAGATCCGTTGCGACGATTGAGGAGATATCGCTTGGGGAATCGTCTTACACTTTGGGCAGCAATTAAGAGTCGCATCGATCGCTTGGTACACTCGTTCCATTACATTTTTCTTACGATCAAATACATATATATTTTGTGTGGAGTGCTTGATTTTCACGGCATTACACCATGCCTCCATGGACACGATCTAGCTCTAGGCTGTCCGTTGCTAAGAAGAAGAAGATCGTTGACCCGGTGCTTCTTCTTTTGCGGCTACACCACCACCACATAGCGATCCTATCCCTGCATTGCCAGAACCACCTGCACCACCTGCACATCAACCACCACCTTTAGAGACTTACTGGATCACTTTCAGAGATGATGCACACCGTGCCAAATTTGAAAGGATCTCCCGGTTTCAGATCATACCCACTAGGTTCGATCACATTCCTACATAAGAGGTCTTGAGTTCTATACGTAGGACTCCTAGGTATTATTCTTTCAGGCTCATGGATCGTGACGGTAAGATTACCCATGACATGGTCCATGCTGACTTTCAATGGCCCCCAGTTCCAGACCCTGATAGGGCATTTGGCCATAGTCATCACACACACCCGCCCAATTTTTTATGATGATGACTTTTGGGAGCTGATCACAGGCATCCCACACTTCAACCCTAGTAGGGTGAATACTTCATCGATAGTCCACCCTTGCCTATGCCTTGGCGACCACCTTATTTTGTAGGCCAGAGGTAGGTACTATCTCCACACCTGTGCTTTTCATTTGTGTGCCATGACACTGAAGAGATCATTCGAGGTTGGTGGGGACGTCCTAGCTCCTGCCATATCCATCAATGTCGCTAGTTGGTTTTTTGACCGCATCCTTTCCACGATTACCTACACCAAGGCTATGTGTTATAGCGGTCTGATCACCCTTCTTGCCCCTATTTTTGATATCCAGTTTCCTGCTGATTTGACCCTTGCTACGAGACTTGCCTTTCTTACCGACCATGTCATGACCTGTATGCCTATGATCCGATTACATGGTAAGTGCCTTTAGGTTTGGCTCCATGGTCCCTTCTTTACAGATTATATCGTGCCTCCAAACCTTGCTCGGACTAATATGGGACTAGCAGGTGCTGAGTGGAGGTTCCCTATGGATCTCCTCATTCCACCTGTTTACGTGCTAAAGCCTGATAATGATCAGTAGCATCTCGTCGATCCCCACCCAGCTGAGATTCTCGTAGCACCACCTATTTTTTAGCCTATGCCTGTACCCAGCATATTTGTCTCCATGTTTGTTCATACTGGGGGTTCCACATCTGCCTCTGTCCCTGAGAGTGCTATTCGTGAGAGTTCTACTTCTGTGTCTGGTGCCCTTCCTATTATTTTCGAGAGTGCTGAGCTGTCCACCTGTCCAAGCACTGAGTTACATATCTCTTCGACCGTTCAGATCCCTACATCACTTGAGATCCCGACGTCTGGTGTGATCCTAAATTTTGCATTCACATTCACCCCACCCGTTGATATTCCTATCTCTACTACCGTCGTATTTTTAAAGATTGTCGTGGTGTCTGTCACCACATCTGTTGCCATGAACTCTATACCCTCATCTACTTTTACCGAGATTCATGTTATCTCATTTGTTGCACCCACATCTGTGAGCATATATGTGTCTCAGCCGAGGCTGAGCATCCTGCTGTGAGCCCTGATCCGTGCACACACCTATCGTCGTTCCACATATTTTTGGAGGCCGAGGGAGTCCTGCACATACAAGTCCCTCTCTTCCACTATTGATGACACTTCCTCGCACCTACGCGCGGTCGAGTCTACAGTGGTTGGGATTATAGTTGATTTCCGATCCCTTGCCTAGACTATTGCTGCCATGCAGCCCCACATTATTATCATTCCTGGTATTCAGCAGATGCTGAACCAGATTTTAGGCCTTTTGCAGCATCAGCAGCAGTAGCACGCACCACCACCCCCCACATCCACCACAGGGAGGTGATGGTGCTGAGCTTGAGTAGCCGTCTAATTCTGATGCCTGATGTATTTTGCTCCCTTCTCTCCCCATATTTTTGTATGCCCTGATGTCTTCACCTTTTCCGGGCACCATATATTCCAGCTTGGGGGAGAGTATCTTTTGACCATTTTTTCATACATATCATCATATTGATGCATGCTTGGCTTGCATTTAGTTCTTAGTTATCATGTAGTTGCATTAGGATTTTATCTTTATTATCTTTTATTTTATTTTGCATCATTTTAACATCCACACCCACCCACCCATATATTGTATGTCTATGTGCCACACACTTTGCACATTGAGGACAACGTGATGTTTATCTTGGGGGAGTGAGTGTAGTCACACACTTTTATTTTTATTTTACTTTATTTTTCCTTTATTTTCCACTTATTCTTACATCCTTTCCATTTTTATTTCCTTTGTATCATGCATCATATTTTCTTTACTTTTGGAGTGCTTGCATGTGTATATAGTTAGTTATTGATTTATCCGTATTTCTTTTACTTTCTTTGCTAGAAATGAATTCGCTATGATGAATTAAGCTTGAAAATCGCTTTACATGTGCACAGATCCTTTTGCCATGATGTTGTCTTTATTTCTAATGTCATTTACGATATGTTTGTGTGCACTTAAGAAAAAAGAACTTCCAATGTGATATTTAGTGTTTATGAATGAATTTTAATGTTGACACATTGACACATCGAGGAAGTGCTTTATTGTTTGCTATTTGTAGAAAACACACCAAGATTCACGCATTGACTACATTACATCTGGAGTACTGCTTTCATATCTATATCACTTCTTATTTGCATGTATTGTGTGTGTAATCTTCGGGTTGAATAAAATAAATGTCATTTGATATGAGTTGGTAATCTTCTTTTAGAAATTAAACTGAGTAGAAGACATTACCCTGTTGAAGTAGTTATGCACATACAAAGAGTGAACCGAATGATAACATTTATTCTTTCTCCACATATCTTGAAAATATTTCTATACATACAATCATTGGAAATTCTCCCCTAGGTTGATTCTTATTTCAGCATCTTTCCCAATTCACCAAAAGCCAAAGAGCTCCAAAATCCCAAAAAAAACACAAAAAATCTGCATAGCAATGAGTCTTGTGTATGTATGGATTAGAAAAAAAGTAAGAAAAACAAAAAGAAAAAATACAAAAAGAAAAAAGAAAGAAAAAATATATGTATATGAATAAAGAAATGTGTATATACACAAGCTCTTACCTTGTAAATACCTTTTCTTTTCTTTTCTTTTCTTTCTCTTTTCTTTTCTGGAGCTACAATATTTGGGAACCCCCATTTTCTTGATATTTGATGCTATTACACCTATAAATACACTTGGGGGAGAAAATCCAATGATGAGTGAGAGAGTGATTAATTATATGTGCATGACTACCGAAGCTATGTAATCTCTAATATTTAGGGAGATGACTTTGAGTATGATGACACCTATAAGTTGAAAAATGAACATGAACTTCATAAAACCATATCTTTCTATTCTTATTGTATGTATGAATTGTGTGATGTTTCGTATACTCCAAGTAGAAGCAGTCAATTGAAAAATGTGTTGACTATGAGTATGTATACCATTTTCTATGCCTCAGATGATGCTTAATGTTAAAACGATTTCATATTTCACAAAATTCACGTTGTTCTCGGTTTTAATATCAAGTGTGCCAAATATGAAATGATGTTGAAATAAAAACAATAATGTGTTTATATTCTTTGTTGGTGCACTTTGGTGAGTGAATTCAAGTTCTGAGTGGATGATCTAGCAATTCCCTTTCTTCGCTTTCTTTTCTACTTTTAGCTTTCTGGGTTTTTTGCATATATATCCCTTAAATCTTGCGTATTTTGATATTTGTCCCTCAAATCTTGGTATTTGCTCTCAAGTCCCTTAAATTTTAAACTTTCTCTAAATTTTTGTCCATCTCTCTAAATTTTTGTTAAAATCTAACGGAATGGGAATATTCTGTTAGATAAAGGGGTTAATTGGGGGGTTAGGGTTAAGATTAGGGTTAGGGTTAGGGTTAGGGGGGAGGGGCGGCGCCCCCTCCACCTCCACCTCGTCTGAGGCGGAGGGGGAGGGGGCGCTGCCCCATCCCCCTCCGCCTCTGATAGCAGAGACGAGGCAGAGGGGGAGGGGACGCCGCCCCCAAAACAGGGAGGGGGCACCGCCCCTCCCCTGTTTTGGGGGGAGGGGGCGCTGCCCTCCCCCCCCCCCGAAAACCCCCTCCCCTCCCCCAGTTTTCGTGGGGGAGGGGCGGCGCCCTCTCCCCCTCCGCTGTCTGAGGCGGTGGGGGAAGGGGCATCGCCCCTCCCCCTGTTTTCGGGGGGAGGGGCGGCGCCCCCTCCCCCTCCGCCAGACAGCGGAGGGGAGGGGGCACCGCCCCTCCCCCTGTTCTCGAGGGGGAGGGGCGGCGCCCCCTACCCCTCTGCCTCAGACGAGGCGGAGGGGTAGGGGGCGCCACCCCCTCCCCCTCTACCTCAGACGAGGTGGAGGGGGAGGCGGCGTCGCCCCCTCCCCCTGTTTTTTTGGGTGGGTGTAATTAACCCTTAATTATGGGTGTTTAATGATTAATTAAACGTAATTTCTTAATTCACTAAATATAATCGTTAATTAATTTAACTTTTTAACAGAAAACAGGATCGATGGACTATTAAGGTTAACATTTAAAATTTGAGGGACTTATGAGCAAATACGAAGATTTGAGGGACAGATATCAAAATATGCAAGATTTAAGGGACAGATATGCAAATAACCCTTCTTTTTATTCACTGGGTTCGCTTTTTGCTTATCTTCCTCGAGGACAAATAAGAGGTAAGCATGGGGGATTTTGATATGCTTGTATTTTACAATTTATTCTTGCATATTTTCATGTCTTATCGATTACCCTTATGGCATATTCGAAGCTTAAACGACGATTTCTCGATTAATTTCACTATTTCAATGTTTTGTTGGAATTTTAGGAAATATGTAGCAATCGGAAGCAAATTGGAGGTATGAGCATATGCACACATGCCAAAGCATCAATGGCCATGATATCGAGGAGCTTATGGTGATAGAAAAGAAGAAGAAGTGAGAGGAAAATAAGACAAAGAGGAAGGAAGGAAGAAGAAGGAGAAAGAGCTGAAGAAGCGGCTCACTCGGCCGAGTGGATCACTCCACTCGACCGAGTGAGGCTGACACCAACACAGCCCAAGGAGCCAAGTGCCTCAAAGCCACCTGACCGGGTGAGAATACTCACTCGATCGAGTGAGACAGTCGGCCAGAACCCCTTCTGCCAGAGAAATTGACTCGGCCGAGTGAGACTTTCACTCGACAGAGTGAATCGACCACTTGACCGAGTGATCAAAAGAAACAGAACACTGATTTTGAGAGTCTCTGCAGGAATTCTCACTCGACCGAGTGAGCTAACGGCCAGAATTCCGAAAGTTAGGTTTTAATTCGAGTTTTGGGTATTTTGTTCTGCTTTTTCTTAGGTTTTTGGACTAGTATAAATAGATAATGTAGTAGCTGTCGCTAGAGAGAGGCGAGACAGCTAGAGACAAGGAAAAAAACTCAATTTTTATTTGCTTTTGCTATTGATTGGAGAAGCTAGTTCTTAATTCTCTTGTTGATTTGAAGCTTTGGAGAACATCGGTTTGTCTAAACTTTTGATCTATTTAGTTTTGATGATTATTTCTTGTTTGATTCTCTTTGCGATGATGAATTCTATTGCTTCCATGAATCTTATCGTTTGATCATGTTTATTAGTGAGTAGTCTCTTTGCTCTAGGGCAAGGGATGAGCCCTATGGATCTAGGGTTTTTATTTGTGAAATTTATTGAAACCCTTGTTGCTAAACTTGTTTTAGTGTTAGATTATGGTCCATTGACTACAAATAGTTAGGGATTTCTACTTAGATCTTGAGAGCTTGAGATATGATCTTGATCTATAGGAAGCCCTAGATATTTGATTTAGACCTATAACTTGGATATCCTAGATTTCGTGCACGAGAGTGACCAAAGCTAGCATTTTTATTATATTTCTATGATTATATTCGTATGTACAACAGTAAGATGAATACGAACAACCATAATCTAGAATCGAACTCACGTCGCACGATAATGGACTTGAGCGGGAATTGAATTATATTGTCGACCTTCATGCCAATAATTCAAATAGGCTTGAGCGAAAGCGAGGCTCTAGTTTGAGTTATTTTAGACTTGTGTAGCGCGAGAGCGTGCACCGGTTCACAACACGGTTGCGACAATTTCACCCTAAACCAAGAGTTAGTAATTAGGAGTTCATATTCACATTGAAACTCGAAAATCTATAGTGGAGATTCCCTAGTCCTAGACATTTTGATTAATTGAATTACAACCGACATATTTACACAACCGTGACGCACTTCCTTCACCATTATTCACAATCTTTGTTGCATCTAGACAACAAAGATAATATCCACAGCCTCCATGTGATTTGATACCCACTCACCACTTAACTGTGCACTTGCGGTAAAACTACATTATTTTTTGAATACATCCAGACACGATCATAAGTCCAATTTGATAAAAGAGAAAAAATATTGCTAGTGAAATTGAAAAGATTAATAAAAAATTACGAGGTTAGGATCAAATTATTAGAAAAGAAAAACTTAGATCTTAACACCATAATCAAGAAATTCACTAGTCGCCAAAAAAGTTTCGATGAGATGTAAAATGGGCTAAATAATCACTCTAGCAAATATGGCCTAGGATTTAAAAAGAAACAATCTAAGAAGAAATCTAGGACGACCATGGAAAAGAGAATTGCTAGACACATCAGCTCTCCGTCGTGTATGCATGATGATCAAATGTCTTCCACTAATATGCATTCCAATGTTACTTGTTTTTATTGCAAAGCAACGTACTAACAATCCAGGATCCAAGACATGGTTACCAAAACGTGCATCTTCTTTTGTAAGTGTATCTTCAAGCACAAAGTGATAGCATTTGGTACCTTGATAGAAGTTGCTCTAATTATATGACGTGCAATGAATCTCTCTTCTCATCATTATCAAGGAAAGATGGAGGGACAGTAACACTTGGAGATGGAAATAAATGCAAAATCTTAGGAAAAGGTAACATTGGTAAGCATCCACTTATTGTTATTGAGAATGTTAATCTTGTTGATGGTTTAGTACATAATTTGTTAAGTGTGGGTCAACTCTGCTCTATATATTTTAAGGTACAATTTGAAAATAACGAAGTACACATTTTAAGCAATGATGAAATTCATTTTAAAGGCACATCACACAATAACGTCTATGCTATTAAACTTAGTGATTCAAATAATCTAAAGTATTTAGTTACAACATATGAGACTAATTTGATATGGTATCAATGAATAGGACATGCCGGCATGAATCTAATTTCAAAGCTTGCTCGTAAGAAACTTGTGATAGGTTTACCTCAAATAAGTTTTGATAAGGACACGATTTGTGATGCATGTCAACTAGGCAAGAAACATATGAGTAGTTTCAATCTTAAAAACGTTATTACTACTACCAAGCCATTGCAACTAATACACTTGGATTTGTTTGGACCCATGAAAGTTGATAGTTTAGAAGGTATTCATTATTGCTTCGTCATTGTTGATAATTTTTCTCATTTTACTTGGGTCTATTTCTATGCACAATCATGAAACTTTTGATTATTTTCAAAAAAAATTGCAAAAAGTTTTAAAATGAAAAGGGGTTTTCTATTATCAAAGTTAGAAGAAATCATGATGAAGAATTTGTTAATTCTAACTTTGATGAATTTTGTATTTTGAAAGGATATTTTCATAATTTTTCTACGCCAAGGACACCATAAAAAATGGTGTGGTAGAGAGGAAAAATCGTACTTTACAAGAGATGGCTAGGACAATGATACATGACTATAAGTTCCCATTATATTTTTGGGCCGAAACCATACACACGGCCTGCTATATTTTAAATCGTTTGTTTGTTAGACCCATTTTAAAGAAAACATCTTATGAGCTATATAAAGAGTTGACACCAAACTTATCACATCTTAGATCATTTGGATGCATGTGCTTTATATTAAAAGTCGGCGAAAATCTTGATAAATTTGATGCTAAAACTGATGAAGATATTTTTATTGGATTACTCACTACATAGTAAGGCATATCATGGTTTCAGTAAAAGAACACTTACTATTCAAGAAATTGTGCAAGTTGAATTTGATGAGAAAAGTACTACTAATTTGCCTTTTAGTGTTGCAGAATCTTCTGAAAGTGTAGGTGACTTGGAAGGATTCAACATAAACTCTAGCAATTTCAATGAACATGCAGACGTACATGATAGAACACTAAGAGAGGAGGAAATAGAAACTACATTATCACATGGCCTACCAAAAGATTAGAGATTTGCGAGAGATCACCCTAAGGACCAAATTATTAGAGACACAGTGGAAGGTATACGCTCTACAAATAGCTCTAATTTGATGGTTAACTTTGTATTTATATCTATTTTAGAATCTAAGAATGTATAAAGTGCGTTGGAAGATTCATATTGGATTATGGCAATACAGGAACAGTTCTCACAATTCGAAAGGAATCAAGTTTGGGAACTTGCTCTCAAACCCAAACACAAAACAATCATAGGAACTAAATGTGTATTTAGAAATAAGCTTGACGAGATGGGTAATGTGATTAGAAACAAAGCAAGACTAGTTGCCTAAGGGTATAAGCAAGAGGAAGGGATTGACTTTGATGAAACCTTTGCTCCCGTCGCTAGACTGGAAGCAATACTAATGCTTTTAGCATTCGCAAGTTTCATGAAATTCAAACTTTATCAAATGGACATCAAGAGTACTTTCTTGAATGTGATTTTATCTGAGGAAGTCTATATCAAACAACCTCTTGGGTTTGAAGACTCTATCCAACTGAATTATGTTTTTAAGCTTAAACGGGCTTTATATGGGCTCAAACAAGCTCCTAGGGTTTGGTATGAGCAACTTAGTAAGTTTTTGCTTGAAAACTATTTTTCCATGGGAAAGTTAGATAAAACTTCATTTGGTAAACATCAAAATATAGACTTACTTTTAGTGAAAATGTATGTTGATGATATTGTTTTTGGTGCTACTAATCAATTGCTTTGTAAGGATTTTGCTAAGTATATACCTAGAGAATTCAAGATGAGCTTGATGGGCAAACTCACATTCATGCTTGGATTGCAAATCAAACAATGTGAGGAAGGCATTTTCATTAATCAAGAGAAGTTTGAAAGGGAGTTGGTGAAAAGTGTGCAACACTAATGAGGACAACGTCAAAAGTGGACAAGGATAAGAAAGAAAAGAAAGTGGACGAGCGCATGTATAGAGGTATTCTTGGTAGTATTTTATACTTGACATCTAGTAGGCCGGATATTTTGTTTAGTGTGTGTCTTTGTGCTAGGTTTCCATCATGTCCTAAAGAGTCTCATCTTTCTTTAGTGAAACGAATCATATGATATGTTCAGCGAACATTAGACGTTAGTTTATGGTATCCACATTGCACATCTTTTGAGCTTGTTGGTTATTGTAAAGCAGATTTTGTGGAAAGTATGACCAATCGTAAGTGCACTACTGGCACATGCCAACTACTTGGTATGTCTCTAGTTTCTTGGTTCTCCAAGAAGTAAAACTCTATGGTGTTGAGTACAACCGAAGCTGAATATGTTTCAGCTGGTTGTTGTTATGCTCAAATTCTATGGATGAGACCAACCCTTAGAGATTAAGGTCTTACTTTCCAACCAACAACAATTTGGTGTGATAATTTGAGTGCTATAAATCTCTCAAAAAATCTTGTTCTACACTCTAGGACTAAGCATATTGATGTTTGTCATCACTTCCTTAGAGATCATGTTGATAAGTGTTGTGCTATGTAAGTTTCAATACTTATAACCGAAAGCACACGGCGCCGTCGTAGCGCTTAACGTGTCGTCCGTAGAGAGGTTGTGTGACTGAGTACTAGTCAATCATAGGTTGTGGTTAGCTACATGAATTGGTTTTATAGGAAAGGAAGAATAAAATAGAAAGAAGACTCTAGAGCTAGGTATCGCTCTAATGTGGGATGGACATGGGGATGAACTCACTGTCTAGCTATCGAATCGATCCTAGAGTGAGATTCTTGCATCTAAGATAGACGCATACCCCCACTCTCGTAATGTTATGATTGGACTACCCCTCATGTGACCAAGCCAACTATCATTGGTCATCGTCGCACGACGAGTGCGTGATGCTCGACAATATTCCCCAACCATCGTTCACGCCACTATCATGGATGGAACTCCGGTCAATGCTAGGAGGGCACTAGATTACGCTTAACTTCTGTTGGTAACATAATTAGTATGAATTGATATAGTGGTTGGAAACTTTAGATTAACCCTAACTATCATTAGCAACTAAGTTGAGGAAACCAATCTATGTTGATAATAATCTCCAAAGCAAAACCCTAATCTAATTGTTCAATAGCCCAACAATTAGTTCAACCCATATTCATCCAACAAAAGAGATCAACCATGCCGTAGATTAAAAACTATTCACTAAACATATAGAGAAACATAGAGATAATCACAAGAGCAATAAAAGAACATATAATAAAAGAGAAGAGAAAGAGATACTTAGCTCAATGTGTTGCAATACAAAGATACGGAGATTACAAGTTTGCACCAATGAGAAAACACATATACAACTAATCTAAACCTAATCTTACTCTTAAAGGTAATTACAAGGGAAGAAGAAAGAAGAAAACCGGAGCAAAATCGGGTATAAAAGTTGGCTCCCCTAAAAACGGTGCTTAAACTATATATAGAAACCCAAAACCCTAGCGAGTGAAGCTAGAAACCAGATCCGACCTGACTGTGTCGAGGAATCGACACGATCGTGTCGATCTGCCCCAAATGGCCTTCAAAAACCCTTCAAGTAGATTGGCCCAACATGGTCGTGTGGGGGATCCACACGACCGCATGGCCACAGTGCCTAGAACCAGCTTCATGTCTTCATTTTGGCTCTTAGGCGACATGGTCATGTGGATGGCCACATGATTGTGTCGTTCCGGCTTCAGTTCCTTAGCAAAATAGCACACATGACCATTTCAAACGGTCGTGTGGGGGCTTCCCATGGTCTATGGGCTGTGTCATCCAACACGACCGTGTACAGTCATATGGGGGCTGAAGTCCTTCATTACTCCTTCATTGAATAGGGTCCCGTCGCTCCTCTGATTGCTTCCAAATCCTTTACCCTCGCTCTTGGGTGCCAAAACTCCACATTTTGACCTGAAATACACAAATGAGGCCCAAGAGTAAAAAGAAACTAAAAAGTGGAAAAAGCAACGTGGAATGTGCCATGGAGCATGTTGAGTATTGGTGTTTCATACCAATGTTATTTTGATGATGATCACAACAATGTTGTTACTAATGTCTCTCATGTTTTAGTCTCTTAGTTATCTATTGAAGAATATCACTTTTGGAGACTAAATGCTTGATGCAAGGATGGACATCAAGTGGAGCAATGCCAACACTTGGACATGTGGTGCCAAAGCTTGGAGATGATGGAGAGCATCAAGGTTGAAGCCATAGACTCTAAGGGAAGCAATGTAATCCATGTATTATTTCATTTATTGCTTTTCTCTTTTTGAGTCTAGGTTTAATGTAATGCCTTGATAGAGGGTCTACTCATTCATGCATTTGTATATAACCATCTTAGTGAGCCTTCGGATTATCATAGAATCTAACCCAATAGGTTCATCATGCCAAATGACTCA
Organism: Scilla litardierei; assembly: GCA_030789695.1. Lineage (NCBI taxonomy): Eukaryota > Viridiplantae > Streptophyta > Magnoliopsida > Asparagales > Asparagaceae > Scilla > Scilla litardierei. The sequence goes on from CM061142.1 coordinate 68,093,836, forward strand.
ATTGGAGTCTCTGACTCTCCAATATGCAACTGATGAAGGTCTTACAGGTGACTGTGTGATTCCCGACACCTGTCGACCCTTCTATAGTCGACTGTTGTGCCCCAGCTCAAGTCAACCATTACTTGACTCTTACTTGAGCTTTTGGAACAGTCAATTGAAGTGCAATTTACAGTCACCTATCTTCCAACAGGCGCCTGTGAATTGTTCTACAGTCGTCTGTGCGTAACTTGCATTTTATGGGCTTCATCCCAATTTGCAAGTCAGTCGACTGATGAACAATTTACAATCGCCTGTCTATTTACAGTCGCCTGTTAATTGCTCTATAGTCGTCTGTGCGCAAGGTGTATTTTATCTGCTCCATTTCTGTCCCAAGTGACAGTCGTCTACCGAAGGATATACAATCGCCTGCTCATTTTACAGGCGCCTGTGTAGTCTTCTACAGTCGCATGTCCTGGCTCAGATTATAGCCATTGATAGCCATTGGCCAGTCGACTGTCGCTGACGTTGCAGCCCAGATTCCAGTCGTTACATCTTTTTGTTTTTGGCTTTATCCTTGGGTTTTGAGAGTTCATATAGGGTTCCTGTATATATGAGAGGGGCGAGTTTATTAGAACTTCTTGGAACAATCGAAAATCATTAAAGTTTAATTAAGCCACTCTCAAACTCTCTCATTTCCCTCTTAGAGCTCATTATCTCCTTCATGCATTGAAGTCAAACTCAAGGAAAATCATCCAAGTGCTTTCAAGTTGATCTCATCACTTGGAGATCCTCTTCCATGCCTTACATTCATTAATGAGTAAGTTCATCTCAAGGCATAGGTAAGAGTATTTGTTTTTCTTTGTTATTTCATTGAAACCCTAACTTTCTGTGTGAGAGCTAGTTACTCTCTGTGTGAGAGTATAACCTTCTGTGTGAGGGTTGGTTGTGATCACTCTGTGTGAGATTTTGAGTCTCTCTGTGTAAGAGCAAGGATTTCTCTGTGTGAGAATCCAAATCCACTGTGTGAGGTATCTCTGTGTGAGATTGTATTCACTTCTCTATGTGAGAATTATAGTGGATATGGGTATGGATGGACGTACCCAAGTTTGGAAAACCAGTGTAACATCTCGTGTTTGCATTTGGATTTTTGTGATGTTTAAATTCCTCTTGCATTTATAATTCTGCATTTGCAAGTTTAATTTTTAAATATGCAATTTGTGCCATTACAACACCCCCACCCCCCACCCCCAAGTGTTTTGTTGTTAGTATTGCAAGGGTAAGACGATCCTTACAAAGCAGTATGAAACATAAGAGAAAAACATATGAAGAACATATAAAATAAACACTCGGTAAAATCTCCCAAGCTAAACTCTTCTTTGTTCTCAAGGAAGACAAGTGAGAGTAGAGATTGGCGGGTGCAAACATGCAGACAATATGATATCGAAAATTCCAAAACATTATGCATTCATATACATGGGTGAGTGGAGAATTCAGATTTCAAATATTATAAACATACTAACCAAGATATAGCATAGGGTATCATTTCCAGCCGAAATCAACACATAATATGCAAGATCATGATTATGCTCAAATCATGGGATATTTCCTCTACAATATACTAGGCTAATGAAATGTGAATCGAAATTATGCATTGATCGAGAGAAGAATTAATATCGTATGATTTCATGAGAATCTTTTAAGGAGATGGCTCACACAACACGCCGTCGTTCCTTGATTTGTGGGGTTGATAGCATTGCCCATGATTTTATTTATATATTTACAAGTGATCTCATTTTTTTCTCATTTTTTTATTTTTTTAGATTCTAGTTGGTTCCTGTAAGAAACGTTGACTAGGTTCGTGTAAGAAACGTTGGGTCAATGACTCTCAGATCAGACGACCTTAGGGCATTAGGCCAAGAAGGACCCCTCGGATTTACTAGCTCAAACCAACTAAAGATCTGTATTCCTATGCATTCCCCCAAGCCAAATCTTTCGACGTGAATCCCTAATGCTTCCTGAGGCTCGAGGACCCAGCTACTCGATGTAACTGGAAGAACTGTGCATATTTATTATTATTCTCTTTTTCGTTTCTCCTTTTTTTCAAACATGGGCAAGCCAGGCAACTCCACTCATCAGTACTGAATAGACATGTTGTTATCCAAATCCTATTATATTACTAATCATCAAACTCAATTAAAACTTTCAAGATTCTTGTATAAGATGGATTCCCAAAAAAAATATAACCTAGGTCTGTTTCGAGTACTTCTATCTTAGAGATTATGAGAATAAGAAAAATAAGCATATTATATGAGATTTCAAACTAGAAACTAACCCTATGCATATATCATGATTGGCATCAAGAAACTGAACAAAAAAGATATGTAATTCTGAAAATTCTTCACTCAAAAATCCATGCAAATAAAAAGCTCGACATCCTGAAATTCTTGACATGAAGACACATATATACACATGGATGCAGAATGATGTGGGGATGCATGAAATATGATGCATATTTTTGTTTTTAAGGTAAATAAGAAAAAGTATGATGCATGAAAAAGGTAGAAAATGAAAAGAAAAGTACAATATGTACATATGATACGAAAGTGAAGATATAAATATGAAAATGAAGCATGAAATGCTATCCCCCGAGCTAGAAGTGAGCATTGATCGTAGGAAGAAAAATGGGAGGGGAGTTGGGTTTTTCAAGGACCCTTAGGGCAAAAATTATGCCCGTCCTAAGTTGGACGGACATTAGAATCAAAAAGATGCAGCGAAAACTTTATTAAACGCTTTAATAAATCTTAACCCTAAGAATTATGCACCCTAGCCAGGATAATCTACTAACTCGGGTTGGGTCCGACCAATCCGAAGAAAGATCTAATCTACTACAAAATATAAAAAGCACAAATAAAGCTTACTTACCCGAAACTTTGCTTGCACCGGTAAAGTGTTCCAAACCATTTTTCGAGCCACACCGTACCCCGAGCTTAGCCGCTTCCTGAACCGCACCGTGCTGTGCCTCGCCCTGAGCTAAACTGCTTCCCGAGCCGCACCGTGCCTCCGAGCCAATCACTCGCCGAAGAAGATTTCACTTGAACAGACCCACGTCAAAGACTTCTGGATCAGATCCAACCCTTCTCGTCGTCTTGCTAGGACTCGATTGGAGGATCGGAAGAAATATAAGAGGGGGAATAATTTTTGTCTTAAGACTGAGCATGCTCAAAATTATAGAGCTTCTCAAATCAGAGACTTAGTGCACTTTTCAATGAGTAGGGCTATCCCCTAATTATATAGGGAGCCGGCCCCTCCTCTTTTGCTATGAGCAATGTGGAACTATCAAATGGGTATTTGGGATTGATTTTAATAGAAGTCCAAACTTCTAAAACCAACCATAAATCCATTTCTGAGTTTAGACTTTGAAACAACCTGTCAAATCGAAGATCTCAAGACAACGATCGCATAGAAAAAACGGTGTCTAATTCCGATATCATTTGACCCTTCAAATGTCGAAAATAAACTCTGAAATCGCATTTCGCACAAAACTGCGAATTCAAGCTATCCAAGGAGGCAGATCAGATCGCACCACGTGGAACGATCTGCGCGTGCCACGTGGCACGCACTTAGGCAGTCTGGCGGGTCTGACCCGCCAAGCACCGGTCAGACCCGTAAGCCCCCTTAGCCCCTTGCAACGATGTTTTTGCGTTTTCGTACCGTTTGAGCTCTGATTTGAACGTGATTTCTTCAAGTGGATTTATCTGAAAGTCCCCTTCAATCCCATGCATTTTTGTCAACTTAATATCAAGTATTAATTACATATAATGTGTAAAAGTCCCAAATGATATACTCTTTAGCTTTATTCTCACAACTTACTTGTGAGCTAAATTATTCCATTGCATCAAATGCATTCCTCTTAACATTCTTCCTATTACTAAGACAAAAATACTACTCAGTGTGAGACCCTACAGCCTGACCCTACTACAGGTTGGGACTCGTAATCCCTAGATGACAGTAACAACGAGCAGCAGGTATCGTCCATGTTTCGGTATCATAATTACGTGATTGACTTGTCGACAAAATATGTCGTCGTGATCAATCTGACTGTGTCCGTGATGAATACCACAGTTTTAGTCCCTGCATCTTAACTATGTCATTTGCATAGCCTATGGTATGGAAAATTGTCAACCCTGCTAGCTAGCACTGGCCAATATCTTTCGGTCTCTGGCACATACATGTTGTACTTCCTACAACATACATTGGCCAAGGTTTTACCAAGAGCTGTACTGAGCCTATGACACTAACTTTCCATTAACAAAAGAGACGAATCCTCTCTTGATCACTACTCACCTCGTATGCTTCAAGTTTCACCCAACCTAAGACCTTTCAGCAGGCCTTACCTCGAAGCTAGATCATAGATATAAGCAACATTGTTCACGCACAGGTTCGTACAATGATCTCAAGTCCTAAGGACCAACTTGCCTATCATCACTAGAGAGTTATTAATGACAGCTAGTTAATGTTTGACCATTTGATAACTCTTTATTGGGTCGTTCAATGGACTCATTCTCTAATGAGCATCTGTGTCTTGTCTCCGACTTCACTAAGTCGCATGATTATGAGATCATTGAGACAAAGACACAATGGTCTGTCCGATGTACCGATATCCCTATTTCGACGCATCTATGACCATGAACGCTTTAAGACTCAAGCTCATATCGATCAGACATTTCTCATAATCGCGATCTCTATCTCGAAACTTGTAAGACCTTATTATGAGTCTAAGGAAATTATCTAAGCAACATATCAATAGAAAATTACTCAGACAATTGATCCCAAAAAGCATAATTTCATTCATGAACAAGATGTTTACATAGATAAATTGCATCGAGGGCATACATCTCTCAACAAGGGGGAGATTGGGTAAATGATAGAGAAAGGGCCTCCCCCAAGATAGTTGGTGACGTGCCCTATATGTGATGGCGAAGTGTAAAAACTAGGGCAAATGAAATGTGGGGGGATGGTGGAGGGGGGTCAAGGAGCATCAGCCCTAGGTGGTGGTGGTGGGAGTAATAGGCACGGTTTGGTGTCATCTAAGTGGCGCTGGTCAACATGCCAACCAAACATGGCATTGAGCATCGCGTGCATGGTATAAAGCATGGCTATAATGACGTCCATAGAAGTCCTAATGTCCTAGACACTCTCCTCTAAAAGGCAGATACGATCGTCTAGAGTAGGAGGAGGGGAAGGGGGAGGACCAAAGGGGTTACCAGACTAGATGGGATCCTCGATGCTACCAAGTGGAGGAGGTGGTGGTGGTGGTGGTGGTGGTGTACCTCTAGGCTCATGGGTGCCCTCAAGGCCAGTGGGATGGGGCTCAGCATGATGTGCAGCGTGGTAGGGGGTCAGGATGGGCTGAGGCTGGGGCTATATGGTGGGAGAGAAGGCAGGGTCAGGGTCAAATGACCACTGCACATATGCATCAATTCATGTGCTAAGGGATTCGGTAGGATAGTGTAAGGAGTGTGTGCCCGTCCTTGTAACCATACATACTTGCCCCTTAGGTTAGGCCTGATCATGTGCATGTTCATAAAAACTAGGAGGTCCTATGGCCATATCGTTTGGGATCTTGAGGGAGATAGGAGGGTGGCAAGTTAACAAGGTGATGAAACCACCACAACAAATCTTTCCAGCAGTGGATGTGGCTATGGAGATGAGCCTTGATGTGTCCATATTTTCTATACTTTTATCGCATCATTTCATGCCATTTTCGTCGCTCGAAATCTTTGGTATCGCTCTATTGATCGTTATTGGATTATATTACTTTCGGAGCTTTTATTCCATTTTCAAGAGTTTTGAGGCAATTTGAAGCAAATTGGAGTTATGGACACATCCGAGACGGTCGAAGCATCAATGGCGTGGCTTGCTATGTGCTCGACTTGGTGCAGAAGAAGATTTGAAGAGAAGAAGAGGAAGAAAGAAGAAGGGAAGCTAGAGAATGAAGCCCCTAAGGCCTCTCATCATTTCCAGACCACTCGGTCCGAGTGTGCCATCCCACTCGGTCCGAGTGGGTAAGCCAAAAGAGGAGCGGCTTCACGCTTAGCATCTGAAGAGAGCTTGGAGGTCACTCGACTGAGTAGCTTTGCTACTCGGCCGAGTAGAAATTATGACAGAACGACCATTTTCAAGTGTTTCTCGAGGCCCTGAACTCGACCGAGCAGACTTGTCCACTCGACCGAGTGCCTAAGTGACTTGGTCAAGTGGAAATTAAGGCAGAACATCATTTTTGAGCCAAGCTCGAGGCTCTGAACTAGACCAAGTGGACCATCCACTCGGTCTGAGTGACCTCTATTCCAGTTGAAGACTTAGGCATCATGCAAAGTTCGACGGGGCTTCGAAGCACAACTCGGACCGAGTGGCATCGCCACTCGGTCAAGTCAGGCGGCTCACAGATGCAGATAACAACTCTATTTGAGGGTTTTATTTGGTTTTAACGGGTTCAAACCCGAATGTATATAAACAATATTACTTCCTAAGTTAAGGAGGATCCCAAAACTTATCTTAATTTCGTTTTAGGAGTAGCCGCTAATTTTCTTGAGCAAAGATTGGGATTTTGGAGAAGATTTTAGCTTGGAATTCTAGAATTTTTATTGGAGTTCTTAATTATCGCAATAGATCTTTGGGTTCTCTTGGTTTGGTATCATTTTCTTCTCCATCTCTATTGTTTAGATTATTAATTGTTGCAATGATGTTTAATCTTATTATTGTTATTGATTTTATCGTTTTTATCATGATTAGTGAGTAGTTCCATCTAGGGCTAATGGATGAGCCCTAGGATTTTAGGGTTTAGATGTTAAAGTTATGATTTTTAGGTTAATTTGGTGATTAGGGATGTGATGTGATTGATTCAACCAAGTTTATAGGGTTCTTATCTAAGTTCGTGTATCACGATAGTGGTGCTTGCCCTAGAAATTGTCATCTAGGCTTGATTAGGGTCATTAGTGGATTCACTTAGGGTTCGTGATCCATGATAGTGGCACGCACTCTACGGGTATCCACCGATGCCTTTATATCCCTAATTGATGATCCACGATAATAGCATCAATAAGAGCCATCACACCACAGATCGAAACTCTAACCCACGATAGTGGCGTGAGCAGAGATTGGGAATCAATTATCGATCGTAATGCTTGTATCGTGTGCGAAGCCATCCACGATGGTGGGGCTAAGCATGGGATACGATAAATGAGTAGTTCAATGATATTTGGCTACGTATTTCATGTTCAAGATGCGACAATCTCGCCCTATGAAACCAATCCAACCTAAGAGTTATGACCTAGCATCGACACTCAATGATCCTAGTGGTGATTCCTGGTGCCCTAGTTTCCCTTTATTGTTAGAAATCGTGAGAGATAACCGTGACAAAACTCTTGGATGCACCCCCACACTAGCACGGTCACACCACTCTAAACCATAAACCCTAGGCTTATACCAATTGCCTTCCTTGTGGATCGACAACCTTTCTATATTACAAAGCTATCGACACCGTGCACGTGCAGGATCGTACAAGCTTTTGGCGTCGTTGCCGGGAGGCAACAGTTGACTTGGGTTTGGTTTTCAGTTCGAGACTTGTTAGTTTCTCCATCCACCTCTCACCCTGCCGTACTTTTTATTCTCTTTTGTTACTGATATCTTCTCTGAGTTTCTTGATAGTGTATGAACACACATCTTGGGGGACCTGATGATTTCCTACCGTTTGACCCTGAGATTGAAAGAACATTAAGGAAACTTAGAGCTAAGAGGAAGCAGAAATTGTGGGAGGACCAAATGGCAGAAAATGGACCTCCTCCTCAACCACCTCCACGTCAGAGCAATATTCAGGATTATATGAAGCCCAACATTGCAAATATATCTTCTATTTTGAGACCGCAGCTAGCGACAGGAAACTTTGAATTGAAGACGGGCTTGATATCATTGATGTATCAAGATGCCTTCCATGTACACCCTCATGAGAACCCCAACCACTATGTCAACCTTTTCTTGGCGAAGTGCGTAACATTCCAAGTGAACGATGTGAGTGAAGATGCCATCCGACTTCGATTGTTCCCTTTCACACTTCGGGATAAGGCAGCATATTGGTTGAGGGCGCATCCTACGAATACATCCACGACTTGGGAGCAACTAGCCCAAGCCTTCGTCAATAAATATTATCCACCGTCCAAAACGGTGAGGCTTATGAGCGCCATCACTTCTTTCAAGCAACTCCCACAGGAATCTTTATATAAAGCATGGGAGAGCTTCAAGGACTTGCAATACCAATGCATGTACCACGGTGTCCAAGATTGGGACCTTATCCAAAGCTTCTACAATGGATTGAAGTCGGACACTAAGATGATCATTGACGCTTCTGCCAATGGAGCAATTTTGGCTAAGCTTCCAAATGAGGCCACATCTTTATTGGAGCAAATAGCCTCCAACAATCAACAATGGAGCGATGATCGCTCAACATCATCTAAGAGTACCGGTGGAAGTCACTCCGAGTTGAAGCAAGTCACTAATTATGACGGTCAATTTGATTGTCTCTCAAAGCAAGTTAATCAGATTGAACAAAGGTTGAATGTTATGCCTACATCCTCTATGGCTCCCGTTTGTGCTGCATGTGAAGATTACGCCAAGCAAGGGTACATTCCAATTGAAGGTTCTTTTGATGGAACAGATGTACCGGTGGAGCAAATCAACTATATTTCTGATGATATGAGTAACCCAAGGCCACAATAGACAAATCCTGCTTGGAAGACATATCCTGGATTCTCCTACGGCAACCCTAATGGAGCCATAAAACCACCCACTCAACCAAGGCCACAACAACCTCCACCGCAACCATAAGCACCTCCTCAGCAGCAGTAGCAAGGATTTAGGTCAGCTGGACCATATAGACCGTCGAGCTACAACAATCGTCAACCTTATCAACTGCCATATCAACAATAATACCAACAGCTGGCGGCACCCAAATCGAGCATGGAAGGGGCATTGGAAGCTTTTATCAATGCCCAAGCTAAGTAAAATGCAGACATGTCTAGGCAGAACATAGAGTTGTTGGCTAGTCAGAAACAACTCACAATCACCGTGGGCCAATTGACGGTCCAAGTGAGCCAACTCACTAAGGCTCAAGGAAAGCTTCCGGCTTAATTTGAGCTCAATCCAAAAAGGCATGTCAATGTTGTGGTAGCAGTGACAACAACAGGAGGAAAAACAACCGAAGTAGTTATGGTACCGGTTCCAAAGCTAGCGGATTCACAACCCTCAAGAGTCATCAATGAAGAAGTTCCATAGCCCCGGAGCCGAACATTTTGGTGAATGAAGATAAGGAAACTGAGGAACCATCTGGCGAAGCAGAGAAGGAGACATCATCTATTCCTTTTCTATTGATACAATCCCGATTGACACTCCACCTTCCTTGGAAAAACACATTCAGACATCTAAGCCAAGGGATAAGGAGAAAGATAAGAGAAGTCATCCTCCAGCTCCATACCCCCAGAGGTTAGCCATGGCGAAGCTAAAGAAGAAGTACGCCAAATTCATAGAGCTTCTAAAGGGTGTTCACCTGAACAACCCTTTTATGGACGCATTAACGGAAATTCCAACTTACGCGAAGTTCTTGAAGGACTTGATACCCAGGAAGGAGAATACAGGAATCCTTCATGCTAGCGGATGATTGTACGTCGGTATTCAAGAACAAAATGCCCAAGAATCTTCCCGACCCCGGAAGTTTCATGGTGTCGTGCTCCATTGGCGATACCCCTATTAAAAGAGCATTAGTAGATTTGGGAGCGAGCATTAGCCTACTACCGCTTTCTATCTTCAAGAGGCTATATACCGGGATAGAGTTAGAGCCCACGGCGATGGGTATTCAGTTGGCGGATCAATCTGTCACCTACCCAATGGGAATTGCTAGAAACGTCATTTTGCAAGTACCAGGAGGAATCAGTGTGATGGTGGACTTCGTTTTCATGGATATGTCTGAAGAGGGGACCTCTCAACTGATTCTAGGACATCCTTTCATGGCTACGACAGAAGTCCTTATAGACATCCAACAATGGACACTTTCAATGAATGTTGGGAATATCGAAGTGGAGTTGTGCAAGCCGATGAAAGAACGCTTTCCCAATGAAGATGCAAGCTACTTGGAGCTCCTGGAGGATGAAACTTTTGACGACTTCACCAATAAGGAGATCATAAATGACCACATGAGGTAAGACATGGATGATGACGGCGATGTCATAAACAATAGGGCGTTGGTCACCTAATTGAAGGTATTGGATGAAGAACCACCTAATGCATCACATTCCCGATGATATCCAGAAGCTGGAGATGACCAACGACCCTGAGGTCATCGAAATATGTAAGCACATCAACAAGGCGTCTTTGGAGCTCCAATCAAGGACGGACAAGTATGATTAGACCGCTCAAGGTCCCCGGGATGCGATAGGCCAACTTCCACCTCATGGCCTAATCGAAAAGCATGATGAGCGCATCTCCTTTGTGCCAAATATCTTGAGGCGATAATGAGAATCGAAATAGGTCGAGCTTATGACCTTAAACAAGCGCTTATCGGGAGGCAACCCGAGTTCTTTCCCTTTTCATTTTCCTTTCCTTTCGTTTCTTTTATTTAATTTAAAAACTCAATACAAAAACAATTAAAAATGCAATTAAAAATGCAATTAAAAATCAAAATATAAAAATATAAAATTTCTGAAACTTGAATTTTTGTGCATGTAATCAATGAAGGTAGGAACGAAAACGACGAGAAAATGAAAGAGGAATCGAAAGTAATGAAGGAGAGTATCATATTCCACTGTGAAGTGGAAAAGAGGCTACTCGGACCGTTGCCACTCGGTCCGAGTCAAGAAGGCTGCAGGTGAAGAAAAAATGTCACTCTGCCAGAATTTCTACTTGACCGAGTGAGCTAAGCCACTCGGGCGAGTGCCGAAGTCTGAAAAGCAACTAAAATCAGCCTTCTGCCATGATTTTTACTCGACCGAGTGAAATATGCCACTCGGTCAAGCAAAAATGCCAATAAAACATCACAATTGACCCCTCTGCCACGATTTTTACTCGGCCAAGTGACCTAGACCGCTTAAACTGAATGGGGCCCGCACCAACTTAATTGCAGCTCGGTCGAGTTTCCTTAACTCAACCGAGTTCCTTATAAGCCCTAACCCCTAACCCCCTTCCTTTTCATTCTCTCAAACACTTCCACCCAATCGAGCATCTCTCCCCCTCTCAGCCCTCTCTCAACTCTTACTCGACCACTGACGGCAACCATCCCTACTCCGTAGCCAAGTCCCCTTCCCACCTCCCACTCTCTCCCTCCACTCGGTCGAGTCCATCTCCATCTCCCCTTCATCTCTCATCTCATTTCTCTCTCAATCTCTCTTAAAACCCTAATCCCCAATAATATTAGTTTTAATCCTAATCACCATCAATTTTGAAAGATTGCAACTAATCTTCTTATTTATTCTTGTTTTGCATGTTAATTGGGGCTATAGAGACTTCATTTTGGACTTGGATTATCTTTCAGACAAGCTTTGAGAAAGAAATCTGCTTCTAGGCGTTGCACGACTTATCGCTTCAGAACGATCGCCTTGCCTTGCGAACTAGCTTGGTACACTCGTTCCTTTAATAATTTTTATGTACCCTATTTCGTGATTTTCTATCATTCGCATAATTTTATATCATGCCGCCTAGAACACGGGATATGAAACTCCCGACGAAGAAGCGAAGAACTAGCGATGCAGGTGCCTTTTCTTCTCGGTGGGCACACGTACGCATGCCATCACTACCCACATGTACACCCACACCATCTCCACCTTCACGTGACTCCACACAACCACTCGCACTTCCACCTCCACCTCAACCCCCTTTGGGCACCTTGAAAACATATGGCATTATATTTAAAGATGACGTACATCATCATAAATTTAAGGCCATATCGAAGCGTCCCATCATCCCCACTTTGTTTGCTAATATTCCCGCCCTAGAAAGCTTAGGGTTCATCGAGGGAGTGTGTATGCTCTACCAAGCCATAGGTTGGGGGGATTTCCATTCGGTGACGGCGAACACCTACGTTCGTCTCACCTTAGAGGCGTTGGGTTCTATTTTTAGAACTCCTCCGGGCATTTCATTTAGGATCTTGGACCGTGGCGTAGATGTGACCTACGACATGCTTCGAGCCTTCTTTAGCTGGCCTCCATCCCCAATCCTTATTCAGCCTTTGCACCGAACACGGATTCATATCCTTTTAATTCTGATCGCTTCTGGACATAGTTCACTGGCCTACCCCATTTTAACCCTAGCCGATCAAAATCATCATCTATTATTCATCCGTGTCTCCGATACTCTCAACGCCACTTAGCCACGACCATATTTTGTAGGCCTGAGACCGACACCATCTTCACTGCTGAGTTGATCCATCTAAAGGGGATGACCAGGCCTATCAGACTTCATGATGACAGCACCCTCCACCCTCACCTCCTTTCTGACACAGCCTGTTGGTTGTGTGACCACCTTCTTTCCACAGCCTCCTCTTCGAAGGAGATATGTTATGACGGTCTCTTCACTCTTCTCGCCCTCATGCTAGGACTAGATCTTCCAATCGATCTTGTGAAGATGCCTGGGCCCACTACTTTGATGACAGACGTACTTGCATGGATGCACATCATTAGGCCCCACGGTCGCTGACACTGGGTCTATCTTGTAGGTCCCGACGGTGAGCAGCACATGATCCTAACGAGCCCCAATAGGACTCGTATTGAGGAGGTTCACAGAGATTGGATTCTTCCGGGTATACCTATCACACCCACCCTTGAGCTTGAGCCTGAGGGAGTGGTCACTAAGGAGGGAGATAGTGATTGGGATCTTAGTGGTGATGAGGGAGAGCCTGAGAGAGTAGCCACCACCACCGCTTCTGTCCCCGTAGCAAGCACTTCTGTCCCCACAATTGTCGGTGCTCCTACAACCGTACCTATTTCCACCCCTGCTGAGAGTTCTGAGAGGGTAGTTCCCACTGTTGAGAGATGGTATGCCGTCGAGGCAATTCATCCATGTATATGTATATAGACATCTTGTTTGAAATAACAGTAAGCTGTTTGGTAAAAATTTACATAAGTTAATAATAGTGCAGTCTTCATTAGAACTTAGGTATAATCCTGAGACACAATGTGAGGTCAAATATGTATCAAGATGAAGATCTCGATCATGGAGAAGTATTTGACCGAATGTAGCATAGGTCTAAAAACGTTCGTGGTCGTGGATGTTTCGAGAAATGGATATCGACACATCGAATAGATCAGTGTGTCTTAGTCTTCACCATGTAATGGTGACGTTGATCTCATGGTCGTTTGACTTGGCGAAGTCGAAGACAAGACACAGGTTCTCATTGAAGAATGAGTTCACTGAACGACCCAACAAGAGTTATCATATGGTTTATATTGACCAATATGTCAATGATAACTCTTAGTGATGATAGGCAAGTTGGTCTTTTGACTTGAGGTCATGGTACGAACCTGTACGTGAACGGTGTCACTTAGATTACTGATCTAGCCTCGGGAAAGCCCCGTTGAAAGGCTTTTGGTTGGGTGGCATTTGAAGCGTGCGAGGAGAGTAATGACCAAGATATGATTCGTCTCTGCCGGTCAAGGGGAGTTAATGTCGCACGTGTAAGTTCGATCTTTTAGTAAAAACTCTGGCCAGAGTATTTTAGAAGAAGTCCAACATAATTTGACTAAAGATCGATGGAGACTAACCAAGTTCAAGCTAGTCGGGTTGACAGTTGACCATACCCTAGGCTTGATTAAAAGTCGCGAGGAAATTGCAAAATTAAAAGTAACTAAAAATTGCAATAAGAGTGCGGAAGTAAATGAACACAATTCAGAAAATAGCAAGTGCAAGCACAGAGATTTATCCTGGTTCGAATTCTTGTGATACTACGTACAGTCCTATACCCCATAGAGATTTTTAATCCACTATAACACTTGCTCCCCGCAAGAAATTAACATACAAAGATGCCAACACTCCCCGTGTTGCAAACTTGTACAATCTCTTCAACAAGAGATTCACCAAATAAAGCAAAGAAAGAGTATGAAACAATATCACCCATAGCCTTGATAATGTTGGAATTATAGCGCAAGGTTGGTGATAGAATCTCCAAGGTTCTTGATGTAAATTTGTGGTAGAACACTCTTGGAAATTGGACTTTCTAAAGGGGCAAAATTTCTGCAGAGGTTTCCATATGAAAATCTAAAAAACACTCACTTTCTAGATAGAGAAAGTAAACTTAAGACAAGAGAGTGTGTGAATTTTCGTGTGAATTAGACATGGGTCATGGGGGTCTATTTATATGCCAAAGAGTTAGTTCTGACCGTTTAACTGTCTAAATTTTCAAATAATTCTGAGAAATTTTTGTTCAAATTAGTCGACTAACATGATGGACTAGTCGACTAATTGAACTGCTGACCTGGAATTTGACTGTTGAGATATCTATTGATAAAATACCTTCTCAAAACGGTCAATAACTGATATAAACGGATAGAAACTGTCAGAAACTAGCCGTTTAATGCAGTTCTAACTTCTATTGGTTGACTACACTATTTAAATGATGAAAACGGTCAAAATTTCAATTGACAAGAACCCCCAACACTATCTGATCTCGTTTTTCTTTTAAATTACAATTGATAAGAAGCTTTCTCATTGGCTTACTTTACGGCGCTTTTTACCATGTGTTGTCATTGCACGGAGTAACAACCCGGACCATTCTCCTAATTTGAAGCCAGATCACATAGTTAACCTCCATCTGTTGAGAGAGCACCTGCCGAAGCCTCAAAGCTGAAATTGACACAGCATTTCTGATTAACCTTCAAGCTTGATTTCATTTCGATCACTGGTTAGGTTTTGATACCAATTCTTGGGCCCATATACCCGCTTGATATGCTTATCAAGAAGACCATTGTTGGGTCCTCTTCTTCCCCATCGTAACAATGTTGCCTGTGAATCAAAAAATGAGAGTAACAAAGGAATTGCAACACAATTCCTCCACAAATTGAAGAGAAATCGAAGAATTAAAGAATAAGAAATCAAAAGGGAAAAAGTGTTGTTCAGCAAAGAGCTGAAACAGATTTCATTTCATCGATAAAAAAGACAACCACTCCACTTCAGCTCTATTTAGGGCCTCCATGCTAACAGCAATTTGTTAGCAAAGATGCCGCATCAACGGTCGCCTTGCATCCACTTACATCCTACGGCCAGCATTCGTAGCCTCATCAAACGCTCAGATCCGCTCCCTCGCAAGTCGTTTTCATCATCCAACGGTTGTTATTCAAACTACATCTCCTACCTCCTCCACAGTTGCTCGACTCTCTCAGCACCGGTCAGCGGCAGTCACCTTCTCCGGCAAAGATCACCCACGCTCTCACGAGGGTCGCCAACATTCCCATCCCCTAATTTTGACCTTGTCCCAAGGTCAAAGGAAGGAAATTTTTTTACTAGGTCCCAGTAATTTTCCCATGTAGCCTCGTCCTTCTCTCGCTGTGGCCATTTGATCAGCACTTGAGGGATGATAGAGCTCTTACCCAGAATTGATCTACGATCCAGAATCTCTTCGGGCTCATCCACCAGCTCCTCCACATAGCAAGGTTGAGTATCCTGGATTACACTTTTCTTGCCCAATTTCTCCTTCAGTTGAGAAACATGGAATACGGGATGTATTTTAGCTGCTGCGGGCAACCCCAACTTGTAAGCTACTTCTCCCACCTTCTGAATGATTTGGTAAGGCCCGTAGTATCTTGGTGATAGTTTATGAGGCCTTGTTGAAGACACAGATAGCTGCCTGTAGGGTTGTAGTCTCAGGAATACCCAATCGCCCACCACAAAGGATCTCTCAGAACGACGAGTATCCGCATACTTCTTCATTCTATCCCTGGCCTTATGGAGATTATCCTTGAGCAACTCCATTGCTACTTCTCTTGAAAACAAGGTTTCATCTACTTCCGGTAGTTTAGAAGTTTTAGGGATGTAGGAAATTAAAGTAGGAGGGTGCCTACCGTAGACTGCTTCATACGGAGTCATCTTCGTGGAGCTGCGCCATGTGGTGTTGTACCAAAATTCCGCCAACGTCAGCCATTTTGGCCACTCCCTGGGCTTGTGACTGCAAAAGCAGCGCAAATAGCACTCCAGACTTCGGTTCACGATCTCCGTTTGGCCTTCAGATTGAGGGTGATAAGCTGAACTTAGAGCTAAAGTTGAACCTTGCAGAGTAAACAATTCCTTCCAAAACAAACTGGTAAAAATTGCATCACGGTCACTTACTATAGTCTTTGGAAGCCCATGTAACTTGTACACTCCATCAAAAAATGTCTGTGCCACCATCTTAGCTGTGTACGGATGCTTGAGAGCAAAGAAGTGTGCATACTTTGACAATCGGTCCACTACCACAAATATCACACTTAAATTGCTGCAAGTAGGTAATCCAGAGATAAAATCCATAGAAATTTCTTCCCAGATTTGTTCAGGAACATGCAGGGGTTGGAGAAGACCTGGGGATGCAATGTGCTCTGATTTGCTCCTTTGGCAAACTTCGCATTCTCGGACAAATTTCCTGACACTAGCCTTCATGCTCTCCCAATGAAAAGTTTGCTTCAATCTGTGCAGAGTACGGTGAGCATCAGAGTGCCCACCCAAAGATGACCCATGGTGTTCATTCATTAGGATTTCCAGGATGCCTGCTGCATTTGGACTCACCAAAAGTCTGTTTTTATAGTAGTAAATGTTGAATATTGGACTCCCCGGATTTGGATTTGGATGATGAGCAAACATAAATAATTCATGAACTAACAATTTGTGAGCGCAGTATTGGAGATCGTCGCCAAATTCACGAGAACAATCAAAGCGACATCTCAAGACTTCTCAAAGCACGTATTCATTGCCTAAAGCTTCGTTGAAGCTCTTGGACCGTTTTGGAAGTCATGAAGAATTAATCGAAGCTTTCGAAGACCGTTCATTAAGGTTTTATTTATAGTCTTTTTGGCTTCGATCTATAGAATGTTAAGCCTTGAGTATATCTTACGATTCTATCTTCATAACGCTCATATCGTAGCTCTAGGATCTTAGTACAAGTTCATTCTAACTTCCTCGAAGCATCGCGCTTCGATTCGGACTTATTTGTGCATATTAGTTGGTACAAGAAGAAGTACTGACCGACTAGATGGTGATCTAGTCGGTCAGCAGAGCTTCTTGGACCGACTAGTTTGCTTCCTTAATTTCTTGCACCTTACTGTTTACAGTTAGTCGGTCTACGTTGACTCACCGACCGACTAGTTTGTGAACTAGTCGGTCAGTGATGTTTCTTTGACCGACTAGTTGTGATTTATTGTACATGCTAAATTTCTCCTAAGCTACTGTTTATCGTTAGTTGGTCTAAGAACGTTTGCTGACCGACTAGTTGACAATCTAGTCGGTCAACTTTTGTTCTTGGACCGACTAAGTCAATTTGTATTCAGACTATTTCACTTTGCCTCTTAGTCGGTCTACGTTCACTTGCTGACCGACTAGTTGTGAAACTAGTCGGTCAGAATGTCTTCTTGGACCGACTAGATTTCTAGGTCTGAATTTCTATCTCTTCTCAGTTCCTCACTTAGTCGGTCCATGTTGTTTGACTGACCGACTAGTTGATGAACTAGTCGGTCAGTGGTTGTTCTTTGACCGACTAGTTGCCTCAGATTTCTATCCGTTGGGAATTGACCTAACTTGTTTTTATGGGACCCTATAAATACGAACCTATGTCATTTCTCTCTAGGTTAGAGCTATCATTAAGAGATTCATTGAGATAGAAAGAGATAGCCATTCTCACTCATTTCTAAAGCTCTCTTCCTCACAAGAAACCCATTCTCTCACATTCTAGATCTAGAATCCATCTTGAGAGAAGTTTGTTCTTGGTGAGCCCTTCAAGCTCTAACTTGATTCAAGTCTCCAAATCACTCCTAGGCACCTATTGCTGGTCATTTCCTTGGTGCTAGGTCTTGGTGACTTCATCTTCCTCAAATCCTTCCTTTCACCTATTTGGTAAGAAAAACTCAAGGTATAGGATTTTGTGGTAAGATTGCTTATTTCAATATAAACTCATGTATATTGCTTGTTGATTCTCTCGGTTGTGAGAGAAGGTTGTGATCCCGGGTTGTGGGATTCACTATTGCCATTGCATGTATGATTTGATCTTGTGAAGGTTTTTCACAAGATATTCATAGTGGAAATCTTGGGTTAGGGTTTCTAACCTAAGTATCCGGAGGGGATCCGGGTGGTTGGGACGTAGGATCACCGGGAACAAGTCGGGGAGACTTGGGTGGATCCGAACCCATTAACATCTCTTGTTAGCATTGTTAATTTTGTTGTTGTCATTCAATTTAAGCTTCCGCAAATTGTTTTGGTAGTTGTTTGCACTATAATTTGGAATTATACTCCTTGTTATTTTTAAAGTACTATTCACCCCCCCTCTAATACTTGTGCAGTAGCTTGTAGGGCATTACATTTGGTATCAGAGCCAGATACTTAGCTATGTCTGCCAACGACAACAAGACCGTGCGTCCACCTTCCAACTATGACACCTTCAGGAACCGTGAAGGAGCATCTTCGGTGATGGAAGGACACTCCTCTATGAGGCCTCCATTCTTCAACGGTACCAACTACGGGTACTGGAAATGCCGGATGGAAACTTTCCTCCGGAGTGCATCTCTATGGAGGACCACAATGAAGGAATACATCGAGCCCGAAGAAGAAGACTTTGAGAAATGGACTACCGCGGAGATCGCCGCGGAGGTAAGCAATGCCAAGGCAATGAACGCCTTGCAATGCGCATTGGAGCCCGAGGACTTCAATAAGATATGCACATGTAAAAAGTGCATATCAAATTTGGAACTCCCTCCTCATACTTCATGAAGGGACGAGTAGGGTAAGAGACTCTAAACTCGTAGTCGTAAACAAAGATTACGAAATGTTTCATATGCAACAGGGCGAGAAGATGAAGGAATATTACGCTCGCTTTGTTGACATAATAAACGAGTTAGAGGCCCTCGGCAAGTCCTACACTCAAAAGGAGAAGTGCTCAAAGATTATCGAAGGACTTCCTTCTTCTTGGGAGAAACGTACCTTCGCCATCGAGGAAGGTAATGACATGAATAAGTATACCGTAGTTCAATTGATGGGTACTTTGATGTCGTACGAGGTACGCAAAGATAGCAAGGTGAAGTTACAAGAAAAGATGAAGTCCTATTTGAACCAAGACGTGCCTAAGAAAAAGGCGATTGCATTCAAGGCGGCTTCATCCACCTCTACCGATGATGAGGACTCGGAAGAAGAAATGGACATGGAATCCATTGCACTCATGGCAAAGAAGTTCAATCGCTTCTTCCGAAAGGGTAACTTCAAACAAAAATCTAAATTTACTTCTACTAACGCCTCTCCACCTTTGTGTTTTAAATGCAACAAGCCAGGACACATCAAAGCGGATTGTCCTCAAAACAAGCAAAAGGAGAAGTGGAAGGCGCCGAAGTTCGACAAGTCGAAGAAGTACAAAAAGGGGTACAAAAAGGGACTTGTCGGAGCAACATTCACCGACTCCGAGGATTCCTCAAGCGGAGAGTCGGACGATGAGAAAGTGGAGCAAGCGCACATGTGCTTCATGGCAAGAGAGGAGCATGATCAAGGATCTTCCTCCTCCGATGATAGCGACGACGAAGACGATGAGGTAACTATGGATGATCTTAGGGATGCTAACTCTCATTTATGGTCTAAATACACTAAATTAGTAAATAAATATACTAAAGTAAAAGATGACCTAGCTAGCATTCAAACCTCGCCTAAGACTATCATCACCAACAACGACACCGTTGTTGAAGAGTTAAGAAATGAGATTGTTAATCTCAAATCTAAACTTGAACATGTTAGCATTGATGATCCAGAAGAACATAGGATAGCGGATTTAACTTCTCAAAACTCGACTTTGAGTATTGAGAACGAGAATCTCAAATCTCGTGTTTATGTGCTCACATCGTAAGTATCCAACTTGGATACTTCTATGCGTTCTCTCAAAGAGAAATATGAGAACACATTAGGCCGAATTAATAAATTCAATAAGGGTAAGGACCATTTGGATAAAATCCTAAGTGACTTACTTCCGGCGAATCACCACATTGGTTTGGGGTATACGATGGGATGTCCATCCAAAGCGGCCACTACTTTTGTTTGGCCAACTTCCGGTGACTCTACGAGTGGTAGCAAACACTCTATTGGTAGTTCATCTACCAATGGTGCTTCCACCTCGTCCACACCCTCTTTCGGAAAGAAACCCACTTTGGGTGGACCTCCAAAGAAGGGACATGCTTATATGTACACAAATACCATGCCACGTAGGAACACACGTCCTACTCCACCATCTCACACATATGATGATTTTTATGCAACACATTCTCGGGCACGTGCACACAATGTGAGACACCCTCACGCACGTGTTCCCACACATGCAAATGTTCACCCACCTCATCATATGAATAATTCTCGTCGTGCACCATTCCATCATGTTCCGTATGCCTATCCATAACATGCATCACGTAGAAATCAACGTCGCATGCATGCACCCAATAGGATGATGGCTCCCAAAATTTTCACTATTTGGAGCCCAAAGGACACAAGCATGGATGAAAAACAAGTGTATATGAATGCTTATTTTTCGGATGTTGTGCATAGTAAAAATTATGTGGGGAAGTCTAAGTCCAATTGGACTTGGCTCCCAAAGGTCTAATCTCTTGGACCCAATGACCTTGGGTACCATGATATGAAAGTTTCTATCTTTAGGTACTCAAGGAAAAGAAAAAGAAAAGGAGCAACAAATTTAAATTTGGCTCCAAAGGGAATTGGATACTCGATAGCGGGTGTTCAAAACACATGACGGGTGACGCTCAATTGCTCTCCGGAGTGGTTCCCATTGCAAATGGAAATCGCGTCGTATTTGGAGGCAACAAGAGCGGAACCATCGTCGGTGTTGGTAAAGTGGGTAACCCATCTAAACCCTTAATTAGTGATGTTTATCTAGTTAATGGTTTAAATCATAATCTTATTTCAATAAGTCAACTTTGTGACAAAGGTTACAAAGTTAGATTTGCGAAAGGATTATGTCATATTTCAAATGATAATAATAAATTATTATTTTCCGGCACACGCCATAAAGATATTTATATTTTGGATCTTCCTAAGTCATATGAACAATGTCTCGTTGCCAACACAAGTGAACAACACTTATGGCATCGACGCTTTGGACATGTGAACTTTGGAACACTTTATAAGCTTTCGAAATTAAATTCCATTAAAGGTTTTCCGAAACTCGTTTTTGAAAAGAAAAGTTTTTGTGATTCTTGTCAACGTGGCAAGCTTCCTAAATCTTCATTTAAACCTAAGAAAAGCATTTCTACTAAACGGCCACTAGAGCTATTACATCTAGATTTATTTGGGCCAACTAGAGTTGCTTCCTTAGGAAATGCAAGATATGGACTAGTCATCGTTGATGATTATTCAAGATTTACATGGGTATTTTTCTTATGTAATAAAAATGAAGCTTTTGAAAACTTCACAATATTTGTGAAGAAAGTACAAAATCTCATCGGAACCACCATTGTCACTATTCGTAGTGATCATGGGGGTGAATTTGAGAATGAGTCTTTCTCAAATTTTTGTGATGATCTTGGAATTACTCACACGTTTTCTTTCCCTCGTGCACCTCCTCAAAATGGTGTTGTTGAGAGGAAGAATAGAACGCTTGTGGAGTGTGCTCGCACTATGCTCGAAGATAGTCAACTTGGTTATCAATTTTGGGCGGAAGCGGTACACACCGCTTGTTATGTGTTTAATAGAATACTTTTGAGGCCCGGCACCAAACAAACTTGCTATGAATTGATGTTTGGTAGATTGCCTCAAGTTAAACATTTTCGTGTTTTCGGCGCAAAATGTTTTATTAAAAACACATATGATAATTTGGACAAGTTTGATCCGAGATCGGATGAGGGGATATTTGTTGGGTATTCCTCACGTAGCAAAGCCTACCGGATATACAACAAAAGATCCTCTACGATCGAGGAATCACTTCATATCTCTTTTAATGAGAATTTTACTACTTCTAGAATTTCAAATAATGATGATTCTATGGATGTTTTATGTGATTCATTTGAAAATTCTAAGTCAATTGATTCTATTGATACTAACCCGACTAATGAAGTTGTTGAGAATGTGCCTAGTGATCAAGATATTCCCAAGCGGCTTCATACCGTCCGCGACCATCCCCATGAGCAAGTCATTGGCAATATTCATGATAGTGTCAAGACGAGATAGCAAGTTCACCACTTCGCCAATTGTGCCTTTGCCTCATCAATAGAGCCAAAGAATATAGTTGAAGCTGTTGAATATTGGACTCCCCGGATTTGGTTTTGGATGATGAGCAAACATAAATAATTCATGAACTAACAATTTGTGAGCGCAGTATTGGAGATCGTCGCCAATTTCACGAGATTATTCAAAGCGACATCTCAACACTTCCAAAAGCTCGTATTCAAGCCTAAAGCTTCGTTGAAGCTCATGCAACGCTTTGGAAGTAATGAAGATTCAATCGAAGCTCTCAAAGACCGTTTATTAAGGTTTTATTTATAGTCTTTTAGTTTCGATTGATAGAATGTTAAGCCTTGAGTATATCTTACGTTTCTATCTTCATTTCGCTCATTTCGTAGCTCTAGGATTCTTGCACTAGTTCACTCTATCTTCCTCGAAGCGTCGCGCTTCGATTCGGACTTTGTTGTGCATGTTAGTTGGTACAAGAACAAGTACTGACCGACTAGATCACAATCTAGTCGGTCGTCCACTGTTCTTGGACCGACTAGTTTCAGTCAGTTAAATCTTTGTTCTTTACTGTTTACAGTTAGTCGGTCTACGTTGACTCACCGACCGACTAGTTTGTGAACTAGTCGGTCAGTGATGCTTCTTTGACCGACTAGTTGTGATTTACTGTACATGCCAAATTTCTCCTAAGCTACTGTTTACCGTTAGTCGGTCTAAGAACGTTTGATGACCGACTAGTTGACAAGCTAGTCGGTCAACTTTTGTTCTTGGACCGACTAAGTCAACTTGCCTTCAGACTATGTTGTTTTGCCTCTTAGTCGGTCTACGTTCATTGACTGACCGACTAGTTGTGAAACTAGTCGGTCAGACAGTGTTCTTGGACCGACTAGTTTTCTAGGTCTGAAATTCTATCCCTTCTCAGATCTGCTCTTAGTCGGTCCATGCTTTGTGACTGACCGACTAGTTGATGAACTAGTCGGTCAGTGAATATTCTTTGACCGACTAATTCACTCAGATTTCTTTCCGTTGGAGATTGACCTAACTTATGTTTTTGGGTTCCTATAAATACGAACCTAGGTCATTTCTATCTTCAATAGAGCTGCCATTAAGAGATTCATTGAGCCCTAAAGAGATAGCCATTCTCCCTCAAATCTAAAGCTCTCTTCCTCACAAGAAAGCCATTCTCTCTCATTTCTAGATCTAGAGAGAAGCTTGTTCTTGGTGAGCTCTTCAAGCTATTGCTTGATCCAAGTCTCCAACTCTTCCCTAGGCACCCATTGCTGCTCATTTCCTTGGTGCTAGGGCTTGGTGACTTCATCTTCCTCAAATCCTTCATTCCACCTATTGGGTAAGAAAAACTCAAGGTATAGGATTTTGTGGTAAGAGTATTTATTTCATTTAAACTCTTTATATTGCTTATTGGCTCTCTCGGTTGTGAGAGAAGTTTGTGATCCCGGGTTGTGGGATTCACTTTGCCATTGCATGTATGATTTGATCTTGTGAAGGTTTTTCACAAGATATTCATAGTGGAAATCTTGAGTTAGGGTTTCTAACTCAAGTATCCGGAGGGGATCCGGGTGGTTGGGACGTAGGATCACCGGGAACAAGTCGGGGAGACTTGGGTGGATCCGAACCCATTAACATCGTTTGTTAGCTTTGTTTATTTCATTGTTGTCAATCAATTTAAGCTTCCGCAAATTGATTTGGTGGTTGTTTGCAATTTAATTTGGAATTATACGCCTTATTATTTTAAAGTACTATTCACCCCCCCTCTAGTACTTGTGCAGTAGCTGGTAGGGCATTACATTTGGTATCAGAGCATGATTCTCAGCTATGTCTGCCAACGACAACAAGACCGTGCGTCCACCTTCCAACTATGACACCTTCAGGAACCGTGAAGGAGCATCTTCCGTGATGGAAGGACATTCCTCTACGAGGCCTCCATTCTTCAACGGTACCAACTACGGGTACTGGAAGTGTCGGATGGAAACCTTCCTCCGAAGTGCATCTTTATGGAGAACTACAATGAAGGAGTATATTGAACCCGAAGAAGAAGATTTTGAGAAATGGACTACCGCGGAGGTTGCCGCGGAGGTAAGCAATGCCAAGGCAATGAACGCCTTGCAATGTGCATTGGAGCCCGAGGATTTCAATAAGATATGCACATGTAAGAGTGCATATCAAATTTGGAACTCCCTCCTCATTCTACACGAAGGGACGAGTAGGGTAAGAGACTCTAAACTCGTAGTCGTAACCAAAGATTACGAAATGTTTCATATGCAACAGGGCGAGAAGATGAAAGAATATTACGCTCGTTTCGTTGATATAATAAACGAGTTAGAGGCCCTCGGCAAGATCTACACTCAAAAGGAGAAGTGCTTAAAGCTTATTGAAGGACTTCCCTCTTCTTGGGAAAAACGTACCTTCGCCATCGAGGAAGGTAATGACATGGACAAATATACCGTAGTTCAACTAATGGGTACTTTGATGTCATATGAGGTACGCAAAGATAGCAAGGTGAAGCTACAAGAAAAGATGAAGTCATATTTGAACCTAGATGCGCCTAAGAAAAAGGCGATTGCATTCAAGGCGGCTTCATCCACCTCTACCGATGATGAGAACTCGGAAGAAGAAATGGACATGGAATCCATTGCACTCATGGCAAAGAAGTTCAATCGCTTCTTCCGAAAGGGTAACTTCAAACACAAATCTAAGTTTACATCTACTAACGCCTCTCCACCTTTGTGCTTTAAATGCAATAAGCCAGGACACATCAAAGCGGATTGTCCTCAAAACAAGCAAAAGGAGAAGTGGAAGGCGCCAAAGTATGACAAGTCCAATAAGTACACGAAAGGAAACAAGAAGGGACTTGTCGGAGCTACCTTCACCGACTCCGAGGATTCCTCAAGCGGAGAGTCGGACGATGAGCACGTGGAGCAAGCACACATGTGTTTCATGGCAAGAGAGGAGCACGATCAAGGATCCTCCTCTTCCGATGATAGTGATGAAGAAAGCGATGAGGTAACGATGGATGATCTTAGGGATGCTAACACTCAACTTTGGTCAAAATATACTAAGTTAGTAAATAGATATACTAAGGTAAAAGATGACCTAGCTAGCATTCAAACATCGCCTAAGACTATCATCACCAACAACGACACCGTTGTTGAAGAGTTAAGAAAAGAGATAGTAAATCTCAAATCTAAACTTGAACATGTTAGCATTGAGGATGCGGAAGAACATGAGATAGCGGATTTAACTTCTCAAAACTCGACTTTGAGTATTGAGAACGAGAATCTTAAATCTCGTGTTTATGTGCTCACTTCGCAAATATCCACTTTGGATACTTCCTTGCGTTCTCTCAAAGAGAAATATGAGGACACACTGGGCCGAATCAACAAATTCAACAAGGGTAAAGGCCATTTGGATAATATCCTAAAAGATTTACTTCCGGCCAAGCACCACATTGGCTTGGGGTATATGATGGGAAATTCTTCCAAGTCGGTCACTACCTTTGTTAGGCCAACTTCCGAAGCCTCAACGAGTGGGAGCAAACACTCTATTGGTAGTTCATCTACCAATGGTGCTTCCACCTCGTCCACACCCTCTTTCGGAAAGAAACCCACATTGGGTGGACCTCCAAAGAAGGGGCATGCTTATATGTACACCAATTCCATGCCACGTAGGAACACACGTCCTACTCCACCATCTCACACTTATGATGATTTTTATGCAACACATTCTCGGGCACGTGCACACCAAGTGAGACACCCTCACGCACATGTTCCCACACATGCATATGTACACCCACCTCATCATATGAATAATTCTCGTCGTGCACCATTCCATCATGTCCCGTATGCCTATCCACAACATGCATCACGTAGAAATCAACGTCGCATGCATGCACCCAATAGGATGATGGCTCCCAAAGTTTTCACGATTTGGAGCCCAAAGGACACAAGCATGGACGAAAAACAAATATATATGAATGCTTATTTTTCGGATGTTGTGCATAGTAAGAATTATGTGGGGAAGTCTAAGTCCACTTGGACTTGGCTTCCAAAGGTCTAATCCCTTGGACCCAATGACCTTGGGTACCATGATATGAACTTATCTATCTTTAGGTACTCAAGGAAAAGAAAAAGAAAAGGAGCAACAAATTTAAATTTAGCTCCAAAGGGAATTGGATACTCGATAGCGGGTGCTCCAAACACATGACGGGTGACGCTCGATTGCTCTCCGGAGTGGTTCCCATTGTGAATGGAAACCGCGTCGTATTTGGAGGCAACGAGAGCGGAACCATCATAGGTGTTGGTAATGTCGGTAACCCTTCTAAACCATTAATTAGTGATGTGTATCTTGTTAGTGGTTTAAATCATAATCTTATTTCAATAAGTCAACTTTGTGACAAAGGTTACAAAGTTAGCTTTGCGAAAGGATTGTGTCATATTTTAAGAAAGGATAATGAAAAATTATTATTTTCCGGAACTCGTCGTAAAGACATTTATATTTTGGATCTTCCTAAGTCATATGAACAATGTCTCGTTGCCAACACAAGTGAACAACACTTATGGCATCGACGCTTTGGACATGTGAACTTTGGAACACTATATAAGCTTTCAAAATTGAATTCTATTAAAGGTTTTCCGAAGCTTGTTTTTGAAAAGAAAAGTTTTTGTGATTGTTGTCAACGCGGCAAGCTTCCTAAATCTTCATTTAAACCTAAGAAAAGCATCTCTACAAAACGGCCACTAGAGCTATTACATCTAGATTTATTTGGGCCAACTAGAGTAGCTTCCTTAGGAAATGCAAGGTATGGACTTGTCATCGTAGATGACTATTCAAGATTTACTTGGGTATTTTTCTTGTGCAATAAAAATGAAGCTTTTGAAAACTTCACAATTTTTGTTAAGAAAGTACAAAATCTCTTAGGAAACACCATTGTCACTATTCGTAGTGATCATGGAGGTGAATTTGAGAATGAGTCTTTTGAGACATTTTGTGATGAAGTTGGTATTACTCACACCTTCTCTTTCCCTCGTGCACCGCCTCAAAATGGTGTAGTTGAGAGAAAGAATAGGACGCTAGTGGAGTGTGCTCGCACTATGCTTGATGATAGCCAACTTGGCCATCAATTTTGGGCGG
The DNA here is from genome assembly GCA_030789695.1 of Scilla litardierei. Classification (NCBI taxonomy): domain Eukaryota; kingdom Viridiplantae; phylum Streptophyta; class Magnoliopsida; order Asparagales; family Asparagaceae; genus Scilla; species Scilla litardierei. The sequence continues at coordinate 68,121,382 of CM061142.1, forward strand.
AAGCGGTACACACCGCTTGCTATGTGTTTAATAGAATACTTTTGAGGCCCGGCACTAAACAAACTTGTTATGAATTGTTGTTTGGTAGGTTGCCTCAAGTTAAACATTTTCGTGTTTTTTGGTTCGAAATGTTTTATTAAGAACACATATGGTAGTTTGGACAAATTCGATCCGAGATCCGATGAGGGGATTTTTGTGGGATATTCTTCGCGTAGCAAAGCCTACCGGATATTCAACAAACGAACCTCGACGATCGAGGAGTCGCTTCATGTCTCATTTAATGAAGGATTTGTTCCAACTAGAAGTTCAAATGATAATGATTCTATGGATGTTTTATGTGATTCATTTGATAATTCTAAGTCTATTGATTCTATTGAGACTAACCCGACTAATGAAGTTGTTGAGAATGTTCGAAGTGATCAAGGTATTCCCAAGCGACTTCATGTCATTCGCGACCATCCCCATGAGCAAGTAATTGGCAATATTCAAGATAGTGTCAAGACAAGATCACAAGTTCACCACTTCGCCAATTGCGCCTTTGCCTCATCAATAGAGCCAAAGAATATAGTTGAAGCATGCGAAGATAGTGCTTGGATACTTGCCATGGAGGAGGAGCTCATTCAATTCGAGAGGAATGAAGTGTGGGAGCTTGTTCCATTGCCTTCGAAGAACCACACCGTCATAGGGACAAAGTGGATTTTCAAGAACAAAACCGACGAAAACCAAGTCGTCGTCCGGAACAAAGCTCGGTTAGTAGCTCAAGGCTATCGACAAGAGGAAGGTATTGATTTCGAAGAATCCTTCGCTCCGGTAGCTAGATTAGAATCAATTAGATTACTTTTGTCTTTTGCATGCCATAAGAATTTTAAATTATTTCAAATGGATGTTAAAAGTGCTTTTTTAAACGGAGATGTCGTTGAGGAAGTTTACGTTTCTCAACCTCCGGGCTTCATAAATGAAAAATTTCCAAATCACGTTTTTAAACTAAAGAAAGCTCTTTATGGTTTGAGACAAGCTCCTCGAGCTTGGTATGATCGCCTAAAGAATTTTCTTTTGGATTTGAATTTTAAAATGGGCGAAGCCGATTCAACTCTTTTTGTTAAGCATGCGAATAATGATATTTTATTAGTACAAATTTATGTTGATGATATCATTTTCGGTGCTACTAACTTCACTCTTTGCGAAGAGTTTTCTAATGTTATGAAGGAACAATTTGAGATGAGCCACATGGGCGAACTCAAATATTTCTTAGGACTCCAAATTCGCCAAATGAACGATGCAATCTTCATCCACCAAACGAAGTACACGGTGGAGTTGCTAAAGCGATTTGGAATGGAGAATACCTCCGGGAAAAAGACTCCAATGAGCACGACTACGCATCTTGACAAGGATACGGGCGGTAAGGATGTAGACATTCGTTTATATCGAGGTATGATTGGTAGTTTGCTTTATCTTACCGCAAGTAGGCCCGATATTATGTTTGCCGTATGTATATGTGCTCGTTATCAGTCTCAACCTAAGGAGTCTCACTTAGTAGCGGTAAAGCGTATTTTTCGCTATCTAAGTTACACTTTAGATTTTGGATTACTTTATCCGAGATCTAGCACATATGAGTTAATCTCATATAGTGATGCCGATTATGCGGGATGCAAATCCGACAGGAAAAGTACTAGTGGCACTTGCCATTTTATAGGAAATTCTCTTGTCTCTTGGTTTTCCAAGAAGCAAAATTCCGTATCACTTTCAACCACCGAGGCGGAATATATTGCCGCCGGTGCCGCGTGTGCTCAAGTTCTTTGGATGAGACACACACTTAAAGACTTTGGTATAAATTGTGATACTTGCCCTATCATGGTTGACAACCAAAGTGCAATATGTCTTTCCAAGAACCCGGTACATCATTCCCGTTCGAAACACATAGATGTCCGCCACCACTTTTTAGATGACCATGTTGCTAAAAAGGACATCATTCTAGTGTACGTTGAAACCCAAAAGCAAATCGCCGATATTTTCACGAAACCCCTAAAGGAGGACTCCTTTGTGCGGTTGCGTCGAGAATTGGGGATTATGGGTGAATCCGAAATATAGGATTCATGTTTCATTCAATAATTTTGCATGCTATTATTCTTGACAATATCTCATTCATGCTAGAATTATTGGATTTTTCGAGAATTTTAAGTGTTATCTTAATTTTTCGTTCGATTTGTGCGTAATCGTCAAATTTCTGTTTTTCGATGTTTAATGGGGTAGTTTAGATGTCTATTGAGAGTTTTGAGATTTTTCGTCCAAGCGTATTATGGAGAGAACTTAATTTTCAAGTTTTTGACTCTTTAGTCGGTTCATGTTCAGTGACCGACCGACTAGATTGAGATCTAGTCGGTCAGTAATTGAACGCAGACCGACTAAATCTTGTCAGTCTTCTTGGATTCAGCCACTGTTTGCACCTAGTCGGTTCAAGCTCATTTACCGACCGACTAGTTTGTGAACTAGTCGGTCAGTGCTTGAACTGTGACCGACTAGTTGTGCCAGGGGCTGTTTGGTCATTTGGGAAATCGACCGACTTAAACTCAGTTTAGTCGATCGATTTCCATTCTAATCGCTCGAAAACTCAGTTCACTCCGCTCAAAACCCCGACCCTTCCCCTTCCGATCGACTTCCGGCCTCTTTCCGATCATCTCCGCCGTCGCCGGCCGTCGTTCTTCCTCCTAGGGTAAACCTACCTCCTCCCTCTCCTATCTAGGGTTTCGTTTTCAGCTCTAGGGTTAGGTTTCTCTGCCTAGGGTTCTAAATTTCTTCCTCTAGGGTTTCGGATTTCTAGGGTTGTGCTAGGATTCGTTGATTTGATCTCGTGTCTTGCTTCGACTATGGCAAGAACACGCATTCCGATCCTTTCCTCTAACCCCTCTCCGATGACCGTTGATCCAACCTCTTCGGATCCCGAGCATCCAACCCCTACGAAGCGTAGAGCCAAGACCACCCATCCTTCGTCGTCTTCGCCTCCTCTCAAGAAGAAGAGGACGACAACCGCTAAACCTAAAGGTCAACCCAAACCCAAGCCCAAACCTAAGCCAAAGGCCAAATCTCTTGTCTCTCCTTCTTCGTTCCATACTCCTACCGATTCCGATACGGAGTATAATCCCGAGACCGAGACTCATAGGGAACCCTCTCCTCCTATTCATCCCGAGTCTAGCACCCACCCTCGTACGTCTTCTCGAAAGCCTAAGGGAAAGGCTCCGATGCCGGTGGGCGGTGTCGATATTTCCTTATGTCGCGATGACCCTTTGTGTCTTGCGGCATATAACCGTATCGAACATTGCCCGCTGCTTCTGGAGCATTTCGTCCAGTTCAGCGACTTCATAGGGCTAGCTGATCTTCTGTCGTCGTCGGGTCTTCTCGATTACCTTCGATTTGACCCGAAGGCGAATCCTCGCCCCTATCCTAGATTAGTGAAGCTTTTCTATGCCAATAGGATCCGGGGTCAGTACGATCAGACCCACTCTATTGAGACGACCGTTTTGGGGACTCCTATAGTCCTCACTGCGGAAATCTTAGGAGAGATTCTGGGTATCTCTTCGTCTGGCCTTCTTCCTTCTGATATCTCGGTAGATGATATTTCCTCTCTTGACCAGACCATCCTATCAGAGATTTTCCATCAGATTCCTCCTGCTATGATTGGCGTGCCCTCTAAATCTTTTAAGCCAAATGCTTGGGTCCTAAATTTGATTCTGAAGTCGTGCTTGCTTCCCAAGTACGGCTCCTCATCTTTGCCATCCCAGCCATTTTTGAAGCTTATCTATGCGATCTTCATGGGGAGCTCGATTAATTGGGCTCGAATTATACTCGACAAGATTGATTCTTTCGAGTGTATTCGAAAGTCCAATAAATCGGCTCATATTCCTTTTCCTTGCATGTTGACCCTCGTGTTTCGTCACTTTCGTGTCACATTGCCTCGTGACGATGAGCGTCCCCTCGGTCCTCCGCTGAATGCGACGGCCGTCAAGAAATCTCTTGCGGCGCTTCGTCACGTTCAGAGGACGACTCCTTCAGCGTCTGTCCCTGCCTCTGCCACTGCCTCTGCTTCTCCCATTGCCACCCTTGATGACGTCGTCCGGATACTTCTTCGTCACGAGTCCCGCTTGGCTCGTACCGAGGAGGTGGTCTGCCGTATGGCACGTCAGATGGGTGTTGAGCTTCCTCCTTCCGTGTCTGAGGGAGAGGAGATGGATGAGATGGATGAGGAGGACGTTGTGGAGATCTGTCGTGCTTCGACTCGTGCCCCCATGGGCACTTCTGCTGCTGCTGGTACTTCCACTTCTGCTCCTGGAGTTGCCACCTCTTCCGGTGTTCCAGAGCCATCTGCTGCTGATCCAGTTTCCGAGCCTGCTCTTGTATCTGCTGCTGCTGCTTCTGTCGAGACTCATGCTGCTGTTGAGCCTGTTGCTGAGATCTCGACTCCAGCCCCGTCGATTCCATCTGTTGAGACGCCTCTACTCCCTGCAGATCCTGAGTCCACTCCGTCGACTGGACCCACGGACGCTGCAGATCCTGCCTCCTCCTCGTGATCGTTGTTCCGAGGACTCTCCATATACACTTTGGATGATGTATTTTAGCGAGAGTATTCTGGGTTAGGATAGGGTATGAGGATTATTATGTTTTGATGTATTTTGGATGACGTCGCTGTTGTTGTATTTTTTTTTTGATGATGATGATGTTGATGTATTTCTTTTTGATGATATGTAGCGCTTGACATGATGTACCTCATATATTCGATGTGATATCTTTTTGGATGTACTCATGTTGTCTATATTTATATATATGTACATCGTCGTTCACTCTGTTTTTATTCGTCGTGCACATTTTAATATTCTTTGAATACATTTGAAATGTGATTTCGTCGCTCGACGCATGTAACCTTGGTTAAATAGATTTATATTCTATAATTGTATAGAATTGTTTTCCATGCACAAAATTAACCAAGAATATTGAATATTGAAGAGTATGTTTCTTTATTCAAGAAATGAATAAACATTTGGTATTTTTGATGATTTTGATTATCGTTGATTTTTATTGATAATGGAAAATTTGACACACCTTGTTTTGATTCCCACATTTTCCCTTGGTGTCAAGTTGGTCCATTGTTTTTGTCTACGACTCCCGATGTTGGATTTTACATTTCCTAATTGTTGTCGTTGTATGCCCCCCATTTTTTTTGGGATAATGCCAAAGGGGGAGAGATAATGATAATAAATAGCGCAAATGAAAAATTTAACTCGATTTCCAAGAATCTAGTTTGATATGTTAGATTCAGGGGGAGTTAAGATACAAATAAGGATTTTCAAAATCCGATATTTCAAAAATCAATTCACTTTATTTATCTTACTCGTCTGCTTGATACAATTCATTTATATTCATTTTGGAATTAACGTGTCATCAATGCAGGGGGAGTAAGTATTTTACATTTGAATTATTATCTTTGATTATTATTTATGTTGGTTTGTCATCACCAAAAAGGGGGAGAATGTTGAATATTGGACTCCCCGGATTTGGTTTTGGATGATGAGCAAACATAAATAATTCATGAACTAACAATTTGTGAGCGCAGTATTGGAGATCGTCGCCAATTTCACGAGATTATTCAAAGCGACATCTCAACACTTCCAAAAGCTCGTATTCAAGCCTAAAGCTTCGTTGAAGCTCATGCAACGCTTTGGAAGTAATGAAGATTCAATCGAAGCTCTCAAAGACCGTTTATTAAGGTTTTATTTATAGTCTTTTAGTTTCGATTGATAGAATGTTAAGCCTTGAGTATATCTTACGTTTCTATCTTCATTTCGCTCATTTCGTAGCTCTAGGATTCTTGCACTAGTTCACTCTATCTTCCTCGAAGCGTCGCGCTTCGATTCGGACTTTGTTGTGCATGTTAGTTGGTACAAGAACAAGTACTGACCGACTAGATCACAATCTAGTCGGTCAGTACTTGTTCTTGTACCAACTAACATGCACAACAAAGTCCGAATCGAAGCGCGACGCTTCGAGGAAGATAGAGTGAACTAGTGCAAGAATCCTAGAGCTACGAAATGAGCGAAATGAAGATAGAAACGTAAGATATACTCAAGGCTTAACATTCTATCAATCGAAACTAAAAGACTATAAATAAAACCTTAATAAACGGTCTTTGAGAGCTTCGATTGAATCCTCATTACTTCCAAAGCGTTGCATGAGCTTCAACGAAGCTTTAGGCTTGAATACGAGCTTTTGGAAGTGTTGAGATGTCGCTTTGAATAATCTCGTGAAATTGGCGACGATCTCCAATACTGCGCTCACAAATTGTTAGTTCATGAATTATTTATGTTTGCTCATCATCCAAAACCAAATCCGGGGAGTCCAATATTCAACATTCTCCCCCTTTTTGGTGATGACAAACCAACATAAATAATAATCAAAGATAATAATTCAAATGTACCGACTAGTTTCAGTCAGTTAAATCTTTGTTCTTTACTGTTTACAGTTAGTCGGTCTACGTTGACTCACCGACCGACTAGTTTGTGAACTAGTCGGTCAGTGATGCTTCTTTGACCGACTAGTTGTGATTTACTGTACATGCCAAATTTCTCCTAAGCTACTGTTTACCGTTAGTCGGTCTAAGAACGTTTGATGACCGACTAGTTGACAAGCTAGTCGGTCAACTTTTGTTCTTGGACCGACTAAGTCAACTTGCCTTCAGACTATGTTGTTTTGCCTCTTAGTCGGTCTACGTTCATTGACTGACCGACTAGTTGTGAAACTAGTCGGTCAGACAGTGTTCTTGGACCGACTAGTTTTCTAGGTCTGAAATTCTATCTCTTCTCAGATCTGCTCTTAGTCGGTCCATGCTTTGTGACTGACCGACTAGTTGATGAACTAGTCGGTCAGTGAATATTCTTTGACCGACTAATTCACTCAGATTTCTTTCCGTTGGAGATTGACCTAACTTATGTTTTTGGGTTCCTATAAATACGAACCTAGGTCATTTCTATCTTCAATAGAGCTGCCATTAAGAGATTCATTGAGCCCTAAAGAGATAGCCATTCTCCCTCAAATCTAAAGCTCTCTTCCTCACAAGAAAGCCATTCTCTCTCATTTCTAGATCTAGAGAGAAGCTTGTTCTTGGTGAGCTCTTCAAGCTATTGCTTGATCCAAGTCTCCAACTCTTCCCTAGGCACCCATTGCTGCTCATTTCCTTGGTGCTAGGGCTTGGTGACTTCATCTTCCTCAAATCCTTCATTCCACCTATTGGGTAAGAAAAACTCAAGGTATAGGATTTTGTGGTAAGAGTATTTATTTCATTTAAACTCTTTATATTGCTTATTGGCTCTCTCGGTTGTGAGAGAAGTTTGTGATCCCGGGTTGTGGGATTCACTTTGCCATTGCATGTATGATTTGATCTTGTGAAGGTTTTTCACAAGATATTCATAGTGGAAATCTTGAGTTAGGGTTTCTAACTCAAGTATCCGGAGGGGATCCGGGTGGTTGGGACGTAGGATCACCGGGAACAAGTCGGGGAGACTTGGGTGGATCCGAACCCATTAACATCGTTTGTTAGCTTTGTTTATTTCATTGTTTTCAATCAATTTAAGCTTCCGCAAATTGATTTGGTGGTTGTTTGCAATTTAATTTGGAATTATACGCCTTATTATTTTAAAGTACTATTCACCCCCCCTCTAGTACTTGTGCAGTAGCTGGTAGGGCATTACAGAAGCGTGCGAAGATAGTGCTTGGATCCTTGCCATGGAGGAGGAACTCATTCAATTCGAGAGGAATGAGGTATGGGAGCTTGTTCCTTTGCCATCGAAGAACCACACCGTCATAGGGACAAAGTGGATCTTCAAGAACAAAACCGACGAAAACCAAGTCGTCATCCGGAACAAAGCTCGGTTAGTTGCTCAAGGCTATCGCCAAGAGGAAGGTATCGATTTCGAAGAATCCTTCGCTCCGGTAGCTAGATTAGAATCAATTAGATTATTATTGTCTTATGCATGCCATAAAAATTTTAAGTTATTTCAAATGGATGTTAAAAGTGCATTTTTAAACGGAGATGTTGTTGAGGAAGTTTACGTTTCTCAACCTCCGGGCTTCATAAATGAAAAATTTCCAAATCATGTTTTTAAACTAAAGAAAGCTCTTTATGGTTTGAGACAAGCTCCTCGAGCTTGGTATGATCGCCTAAAGAATTATCTTTTGGATTTGAATTTTAAAATGGGCGAAGCCGATTCTACACTTTTTGTTAAGCATGCGAATAATGATATTTTATTAGTTCAAATTTATGTTGATGATATCATTTTCGGTGCTACTAACTTCACTCTTTGCGAAGAGTTTTCTAATGTTATGAAGGAACAATTTGAGATGAGCCACATGGGCGAACTCAAATATTTCTTAGGTCTCCAAATTCGCCAATTGAACGATGCAATCTTCATCCACCAAACGAAGTATACGGTGGAGTTGCTTAAGCGATTTGGAATGGAGAGTGCTTCCGGGAAAAAGACTCCAATGAGCATGACTACGCATCTTGACAAGGATACGGGCGGTAAGGATGTAGACATTCGTCTATATCGCGGTATGATAGGTAGTTTACTTTATCTTACCGCAAGTAGGCCCGATATTATGTTTGCCGTATGCATATGTGCTCGTTATCAGTCTCAACCTAAGGAGTCTCACTTAGTAGCGGTAAAACGTATTTTCCGTTATCTAAGTTATACACTTGATTTTGGATTACTTTATCCAAAATCTAGCACGTATGAGTTAGTCTCATATAGTGATGCCGATTATGCGGGATGCAAATCCGACAGGAAAAGTACTAGTGGCACTTGCCATTTTCTAGGAAATTCTCTTGTCTCTTGGTTTTCCAAGAAGCAAAATTCCGTATCACTTTCAACCACCGAGGCGGAATATATTGCCGACGGTGCCGCTTGTGCCCAGGTTCTTTGGATGAGACACACACTGAAGGATTTTGGTATTCACTGTGATACTAGCCCTATCATGTTGGATAACCAAAGTGCTATCTGTCTTTCAAAGAATCCGGTGCACCATTCCCGATCAAAACACATAGATGTCCGACACCACTTTTTAGATGATCATGTTGCTAAAAAGGACATCATTTTAGTGTACGTTGAAACCCAAAAGCAAATCGCCGATATTTTCATGAAACCCCTAAAGGAGGACTCCTTTATGCGGTTGCGTCGAGAATTGGGGATTATGGGTGAATCCGAGATATAGGATTCATATTTAATTCAATTATCTTGCATGCTTTTATATATCGCGATATTTCGTTCATGCTAGATTTATTGAATTTTTGGGGATTTTATGTGATATGTTTGAATTTGTGCTCGAATTCGTATTTGAATGTCGTATTTAAGATTTCGACGTTTTATGGGGTAATTTAGATGACTAATGAGAGTGTTAAGATGCTTCATCCAAGTGGTTTTTGAAGAGAACTCATTTATCAACTTTTGGACTCTTCTAGTCGGTTTCAGTTCATTAGCCAACCGACTAGATGCCCATCTAGTCGGTCAGCTAGTGAACTCAGACCGACTAGATCAAGCTTTTAACTATCTCCTGTCATTGACTTCTTTTAGTCGGTCATAGTACACTTACCGACCGACTAGATTGAAAACTAGTCGGTCAGTGATTATACTGAGACCGACTAACTCTAGCCCTAGAAATTTCTGTTTGCCTCTGTTTCGACTTAGTCGGTTCAAGCTCATTGACCGACCGACTAGATCGTAATCTAGTCGGTCAGTGCTTGAACTGTGACCGACTAAGTGCGTTAGGGCAAACGCGTCTTTTCACATTCTCGACCGACTTACATCACTTTCTAACTGGCTACTCTTCATTTTAGTCGGTCTATTTCCATCTCCAGCCCGAAAAACTCCTAAACCCTCTCGAGACCTTTCGACTTCCGACGTCTTTCCAGCCAGTTTTCCGGCCATCCCTGCCGTCCGTCGCCGTCGACCCTCTCTCCTAGGTATAACCCCCCTTCTAGATCTCGTTTTCCATTCCTAGGGTTTGATCTATTTAGTTTTTTTCATCTTCTAGGGTTTGAGTTAGGGTTTCGGTTTCTCTTTGTGCTTGATTGTCTTAGGTTCTAGGGTTTGTGTTAGGATCTTTGATCTTATCCCGTCGCTTGGTTGTGCTCGTTGTGCCGAGATCATGGCACGAACGAGGATCCCGATTTCATCTTCTGGGGCATCCCCTATGACCGTAAAGGGTGCTACCGCTTCGACCCCTCCCAAACGTAGGGCCAAGACCACACGTCCCCCCTCTTCGTCTTCAACTCCGTTGAAGAGGAAGAGGACGTCCAAGCCTAAACCTACCGGCCAATCGTCCAAGCCCAAGCCTAAGCCTAAAAAGTTCCGTGCCCCCACACCTCCCGGTGAGCGTTCAGGTAGTGATTCCGAGGATTATACCGATGAGGAATACACCCCTGAACATCCCGAGAAGGCACCTACTCCACCCCCTCCTCCACCTCCTCCGAAGTCCCGTAAGGCTAAGGGTAAAGCTCCTATGCCAGTCGGCGGTGTAGACATATCGTTGTCCCGCGATGACCCTCAGTGTCTCGCAGCGTACAACCGTATAGAGCACTGCCCACTGCTGTTAGAGCATTACGTTCAGTTTTCTGATTTCCTTGGCCTTGCTGATCTTCTCTCCTATAGTGGCCTATTGGACTACCTTCGATTTGACGCTAAGGTGAACCCCAGACCATATCCTCGCCTGGTCAAATTATTCTATGCCAACCGTGTCCGGGGTCAGTACGGCGAGACCCACTCCATTGAGACTTCTGTTTTGGGGACTCCTATAGTCCTCACGGCAGAAATCTTGGGGGAGTTGATTGGTTGCTCGTCGTGTGGCCTCCTCCCTTCTGACATCTCTGTCGATGATATCTCCTCCTTAGATCAGCGGACCCTAGGCAAAATCTTCCAGGTTATCCCCCCCGCATTCATTGGTGTTCCTTCGAAATCATTCAAGCCGAATGCTTGGGTGATTAACCTAATCTTGAAATCCTGCCTTCTTCCCAAGTATGGATCTTCATCTCTTCCATCTCAGCCGTTTTTAAAACTGATATACGCTCTGTTTATGGGTAGCGAGATTAATTGGGCTCGCATTATACTCGATAAGATGGACTCTTTCGAGTGTATACGCAAGACCACTAAATCTGCGCATATCCCATATCCATGTCTGTTGACTTTGGTTTTCCGTCGTTTCAGTGTTCCCCTCCCTCCTGATGATGAGCGTCCTTTGGGTCCTCCTCTGAACGCGACGGCCGTTAAGAAATCTCTTGCGGCGCTTCGTCACGTGCAGAGGTCGACCACATCTGCTTCCCAGGCCACTCCCTCAGCTGCTGCAGCCCCCACTCCTTCTGCCACATTAGATGATGTCATACGCTTACTTCGTCGGCACGAGTCGCGTTTGGCTCGTACCGAGGAGGTCGTCTGCCGTATGGCTTGTATGATGGGCATTGAGCTTCCTCCTTCCGTGTCTGAGGACGAGGAGATGGACGATGAGGATATTGACGATCTTGTCACTTCCTTGGCTCGTGGCGATGAGGCCACTGCTGCTGCTGCTGCTACCACATCTGCTCCTGGAGATGGCACCACTTCCGGTGCTCCAGAGACTTCTGCACCAGTAGTTCAGACTTCTGAGGCTGCTGCTGCTCCTGTTGACGACCCTGCTCCTGTCTTGGCTGCTGCTGCTCCTGTTGAGACCCCTGCTGTTGAGCCCGACGTCGTCGTTTCTACTCCTGCCCCGACGATCCCATCTGTTGACACGCCTCTCCTCCCTGCAGAACCTGAGTCCACTCCGTCGACTGGACCCACGGAGACTGCGGATCCAGCCACTTCCTCGTGATCGTCTGTATCGAGGACTCTCCACTGCTCATTGGATGATATACCTGTTTGAGAGTGTTTTGGGTTAGGATGGGATGGAGTTTGGGTGTTGATTTGTTGTATTTTGATATGTTGGATGTCGGTGTATGTGTTGTATTTTGTGTTGTTGGACGTTGATGATGGTGTTCTGATGATGTTGTTGTATCGATGTTGTATGATGTATTTCTTTTTGATGGGTATGATGCATTTGATGTAGTCGATATCTTTTTGGATGTACTCATGATGTTTATATATATATACATCGATGTTCTCCTTATTTTATTTGTCGTGCACTTTTACTATTTGTTCAACGCATATGATATGTGAATTCGTCGCTCGACGCTTAAAAAAACTTGGTTAAATAGATTGAAATTCTATAATTGTATAGAATTGTTTTCCATGCACCAATTTAACCAAGAATATTGAATATTGAAGAGTATGTTTCTTTATTCAAGAAATGAATAAAAAATTTGGTATTTTTGATGATTTTAATTATCACTTTTTGATAATGGACAATTTGGCACACCTTGATTTGATTTCATCACTTTTCCCTTGGTGTCAATTAGTTCCATCGTCATTATCTACGACTCCCGATGTTGGATTTTCCATTTCCTAGTTGTTGTCGTTGTATGCCCCCCATTTTTGGGATAATGCCAAAGGGGGAGAGATAATGATAATAAATAGGTCAAATGAAAATTTAACTCATTTTCCAAGAATCTAATTTGATGTGTTAGATTCAGGGGGAGTTAAGATATATATAAGGATTTTCAAAATCCGATATTTCAAAAATCGATTCTCATTATATATCTTACTCGTCTGATTGATGCAATTTATAAATATTCATTTTGGAATTAACGTGTCATCAATGCAGGGGGAGTAAGTATTTTACATTTGAATCATTATTTTTGATTATTATTTATGTTGGTTTGTCATCACCAAAAAGGGGGAGAATGTTGAATATTGGACTCCCCGGATTTGGTTTTGGATGATGAGCAAACATAAATAATTCATGAACTAACAATTTGTGAGCGCAGTATTGGAGATCGTCGCCAAATTCACGAGAACAATCAAAGCGACATCTCAAGACTTCTCAAAGCACGTATTCATTGCCTAAAGCTTCGTTGAAGCTCTTGGACCGTTTTGGAAGTCATGAAGAATTAATCGAAGCTTTCGAAGACCGTTCATTAAGGTTTTATTTATAGTCTTTTTGGCTTCGATCTATAGAATGTTAAGCCTTGAGTATATCTTACGATTCTATCTTCATAACGCTCATATCGTAGCTCTAGGATCTTAGTACAAGTTCATTCTAACTTCCTCGAAGCGTCGCGCTTCGATTCGGACTTGTTTGTGCATATTAGTTGGTACAAGAAGAAGTACTGACCGACTAGATGGTGATCTAGTCGGTCAGCAGAGCTTCTTGGACCGACTAGTTTGCTTCCTTAATTTCTTGCACCTTACTGTTTACAGTTAGTCGGTCTACGTTGACTCACCGACCGACTAGTTTGTGAACTAGTCGGTCAGTGATGCTTCTTTGACCGACTAGTTGCGATTTACTGTACATGCTAAATTTCTCCTAAGCTACTGTTTATCGTTAGTCGGTCTAAGAACGTTTGTTGACCGACTAGTTGACAATCTATTCGGTCAACTTTTGTTCTTGGACCGACTAAGTCAATTTGTATTCAGACTATTTCACTTTGCCTCTTGGTCGGTCTACGTTCACTTGCTGACCGACTAGTTGTGAAACTAGTCGGTCAGAATGTCTTCTTGGACCGACTAGATTTCTAGGTCTGAATTTCTATCTCTTCTCAGTTCCTCACTTAGTCGGTCCATGTTGTTTGACTGACCGACTAGTTGATGAACTAGTCGGTCAGTGGTTGTTCTTTGACCGACTAGTTGCCTCAGATTTCTATCCGTTGGGAATTGACCTAACTTGTTTTTATGGGACCCTATAAATACGAACCTAGGTCATTTCTCTCTAGGTTAGAGCTGCCATTAAGAGATTCATTGAGATAGAAAGAGATAGCCATTCTCACTCATTTCTAAAGCTCTCTTCCTCACAAGAAACTCATTCTCTCACATTCTAGATCTAGAATCCATCTTGAGAGAAGTTTGTTCTTGGTGAGCCCTTCAAGCTCTAGCTTGATTCAAGTCTCCAAATCACTCATAGGCACCTATTGCTGGTCATTTCCTTGGTGCTAGGTCTTGGTGACTTCATCTTCCTCAAATCCTTCCTTTCACCTATTTGGTAAGAAAAACTCAAGGTATAGGATTTTGTGGTAAGATTGCTTATTTCAATATAAACTCATGTATATTGCTTGTTGATTCTCTCGGTTGTGAGAGAAGGTTGTGATCCCGGGTTGTGGGATTCACTATTGCCATTGCATGTATGATTTGATCTTGTGAAGGTTTTTCACAAGATATTCATAGTGGAAATCTTGGGTTAGGGTTTCTAACCTAAGTATCCGGAGGGGATCCGGGTGGTTGGGACGTAGGATCACCGGGAACAAGTCGGTGAGACTTGGGTGGATCCGAACTCATTAACATCTCTTGTTAGCATTGTTAATTTTGTTGTTGTCATTCAATTTAAGCTTCCGCAAATTGTTTTGGTAGTTGTTTGCACTATAATTTGGAATTATACTCCTTGTTATTTTTAAAGTACTATTCACCCCCCCTCTAGTACTTGTGCAGTAGCTTGTAGGGCATTACAGTAAAGCCCATCCTTTTTACCATAGCGTGACTTCACCGCCACATTATTAGCCAACCTGGCATTTATCCCTTCATAGTAATTGTCTGTTGTTGCCAATTTCTTCAGCTCCTGTAACCAATCACTCTGCACAGTGGATATGGAGAAATTAGTATAGTAATCCTCTTGTATCTCTTCAACATCCTCCTCCCTCCTTGGTAACCCATCAGCTGCTTGATTCACCCTTCCTGGTTTATATTCTACACTGTAATCATATTGTTGAAGCTTCATTAACCATTTATGCTGAATCCCTGTTTGCAACTTCTGCTCCAGTAAAAATTTCAGGCTTTGGTGGTCTGTTCTGATTACAAATCTCCTGCCCATGAGGTATTGATTCCATTTGGAGATTGCTAGGATGAGAGCTAACAATTCTTTCTCATAAGTAGACAATAGCAGGTTACGGCCCCTTAATTTGGCACTCAAAAAAGAAATTGGCTTACCCAATTGCATCAGTACTGCACCCACTCCCCTACCTGAGGCATCACACTCTACTATAAATTCTTGGTTGAAGTCAGGCAAAGCTAGTACAGGGGCATTTGTGAGGGCACCCTTCAGTTGTTCAAATGCTTGCCTAGCTGCTTCATTCCAACCGAACTCTCCCTTCTTTAATAGATCAGTTAGAGGAGAGGCAATGGTCCCAAAGCCTTGGATGAACTTACGGTAATATCCAGCAAGTCCTAGAAACCCCCTCAATGCCTTCAAAGTCTTAGGAGTACCCCAATTGACCACAGCTTCAATTTTCTTTGGATCTACAGCTACTCCATTGCCCGAAATCACATGGCCCAAGTATTCAACAGATTCCTTGCCAATCTGGCACTTGGACTTTTTGACGAACAATTGATGTTTGCTCAAGACTTTGAAAACTTCCTCCAAATGAGCTTGATGAACCTCCATTGTTGGGCTGTAGACAAGGATGTCATCAAAAAAAACAAGAACAAATTTACGCATGAAGGGCTTGAATATAGAATTCATTAGGGATTGGAAAGTGGATGGAGCATTAGTTAACCCAAACGGCATCACCACAAATTCAAAGTGACCATCGTGGGTTCTGAAGGCTGTCTTGAAGATGTCGGGAGGGTAGAGCTTTATCTGATGATAGCCGGACCTCAAATCTAGCTTGGAGAACACCACTGCCCCATGTAATTCATCTAAAAGTTCATCAATGATTGGAATTGGAAATTTATCTTTGATTGTTTGTTGATTGAGGGCACGATAATCTACGCACATCCTCCATCCTCCATCAGCCTTCTTAACCATCACCACAGGTGACCCATATGGACTTGTACTATGCCGCACCACACCTGACTCCAACATTTCACCAATTTGTTTTTCAATCTCTCCCTTAAGGAAATGTGCATGCCTATATGGCCTTGTGCACACAGGTTTTGCTCCTTCCACCAATGGAATGCGATGATCACATATTCTTTGAGGAGGAAGCCCTTTGGTTCCTGAAAAATGTCGGAGTATTGCTCTAACAATGACTGAATACCTGGTTGCAAATCCCTTGCCTCCTGTGCCATTCTTTGCATTTCTCCCTCTTCCATTGATAAGGATGACAAGTGCAGGATATATCCCTCCCCCTGTTGTCTTAGTGCCTTACAAATTTGCTTCCCATCTGTAAATTGTGAGCTAGGCCTAACTCCTTGCCAGACACACTTCTTACCTTGGTACTGGAACACCATCTGCAGCTTTCTGAAGTTGAGTACTATATCCTCCAGTTGCTCCAACCATTGAGCCCCCAACACTATCTGATTACCACCCATTGGCAGCACCAACAGATCCAGGTTAATGTCTACTCCTTGGCAATGCAGCTGAACTCCCCTACATACTCCAGCTCCTGATAATTTCTCTCCATTAGCCACCCACACTTCAAAGCAATTGGACTCCTCCACCAACATATTTAAGAATTTGGCTAATCTTGGATGTATAAAGCTATGGGTTGATCCTGAATCCACCAATATACTGACAGCATGCCCTCCAATACTTCCCTCCATTCTGATAGTGTGAGCAGCAGGGATGCCACACATAGCCTGTAGTGAGATTGCGGTAGGTTCCATCATATCATTATTGGACTCTGGAGACTTCAGCTCTTCAGGTGGTAACTCCTCTTCAAGGTCATCTTCCTCCCCATTCCACACACCCTCAAGTATGTATAAGCTTCTTTCTCTACACTTGTGATCCATGTTCCATTTTTCATTACACCAAAAACACAAATTGTTCTGTCTTCTTTTCTGAATTTCCTCAGGAGTGAGCCTCTTGGCTTGGTTCAAATTAGGACTCAGGTGATTACGCTGGGGAGTATTAGTTGAGCTTGCTGCAATTGAGCTACTCCCTGTGGTATGTGAGCCTCCTCTTCCTGATGACCACAGCTGAGTTTGACTACGACCTGTCTTCTTCATTTGTATGGATTTCTCTTCAAAATTTCTGGCCAAATACACAGCTTCTTTGAATGTCTGAGGACGGGCAGCCTTAACCTCATACTTAATCTCATCTTTTAACCCACCAATGAATTTGTCCAATATATATTTCTCAGGCAACTTATCCAGCAACCCCATTATTTGTTCTATCTTCTCCAAGTAATCCTTCACTGTACCCGTTTGTTTTGAGTTAGCAAATGAAGTAAAGGGTTCTTCAAGCTCCGTAGGTCCAAACCTTGCTAAAAGCTCCCTCTTAAACACCTCCCAACTGAAGAAGTTCTCCAAATTGATTTCACCCCACTCATACCACTGAAGGGCCTTATCTTTAAAATAATATCCACAGACCTTAACCCAGTCATCTGCTCCCAAGCTGTAGTAATCAAAAATTTTTACAACTTGATTAAGCCAAGGAATAACATCTTCAATTCCCTTAAAAATCGGGAAATCAGGCTTCAATAGCTTCACATTCCCCAGGCGGCTACTCTGATTACTTCCACCTGCTCCATTTGAATTACCATTTTCCCCAACACCTCTATTTAGGTTTGAATCATGGGTGTTGTGAGAAAGGTTACCTGAGTTTTCATGTGAGACCTGCATCATACTGATTTGCTTAGAGAGATATTGAAATTGGGCATTCATCAAAGCGAACTGAGTTCTGAACTCCGTGTGTTCCCGAGAGAGTTGAGCCTTAAAGTCCGATTGATCCTAGGCGAACTGTAACTTGAATTCAGCTTGGTCACGATCGAATCTAGCCTTGAACCCGATGTAATCTTCCGTCATACACCCTTGGGATGCGGCTTGCAACTCCATCATCGCTTCGATCCGCTTCAATCTAGCATCTAGCAGCTCCTCAGGGCTATTTACCTCCTCATCGAGGTTGTCACCCCCATGGCTCGTAGATGGCTCTGGTACCAATTGTTGGGTCCTCTTCTTCCCCATCGTAACAATGTTGCCTGTGAATCAAAAAATGAGAGTAACAAAGGAATTGCAACACAATTCCTCCACAAATTGAAGAGAAATCGAAGAATTAAAGAATAAGAAATCAAAAGGGAAAAAGTGTTGTTCAGCAAAGAGCTGAAACAGATTTCATTTCATCGATAAAAAAGACAACCACTCCACTTCAGCTCTATTTAGGGCCTCCACGCTAACAGCAATTTGTTAGCAAAGATGCCGCATCAACGGTCGCCTTGCATCCACTTACATCCTACGACCAGCATTCGTAGCCTCATCAAACGCTCAGATCCGCTCCCTCGCAAGCCGTTTCCATCATCCAACGGTTGTTATTCAAACTACATCTCCTACCTCCTCCACAGTTGCTCGACTCTCTCAGCACCGGTCAGCGGCAGTCACCTTCTCCGACGAAGATCACCCACGCTCTCACGAGGGTCGCCAACAACCATCACCCTGTTAGATTTCCAAGAATCATTGAACCAACGAGAAAAAAGCTAATAACTATCTACAAAACCTACAACACCGGCAACATATGAATGGTAAATATGAAATAAAAGAAAACCACATACCTGATATCAAGATTTATACATGTTCCATTCAATTCTTGATGTACTCTAGTGTTATGAACAAAACAGGCAGCCAATTTTTAGCTAAACATTGCGGGAAAATAAGACTGATTGGGCTTTCTACTGTTCATTCATCGACGTGGGCTAACACCGTTGCAACTACTGGGCCATCGAGACTATGCTCTTCAATCTTGGGACCGCTGGCTCAGAACAAGAAGGCTCTGATTATGGTGAGATTGATGGGCATGGACCAGAAGAGGATCAAAGCGCAGAGTATACTATAAAGAGCTTACACTTGAAAATTCATCCTTGAGACCATACTACCGATTTGCTTGAAACACTTGCATCATGAATAAAAGAAAGCAGACATTTGCACTGTTAACAAGATAGATGGCAATTAAGTTAAGAAAGATCACAATGATCCTTGATTGGTACAAAGGAAGAGCCTTCAATGAACAGTGTACCGGAATCACACTTTGGGTTTAAAAAATCACAGAGTTGCTACTGATGAAATCATCTCCAACATTAAAAGGGTAATATGTAAGTGAAATTGATGGCTGATGACATAAATATTTGGATCCTTGGCGGAAGCAGGGCGTTTCCTTCACCGTGCCAGCGGATGTCTAATCACGCCACGCCCTTCGTCTAGAACAAAGTTGTTGCCTCTGAAATGAGTGCTGGAGAAGAACGGTTTCAGATCATAGATTTCATACTCCTGGGCCTGGAACATCAACCACAGTCGCGGCTTAGAACACTTCTGATTGAGTACAAGTAAAATTATAACCAACAATAGAGTATGATTTCCATCTGTTTTTACCTTGCTCCGCAGCTCTTCTACCTTCACCTCAATATGCGTGAGACGAGCAGTCGATCCAGTTACAATTTCTTCAAAATGTATGGCATCCTTCACGAGCACGCGTAGAAGATGCAGGAGTAGCTCATTGAAATCCTTCTTAAACGTCATGTACTTCTTGAAGCTCTGCAAGAAATTATGGAAAACCCCCGTAACTGCCTTTTTCCTTTTCAAGCAATTTCAACTTTATCAACCAGTCGAACTAGAAATTTGTTCTACCTTTTGCAACGCTTTCTGGACACCGAATTTCTGGGTGGAGATGAACGAGTCTAATAAAACTCGTATAGCCATGTCCACGTCTTCCTGCGTCACGTAGCTCCTTAGATGCATTCTTGCATGTGCTTCAGACATTCGTATCATCGATTCAATATGCCTGACTGCGATTGGAACTCCCTGGCCATGCTGTATAATTGACAGTCCAGTTATAAATTAAGTTCGAGGAAAAAGAAGTATTCAGGTGATAAACAAGATTGGCAAACATCTCACAGATGATTCTCTTCGCAGTTCAGCATAAACATGTGTCAGCTTGTCCAAGTCGGCATCATGTAATTTAGGGAAGACATTCAACTTGGCATATGTTACATACTTCTTAAGCATGTCTTGAGAAAGTATCTGAACACAAAAACATAGGCATCGGATATGGTTGCAGGAAGAGATGGGTGCATTGAAAGAGGTGAAGGTGAAGGATGAAGTAATTACAGGCAGAAAAACAATACCTCGGGATCAGCAGCTCCAGCTGAGGACAGTACATCATCTTGGGAGTTGCTTGCAGGCTGGTCATCTATATGGGCTCCTTTTGGTTTTGATTTGGCATGGCTATCTACAACAAACCTTGCAAGCATTTCATCCGTGACTGGATCAACAATATCCTGCAGTTTAAGGTGTAAGAGCGAGCCATTCAATTAGATCTGAAAATTACAGTTACTAGTGATGAATTTATTTTATACGACCAAAGAAGGCAATAAAGATGGGACACTGACCTTAACAACACAGAGGATATCAAATCGAGATATGATTGGATCTGTAAGCTCCACATTTTGGGTGAGAGTCTTCGACGAGTCATACCTGATCATGTAAAATTCTTGTTCTTATAGCAAGACAGAACATCTTTAAAATGAAGCTGAGGCAAGTACTTTGGTTAACATTTACCTTCCACCAATAGGATTGGCTGCCGCAATCACACTGCAGCGGGCTTGGAGAGATGTCACGATTCCAGCTTTTGATATACTAATGCTCTGTTGTTCCATGGCTTCATGAATGCTAACCCTGTGTTGAAATAATGAGAACCTGGGTCAGTAAACTGAATAGGGTATACGCGACAAGATAGATACTCATGCAACTAAAAATCTAACAAACCTGTCCTGATCATTCATTTTATCAAACTCATCAATTAGACAAATTCCTCTATCAGCAAGAACCAGAGCACCTCCTTCTAGCGTCCATTCCCTTGTCACTGGGTCCTTGTGCACTGCTGCTGTAAGACCAACCGCAGAAGCTCCTTTACCAGTCGTGTAAACAGCCCTGTGCCCAGTCTTTTCAACGTATCTGCGCAATAAGAGGTCAAGAAACCACACAATACACTTTTTTAAGTGGAGTAACTGGGTTGTGTTTATCATGTTTTATTGCTCTTACTTGAGGAACTGGGATTTAGCAGTGCCTGGATCACCCAGGAGAAGAACATTGATGTCCCCTCTGAGTCGATGTTTTCCTTTCACATTTTTTTCTTGCCCGCCAAACATGGCAAGCGCTATGGCTGTCTTAATATCTTCATGGCCATAGATTGATGGGGCAATAGACTTGACAATCTGAAAATTCCCATAAAACAATTTTTAAACAATTTATCTCCATTATATCAAGATATGGAAGCAAGGAAAAAAAGAATTGTGCAACTGACTCTTTCTCCAATCCTTGGATCCTTGGACAATTTTTCAATCTCTGATTTGTCCTCATCAGTAAGTTTGTAAGCAGCAAAGAGATCCTGTTTCTTGGTGACATAGTTTGCCTCCACAACCGTTGCAAAAACTGGAAACCCATTTTTCGTGTTCAATGATAAGTCAAAGTTGTTGGTATATATGCCTGTAACCTCCTGAAAATGAGAGAATGAAACAGATCATGAAGGAACTACTTTGATTCAAGGACAATAATTCAAGTATCAGGTCAAAAATTTACAATTTCCTCTCCTGGACGAGCACAGTCAATTAGATCATTCAGAAGTATCACTTCCTTGTATCTTGGAAGTCTACCAGCAGGTACAATACCAGGGCTCTCCTGAAGAGTTAGTTTCTGATAGTTCCTGTAAATGGTCTGGGATGAAGCATTGTGTAGGTTAGAAAATGAGACAGTTCTAAATCTTCTTAAGGTTGGACACCACTATACAATGCTTAATGAGAAACAAAATCACACTCACCTGCTCAACATTCACAGTGAATGGTCCTTTTGATTGGCATTCAGGGCAGGATCCCACTTTCACCTCAGAGTATGAATTCTGGAAGAAAGGCCCTAAAATCATCCCACATTTGTTGCAGTCATACTTCACCTGCTGCAACTGAGGAAACACACCAGATCGTCGAGTGACAACTCCTCCAATGCGGATCATTGTGTTCAAGTGTATCTGCCTGATGGACAAGATACAACAATTAAATGAATAAAGAAGACATTTGACTAGAGAAATGTAGGAAAGGATATGTATGATAATTTAAAAGTCACCTGATATTACGTATCTGATCATACACTGGCAGGTTGGTTATCCGCACATAAATCTTCTGCTGAATGTTCTTGTAGTTCGCATGCAGATTGAAAACAATGCTCTTTGCAACATCTTCAAAAACTTCAAGGACTGATTGAGGTGCATCAGCCAGCCAAATAGCTATATTTGGATGAATATAAATGAACTGCTTGTAGTCTATCTCTAAACTACACTTGTTAGCTGCACGTCAAAATTAAACAAGACAGCAGAAAGCGAAATTTTTGTCAGAAAAATAAACAATCAGTTAGCCAACTTTCCTCAATAGTGACATCAAATGATGACTTTTTGCTTTCAAATTTGGAGTAAGCACTAAAATGTGATACTTACCTAGAACCATCTCATTTATCAGCCGGATATATTCCAGATCCCCTTGCTTATTTTTATAGGTAAGCAGAAAGTCTTTGAATTTCCTTGCAATAAATCGCCGCACTTCATCTCTTGTGACCCACTCCCTCAATGTTCCTTGTACACGATACATATTGAGCTCACCATCATCGTCATATTCATCCTAGTAAATGCATTTCAATTTAGTTTGACTAAGACATAAAAGTATCAGTGAAGAAAGGCATAATATACAGAAGGCAACCAGTATTACACCTCATATGGATCGTCATCTGTTTGATCAGTCATTGGCACATCATCTCTTGAGCGCCCACCCTGTGATCTACCAGGTGAACTTTGTGTGTTGGCATCACCATCGTCATCACTTCTTGCTCCGCTTGGTGGCCTGTAATCAGCTCTGAACCTCTTCGGACGTCTGTAGTTACTATCATCATCTGTGTCTGCAGCCAGAAGATTCACACACAAAAACTATAAAGAGATGCCATGGAACATGCATATAACAGAGGAAAATGAGATAATCACCCCCCCCCCCCCCAAAAAAAAAAAAAAAAAAAAAAAAAACAACAACAACAACAACAGAAATAACAAAAGAAAAGAAAGAGAGAGAGAAAACGATTTTCATCCCAAACCTGAGATACCCCAAAGGTAAGACAAAATTTGCTGCATGGAAACATTTAACATATCTAGCAAGGTACATGGTAAAGAGTTAATCTGATGTCATGGAATTCTCTTGCAGACTGATACCACCCAGGTCATGATGTTAGATATAACAACGGCTACAAGGCATACATAAAACAACAAACAAGGTCATCAGGTCTCAACTTCCCATATGGTGGTTTTACAAGTATGCTAGCATGCAGAATTTAAATGTATAAGGAGTTGAAGACTGTTCAAGGCATATACATGGGGGAGAAAAGGACTATGTCGTTGACACTGGAAGGAAGAAGAAGGGGTCTATTGTGGGAAAATTTGAGGCTGTGGGTGGGGTCGATTTAGAGATTTGATAACATTTGGGCCTCACACCTCGTAAGATCCAACAATGGACGATCCCCTCGCACGCGAAGATGTTTCGGATCTCACACCTAGGCAACCAAGTCCATCTCGTACTCCAATGCAAAAAAAAAGTAAAATGCAAACAAAAATTTACACCAAATTTTACTCTATTCTTCTATGAAAATTAAACCAAATACAAGACCTTTACATAGGCTTACAAGAATCTCAATGTCCTTTCACAACCAATGTGAGACTAAAAACCACTAAAATAAAAGGATAACAACTAAAATAAGAAAATAACAAAAGGTCTCAAAAATAACTCAAAAACTAATGACATAAAAACTAATCTAAAAAGGAGCATTATATTTTATCCTCATAAGTGGTGAACATTTAATTGGAACTAGTGCAATTCATGAGTATGTCAATGAGCAAATTACAGAGCATACATCAGTGATCAGTTCATGGAGCTTCTTTAGTTTATTGGTGATGCTACAAAATGAAATGCCTAATTTGGCAACATGGTTTACGAAACTTGGGTTTTGTTTAAGGTAAAATGAAACCAATGTTTCTATTCATACAAGCATCGGTTTCTCATGGTTTGGGGAAATCATTGGATTATTCCAAAACATCGGTTCATAAGGTTTGACTGCCTCCTAGCCTTGATTTCATAAACTCTAGTATGGTTTCCAAACAAGGCAAATTTCAAAAACCTCAGCTTAGGCCCCAAAAAACAACCATATGGAGCTTCAATTAAAGTTACAAGACTGACCTCCAAATTTTCATGAGAGACATAAATTAACTTCAGCCTCAATATTTTGCAAACATAATGATGTTAAAAATGAAAATCTTAATTGATCAAGTTTATCTGCATATATTTGGACGAAACAAGACTGCTGAGTACCTCTCAACTACTTTGTTTGCTGAGGATATAATTATTATCGGTTATTTACAACAGAGAGTTTAACAGCTTGTCAATCAAAAGTTCGAACATTTGTATTTTCCATAATTTGACAAACATAACGATTATGAAATCAATCTGCAATACACTTCAAAGATCTAATTAGAACAGAATTATATCAAAAACACGTTTTTTTAATATATGTCGAAACAAAACCAAATCTTGAGATCAGACACACAAACAAAATCCTAATCACAAGGTTATATCTTTCAAGCTTACCTTGATCAAGCATTTGAGGGAGCTTCCGCTCTCGTCCGCCCCCAGCTCTCACATCCCTGTCATCCAGCTCGACCTCAGCCGCCCTCCGATCCGCCATGATCTGATCCAGATCCCTCTCGTCCTCCATTGAATCATCCAATCCCACCGGCTCATACTGGTCCTGCTCGTCCAATCGCCGATAATCACTAAAAGCAACAAAATGGCAGAAATTAGGCACCAGATCTAAAGAAAAACGAGATAAATTAGAGCCTTTTAATGGGACTGACTCCATGTAGGTATCGTTGAACAGATCCTCTCCTTCCTCGTCCTCATCGTCCACGCCATCGGGGACCCCGTCGTAGTCGGGGATGACGTTGGGATCGACGGCGGCCTCGTCGTCGTCTGATGATGAGTACGAATGGCTTGTGTTTGGGGGGAGGCGGTCGGTGCTGAACCCGGCCGATGTCGGCGAGCCAGCGGCGGACGAAGACGGGTTCTCATCGTCCATTGGAATCGAGCAAGTGTGAACTTGGGAGTGGCGGGTCAGTTCGATGATACAGGCTGGGGTTGAGGTTGGGGTTAGGGTTAGGGCTGAGAATGGAATGGCGGGAATTTTTGGCGCCAAATCTGCCCACGTGGCGGGGGCGGGTAGTTGGATTGTTGGGTCGGGTTCGAATGCCGCCAGATACGGATCGAATGGGCTTGTTAGCGCTATTTAATCATTAGCGGTTTTTGCACCTTAATAAACTGCAATTATCTTAATTGCAATCAAATTAAGGCCCTAAGATAGTCCAGTCCATGTTGTAGAGCAAGTGCGTCATTAAAATTTGATGGGGCCCAAGGCGCAAATCCTAGACCAATGACGGTAAATAAGCTAAAAACGCTCAAACTCGTTTGATAAACTAAATAAAGCCAGCTTTGAACCAGATTTTAATCCCGTTTAACTAAATAAGCCGGCATGGATATGGCTAGTCTCGGATGGGGTTGAAATTTAGTACGCCAGCCTAAATAGTAAAGACATGAGAATAATAACAAACAACACAGCAAGATACATAGTCGTTGGTAACGCAGTTCGGTGCGCACACCTACATCTGCGGGGCCCCGCCCAGAAATTCAAATTACTCCACTAAAATAATGATAGTTACAATACAATTTGATACTAGGGGAAACAAAACTCCCCCTCAATACAAACCGCAAAGGGTTGACTTCAATTAACCCCGTGGAGTAATTTGCGCAATCTCCCCTTGCGTGCAAGATCCACTTGCAATACTGACCAAGATCAACTCCCTTGATCCCCTACCTCTGTAGTCGTCAGCCTCCTCCCGGAGCTTTTGAGAACAACTTTTTCCAAAGCGAATCTCTGCGAAAAAGCATCTGACAATTCAAACCACCTTCCAACTTTTTAACATCGCTCTACAAAGTTGTTAAGTGGTTAGCCAACAATTCTTCTGGTAAAATCACTGAGGATTTTACGAACAACCCAAGAGCAGCAAGGCGAGATAGATCAGATAAGAAAAGATCTTCAGCAGTCGAAACTAATCTGAACCCGAACAATATCTTTTACCAGCCTACAAACCGCTTCAGCAAATATAACTGAGAAAGCCACCCGATCCAAACTGAAGTAGAAGATCTGAAACCAATTAACGTGATAGCTCCTATCTTCAAATAATCAACGAGCCTTATCCTTAATCAGCCGTTAAAATCAAACAGCAACAAAGAAACCACGGGAACAGATCTCAGAGGATAGAACAGCACATTCAACATTTCATATGACATAATGTTCAACATTTCATATGAACACGTGTCTCATCTTCACAAATGTTGAACAATAAGTGCAACATTTCAAGTAACATTTTGTTCAACACTTCATAAGAATCATTGTGCCACAAGAGACAAATAATAGACTTAACAATCTCCCCCTTTGGCTTTTAGTGGCACAATCAAAATGAATAGGATCTGAGATCACAGACATTAAGAACATCAGAGACCACAGTACTTCAAGTAACATTTTGTTCAACACTTCATAAGAATCATTGTGCCACAAGAGACAAATAATAGACTTAACAATCTCCCCCTTTGGCTTTTAGTGGCACAATCAAAATGAATAGGATCTGAGATCATAGACATTAAGAACATCAGAGACCACAGTACATCGGGTAGATCAAACAACAACAAAAAATTGCTCCCTCCACAAGTAGTTTCAGATCCACAGAATACACCATTCACATCAGACCAGACCACACCATTCACATCAGATCATTCAGAACCACAGAACACACCATTCACATCAGAATACACCATCTCCCCCTTTGTAACACCAAAAGCCAAAATTCATACCTTGTCATGAGACACCTTAGTTTGAAGCTGAGCAATTCGATCCTGGAGAAAATCCTTCTGAGCTTGAAGAAGAACACGCTGACCTTCAAGCATATCTAGCTGATCATCGACTGATTTGACCGCCCTCTGAAACACCAACAAGTCATCCAGTAGATCTTGCACAGAAGCTTTATGGGGAGAAGTCCTTTTGCATGCAGATTTAGAGGCAGAGTGAGGAGAGGTAGATGAGGTCGGCATGGAGGACACATGAGAGAGGACAGATAAATCGTCTATTTTGCCGGCAACGGACTTAGTCGTGAAGCTGATCAAGTCACAAGATACAAGAAGCTCCGAAGACTCAGGAACAACACCTTGCGAAAACAGTATCATGGAAATGAGGGAAGCATGAGGTAGAGCAGTATTGGGTGCAGATGACTCTGATAAAGAAAGGATGGAGTCAAAAATAAGGCTGCCCAGATTGAAAGATTGCTTAGTCCCGGCAGCAAACAGTAGTTTGTTGATGATAGCAGGAGAGAATGGAACAACCAATTCCGGGTGACAATTGACATGTTGGAAGCCAAATCTCTATAGTGAATTATTAAAGCATCCCTTGAATGGTGATGAGGGTCCCGGCAGCAAACAGTAGCCTTGGTGACAACCAATTCCGGCAGCAAACAGTAATTTTGGCTTAGCAGCAAACAGCAAACAGTAGCCTTGGTGACGATTGACATGTTGGAAGTCGGCAACCAATTCCGGGTGGCAATGCGATATAGCAAGAAGTACTTAGCAGTCAGTGCAGATGAAGGGCAGGAAAACGTCTTCGGCCAACATGTATATTGTCCACCTGTGACCGTCTGGATGAATAGATCATAGTCTTCACCAACAGAAGCTCCATACAAAGGGAGGTTTTGATTGCACTGCCACTTGAGTAGTTTGTTGATGATAGCAGGAGAGAATGGAACAATCTTTCCCCGAATAAATGCCCTGAAGCCCCATTCGGAAGCGGAATCTGCAGAAGACTTGAAGAGGTTACAGTAGAATTCTCTGACTAGAACAGGATAAAACGTCTTAAAGCAGCTTGCTGCCTGGAGGAGATCAATGTCCTTGAGAAAGACAACGAAATGGGTCTGTTTAAAGGATGAGACAGCTACAGACTTTTCACCAAAAATGGATCGCTTAGAATATCCATCCCATCGAGTCTGGCAAGACTTGTCAAAGAATTGATAGGATAAAGCCTTAGAAGCAGATACAGTAGAAGGAGAGGAGGAACTAGGACCACCAGTTTTCTTAGGAATCTTGGAAGGGGAAATCCTGCACGATCTGGAAGAAGCCTTGCGCTTGAGGGACCCGGATCTAGATCTGATCTACACATTGATTGCACCCAGAGATGAGGTTGCAACTCCATCCTTATTGAGTCTCATCCATACAGAGCATCAGCTGTATTAATCGGCAATCGGCATTTTGCAGACTTAGTAGCAGCACACCAGGATTCAGTCCAAGTACCATCATTAATTATCAGGAGGGTTCCAAGAACATCTTTAAGGGAGATCTTCTTCTTCAGTGGGTGAACGGGAACCAGTTTGCGACGAGGGTTTGATGACAAAAGAGATGAAGATCCGAGGGAAGAGAATAAGTGTACAACATTGTTTGATAAGCGCAAATCCTAGACGCTCAAACTCGTTTGATAAATAAGCCAGCTTTGGTTTAACTAAATAAGCACACGGATATGGCTAGTCTGATCGAGCTTGCTTACTCGGCTCGATAACAGCTTAATATATAGATCAGGTCAATAGATCATTGAAAGGTACTATCCAATTTTATGTCTTAGCACCTGAACTACCTTTTCTATATTATGCTAATGGTAAAACCCGAGATTCTGCTTCCAAAATCGACGTGGTTGGCAAATGCAACACTGGCCCTTTCGTATATATAGCCATCGTGTCCATCCTAACCCGCTATGTACGCATGTAATGCCATTCTTTGGTCAAAAGATGAATTCATTAATAACTAATACAAATCAACGGAGAGCATGCACTTTACTCCAAATCAATGCTCACATACTAAGTTTTAAATTGCTATCCAATACTCTTGGTTAAATGTAATAACGAATGTTGAGGGGAATTGGTAAGATCAATTGAAACAAGGTTTCATATTGGTATTACAAACACTTAATTGAGTCATATGTCAATCCATTATGAGCAAATAGGGTCGAGAAAAAAATTCAGATTCATATGCACATCCATTGTCACATTCCCATATCAAACTGAAAACCACATACTGAGCATATAGGGTCTGTCAGCAAGGACCAAGGGGAGAAAAAATTTCAGATTCATATGTCAATCCATTGTCACATTCCCATATATAAAAAAAACCACACACATGAGCATATAGGGTCTGTCAGCAAGGAACAAGGGGAGAAAAAATTTCAGATTCATATGCCACTCCATTGTAACATGCCCATATATAAAAAACAACAACACACACAAGCATATATGGTCTGTCAGCAAGGAACAAGGGGAGAAAAAATTTCAGATTCATATGTCACTCCATTGTCACATTCCCATATATAAAAAAAACCTCACACACAAGCATATAGGGTCTGTCAGCAAGGAACAAGGGGAGAAAAAATTTCAGATTCATATGGCACTCCATTGTAACATGCCCATATATAAAAAAAACCAACACACACAAGCATATAGGGTCTGTCAGCAAGGAACAAGGGGAGAAAAAATTTCAGATTCATATGTCACTCCATTGTAACATGCCCATATATAAAAAAAAACCAACCCACAAGCATATAGGGTCTGTCAGCAAGGAACAATGGGAGAAAAAATTTCATATTCATATGGCAATCCATTTTAACATTCCCATATCCACCTTCACACAACAATGAGCATCTGGGGGTCTGTCAGCCAGGACCCAAGGGGTGAAAATAATTCAGATTCATTTGTTCATGTACCTAGTGTATTGCAAACACGCTCATATCTCCATGTACAAAACAGTGAGCATCTAGGGTATTGCAAACATCCAGTAGGGCACAAAACAACATGGCATCATATAGTATTTGTCAAACAGACCCAAGCACAAAAAGCCCTGTACCTAGTCATACTACAGTATCTACATAATACAAAAAGCACCATTGTCTTCATCACACACAAGGTATCAATTAGTTAATACTCTCATTAGCCCACCCTTCATCTTTGTATCCGTCATCACGCTTCTTATCAAGCTCCGCGATGATGAGCTTTATCTTCATATCCATGGCCGATGGAGGCATCCCAAGAAACTTCCGCCCCCTTGGCTCTTCATCGACGAGATGGTCGTACACCTTAGCCAACATCTCCAGCGGATACTCGGAGTGGGAAAAAAATACACGAACCCAAATCCTTTTGCCATGAGTTCTTTAATGCTTCAGCGACATGGTCAACGGCCATACCTACTTTGTCCACTGATTTAACCATTTTCTCCATAATGTCATGAACCTCTGGTAGGCGTTGGCGACGGTTTGTCTTCTTCCCCACAGATTGAGGTGTACGAGGGGAAGGCCCAGGTGGAGTAGATACCCCCGATGAACCCGGGGGGATGTACGGGGGACCCTCAGCGGCCGTCGAATCATGCTCTTGCTGATAATTCGCTTCATGGTCCCCTTCACCATCCAGGTATGGACCTCCAAAGCTTTGGAACACATCCTTCCTATGTTCCCCCCTTGCCGCATCGTCTCCTACGATTTTCCTAAGGTTCTCAAGCCACGGAATGGGGTGATTCACATATTGAATCTTTTTAGGATTGGCCTGCACACACACATTGGAGCATTTTATTGTACGGTATTTAAAATACACATGAAGACGATTTCTACTTATGTATAAAATTGGAATTCTTACCGCTGCCCATGGGCCATAAGATTCCGGCTCCATTGTAATCGTCTTGGTATCATCACACCATCCCATGCCACTAATGGCCAAGCATTCATTCACTTCGGCGAGACGAGTCCGGAGGGTTTTATAGTGGTTCTTGACATTTAGCCCGGTATATGTTGTTTGAAATAATGCATTGATGTGGGCCCCTGCGGAGTTGAAGGCAGTAAGTTTGAACGACTTATCGCCTTTATTTCCTTCATCTACTTGCTCCGCAAGGTAAGGGATAAGTTCCAAATCGTGCTCCCACGGCCACACTTTGTTCACAGGGGACTTAGTCTTTTTCCTTGGGCTTTCCACCGAAGGCTCCTCCGAATCATCGCGGCGACTCGACTTCCGCGATGAGTCACTTCCCCTCCTCATCGAGTCATTCCCGCTGGGCGATGAAGTCATGTGGATACCCATAGGGGGAGACTGGGTAAAATAATGTGTGTTTCCCATTCCTTCCCCCATCTCCCCCCTTGTAGCATATGCATGTATCCAGGGGGAGAAGGAATTTGCATTGGCATGCTATATTGCGGGTAGTTTTGATATGGCATACTTGTCCCTCCACCTTGCAAGCCTTGCGTTGGGTAGTGGAAGTCACCCACCCTACGCGCCATCGGTCGCAACAGCGTATTCTCACTCCAACTTTGGTTCGGATTTGTCCGGTCATTCATACGCCCTTGGTTTGGATTCCCAGACATGACTGCAATAATAGAACAAATGCAAATATCAAAGGCGAAATGAAAATTTAATAGAGCATATTTAAACTTCAATTGGTGACATTATATGAAAATGTCGTTGCATGCCATACCCATAAATAACACATAATTAATGTAATGAGGCCACAAACATACACGTCAAACGCATAAATAAAATATAAAGTGTTATTGAGTCCACATCCTTGCATGCCTCACCCATAAATAAAACATAACAAACACCTCACATGCCATGTTCACTTGTGTTCCCATTATTATGAATTTTACAATAGTCAACCCACATATCACATGCAATTATATCCCTCCGCATTTTCCACTGGTCCCTTTGTTGGGTTTGTTCACGTAATGGCAACTGTTGTGACATATCCATAATCGAATCATCTTGCTCATTTATAACATCACCGTCTTCCTCGATCCCAACACCATCATCTATGAGATACGGGTCATGCGGATCTTGTATCTGGATATAATTATGCAGAACCGTGCAAGCAAGGACTGTGTCACCCTGGGTTGGGAAGGGATAGTGGGGCTTGGATGTCAAGATCTTGAACTTGTTCTTCAGGATACCAAAGGTAGACTCGATCTTCGTCCTTAAGGAAGAATGGCGCAGGTTGAACAGTTCTTTGCGATTTTGCGGAACTCGATCTGTATGGTCCTTCAAATGGTACCTAACGCCCCTGAACGAAGATATGAAACCCGGCATGGTAGTATAACCCGCATCACACAGGTAATATTTTCCTACACACAGAAACGTAAACCAACTATACCATCAAACGACCACTTTAATATTCGAATATATCAAGTAGATTTATGTATTGCTATTACCTTCATAAAATCGCAACCCCTGGGGGGGTGGTAATGATAAGGCATCTTTAAGGACCGTAAATCATTTGCGGATCCTTCCCACCCAGCCATGACGTATGTGAATCTTTTGTTTGGTGTTACTGCCGCAAGGACATTTTGTGTCACCCACTTACGACCTCTAAAACGGGGTGCGAGATGTGCTGGGAGCATGGCATCGATGTGTGTCCCATCGATGAGCCCTATGCAATCCTACATCGTATTTAAGCAGGCAAATGTTACATTTACATTCACGAAATAAAGTCTTAAGGGCCATAAACAAGAATACACACATACCTTGAAATATGGAAACCACTTTGGATTATTGGCAACCTCGGGAGGAGTCTCATTTGGCGCTTGCCTCATGAACATATCCCTCAATGCACACACTGCTTTCATTACTTGGTTGAAGTAACGACTGACTGTAGACCCGGATCGGATGAAATCAATTTGCATGACTCTATTCTTTGACTTGTGACCTACGATATGAAGGAACATTGCCAACTGCTCCTCTATGGACACATGAACAGTGTCTTTGAGAATATTCCTATCCCTGATTAATGCTGACAGGTTAATGAATGCAGCTGTCCTCATTCGTAAGTAGTGCAAACAACTACTCTCACTCCCTAGAAGGATTCTACGCATATGCGATTTCCTATGCAGATCACGCATAACCGAAGGCTCCCTATGGACTCGCGTACCCATAGCATCATCGTAGTATAGGAGAAATTGTATGACAGAAAAAATGACCATCGCCACGGCCGCACAACATGTTTCAACAGCCACTATTTTATCATTGTGATCCATCTAAACAAATGTAGATTCATAAGGATATCATCTTATACACACGAATATCAACACAGCAGAACACAGTGTGCAAACAAATTAGGAAAAAAATATCAGATTCATATGGATTTCAATTGAAATAATCACGTATAGCCAAAGCAAAAAACAGTGAGCAGTTAGGGTATGGCAAACAGGCCCAAGGCCACAGCAAAATATCAGAATCATATGGAAACAAATATGAGATATGGTTCTATCAACAAGCAAAAAAACATTGAGCATATAGGGTATGTCGTTTTCTTTTGCGTTATTTTGAGAGGGATTCCCGTAATTTTCACTATTGGGCGCACTGTAGCGTGAGAAAACCGACACATAAAATCGTGGGCCGTTCGATTGGGGTTTCGGTCGAAAGGGATTCCCAAGCCCTGCTGGCACACTTTTTCACCATATGCATATCAAGGGGTGTTCTTTTGGGTTATCATATTCATATGGAAATCAAATTAAACATGAACATATCACCATGCACAGAAGACATTGAGCA
The DNA here is from genome assembly GCA_030789695.1 of Scilla litardierei. NCBI lineage: Eukaryota > Viridiplantae > Streptophyta > Magnoliopsida > Asparagales > Asparagaceae > Scilla > Scilla litardierei. The sequence continues at coordinate 68,155,141 of CM061142.1, forward strand.
TACAGGGAAAGTCAGACAGAACCAAGGGGGAGAAAATATCAGATTAATAAGGAAATCAATTGAAACATGCACACATAACCCTGCACACAAGACAGGGAACATATAGAGTCTGTCAGACAGACCCAATGGGCTCAAAAAACTCAGAATCATATGGAAATCATTTGAAACATTGACATATCACCATGCACAAGACAGTGAGCATCTAGAGATTGTCAGGCAGACCAAGGCCATTTTATCCTATTTTGTAATCCCCAGAAAATGAGGCTATGTCAAAATACCGTTTTAACACTTTGAAACAATTTATTTACGCGCCCTCAGACAGTTGATGTATTTCATTTTCTCGAAATCTTGTCGGCTTGGCGGTTGCTCCTTCAATCAATGAACCACACAGCAAAAAAAGTTGATTTTTTAACCTTGAAAGTAAACATATCACCAAAACCAAGACAGTTCAAATCCATTTTAGCATGTAGTTGATAATAACATACTCCAAATCCATTTTAGGTCCAACAAAATACCAACACCCATTTTTATATTGAAGGAACCCTCACGCCAACCGTTTTTTTATCATCATAGGGCTCGACGCACACAAAACATATCCATCACATTTCGTACACCATGTATCAACATCCAACAATGCCGTTCCTAGCCATGATTGACTACATTGAATACCAACAATCCATACTGCCCTCAGAATAACCCACCAATATACTGTGTTTTGATGATTTCTTCTTATTTATCAAGCGTACCATATCAAGAACACACCTTATCAACCACATTCCGCATGTGTCAATTTAATTTCTTGGCTTTCATCATAGGGCAAATTCTGAAATGGGTCACCTTCATAAAATTGGGTCAAATTGCTAGGATTGCATAGGGTTGATGATACATGAATGCACAAAATCAACGGATTACATTTTGCATCTACTGTGAAACTGAAATTATTGGAGCCATTATTGCTGTTGACAGACCCTATATGCTCACTGTTTTGTGCTTGGTGATATGGGCATGTTACAATGGATCGCCATATGAATCTGAAATTTTTTCTACCCTTGGGCCTGGCTGACAGACCCTATCAGCTTATGATGTTGCCAAAATTTTTGGCTTGCATCATTGAAATTACTCTCAGCAAATGGCAACCTAATTCATCACATAAATTAGCCGAAAAATCATAGAATTGCTTGTAGGTATACCTCAGCAAGGATCAATCAAAGCCGAGCAGACAAAACCCCCAAACACTGGCAGATCCCAATGGCAAGGGCACTCCCGCGAGATCAGAAGCGCTGATAGGCGGCAGCCCTAGATTCCACGGGAAGAAGAAACCAAGCTCAGCAACAGCAGATCCATGGCGTCAAGGTCACCTCAGCGTAGATCATGCCCTAGATGAACCGCTTGCAACCCACTTGATCACCATGGAGCTTGCTGTTCTTGTTGCTAGGGTTTGAGCAAGGACCAAGCGAGGCGAAACAGGAACAGAGCAAGCGCGGCGACGCTTGATCCAGGCGGTAGGGTTTGAGCCAAGAGGAAGAGAGGCGAAAATGGAATGAGGGGAGGTGAGGGTATGGCATCGGGACCCACGAGATTCCCTTCGTTTCGAGGGGAAGCGAGAATCGCCCTCAAGCGCTGCCAGCGGGGATTGGGAATTGCGATCTCCCGAAACCCCAAACGAACGCGAACGAAGTAAACGGGTCGGTTTTCTCGCGCTACAGTGCGCCCAACAGTGTTATTTACGGGATTCCCTCTCATAACACCTCAAAAGAACAAGCCCATAGTATTATTCTCTTTGTAATAGTTACTCTATATAAATATAGTCTATGGCATCCACCATAGAGATTGATCCTTAACAAGTTATCAGCACGATTACGCTCGTAGAGAAAGAAAAGATGCAGCGGAGCTCTGACGAATTTTTCGCGACATCTTGAGAAAGGAATCGAACACTATTTACAACTGGAAAAGTCGAACACCCTGAATTTTGTGTTCAACCCCAAAAAATGGGTTATATGAATAAATCATTAAAATGATTTAAACTGCTTACTTATCCATTAAAAATCCAGTTGTGGGTGACTACATCAAGACATACAATTACAATGCAAATCATCAAAATGCCTCCTTAGAACCTATTTATATGAGCCTGATCACGTCAAATAAACAGTTTTCGAGAACCCTTAACGGGGAAGCGTTTAAAGCACATCTTATAGATTGTGCCATGATGAGTATACATCCACATATCACCACTATAAACCATCAAAATGCAGTCTTAGAACTATTTATCGGAAGTAATTACCCCAGATAAATAGATTCCGAGCACTCCGAACAGGGGAAGCATTTAGAGCACATCTAATAAATTGTGCCTTTGATGGGTCATCATATAAAGAATGAAAGTGAACATTAGATCTTGAAGATCATTCACATTCAGAATTCTTTAATTTCCCAGTATTAGGTTCAACAGAAATATTATAATCATCCATGAGGCTGAAGCTCTATTGACCATTCTAAACATTAATTATCTGATTATCATGAATTGTGATGAGATCCTAAAGATCCACACTTATGAAACTGTTAAACAGTTATCAGATATAGTTGCTGATAATATAAATATTGTCAAATTCACACATCCATGTCGCTAAAAATCCAGCTAGGATTGACATACCAAATATAATAATGGATGCAATCCACCAGTAGTAGAAGTGGATGTCCTTAATGAATAAGATGACATACCATGAGGCTCCAAATCGAGAAATAACTCCTGGAGACCCTAAAGCAATACCACCACAGGAAAGTGAGCTCATCTCCATATCATTTCCATTTCCAAAACCTCTAGAATAGATGAATCTGGAATAAATTGAAATATTTTTGAATAATTGATTGAACTGGATGACGCGCAAGTGCACGCCTTCCACTCCCAAGCGTAGGAGCATCAATGCAATAAAAAATAACTGGTGAGTACCGGGTCGGATCACAGGGACAAGTCGTTCTACATTCGCAAGTTTGATCGATAAAGAAAAATGAAGCGTGATTCAACAACCTCAACTAACGGTGGATGAGTGGGAAAAAGTGTGGTGAATCTAAATTCTTAACCTAAGTGGGTAGGGTTAGAGAACCAAATGGGGATTTAGGATAACTAGGAGAGAAAGCACGGGTTGTGGGTTCACTAGGATTGGTGTTAATTAAGCTCTAATTACCCGCATATAACTCAATTAATCATTCAGCCAAGGACACTCAATCGGAAATTTTAGCATTAAAGAACACAACAATTAGCAATAGGGATGGATATATCATCATGACAGTAATCAAATTTAAATATGGTCTCTTCTAAAAGAGTGTCCACTTGGGTCTTAGGCAATTAAATTGTGCCCTAATAATAACCCAACATTCACATGAAAGTTAGCATGTGCAATTAGAACTAAAATTAACAACCAATCTAGATGAATCACAACCGAAGCCAAACAACACTACTCAATCATACTAAACAAAATGAGATTCATAAACAAATTCATCACAAGTTTAATACAAAGAGAGAAATGCAAAATACACAAGGGAAAGGAGAGATTTCATCCAAGATCTCTCTAAGATTAAGCCACTCTCTCTTGAGCACCTTCATCAAGCTTTCATTATCCTTCCATGGCCTCCAAGCTCCTCCCTAGCCTTTCGAAAGGGCTCCCAAAACCCTAAAATCTCCAAAAAAAACCGGAACAGCAGAAAAAAATCCCAAGCAAAAACGAACTAACCCCAAAAATTTTGCAAGAGCCCTCTCTTTTAGATATTGCGGGTTGGGTTTGAGGGCGGGTGCCCGCTACCCGCCCCAAAAACTAGTTGCGCGTGCATTGGCATCGCGGGCTGGGTCGGAGACCGGCCCCGCTGTTCGCTCGGCTTGGGGGGGGCGCTGCCCCTTCAAAATTACAAGCGGGCTGGCCGTTTGTAATTTACTAAACAAACAGCGGCCCGCTCAGCGAGCGGGCCGCGGGCCCATACCCTATTTTTTTGTTTTTCTATTTTTAAAATTCCCAGAAATTTCTTCTTGCTTCCCAAAATTTCCAATAAATAGCTCCAAGTTCCAAAAATTCTGGAAAAATTTCAGAAAATCCAGAAAAATTCCATCAGTACCTGAAAAATAAGAGGAGCTAAGAATAGTCCATAAATACCACATTTTATGTATAAAAAGAGATTTGGCTTTAATAATTCACTATAGCACAAATACACCCGTATCAAGCCAAAATTACTGTTTGCTGCCGGGACCCGGAATTGGTTGTTCCAACATGTACTGATTGCTGCCGGGACCCGGAGAAATATGTAATTTATATCCCGAATCAATAATGTACGTACATGGGGAGGTGTTTGGATAAAAACATACTTGTCGACAACTTATTCATGTTTCATTTTGCCAATAAATGTGATAATTATAAATATCGTTCCACACTCCATTGCCTGAAGCAAACGTAGAGATTGGCCAAAAATGTGGAACAATGCAATAATAAGCTAAGCTAGACTCACTTATGAAACATGAAGTGTTTGGACCTGAAGTCCTGATATCAAAAGATATCAAACCAGTGGGTATAATGAGTATTGAATAAACACAAATATAAATAGATAAAATCGTATGCTATAAGCAATATGCTTTAGCTTAGAGGTTTATTTCGCTGAAACCAGGAAGTAATCAAGTAAGATGAGCTTGAATCACTTACAAAATTATATAAACTGATGCATCAGGCTCCCTGGTTATATTTAAGAAATTCCTGCGATTGGAAAGGAAAATTTAGTTTTTTGCTGCTATGGATGTTGTGACAGCATAACCTTATGGATTTATTACTAATTTCCTTACATACCTAAATTGACTTTGGGTTATTTAATGAAATATATAAATTACAACCAAGAGAGTTCTTTAAATTAAACAAGGACTCCTGCTAAAGGCTGCTTTTGCATCTTTAAAAAGAGCAAATAAAATGAGTTGAGATTATATTTGCAAAATGACTCAAATCTCATGGATCTCCAGAAGAGAAATCCGAACGGTCTGTATAAGCCTAACTATCAATTATGATATGTTATACCTAGGCAAAAATCTTGGCTTATAGAATTATCATCCTGAAGATGAAACCATCATCCTTAAGATGAAACCATCATCTAGAAGATGAATGGTTATCCAAAAGATGAATAATCATCCAGCAGATGAAATTATCATCCAGAAGATGAATGGGCATATAGAAGATGAAACCATCATCCAAACGATGAATGGTCATCCAGAAGATAAATAATCATCCAGAAGATGAAAACATCATCCGGAAGATGAGTAATCAGTCAGAAGATGAAATTATCGAAGATGAAAAACATACGACATTAAACTTCATACACTCGAAGTTGATGAAGAAACATGGACAATTGCAATCCACTAAATACACATACTGGTTGTATGGATGCACATTAAGACCCTTTTCGTTTGCTGGAAGAGGTGAAGGATATCCTAGGTCCTGAAGTGCCTTACTTGAGTGTTTTTGGTACACTTCTTTATCTGGACAATTGCACGCGTCGCTAGAGAGCGTTGACAGTAAATATGTTAGCCAGATACAGTGCATCGTGCTTGTAGTGCACCACTGGACCGAAGATATGTAGCTTCTGTGCTACCTTTAAATGTCAAGTATCATCCTCCATGTTAAATGTATCTGCAGATACAGGTTATAGATTATCACGATGTCTACCACAAAGGAACGACCAACTCCTGGAGACATGCAACGCATGCTTCTAAGGCAACATCAATCCTACCATTCCGAGAGGCTCATCATCCAAGAAGTAAATCATTAGTATGCACATCCAGGTCATGCAGTACCTAGCAAACACAGTGACGAGTGGGTCAAAGACGTGTAGCTACCTACCGAGTCTGAAGACCGTTCCTCTTCAGAAGAGATCCCTCAAATTCAGTAGCTGCTATAAATGAGCGATACTTGTATAGATGAGCGATACTTATATATATGACCGATGTATTGTATTTTGTACTTATGTGTAAGAGATTGATGTATAGTTGCCTAAGAGATTTGCAAGCCTGCGGCTTGTATAGATCAGGGGGAGCCAAATGAGTGTTGTACTCTTTTTTCCTTGGCTATTGGTTTTTCCCACTGGGTTTTCCATAGCTAAAAGTTTTAACGAGGCAACCTCATTGAATCTGGATCCAGAAGTATCCAACACTAAATACTTCCACATATCACGGGAAGTTATGAAGAACTATACTCTTTTTCCTTGGCTATTGGTTTTTCCCACTGGGTTTTCCATAGCTAAAGGTTTTAACGAGGTAGTTATCCCTAACTTAGGATCTATAAGTATCAACCTCTTATGATAGTCATAAGCACTATGGATCCTGCAGTATTCATATGTTGAGTATAAAACGATGGTTGGATACGGAGAAGTGTTATGAATGGTCTTGGGACCTTTGGTATCCAAGAACCTTGGTATCCAACCATGAATGTAACAATGAATGTAAAGCCCTGTAGTATTCTTCTCTTTGTAATAGTTACTCTATATAAATATAGTCGATGGCATCCACCATAGAGATTGATTCTTAACACTTTGCTTTTTAATGGTAAAGAGAATGATAGAAACTCCAATCCCACTATGAATTCTCTTCTATAAAACACAAAATTACGCCTTTGTCATTGTCCCACCAAGACAAATGGTTTATCTCATGTTGCACACTTGTCATATGTGTCAAATAGAGTGTGGCGTTACATCCTTTATGCAAAAGAGTGATGATGATGTGATGTTTGTCCTGCTAGGCAAAAGTGTGAATAGAGTGTTGGCCATGGTTTGGTCAACTCATCATGTTAGAATTGAGAGATGAACACATCACCTTGCAGCTTGCAGCGGCATAGAGGAGTGCTCTGGATCGGATTGGGAATCACCGAAGGAAATCCAATTGATTTTCACCACCAATGTGGGGCCCACTTAGGATGGATGGGTTTTGGGTCAGGTTTTGGTTTTGTTTATGCTTTTTATTTTTTTATGCTTTCTTATTATTCCTTTGTGCTATCTCTGTGATTCTATATATGATTTGTGTGTAGATTTTCATCTATGGTTTGGTGGATCTCTTTTGTGGATTTGGCCATAGATTGATGAAATATTGATTCACTATTGAATATTTGGAGATTAGGGGTATGCTAGAATGATTACTATCAATGCACAATGATCTCCTCCATTTTGGATAAATAGATCAGTCGATGTCAGTAGTCGGGGCTAATCTAAGGTTTTCAATCCATATTATCCATGCGGCTGAGGAGAGACAGGTATGGATTAGAGCCCTCATAGCATAGATCCGAATCCGAATCCACGAAAGTGGTGTGGATGAAGATTGAGGACATTCGTCAGACTTAATGCACCTGACGCATATCGATGCACCAACGGGAGTTGGCTTCGATATGGGTTATGTAGTCATATCATGGCATCACGAGCGTGGGGGTAGGGATAATATAAGGGAATATCATATCACTGCATCATGAAAGTGGGGGATAGAAGAATGCACGTAGGTTAGCCGACCTCTCCAGGGTCCCATGAATTCAACAATCGGTCAATCCTATTCAATCTTAACCTTAATCTATATTAGAGTGAAACCTAGCCCTATAGCATTTTTATTCTATGTGTTCCTCTATATTCTGTATATCCATCCCACATAGCTAATCACAACCTAAGATTATCTACTACTCAAATACCCAATCTCCTTGCGGACGACCTGTTAGCACTACGACGATAGTCGTGCGCTTGTGGTTATAAATACCAAAGCTCCATCAACAGACTCACCTAGTTGCCCCATGAGGGGCTTGCGAAGCCGTCGGAGCCCATCCAGCCAAGCCTCGAGCGGGTACTTTAGTCGTGTTCCGTCCAAGCCCGCCACTGTCGAGATCTGTGCCAAGTCAGAGAAAGACGGTGATCTCCAGCCCTGACATCTACTCCTCCAACCGATGTGAACCACCTGATTTCCAATCTCAAGCACATGATTGATTGGAATCGGGCGAGGGGGCCAGGATGGCTTAAACTGGCGTGGATTGGTGCGGCAAGAGTGAAAAACCCAATGTGATGGAAAATGAAAGCCTGATTTTGTGGTTAGTTCGCAAGATGAGTGGTATGTGATGAGTTTGGTTGAAATCGAGCTGGTATGTGACGACTTCGGTTAAAATCGAGCTTCTCATTTTATTACAGGCCGTCTCTTTCTATTATTGCCTTTCGATTATAACTCAAAACAAGAGACTACTTTTTCCCTCTTGTTCACAATTCTTGTTTTATTCTCTCTCCCCATCGGTGAGATGAATTTTGAGCTCGAGGTAACCATGGAGAATGATCCACAGGTCAAAATTGGCTCCATAGGTGTAGCTCCACAAATGCAGCTCCCCATGAACTTCCCCGTCACCGATCCTGTCTATATACTCCTCACCGGAGCCACCTCCACTTCGAACTTAAACGTCGCCATCCACATCAACGAATCAGATTGTGAGCTGATGACCTACACGAGGTGAGAATGACCCATCCCGGATGAGTATGACCCCTACTGGGCGAGTATGATCCCTGCTGGATGAGTATAACCCATCCTGGGCAAAGATGAAATATCCAGGTCGAGGATACACCATCTAGTCCGACCTACGTAGAACTATGTTGACTGACCCAGGAGGAGGTAGACCCTGTTGAGTATTGGACTTCTCCATAATTGATTTTGATGACGAGCAAACATAAATACTTGTGACTAATCCCATACATGCAGTTAATTCATTGCCTAAGCTAATCATGAAGATCAAAGAGCAATGGATGACTACCAAGATCAATCAAAGCTCAATGAATTGAAGATTGGGTGATCAAGTTGAAGAATAAAGCTTCTAAGACTCCAAGGCCATTCGAGAGAAGGAAGAGAAGCATATATACAATGTAAATCTTTTTATGATTTCATCTATCTTGATTAGAATGTAGATTTGTAGTAGAACTATCTTGGAGCTCACATACTACACGTTATCTAGCCTATGATGTTATTAGAAATCATTTCTAGTATTCCATCTCTTCATTCCATTTACTGTGCATTTTGGAGTTTTAACAGGCGACCGAAGAATAGAATGCAGGCGCCTGTCTCCATACAGGCGCCTGAGAATTGTTCTGCAGTCGACTATAATGCTCATGTTTTGACTTAGTTTTTTGTGCTTTTCTATTTTCAACTTCAACATGTGACTATTGTACAAAGTACATGCGCATCTCTAGTTTCAGGCGCAAGTAACTTGTTAGTCAGTCGTCTGTCTCCTCTTGCCCAAAGATCCAATGATCTGTCTAATTCGCACTTGTGCAGACACACGACTGTAGTTGGTGTAACGGCCACGTTCCATCGTACGTATATTTCGTACGTATTTCTTTGGTATATTGAATTGTGTGTATTTTTGTACTTTGATTGTTATTATATTTCATTAGCTCAGACTCGCGACTGGACCCCGTATTCATGATCCTCTCGATGGCACGATCGTACCGGTATTTTACCTTATAATTTTTGGGTGACACCGAGTCGAGGGGGCATAATGGTTAAATATATATATAATTTTCCTATACTAATATTTTCAAAAACTTACATTTTAAAATCCTATATCTTTTTACGAATCTGTTTTGTTTAAAACTTATCCTATCAAGCTATATCTATTTATAATATCCCTTTATATCTTACCCCCAACATTTTCCCACTAACCTCTCCCCTCTCCCCATATATTCTCTCCTTTTCCTCAGCTCTGAGGGCCTCACCCACGTAACACCCCATCGAAATAACCCATGCATGGGATTCCAACCACCCACGAGATCCCCATGCAGCACGATTTCCATGCACAATCCTGCAACCGTTTTCCCCACGTCGTTCTTCCTCTTCTTCTCCTTCATAAAGCCTGTCGCTTTCCTCCATTCAAATGCAAGCCGTGCCATCAACCCAGACCCCTCCACCACTCTCAAACACGACGCCTCCTCGCCCACGACTCCCTCACTCTCCGACCATCTCTCCTCCCTCCGACCACTCAAACAGCCCTCCCCGCAAACTTCTTCATCGTCGTGCCCTCCCAGTCACGACATCGCCGCTTCAAACCACCACCTTCCTCTTCTCTCACCCCAAACCTCCGTTCAACCATCAACTCCAACACCTCTTCCTTCGAGTACTCCCCATCACCGACAGCCCTCCTCCACCCACACTTCGACGGTGCCTTCACCGGCAAACCCCAAACCCCATCCGAACGCCACCTTGCCTCCATTCAAAACCAAAGCACCTCCTCAGCCCGCCATCTCCCCAGTGCCTTACACCCATCTCCCCGACACCGATCATCGCCCTTCGTCCAACCCTGTGCCTCATCATTTGAACCCAGCTCCGACGACCCCAGCTGCCTCCGATCATCTACCCCTCAGCAACACCCACTCCGCCTCCTAACACCCCTTCACGACAGCCTCCATGGTCCGCCATCGCCTTGTTTCTGCCTCCCATCGAACTTCGATGACCACCCCTCATCCCACGCAACCCCGCCACCTGCATGCCCTTTAACAACACTTGCCTCCGTTCTCACCCCAAGCTCCGGCGACCGCCTCACGCCACCCCCTTAACCTTCGAAGCCCCCGCCTTCCCTCTGCTCCGAGCATCCCCACCGCACGGCCACCACCACCTCTTCAGGCCCAAACACCCACAGCCCTCAACCCCAGATCTCCACCACCCTTCGAAGCCCGACGTCCACCACTCTCCCCTCCGCCCAGTCCTCCACACCGCCACCCTCGTCCCAACGTCATCACCACCTCAGACGCCCTCTCTCTTGTTTCGAGACCTTAGGTGACCCTAACGCACACCGGTGCCTTAACCCTACTCCCTTCGACACCCCACACTCTTGAGCCTCCCTCTGCCGCCATACCTCCACAGTCCCCAGCGCCATCTATCTCCACCACTTCATCTTCCCCCGAACATGCCACCGACATCCGACCAGCCTTCGACCTCTTCTCGCGGCAACCCCGCCTCCCTCGAAGACTCGCAGCGACCTCCGACGACGACCCACACGACGATCGCCACTGCTTGCCCTCGCCAACGTCGCATGCATGGGAAGACGTCGCACGGTAAGTTAAATTATTTGGATAATTATACGTTGGGTTATAAATATGTGAATAGACTGGCTTTAATGCATGTACTGCCTAGTAGTTGACATATTTACATTAAGTATATAGTACATTATATATACATGTGTTAGTTATACGTATAATTATATCAGTTTGTATATATGATATATACATACACACACACACACACACACACATACATACATACATACATACATACATATATATATAGAATAATGGCTATCATACGCCATATGAGAGCCTCTCTCATACGCCCTCTCACATAAAGCACCCAAGTACAACCAAGTACAAGCCCATGTGGGCTTGTACTTGATTGCTTTATGTGAGAGGGAATATGAGATAAGGTCTCATATGGCGTATGATACCCATTAATCCCATATATATATATATATATATATATATATATATATATATATATATATATATATATATATATATATATATATATATATATATATATATATATATGAGGAGGGATCAAATGACCCCCAAAAATAACCCCCTATCAAAAATCCTATGCCCCCCATTTTTTCAGAAGATCCGAACCGTTTATCTTGATCTCCACCCTCTAAATACCTGACCCACCAATTTTCAACCCGATCCCATGTGTTTTGCCCGTTCATCCATCATCCGCAAAAGTTCTGTTCATGCGAAACCGTTAAATTTGGTTCAGATGGATGAACGTGCAAAACACATGGGATCGGGTTGAAAATTAGTGGTTCAGGTATTTAGAGGGTGGAGATCAAGATGAACGGTTCGGATCTTTTGAAAAAAATGGGGAGCATAGGATTTTTGATAGGGGTTATTTTTGGGGGTCATTTGATCCCTCATATATATATATATATATATATATATATATATATATATATATATATATATATATATATATAAAGTAATAATAGATGGCTTCCGACTTTCGTGGAGGGGTGAAGCCTGGCGATCCAGGTGGGCAGAAGGGATCTTTCGGCGATCTTGGTGGGCCGAAGGGATCTTCCGGCGATCTTGGTGAGGGCAGTAGTACTCAAGGTAGATTAGCAACTGGCGATCCTGGTAAGGGATTATCAGAGGGTAAGACGGCCACTGGAGGCAACGGCTGGAAGACTGTCACGAGGAAGGCGATGGGGAAACACTATCCTACAGATGGTGGCGCAAATCCTCGGGGGGGGGGGGGGTGCTTTGGTGTCCGACCTAAACTCCGTAAGGGTCCTTGGAACTCAAATAGTGTAGATTCTATTTCTATGCAGGGGAACCATAATGAAGTGGCACATAAGGCATTCGACAGATTGCCTGTAAGGCCGAAATTTGAAATCAAGATCAATACTACTGGATCCAAACTCTCCTTCTCTGAAGTATGCGCTAACAGAAGGAAATATGATGAATCGATGACAATGTCATTTATCCCCCCCTGATCAAGGAGAATGGTGTGAGCATTGGGAGAGTTGGGGGATCACTACTTGATATAGGAGCTGCCTGCTGGAAGAATACTCTGGTTGGCTATGTTTTAGGCGATGTCCCCTATTATGGGCAGCTGAGAGCATAGGTGGATCGGTTGTGGAAAGTTAGTAAATGAGTTCATATCTATAGCAGGGAAAATGGCTTCTTCTATTTTCGGTTTGAATGCGAGGAGGATTGTGAACGCATCCTACATGGGGGACCGTGGCTATTTGACTGGCGCCTAACTGTCCTGTAAAGATGGAATCCTACATTTAGACATGATCGTGACATGTTGGCTACAGTCACAGTGTGGGTCCAATTCCACGGACTAAGCATGTGGACACTCGACATCTTTGCTAATTTGGATCGTTTGTCCTATGCCCGATGTCTTGCGGAAGTTGATGCAAAGAAGGAGTGACCAAGGACGGCTTGGTTAGAACTGGACAATGGGACCATCATAAATATTGTTTGAAGGTGAGCCATCAAGATGCAGCAAATGCATCTGCTTTGGCCATACCGATTCTCAATGCCCAGATTTATCCAAGCTCCCTTCGATCCAAAGCCAAGAGCCATTAGGAAATTTGCAAAAACATCAAGGGGAGTCAAGCTCATCTTCTGATATTGCCCCTTCTGATGCATTTGTGTTAAATAAGGATATATCTAAAGATAATGGTAATGTCCCTATTGGTCGGTAAACAGTTACAGATTCTGATACGGGGGTGTATTCTATACACGATGAAGAGATATCGCAAAAGTCTCAGCAGTTACCAATTGTGAATAGTCCAATTCCTGTAACAAATGAGGGGTCCTTTAACACACCGGGTTCTGCCTCAGATTTGTTGGCACATGAAGCTGAGGAACTGATTTAGGCAAGCTTGAAACTCCAAGGTTAGCAAATACAGATATGGCTGTTGGGGATAAATCTCCTGAGTGCCAACAAATCTATGAGCAAGTCCCTCAGCCAAGTTCTGCGGCAAATGAAGACCTGACAACTGCTGGGAGACCGAAGCCCTCTCTACTAGAGGAGACATTTGACCATGATATTGATAAAGTCCCAGACAGTCTCAGCTACCCAAATCCGGAATGGGAAAAAGAAGCAGGTGAGATAGAAAACACTGCTGAGGATAAAAAGTTAAATAAGAAACCTGGTGTCCAGCTAATATCTGTAGTAAATACAAGGTGAAGCACAAGATTGAAGGAGGGTGAGCTTGTGCTCCAACTGATAAATCCCCACCCCGAATGACTGTGTTCTTTTGGAATACACGGGGCCTCAATAATTCGGTGAGGTGTCTGGATCTTAGGGACAGAATAAAATACCTGCAACCATCGATTGTTATTCTCCTGGAAACAAAGCTTAAAGGGGGGGGCAGCTTCACTGCATCAGGTATCCCAAAACACTGGCAAACTATTGACAATTTCTCTGACTATAGAGGTGGCCGCATCTTGGTAGGGCTTGATCCCTTCAGCTGGCGTGCAAGTTTGGTTTCGACTTCCAGGCAACATATTACCATCCTCTGCTGTAATGCAGGGGGTCTGTCTATTGCCCTCACAGCAGTATATGGCTCTAACTCTAGCAATGAGAGGAAAGAACTTTGGGAAAATCTGAGGTCGGAAGCTACGAGGTATCAAAATGTCCCTTGGTTGGTTGGGGGGCATTTCAATTGGGTTTTATATGCAAAAGACAAAGTGGGAGGGCGTAAATTGGATGGCAAAATGGTTGTACATTTAGTGAATGTATTAGTGATTGCCGACTTCAGGAAATGAAAAGTATTAGTCTTAGGCTCAGTTGGTGTAACAGGCGGGTTGGAAAGAGGCGTATCTCAGCTCAGCTTGATCGGGTATTCTGTAATGCGGATTGGATAAGCAAGCTTTCTAAAAGTTTTGTAGAGCACCTGGATCCTCATACAAGCTATCACTCCCCTACTGTTGTCAAATTTCATACTCAGGTATCGTCTAACCCTAAGCCTTTTAAGTTCTTCAATCACTGGACAAAATGGCCAGGGTTCAAGGAAATCATGGAGGAAAATTGGAAGCAAAACTACTTGGGTTCACCAATGTTCTGTACAGCCAAAAAACTCTAGACTCTTAAATCCTGCCTCCGAATGTGGGCTGTTGCAAAAGCTTCTGAAAATGATATTTTATTTCGTCGGAAAAAACTGGGGGAGATCGGAGCATGCACAAAGATTCACCATGATACTATATTGCAAAATGAGGAGAAAATACAGTCGAATCGATTGGCTAGACTACTGCATATTGAGGAAGAAATGTATCGCCAGAAGAGTAGGATGGATCTTGGTGACAAGAACACAAATTTTTTTTATACTTCTATGAAAGCTAGGCAAGCACATAACAATTTGGCACACCTAGTTGATTCTAATGGGGTTCAAGATAAATCCTATGATGAATTAAAAATTGAAGCCCCTAAATTCTATGAGGATCTATTTAGTCAAACAGATTATTGGAGGGTGTTCCCAAATCTCATTCCAAAGCGTAAGCTGACCACAGAGGCAAGTGCATGGCTGGAACGTAGGGTGTCCAAGGATGAAACCAAAGATGCTGTTTTCCAAATATGTCCTGATAAAGCTCCTGGGCCCATGGTTATAACGGGTACTTTTATCACTACAATTGGAGCCTGATAGGGGATGATTTTACTACTGTTGTTCAATCATTTTTTAGATCAGGCTCCATCCTTTGCCAGATCAATCACACATTTCTTACCCTGGTGCCTAAGAACTCTAATGCTACAGGGTTAGGGGATTACAGGCCTATTGCCTGTTGCAACGTCCTCTATAAAGCCATCAGTAAGGTCATATGCAACATACTTAAAGTGGTCATTCATGAACTCATTTCCCCCCATCAAGCAGCTTTCCTCAAAGGGAGACTCCTCTCTGATAGCACACTTTTGGCTCACGAACAAATTCGAGACTTCAGTAACCCTATGGGTGCCAGAGTCTGCCTAAAGCTTGACCCGCGGAAAGCTTTCGACAGTGACAACCGTGAGTTCATATATTTTATTTTGCACCAATTTGGGTTTGCAAATACTTTCATCAACTGGATCAAGGAATGTATTTCTACACTGACCTTCTCGGTATGGTCAATGGTACTCATGTGGGGCATTTTGGAGGCAACAGGGGACTTATGCAAGGTGATCTGATGTCCCCATACCTTTTTGTGATGTTGATGGAGGCGTTCTCTTTGCTAATCTATAAGGTCATTGCTTCTCGCTCCATTCAGCCAATGAGACGAACATGTTCCATTTCTCACCTCCTTTTCGTAGATGACCTACTTATCTTCTGTCGTGCTAATCTTCACTCCTTAAGTGGTCTCAAATCCATGCTAGAAGATGTAATGCCTGTATGTATAAAATACTATTTGCGTGTGTGTGTGTATCGTAATTTTGTTGTGTATGCGTATGTGTGTGTATGCGTATCAGTGTTTGGTTCGACTGTCTCTCTTGTGTTTTTGTGACATCTGGATTGCTACAGGTACTATCCCAGCAGGTCGCAGTGGGCCTGCTTCTGTTGTGGTTTGTATTGTCCTTCGTAACACTCGCTGCTCAGGGTATCCTGGGGAGCGGGGCGTTGCAGAAGAGTTCACAAATTTTACATGGCTTCAAATTAATTGGGAAAAGAGTGCGGCTTTGTTCAGTAAATGCACGAAAAATCCCACTAGTTTGGCAAATTTTATGGGTATCAAATTGGCAACTACCATCACTACCTATCTTGGCTTGCCCCTATCCTCGAAGTACCCAAAGTCTCCACTGTATAGTAGATTGGTTGACAAGTGCAAGAAGAAGCTGATGGGATGGACTTCAAATATGCTCTCCATATCAGGGCGTATCGAATTGGTTCATACTGTGATATATGGAATTGTTTATTTTTGGATTCAGGCATTCCGGGTCCCCCTTTCCATCCTCCATACTATTACCTCCCTATGTCGTAAATTTATATGGGGAGGGACACGGACCTGGGCTTGGAAGGATCTTTGTACCCCAAAGGAGGAGGGTGGCATCGGTCTCAGACTGCTTTCTGACCTAAATATGGCTGTGGGGGTCAGGCTTACATGGAGGCTTCTTGCCACTTCTGGACTTTGGGCAAATTACATGAAAACTACATATGGGAACTCTGATGATTTCTATGCTGCTGTTGGTGCGATAACTCATTTGGGGACCTGAAAATTCATGCTTCACTGTTGGAATATCTCCCAGAAACTCATCAAGAAGAAGGTTAGAGATGGCACTTCAACTATATTCTGGCACGATAACCGGCTTCCGTGCGGGCTGCTCAAAAATATTCATGACATTCCCCCAGGTGCTAGTTACAAAAAAGTCAGTGAATATTGGGTAGGGCGGGCTGGATTGAGGACCCAACAATCGATCGCATTCGACATCTCCTGACTTCTTCTCTCAAACAAGGCACAGACTCATGGGACTGGGCTCCAGGTCCAGGTTTCAATTTCCGACAAGCTTGGGAGGGTGTTAGGCAACCGGGCAACCCTTTCCCATTTTATAAGCTGATCGGGTACCTGCATTGTGTACCGAAATTTGCTATTAACCTGCTCAGAGCCTTTCACGGCAAGCTGCTGACAAAAGATGTCCTCGCAAGTTGGGGGTACACGCAGCATCTCCCAGCTGTGTGCTCTGTGACACGGACACAACAGAGGGAATTGGGCATTTGTTTTTTGCTTGCGAATACATCAAATATATTCTGCAGCATGGGCTTTTAAAGCTTGGGATTAATGCACACGTACCTTCTACATTGCAGGCTGTTGGGGATCTTTTATTGGAAAAATTTGCAAATAAAAATATGGTTAGCCGGCTTGCGAAAACTGCCCTATCAAGCACGGTCTGGCATATCTGGCAAGAAAGGAACATGAGAATTTTTGAGAAAACTAAGAGGAGTAAGATCCACTTATTTGAAGATGTCGCAGCGGACACTAGAATTGCCCTCAGGGACTACGATTGCTCTGGTGATGACGCAGGAGAAATTTGCAAATTGGGAGTTTAGAGATACATGATGAAGATTTTATTGATTAATTGTATTGTACAAAATGGTTGTCTTAAAAGGGATCAGGATGTCTAGTAGAGAGTGACGGCGCTTGTGCCCTCTCCTCCCTCTATTTACTCTTATCTTTTTTGGATACCATCATGTAATGTTTTGTAGAATATTAATAAAGACCCACACTTAACTTTCAATATATATACACACACACACATATTATATGATGGGTATGGTATTATGTATATATCTGTATACGTTATAAGTATAAGTTATATAGTATGTTATACACTCGTAGCTTATATTGAGAATCTGTTGACGCAGATAATTTACGCCTTGTCGCTATCGTCTGGTCACCCAAAATCGCATCATTCCAGGCAAGTATTTATCACGTATAACTTTTAAATATGCTAAAACTACCAAGTTCGCTAATGACAACCTCTTATAACTATGATCATGTTGACAAATAACAAGTGAGACGATCCAACATTTGTGATGTGCTTCAATTAGATGATCGATTCGCTTCCACCAATAATATTGTTAACTACAACGCTCACAGTACAATGAGAGTTATCAAATGTTTTGGCCTTTTTAAACACATACATGGAATGCTCTGATTGCATGTTACTCATTATTTGTGTCACCTTATCTCTGGCTTGTTCACCCTAATAAATTGTGACTATTGGGCCCTCGGGGCATATACGGACCATTGGGCCCTCGGGGCAATTACAGAATGTTGGGCCCTTGTGGCATACATTGAACAATATGAAAACACATTGACACTTTGGGTGTGGTAGTCCATTGTAGTAGAGTGCAAAATTCGGGATTTCACCCCACCGGTAAATTCGACCGTCGCCCGGATGGTGTCGGTGAGTACAGACCCGCGGGTATCTCCCGTTGGTTTGGGTGTAAATATTGTTTCTTCCGCCCTCGGGCAATGTGCATGTCACTAGATAGGAGATTGAATGATGCACTATTTTACTCATGCTATTACTATTATAAATGTGTAACCTGCTAACTTGTCTTACCATGCTTACAACACGTTACTTTGTTTACTACACACACCAGACTTGCCATGTTCACTACTCCGTGCACCACGCTTGCTATGTTCACTACTCTGTGCAACACACTTGCCATGTTCACTGCGTTGCACACCACACTTGCCATGTTCACTGTGTTGCACACTACACATGCCATGCTCACTACTTTGTACACTACACCCTGCTATGCTCGTATGTTTCTGATGCTGTTACACTTTTCTCTACCGTACTCATGTTGTGTTTCCCTCACCTTTAAAAACTTTGCAAACTATATATATATATTATCTTGTCGAGGGTCCTTTTTCTAACATTTTAACTTGTCGAGCGACCCTCGCTGATGTATATTTTCTTGTTGTTTATCTTGCAAAATATACGTCAGGTTCTCAGACAGATTTGGCAGAGGAGCATACCCTGAGGTTGAGCTAGTTGACCAGTAGCACCGGGACGCTGAGATACACAGCTGAGAACGTCGTACTTTTGCAGCGCTGTAATAAATTAATATCTATGTTGTATTTCATTCAGGGTATTTCCTTTTGTGTAACTGTTTGCAATGGCCATGCTAGGCCTTAATTTATTTGTGTACTTGTAATCTGGACTTGAAGTTGTAATGATAATATTTGTGTTGTTCTGATATTCACAAGCAAGAATCTACCAGGCTTATTATACAGACGCTTACTGTGATTAAGTCAAAGAAGAAAGAAAAACGTACTTCTTCTTTGCTTTAAGCACAAGCAGACCTGCTCGCATCCTCGCTCCCAAGTATAATGGGAAGCGGGGCATGACATGTTTAGTGGTGGCCCATGCAGGTCTACATTCTGCAAAATACTCAGAACAATATGACTGTCATTATTAGCTGGACTGTCTATCTTAATCTGGTACGCAAATGTTTACCTTGTTTCTCTTGCAGTATGGCAGGTGGACCCCACACTCGTAACGAAAACGGAGCCAACGGAAGTGGTGATACCGACATCCATGAATTCATGGGTATCATGAGGGGGATGTTAGAAATTCAACAGCAGCTGATTTAGCAAGGACAACAGCCTGCACCACCTGCACCGCCTCCTCCTCGAGCTGAACCTGTGGCTAAGCAGTTTCGGGAGCTGAACCCAAAGAGTTTCTCTGGAATGGAAGGCCCACTGGAAGCTAAAGAATGGGGCCGAAGCACTGAAGATGATTTGCGCCTTTCCCGTATCGACCAATCAGGCTGGGTAGAAGTTGCCAAGAGACAACTGACAGGTAATGCCCGGAACTGGTGGGATACTGAGGAAGCACGTCTGGTTAAGCCTATTAACTGGAACATCTTTCGAGAGAGATTTGATGCTCAATACTTTCCCAGATCGACAAAGAGAGATCTCCAGCAACGTTTCGTCAACCTAGAGCAAGGCAATCGGACTGTTGACGAATACAAAGCAAAGTTTTCTATACTGAGTCGTTTCACCCCTCATTTGGTAGAAGACCCCGAAGACCATGCAGATCCGTTCCTCCAGGGTCTGGACCTGGACTATCAGGCTTTGATGTCTTCAATGAATCTGACTACACACCAGGACGTATTGGATGCTACTAGGAAGCATGAGCTCATTATGAAGCAGAAGGAGGCACTACAGTCTGAAAGAAGCAATCGCCCGATGGAACCAACCCGGAACAAGCTCCGACCAACTCAGGCCACCAACTTCAAGAGTCCTGCATCCCCGGTTAACACCAGATCTACTATGGTGTGTCATCACTATAACTAATCAAGGCACATCAAGAAGGATTGTCGTGTGCTGTTGAACCAGTGTTTAGTGTGCGAAGTACCTGACCATATTGTAAGGAACTGCACTCGTCGTACTAACAATCCAGCGACCCAGACTATGGTAGCATCATGATTAACGCAATAAGGACCCCCTCTGGACCCTCAGTGTCAAGTTCTCCAATAGGCCAAGCCCATACACAGTCGACACCAAACTTTCTCTATGGTCACCGATGAAGTTAGGAATGATGAGCCAGTGACTAATGATGAAACCTGTCCTATAATCGTATTTCATGATTCATATCATAAATACATCTATCTTTGCCCTGTCATATCCTAGATGCTCTTTTGATTGTAATTGTTTCAATCTTAGACCCTCTCTATTCTGAAGTTTCGTTCCTCTATATGTATCGTGCCTTCTTGATGTTGTGATATCACTTCATGCTTCGTCTATCAGGTTCTTCCTTGATTCTTATCTAACTTAAGAAATTCCGAGGACAAAATTTTTCTTAATGTGTGTAGAATGTAACTGCCACGTTCCATCGCACTTATATTTCATACGTACTTCTTTGGTATATTGAATTAAGAGTATTTTTGTACTTTGATTGTTATTATATTTCATTAGCTCGGACTCGCAACCAGACCCCGTATTCACGATCCTCTCGATGGCGTGATTGTATCGGTATTTTTCCTTATAATTTTTGGGCGACACCAAGTCGAGGGGGGCATAATGGTTAAATCTATATATAATTTTCCTATACTAATATTTTCAAAAACTTAAATTTTAAAATCCTAAATCTTTTTACGAATCTGTTTTGTATAAAACTTATCCTATCAAGCTATATCTCTTTACAATGTCCCTTTATATCTTACCCCCAATGTTTTCCCACTAACCTCTCCCCTCTCCCCATATATTCTCACCTTTTTCTCTGCTCTGAGGGCCTCACCCACGTAACCCCCCATCGAAACAACCCACACATGGGATCCCAACCACCCACGAGATCCCCATGTAGCACGATTTCCATGCATAATCCTGCAACCGTTTCCCCCTACGTCGTTCTTCCTCTTCTTCTCCTTCATAAAGCCTGGCGCTTTCCTCCGTTCGAACGCAAGCTGCGCAATGAACCCAGACCCCTCCGCTGCTCTCAACCCGATGCCACCTCGCCCGTGACTCCCCCACTCTCTGACCATCTCTCCTCCATCCGACCATTCAAACATCCCTCCCCGCAAACCTCTTCATTGTCGCGCCCTCCCAGTCATGACACAGCCGCTTCAAACCACCTCCTTCCTCTTCTCTCACCCCAAACCTTCGTTCAACCATCGACTCCAGCACCACTTCCTCCGAGTACTCCCCATCACTGACATCCCTCCTCTGCCCTCACTTCGCCAGTGCCTTCACCGGCAAACCCCATACCCCATCCGAATGCAACCTCACCTCCGTTCAAAACCAAAGCATCTCCTCAACCCGCCATCTCCCCAGTGCCTTAAACCCATCTCCCCGACACCGATCACCGCCCCTCATCCAACCCAGTGCCTCCTTACCTTGAACCCAGCTCCGACGACCCTAGCTGCCTCCGATCATCTACCCCTCGCTACACCCACTCTGCCTCCTAACACCCCTTCACAGCAGCCCCCATCGTCCGCCACTGATTTGTTTCTGCCTCCCATCGAACTCCGACGACCGCCCATCATCCCATGCAACCTGACTGGACCTAAAAGTGATACTTGCAAGTGTACAAGGTCGGCAAATAATATACCCGGTGAGTACAGGATCATATCCACAGAGACAGAACTAATCTGTCAATTCACACAAATAGTCAGAGCATGTAAAGAATGGCTGAGGGTTCTGACCACCCTTTGAGGGTGAATTCTTGTTTGTATAGATGATTTATCTAAGTACCCTAGAGTTAGGGTAATGTCCTAAGATTTGGATGCAATGGAGAGCAAGAGTGCGGGTGTTGAGGATATCGGCAGGATTACTCAATTGCTCTGCTAAACGCTAATTCCATGATAACTCGATCACTCATCCATGTCAAGGTATGAGGATCAGAAAATAAATCAATTAAACACATACGGAGTGCACCAAAGGTAATTGCTAATTGGGTTCTTCTCCTAATTAAACCTCATGAATCACTCTCACACACATTTCAAGGTATGTGAGAGTAATGCATGTAGGTTGTGTTGCGCATCACTCAACCACCGTTCTACGGCCCCTTTCGGGTAATGCACGACTCGATAAACGGGTTACAACCCAATTAACAATTTGGGTTATTGAGTGAATTACACTTCTAAATTACGAAATATGGATTAAAGATTCTTGCGTTCATTTCAAGATATGCAATACCCATTAGATACATACGTGCAACAATTACGAAGCACCACCGTTCTACGGCTCCTCCATGGATAGTATCAAATCCAATTAATCATAAGCTTATTTCACCCAACAACACGGATTAACAAAGGAGTGCTGGAAATTAACATTAGCAAGGCAATCAAGACATCCTACATCTATCCAAAACACCCACACATTAATTTAGCCTAACATATCAAGAATAGAATAAACATTCATAGAAATAGACATAGTTAAATGCAAGAAATGAAAGCAAATGTATAATAGCAAGAGGGTTGGAGATTTGTCACCAAATACAAGCTTCCTCAATTCACAATCAATCTCAGCAACAACAAAAACGAGATCAGAAAACTCAAAATTCTCCAAAACCCTAATCTCCTTCTTAAGGAAGAAGATGACCTAAAAATAGTAAAAGATTAAGCTCTCTCTTATTACATCTAAATAGTAATATTTTATACCCCCTAGGGGTTGCATTTCATCCCTCCAAAATATCATCCAACAGCCCATAGCGACTGGAGAGAAATCAGGTTAAGAAAAACTTGTTTCTCGCAATCCAGAACTTTGGGCAAAAAAACCCCGATCAGTCGACTGCTGAACAAACGCCAGACAACTATTGACATGCAATTATCATTGCTTCCAAAGGGAGATAGGTGACTGTCTTGAAAATCATAGTCACCTGTGTGATCCACAGGCGACTGCCTTTTGTGATTCAGTCGCCTGCTGCAGAAATATCAGATTCATAGTAAGTCAGGTCTTTTACTCCATCAAGCATCTAGAAAATCGGGCGACTGATGCGAGAATGACATGTGAATGTACAATATTACAGACGACTGTCAATCCTCTTGCAGGCGACTATCATTGGGCTTCAGCTTCTCCAGCTCCAGTTCTTTAAAGGCACGCGACTGCTGTTGTTTGGGCAGTCGACTGTTTGGTTGCCCAGGCGCCGGTCATTCCTTCTACAGGCGCCTATTTTGTACTCCTCTTCTTGAGTTGATTTAGTCCCCTTCAGGATACCTGAAAAATCCAAAAAATTCCTAAAAATATTGTATACATTTATAATGCTTTGGAAAGTGAAATTGTGCCAAAATAAAATCATATGCTCACAAATGATGAATTAACATAAATGTAGTTAAGAGAGCATGATTCCAAGGGTTATGTGCACAAGAGGAGATGATTATGATGCTAGGATATGCAATATTTAGTCATAATCACACCTCCAACTAGCGTTTTGCTAGTTCCTGACAAAATGAGTGACCAATCCAAAAGACAATGTTGACTCCATTCATGGATTATTGGCAATACTAAAGGGTGTTGAAATCATATATATAAGGGCAAAGTTCTCAAGTCTATACCCTCTTCCCTATAACCATAATCTCATTCCTCTTATGCACACCACCATCTACACCTAAGCTTAGTATATTCCTTAATATGTCACAATCTCCTGATGTAAGATCCTTAAGAACTCTCGAGCTTATGGGATGTAACACTTACTCCCTCAAAAGACAATGGAAATGAGTTATGGTTCAAATTTCATGCATTTGCTCAAATTTCATGGCAATATTTGCCCTATTCAAAGTACCATGGCAAAAGTTTATGCCTTATTCAATTGTGCACAAGTGCACTTATTAATGTAGCATTTGATAGCATTCATTTGAGCAACTCCAAATTCCAAGTCACTATATTAGGATCCATGAATATAAACCTAGCCGAATTTATAAAATCCCTACGGATTAATCAATTGATTGTTGATACCAAGGTTTCTACATCACTATAAGGTTTAAAATGGATGGTAATTATCATGAGCTTCAAGCTAAAGGGCCAAGTGTAAGCATGTAGAGAAACACTTAATTGCTCTTAGTACGTAAAGATACAACCCTCCCTAATTTGCCAAAATCCACTTCAAGAATACATTTTCACCAAAGTTGGGAAGAATCACCACATGTAATCAATAGGTCTAACAAAAAGCTATAGATTGCAGAAACGTTGGTAATAGATGGAAAAATTTTATTTCATTCAATTTATTCACAAAAAGATGAAAAATAATAATAATATGCTCAAGAAGTTTCTATATCCTAGTCTACACCCTCCA
The DNA here is from genome assembly GCA_030789695.1 of Scilla litardierei. Classification (NCBI taxonomy): domain Eukaryota; kingdom Viridiplantae; phylum Streptophyta; class Magnoliopsida; order Asparagales; family Asparagaceae; genus Scilla; species Scilla litardierei. Next base: position 68,179,874 of record CM061142.1, read on the forward strand.
ACTAAAAATAAACATGGTCCTCTATGTCTGAAGGGTGAGATGAAATATATGCATAAAAATGGAGAAACTAGGATAAGAAATCTTGAGCAAGAGCCATTCATTACTACATTCTACTAGATAGAAAAGTTTTAGAACGAACACACCTAGTTGGTTCCACCCGGCGGTGGTTCTGTAAGCTCCATGGTGTACTCGTCTCTACTCCACGGCTCTTGGTAATGCTTTAAGCTTTGGTCGCTCACCTTGAATTCATTTCCATTTTGTGGGTTGGTAATGGCAATGGTCACCGCGCCATGTGAAAACACCTCCCGAACAATGAAAGGCCCAATCCACTTCGAACGAAGCTTTCCGGGGAAGAGATGAAGTCTTGAGTTGTAAAGTAGCACTTTCTCCCACGGGGTGAATTCTCTCCTCAAAATGATTCGATCATGGGCACACTTAAGCCTCTCCTTCACAAGCTTGTAATTGTTGTATGCCTCCCTCCTTATCTCTTTGAGCTCCACTAACTGCAATTTACGAGAAGAGGGGTCAATTCCCCAATTAAACTTTTTAATTCCCCAAAAAGATTTGTGTTCAAGTTCAATGGGCAAGTGAAAAATTTTTCCAAAAACTAAGCGATATGGGGACATCCCTAAAACCGTTTTGTAGGCGGTATGGTACGCTCACAATTCCTCGGGAAGATGCATGCTCTAATCCTTCCTTGAGGATTCACCGTCTTTTGGAGTATGTTCTTGATCTCCTGATTTGCCAACTCTGCTTGCCCATTGGTTTGGGGGTGGTATGGTATAGAAACCTTGTGTTTCACCCCAAACTTCTTCATTAAGCTTGCGAAGAGGCGGTTGCAGAAATGTGACCCTCCATCGCTTATCATAACCTTTGGCATCCCAAATTGTGCGAAAATATTTTTTTTCATGAATTTAAGCACGATAGCCGCATCATTGGTCCTACAAGGAATAGCCTCACCCCATTTAGATACATAATCTATAGCAAGCAAAATATATGTGTACCCAAAGGATGGAAGAAATGGCCCCATAAAATCAATGCCCCAACAATCGAAAATTTCTAATTCAAGAATGGGGTTTAACTACATCATATTTCTTTTAGTAACCCCCCAACTTTTGGCAATTTAAGCATGACTTACAATGTGTATAAGTGTCCTTAAACATGCTAGGCCAATAAAATCCACATTGCAGAATTTTTGCTACGGTCTTTTGGGCCGAAAATGACCACCACACACACCCTCATGGCAAAAATGCAAAACACTCTCAAACTCATGGTCAGGTATGCATCTCCTTACTACTTGGTCATTATAATACTTGTACAGGTAAGGGTCATCGAAAAAGAAAGATTTTACCTCAAAGATGAACCTTTTATAATCTTGGTGAGACTAAGTGTAGGGAGTCTTACTGGTGACCATGTAGTTTATGATGTCAGCATACTATAGGAGTGTGTGGGAGATCGCAAAAAGATGTTTGTCAGGGAACGAATCATTCAATGGGATGGTTTCGGCTCCATGCTCATTGTTAACCGTGAAAGGTGATCAGCAACATGATTTTCCACTCCATTCTTGTCCTTAATGGTGATGTTGAATTCCTGCAAGAGCAAAATCCAATGGATTAGTCTAGGCTTGGCGTCTTTCTTGGAAAGGAGATACTTAAGAGCGGCATGGTTGGTGAAGATTGTAATTGAGAATCCCAATATGTAGCTCCTAAATTTCTCCAATGCGAAGACAACGGCTAAAAGCTCCTTCTCCGTGGTGGTGTAGTTTCGTTGAGCTTCATTCATGCTTTTGCTTGCATAGTAAATCACCACGGGGACATTGTCCTTGCGTTGTCCAAGCACGGCACCAACCGCATATTCACTAGCATCGTACATAATCTCGAAGGGTGATGTCCAATCTGGCACCTGAAGAATAGGTGAACAAGTAAGCAAATTTTTCAACTTCTCAAAAGCAAGTTGACAATCATTATTCCAAGCAAAATCTACATCGTTTTTCAAAAGCATTCAAAGAGGTTGAGATATTGAGCAAAAATATTTTATGAACCTCCTATAAAAACCTGCATGCCCAAGAAATGATCGAATATCTCTTACACAACGAAGAGTGGGTAGCTTTTCTATTACCTCTATCTTGGCTTTGTCAACTTGCATACCTTCCTTGGATACAATATGACCGAGGACTAAGCCTTCGGTGGTCATGAAATGGCATTTCTCTCAATTCAAGAGAAGGGTTTTCTCGATGCACCGATCTAACACCAAAGCCAAGTTAAAAAACAGTTGTTAAATGAGCTACCATACACAAAGAAATCATCCATGAATACCTCCATAATCTTTTCAACCATATCATGGAAAATGCTAAGCATACAAAGTTGAAAAGTTGCGGGGGCATTACATAAGCCAAAAGGCATCCTCCGGAAAGCAAAAGTGCCAAATGGACAAGTGAAGGTGGTCTTCTCTTGTTCTTCGGATGCTATTTCAATTTGATAATAACCGGAGTAGCCATCAATGAACAATAATACTTGTGTCCGGCCACTCTCTCTAGGATTTGATCTACGAATGGGAGAGGGAAGTGGTCTTTACGGGTCTCAGAATTAAGCTTCCTATAGTCAACATACATGCGCCATTTCGTGGTGGCTCGCATGAGGACTAACTCATTGTTCTTATTTTTAATTATTGTTAGCCCTGATTTTTTAGGTACAACTTGAATGGGGCTAACCCATCTACTATCGGCAATAGGGTATATAATACCCGCATCAAGAAGCTTAAGGATTTCACCCTTCACCACTTCCTTTAGATTAAGATTTTATCTACGTTGCATCTCTCTAGTGGTTTGGTGACATCCATTAAGTAGATGTGATGCTTCCAAATTAGGGGGGTCAATACCTTTAATGTCGGCAATTGTCCAACCAATTACCCCCTTATGAGTTTTAAGCACTTCTATCAATTGCATTTCTTGCTCATTAGAGAGTTTAGATGATATTACCACGGGGAATGTGCCGGATTCTTCAAGAAATGCATACTTCAATTATGGCGACAACGGCTTCAAGTCTAATGATAGGTGCTCTAGATTCGATGGCCTTTGGTATGGCGTGTCCAACGGTAGCGGCTCAAAAGATGGCATCCATTTAGTTACCGTGCCAACTTCCTGCAAAAAACAATCGGTGTCAATACTTTCACAACAAAATTAAGCGCTTCAACAAACTCCGCATAAAAATGCTCTTCAACAGAGTCTCAATCATGCAAGCATCCTCAAACTCACCATCCCTCCGATGGAAACTTACAAGCATTAAAAATGTTTAAGTCAAGAGTCGTGTTGCCAAAAGAGATCTTAAGTTGACCATCGCTACAATTGATTATAGCATTTACCTAAGATGATGGGGGTTGGTGTCTTAGTTTGAGGTCCAAGAATGTCCAACACGACAAAGTCCACCGTGAAGTAAAATTTGTCCACTTGGACAAGCACATCCTCTACGCTACCCTTGGGGACCTTGATGGATCTATCGACCAATTGGAGAATAATGGGTGTAGATTTCAATTCTCCGAGTCCTAATTGCACATACAAGTTACATGTCAAAATGTTAACACTCGAACCTAAATCAAGAAGTGCTTGCCCTATCTTTTTGGTTCCTATGATACATGGGATTATAGGTGAGCCAGTATCCTTGTATTTAGTAGGAGTATTGTGTTACACAATAGCACTAACTTGTTGTGTTAGGAAGGCCTTTTTCTTAACACTAACATTCCTCTTAACGGTGCACAAATGTTTTAAAAATTTAGCATATGCAGGAATTTGATTTATTGCATCAAGAAGAGGAATATTAATTTGACATTTTTGAAATATTTTGCAGATTTCGGATTGAAACTTATCTTTCCATGGAGGTTGAAGCCTTTGAGGGAATGGTGCGGGAGGAATGTACGGCTCGGTCTCTTCAATGACGACCTCTTCGGAATGGTTGCCTTTGTCCGATCTTTCCTCTAGCACCATTTCATTTGGGGTGGCCTCATTCTCCATAACTATCTCTACCTCGACTCTCGGTGGCTCCGTCTTCTCAATTTCTCGACCACTCCTCAAAGTTGTCACCGCTTGACAAGACTTGATGTTGGGTCCTCTCGATGATGAATTCATGTTGGGGTTGGGGAGGGGTTGTGTCGGAAGCTTTCCCTTCTCTAGAGTTACTGCAAGCTTCGCCATGTTCTCGTTGAGTTACTGAAATTGTTGTTAAGTGTTGCGCCTGGGTTTGTTGTAGTTGTTGCCATTATTGGAAAGTGGCTTGATTTTGCGTCGTTTGCATTTGGATGAACTGTTGCAACGTGTCGCTCAAAGATTGCACTTGGGGTTCATTTGTTTCATCCATCCTCCTTTGGATGCCTTGTTGATTGTTGTTGTTGTTGAAGGGTGGTAGACGATACGATGGTTGAGCTTGTTGTTGTCTTTGGGGGCCCCAATTCAAATTCGAACTACTCCTCCAACTCGGGCCTTGATTGTGGAAATTGTTGTATCCTTGCCCTTGGTTGGAGTCAGCCACATAATTCACCTGAGTGGGGTCTTGAAGTGCTTCCTTTGCTAGCGGTAGGTTGGGTCATTGGTTGATGCCATGGTCTGCGCTACTACAAAGGTTACATAGCCCTTCATTACCAACCATCACGGCCTTCACTCCTTTCAACTGCAACCTTTCAAGTCTCTTGCAGATGATGGGCTCCATTCTTGCCTATAAGGCTTCCTCTAGGGTCAATGTATGGAGACATCCACGGGCCAAAGGTTGAGGTAATTCTCACCTCCCAACTTCGTGCATTCTCAGCTATGGATTCTAAATAATCTCATGCCTCCTCCGGTGTCTTATCGAGGAATTCCACATTACACATCATTTCCACGAATTGTTTCATGGATGGGATGAGTCCATCGTAAAAGAAACCGTTGAGATGGTATTCATCAAATCCATGGTGTGGACATGCTAGTAACAGCTCCTTCAACCTTTCCCAAATGATATCAAAGATTTCATTTGGCTTCTGAAAAAAGTTTGCCATTTTCCGCTTTAATCTTTGCGTCATGTGCAAAGGAAATTTTTTTTAGAAATTCAGCTTGCATTGCCAACCAGAAGTTAATAGCATGATGATGTATAGCATTAACCCAATTTTTAGATTTATCCTTTAAAGAAAAAGGAAACAGTTTAAGATAAATGGTTTCATTGCTAGCCTTCCCATCAGAACATGTGAGGCAGACATCTTCGAAATCCTTTATATGTAAATAAGGGTTCTCCTTCTCTACACCATGAAAAGTGGGGAGAATTTGAAATATCCCATGTCTTGGGCTAAAGGAATTCACATCGGCTGGAAGCCTAATGCATGATCCGGTAGCAGACATACTCGCTCTCAACACATATCTCGAACTTCGATCACCCTCATGTTGAGAGTGATCGTCGTCACTATGATTGGTGTTGTCATTACCGTTGGTGTTGGTATTATTATCGGCCATATCTATGTTGCTTACTAGTCTATGTGTTCGAGGAGTCCTTAACCACATAAACTAGACAATTGAGTTCAAGCCCAAAGCCTTCCAATATTAACCTAATTTTTATAGTTTTGATGATTATATAAATTGAAAAACAAACTCGGATATCCACAATGAATATAAACAATAGAATGGAAAGATCTCACCAAATTTTCATGACAAAAACCAAAGTGTGAAATGAAGATACGCCGTCCCTGGCAACGACGCCAATTTGCTTGACTAAACCTAAAAGGTGATACTCGCATGTGTACGAGGTTGGCAAATAATATACCCAGCGAGTTGGGGATCGTATCCACATAGACAGAACTAATCTGCAAATTCACACAAATAGTCAGAGCATGTAAAGAATGGATGAGGGTTCTGACTACCCTTCGAGGGTGAATTCTTGTTTGTATAGATGATATATCAAGTACCATAGAGTTAGTGTAATGTCCTAAGATATGGATGCAATGGAGAGTGAGAGTGCAGGTGTTGAGGATATCGGCAGGATTAGTCAATTGCTCTGCTAAACGTTAATTCCATGATAACTCGACCACTCATCCATGTCGAGGTATGAGGATCGGGAAATAAATTAATTAAGCACATATGGGATGCACCAAAGGTTATTGCTAATTGGGTTCTTCTCCTAATTAAAGCTCATGAATTACTCTCACACCTATTTCAAGGTATATGAGAGTAATGCATGTAGGGTGTGTTGCGCATCACACAACCACCGTTCTGCGGCCCCTTTCGGGTAATGCACGATTCGATAAATGGGTTACAACCCAATTAACAATTTGGGTTATTGGGTGAATTAAACCTCTAAATTATGAAATATGGATTAAAGAGCCTTGCGTTCATTTCAAGATATGCAATACCCATTGATACATAAGTGCAATAATTACGAAGCACCACCGTTCTGCGGCTCCTCCATGGATAGTATCAAATCCAATTAATCATAAGTTTATTTCACCCAACAACACAGACTAACAAAGGAGTGCTGGAAATTAACATTAGCAAGGCAATCAAGACATCCTACATCTATCCAAAACACCCACACAATGAATCTAGCCTAACATATCAAGAATAGAATAAACATTCGTAGAAATAGACATAGTTCAATGCAAGAAATGGAAGCAAATGTATAATAGCAAGAGGGTTGGAGATTTGTCACCAAATACAAGCTTCCTCAATCCTCAATCAATCTCAGCAACAACAAAAACGAGATCAGAAAACTTAAAAGTCTCCAAAACCATAATCTCCTTCTTAAGGAAGAAGATGACCTAAAAATAGTAAAAGATTAAGCTATCTCTTATTTCATCTGAATAGTAATGTTTTATACCTCCTAGGGGTTGTATCTCATCCCTCTAAAATATCATCCAACAGCCCACAGTGATTGGAGAGAAACCGGGTTAAGAAAAACATGTTTCCCGTAACCCAGAACTTTGGGCAAATAACCCCGATCAGTCGACTGCTGAACAAATGCCAGTCGACTGATGACAGGTGACTGTCATTGCTTCTAAAAGGAGACATGCGACTGTCATGAAAAATCACAGTCGCCTGTGTGATCCACATGCGACTGTTGTGCTTCAGTCGCCTGCAGCAGAAATGTCAAATTAACAGTAAGTCGGCTCTGTTGCTTCCTCAGACATCTGGAAAATCAGGCAACTGATGCGAGAATGACATGTGACTGTACAATATTACATTTGACTGTCAATCCTCTTGCAAACGACTGTCATTGGGCTTAAGCTTCTCCAGCTCCAGTTCTTTAAAGGTAAGTGCCAGCTGTTGTTTGGGCAGTCAACTGTTTGGTTGCCCAGGCGCCTGTCATTCCTTCTACAGGCACATATTTTGTACTCCTCTTCTAAAGTTGATTTAATCCCCTTCGGGACACCTGAAAAATCCAAAAAAATCCCTAAAAATATAGTAGACATTTATAATGCTTTGGAAAAGTGAAATTGTACCAAAATAAAATCATATGGTCACATATGATGAATTAACATAAATGTAGTTAATAGAGCATGATTCCAAGGGTTATGTGCACAAGAGGAGATGATTATGATGCAAGGATATGCAATATTTAGTTATAATCATAACCTCTGCCACCTGCATGCCCTAAAACGACCCTCGCCTCCATTCTCACCCCAAGCTCCGACGACCGCCTCACGCCAACCCCTCAACCTTCGAAGCCCCCGCCTTCCCACCGCTCCGAGCATCGCCACCGCACAGCCACCACCACCTGTTCATGCCTAAACACCCGTAGCCCTCAACCCCAGATCTCCACCGCCCTTCGAAGCCTGACGTCCACTGCTCTCCCCTCTGCCCAGTCCTCCACACTGCCACCCCTCGTCCCAATGCCATCAACACCTCTGACGCCCTCTCTTCTGTTTCAAGACCTTTGATGAACCTAACGCACACCGGCACTTCAACCTTACTCCCTTCGACACCCCCACTCTTGCTCCTTCCTCCGCCACCACACCTCCACATCCCCCAGCTCCATCAACCTCCATAGCTTCATCTTCCCCCGAACACGCCACATATGTCCGAACAGCCTCCGACCTCTTCTCGCGGCGACCCCGCCTCCCTCGAAGACTCGCAGCGACCTCCGACGACGACCCACACGATGGTCTCCACTGCTTGCCCTCGCCAACACCGCATGCATGGGAAGACGCTGCACGATAAGTTAAATTATTTCGATTATTACACGTTGGGTTATAAATATGTGAACAGACTGGCTTTAATGCTGGCTTTAATGCATGTACTGCCTATTAATTGACATATATACAGTAAGTATATAGTACATTATATATATACATGTGTTAGTTATACATATAATTATATCAGTTTGTATATATGATATATATACACACACACATATATTATATGATGGGTATGGTATTATGTATATATTTGTATATGTTATAAGTATAAGTTATATAGTATGTTATACACTCGTAGCTTATATTGAGAATATGTTGATGCAGGTAATTTATGCCGTGTCGCTATCATCTGGTCATCCAAAATCGCATCGTTCCAGGCAAGTATTTATCACCTATAACTTTTAAATATGCTGAAACTACCAAGTTCGCTACTGACAACCTCTTATAACTATGATCATGTTGACAAATAACAAGTGAGACGATCCAACATTTGTGATGTGCTTCAATTAGATGATCGATTCGCTTCCACCATTAATATTTTTAACTACAACGCTCGCTGTATAATGAGAGTTATCAAATGTTTTGGCCATTTTAAACACATACATGGAATGCTCCGATTGCATGTTACTCATTATTTGTGTCACCTTATCTCTGGCTTGTTCACCCTAATAAATTGTGAATGTTGGGCCCTGGGGCATATACAAACCATTGGGCCCTTGTGGCATACATTGAACTATATGGACACACAATGCCACTTTGGGTGGGTAGTCCATTGTAGTAGAGTGCGGAATTCGGGATTTCACCCCACCGATAAATTCGACCGTCGCTCGGATGGGGTCGGTGAGTACAGAGCCGCGGGTAGCTCCCATTGGTTTGGGTGTAATTGTTGTTTCTTCCGCCCTCAGACAATGGGCTTGTCACTAGATATGAGATTGAATGATGCACTATTTTACTCTTGCTATTGCTATTATAAATGTGTAACCTGCTAACTTGTCTTACCATGCTTACAACGCGTTACTTTGTGTAATGGCCTAGAGTGCCATATACCTAGGGCCTATATTCTTGGGTGAAAGTCGGGTGTATATCTGTGTACTATGTATTGTGTATATGCTTGTATACAAGTGAATACGTATTGGCGTGTACTTTATATGGTTGGTTGTGCATGTAGTGTGTGCAGTGAACTATGAAGTGGTATAGTATTATATGATTGTGTGGAATAGTACTATTAATTGGACTTACTATTAGTGTTGCTAATTGATGCTTATGGTGGATTCATATTGGTTGCTTACTTGGTTGCCCATGGATGCTTGTTGAATGCTTGTGTATTAGTAATATAGTGTGTTTAGTAATGTGGGTGTAGTGTACATGCATGAATGGTGAGGTGGTGCATGGATATGTGATACATGAATGTGATTGTATGATGGTATGTGGGTGAATGGGTGTGTAGGATTGGTGTAGAGAGCCTAGTGTGTGAAGGGGTTAAGGTTAGTGGCATTCTTGTAATTAATGGGGAGTGTGTGTGCATAATAGGGGAGTGTGAGAAGTGATGGCATATTTGTAATTAAGGAAGTAAGTTGGATGGCAATTGTGAAGAATATGAGTAATGGCAAATTTGTAAATAAGAGGATTCTTGGGAGAAATATCTTTCATTACTTCTCATACGTTCCACACTCTTCTCTCCTTTTCTTCCTTTTATTTGGAGAAATGGCAAACTTGTAAATATGAATTCTTGACTCTTCTACGTAATTCTTGACTCTTCTACTCTCTTCTCCAAATTCTCATCATTTCTAAATTCTTCTAAAAATATATTTCTCTCTCTCCATAAGACCAGGCCGAATTCATCCCTTTCCCTTGCTCCCTCTTAGACTTTAGGGAGGCTGAGCACTCATAGGGCTACCCCACCCTAACTCTGCACACCCCCGTAGCATCTCTATCATCATTTGGGTGATGTTGCTCATTCTAGGAGCTTGTGGAGGAGAAGAAGAGAAGGAAGAAGGAGAAGGGTTTGAAGAAGGATGAGCCATAGGGATTTGGGCTACCCCCTTGTCTCTCATCACCCTTAAGGTAGGATTCCATCTCCAACTAGTATTAGAGTTGCATGCTTAGCTTCATGGTTGTTGTTGTTGTTGTCTTCGTCGTCTTCGTCGTTGTTGTTGTATGGTTGTGCGCGGTGAGCAGTTTGAGTTTTGTATGGTTGTACGCGGTGAGCAATTCTGAGATTTGTATGGTTGTGCGCTGTGAGAAATTCTGAGATTTATATGGTTGTGCACGGTGAGCAATTCTGAGTTGGGCGGTTGTGCGCGATGAGCAAATCTGGACAGATTTATATGTCGATTGTTTTGCTTAGTCCGTCCAATCAAAAATTAAGTTTGCTCTGAAATGTTTATGGCCTAAAGATTGGACTGTTATCTCTAACCTTCATGTTGAGGACATTTGTTAATTCGGACTGCAATTAAGGGTAAAGATGTCTGTTTTTGCAGTATGTCTGATTTTTACCCAGTCTGGTCACAGTTTGGTAAAACATAGATCAGTCCCTGCACACTTCATAGAAATTGCTAATCTTGGTCTCGTTGGAAAGATAACAACTTTTTCTACAACCTCATCTCAATGCATGTTTTTCGAAATTCTAACTAAAACACGTCCTAAACTTGCAATCTTTATAGTTCTTAGAATCTGTCAGAAAAACAGATTCAATAGGTCTCACCAAACAATTCACCATAAATCATCCAGTATGAATTTCCTCTTGAAATTTTAACTGTGACTCCACAACAAATATATCTACAACTCTTAAGGGAAGAAAAGTTGATGTTTAATACAATATTTGGAGCATTAGGCCTCTGTTTGGAAATGTCCTGTTATTTTCAGAAACTGGGTTGCATGAATGTGTTGTTTTGTGTTCAATTATGGATTTTCATGTTTTGTGGCTTCATTATATGATTGTTGCATGATTCATCAGTTGTTTATTTTGCCACCTCATGTTTCATAAAGTTATTAATTTTCATTTATGCTCAATGTCTTGGTGATTTAATTGTTGGTAACAATGCTGGCCTTCAAGAGGTGTTGATGTGGGGAAAAGAAAGCAAGTCTGGATATGTTCATATTAGGACATGAAGGTGGAGTGCACGGGCATGGACAAAGTGCCGCGGTAAGAGGTGGAAGAATTCGCAGTAGGCCACCTCTTGATCCATTAGGTGGCTCCATATGATAACGGAGTAGAATCACTTGCACTTGCACGCCGGCTCATTCATGGGATCCCATTGCATTGCATCTCATAGCAATTGCTTTGTATTTCATATGCATTATGGCTTCATTGAGCATTATGTGTGACTTGTGGTTATAGATGTTTCGTACAAAAATTTGGAGCATTATGCCTCTGTCTGGGACTGTCCTGTTATTTCCAGAAACTGGGTTGCATGAATGTGTTATTTTGTGTTCAATTATGGATTTCCATGTTTTGGGCTTTATTATATGATTATTACATGATTCATCAGTTGTTATTTTGCCACCTCATGTTTCATAAAGTTGTTAATTTTTATTTTTGTTCAATGTCTTGGTGATTTAATTATTGGTAACAATGTTGGCCTTCAAGTGGTATTGATGTTGGGAAAAGAAAGCAAGTTTGGATATGTTCATATTAGGACACGAAGGTGGAGTGCACGGGGATGGACAAAGTGCCGCGGTAGGAGGCGTGAGAATTCGCCATAGGACACCTCTTGATCCATTTGGTGGCTCCACATTGATAACAGAGTAGAATCACTTGCACTTGCACGCTGGCTCATTCATGGGATCCCATTGCATTGCATCTCATAGCAATTGCACTGTGTTTCATATGCGTCATGTCATCATTGAGCCTTATGTGTGACTTGTGGTTATAATTGTGACTGTTACCTTGCATGTATGATTGTTGCCATGAATGTGTGAATTTCTTGAGATGGGTGCATATTGGAAAAATGAGGTGGTTTGCTTTCATTTGTGAAGCTTAAGTAAGTGGAAGTGAGATGGGTTCCATGTTACCAGTTTCCTTGGTTTACTATTAACACTTATTTGCTCATTATAAATGTTGTACTTGTTCCTTGTCACCTCTTGTACATTATGCTAGTATGTACACCTTGCATGTTGCACGCACACGCTCCCACATGTTAATACTATAGTGGTTACTTCCTTGACTGCAGTAGATGTTTATGCCATGTCATACACTCTGCCTGCTCACCTGCACCTTTTCCACACTTCATGTAAGTGCTAGTTGGGTATGGTATTCCTACTGGGCCACGCTTTGACGTGCCCCACCGTTGACTTTTCAGGTTCAGAGGTTGGAGTTGGATAGTGGCAGTGAGGTGCAACAGTGGAGTTCTGTGGATGAGTTAGGTTGGGATGGCGAGGGAAGAGGAGAGAGTGTTTGTACTTTTGGGGTTTTGTTTGGGTAGTGACGAGTTGTTCATGATGGATGTATGCACAAATGGATGATGTATAGAATCAGACTTTCCTTTGGTTTAGTTGTTGTACAGTTTTCCTCAGTATTTCTTTCTGTGTTTATGATATTGGTTGCTTGGTTGTGCTTTGGAAACATTACAGGCACTATTCCAGCAGTGCGCAGTGGACCTGCTTGTGTTGTAATTTTGTATTTTCTTCGTAGCACCGCCTCTTCGGGAATACCTGATACGGATTCGTACTTATCGGGTATCCTGGAGAGCGGGGTGTTACACTTTGTTTACTACACAAACCACACTTGCCATGTTCCCTACTCCGTGCACCACGCTTGTTAAGTTCACTACTATGTACACCACACTTGCTATGTTCACTACACTATGCATCACACTTGTTATGTTCACTACTCTGTGTACCACACTTGCTATGTTCACTACTCTGTACACTACACTTGCCATGTTCACTGCGTTGCACACTACACTTGCCATGCTCACTACTTTGTACAATACACCCTGCTATGCTCGTACGTTTCTGACGCTGTTACACTTTTCTCAACCGTACTCATGTTGTGTTTCATTCGCCTTTAAAAGCTTTGCAATATATATATATACTAGTCATAACCCGTGCCCGCAGGCACGGTTCATTTAACATTTCCCCCGCGAAATATTTGTTCCCCAAAAAATTATTTCCATAACCAAAAATTAAAATAACAACAAATTAGCGTAAAAATATTTAGCGACACGGGTGCCTGTGACGTGGAACATTAAATTCAGCGTAGTCGTCTTTGACATGAAACAACAAATTCGACGCGAGCACTTTTGGCGAGAAACAACAAATTCGACGTCGACACCTTCAGCGTGAAACAACAAATTAACGTAGAACTATAAATTCGGTGCGGACGCCTTCAGCATGGAACAACAAATTAGCGTAGGCGCGGGCGCCTTCGACCATAACACGTGCCCTCAGGCACGGTTGATTTAAGATATCACCTCAAAATATTTGTTCTCCCCAAAAATTATTCCCCCTCCAAAATTTAAACGAACACAAATTTAGCTTCGACGCGGGGACCGATTGATGACCAAGACTAATCGTAGTTAGCCCTAGGATTAAAAAATTGTATAACTCACTCGATTACTAATTACTAAATAAGCCGAGCTTGATTAGTGTTGGCAAACTTTTGGTTAGTTTAAACCCTACCAATCATAACAAATGTTAATAAATATAAAAAGAGACAGAATGTGGTTCTTGGGACTGAAGTTCAAAGACTTTCTATGAGCTTTGGATAATGTGATGATCATGCAATGTATGTACATACAGCTAGAGAGCATTATCTTGTAATTGAATGCTTTAATTTACTCTTAAAGTTGCTAAAGCTTGTCGTTAGGCACACAGTGTTATTTTTTCCAAGCAATTATTCTAACCCCCTTATCACAACGAACAGAGGTTAGTTTGGGATTAAAATTTTTTGAATTAAATCACAACTCATCACAAATTTCAAAATATTGATTTTTACGCTAATTTTTTGCTTGGTTTGATGGCATGATTTTAATCTTGATTATTTGCTTGGCAAATTTTTGCTTGGTTTATTGGCATTATTTTGCTGCCATGCATTAAATATGGAATTATGTGAATTTAGCTGGAGTACATAGCAAATCCAGAGTTTTGGTATCAAATATTTATATGGAGAATTTAGCTGGAGTACATAGCAATCCGTAGGTATGCTTTTTATGTATCTGGAGAAATATTATGTGCTATTGTTTCAATTTTGCCTAAACGACACTTTTTGATTGGTATCAAATCTGGAGTTCATATCAAATCCATAATTCTTTTTATGTATCAGAGTTTTGGTATACATAGTTCTTTTTATGTATCAATCTGCAGAGTTCTTTTGGTATCATTTATGGAGTACATAACAATTTGCAACTTAGACGCTGGAGGTATGAATTTTTTATGCATACCCCAAACCACCATGTACACGTGCAGCTTACATAACAATCTACAGCTTACATAACAATCTGCAGCTGAAACTGCATATGAGTACAATATACTTTGCTTGGTTTCTAGAAATGCAACAATTGGTTATCAAACTCCATATACTTTTTTTGGAAATGCAACAATTGGTTATCAAACTGCAAGTACTTAATTGGTTTTTGGAATGCAACAATTGGTGTGTACAATATACTTTTTTGGGTATTAAAGTGCATCTACATGTATGCTTTTTTTATTTAGATGGAGATATATTTTTGTGATATTGTCTCAATTTTGTTTAAACTACACTTTTTGCATCTGCATGTATGCTTAAGCTGCACTTTTTGCTTGGTATAAAATCTGGAAGTTGATATGCACTTGAGAAGCTGTCACCTGGAAGCAAATATCACCTAAGATGCGCTTGAGAAGATGTGCTTGAGAAGCTGTCACCTAGCCGCCTCAATTTTTTCTTGGTATAAAGTTTTCACATGGTATCAGCCGCAATCAGCTAGCATCAAATATCAGCCTCAAAGAATCCATGTAACAACACACAAAATCTAATGAAAAATCATTAAAAACTGCTAACAGTAATTATCAAAACCAAATTAGCCCCTCAGCATTAGGAGCTTATCTCATATATCAAATTCATATGGGGAAGAATCTTAGAATCTCATTAATATGGTCAATAGGACCCTACAATGAAGTTCAACCATTGAAAAAACAACCTTTATTTCAGAATTTGAAAACATCAATAGAGGTCTAACTTTCACTTCTGGTTTTCTTTTCCCTCAAAGAGGGAGTAACCATACGCCAACGAAATAGGCCCAAAAAATATAATGTTGATCACCTCTATAAGACCTTACTCTGTGCTCAAACATTAGGCAGTGTCATAGGCAATTCATTATCTTGAGTCCAAACCCTTGCTTCTGATTATCAACCTGACAATGGTTAGAGATAATGTTAGAGGCAACTTCAAAAATAGAAAGCTAGATGAACTGATCAAAGAAGAAAAGGCTCAGGTAAATTCTGCAGCACGTTTTTGGGGAAATTGTCAGTAGTCCATAATGCATAAATTTGATATAAAGCAATGTACATAACTATTTACATTCTATATAAACATATCATAAAAGCAATACCTCGAAAACAAACATGTTTTCATTGTAATTGGCAGCATGCCCAGATGTTTCACATAATTTCATGTTGTACATATTTGGGATCAAGACCTATAAAACAAAGCAAATGAAGTTAGAACCTTAGATTTAAAATATCTGACGTATCACATCAATCAAAAAAGTTATATAACCTTTGTCTCTATATTGTCCACGGATGAATTCAATTAACTTACTATATACTTGTTCCATATGGTAAGAAGAAACAACTTCCAAGGATGCATGCTTAACCAAAACCAAGTTGCTAGCCAATCTTTAGGGTGCAAGTTCTAAAAAGAAAATTTATCGTATATTTACCTAAGGTAATGAATAAAGAACAATTCTTGATTCTGCCCCAATATCCTATGATCATACTCCTCCTGCTTCTCCTTGCTCCACTTCTACAAACATAACAAAAACACAAATCATTTCAAAAAATAAATTCAAACACAAAAAACAAAATTGTAGCAATAGCTAATATTATGTTGTAGCTAATTGTATAATAGATTTCTAAAGAGAGAAATATAGTGATGGTGCTTACCATTAGTCCTCATTATAATGTGGCCTGTAATCTATTTGTTGATGGAATATAAAGTCACAACAAAATTCCCAGCATAATTATCCAGTTGCATATGCTTGGGTTACATAAATAAAAGCCAGCATCACCATCAACCAAGTTGCTAGCTAATACTTTAGATTGCAAGTTGTAGAAAGAAAATTTATCCTAAATTTACCTGAGGTCATGAAAAAAGAACACTTCTTGACTCTGCTGCAATATAATGTGATCATATTCATTCTGTTTTCCCTTGCTCCACTTCTGCAAACATAACAAAACCCTAATCATTTCAAAAAATATATGCCATGTGAGTAGCAAAATAGAATATATTTAGCTAAGATAAGTGCCATGTGAGTAGCAAGAAACATGAAGTGGTTAGGAGTTCATAATTTTATTGCCATAATTATGTGCATATTTTTATAATTTACTAAATGATATGAACACAAAAGGAATTAAACTTTCAGGCCTTCTTCCTATCTGTTGTAATTAAGTTTTTTGAATTTAACAAATGTCAGATAAATTCATAACTGAGGATGAGAAGAAAAATGTTAGATAATCAAATCAACTGCAAATTTCTACTTCATAAAACAAACTCATAATTCAAGACAATTTCTTAGCAAAAAGCTAGCTTCACCAAATTATATAATTCAATTGAACAAAATGCCTTACATTAGGGGTCAAACCACATCTAACTGAACATAGATGAAGAATCAAGACTATTCAAGCTCATTAATGACAAAAAAATGGTGTAAAACAATGGGAGAACATACAAATCATTCCACATCCACAGCTAAAATTTAAACAGGAACTGACCTCAAACAACCAATTTTAACAAAAAAAATATGTTGAATTGAACAAAATTAAAAGAGGAACTGGCCTAAAACATTAAATTTCTCCAAGCAAAAAGAGCTACATTTTTGGCAAACTACTTATATATCGGCTCTAAGATTCATCATTGGATGATTTTGGAACCAATAACAGTGAGAGGGGATACATTGCAAGTCATTTGATTTCTTGAATAAAACCAATAATAATGACAGATGATACATTGCAAGTCATGGTTCACATTTGTCGGCATTGACTACAAAGCACTGGAAAGCATACATGTATTCAGTTGCTACGCTTTTTCTTATTAAAAGGATAGATGATACAAAGTACATGCCCATAATCTCTGCCAAGAAAAGTACGACATATGTAAATGAACCACTACTTACTCTCAAAACAGCAAAGAACTGCAATTTCAATGTCTAATTCCTTCTAAGGATGTGAGTAAAACCATGGAATTTGAGTAAGGAGAACATAATAATAAAATGCTACACTTTCAATGTCTAATTCCTTCGATTACAATTTGCGTATCAAAAAGTCAAATTTCTCTTTAAACTACTTCCATCACATAAAAGTAATATTATTCCAGCCCAATTAAGAAAAGTGATGGCAAAATTTCAAAGAGAAATTTGACTTTTAAAATAGAAATTTTGCCAGCTTAAGTAAATTCTCAGTGTTTAAATATTATTCCAGTCCAATTAAGAGCTCAATTTTACAGAGGAATTACAATAGAAATCAATTAAAACTTACGACCCAAATAAATGATGAATCACATTTTACCAATATAAAGAACATCAGTTTCATGTAGAAGCACTAATGATTGAAGCTATGCTTAATCATTGAGCATGGAAGATAAAGTAAAAAAAGCAGGGAAGATAGAGTAAATAGAGGCACATAATTACCTTCATAAGATTTGTTAGGAAGCCTCTGACAGATATGACAATCAGCATTCTGATTAACAGTAAGGATATGTACTGTCACAAAGAGGCATAAAACAAAAGCAAATACAATATTAACCTGTCAGCCAAGCAAGTATGGAATATATAAAGTCGTGACAAATACATGAATGCATAAAAGATATCAAGGAATATATGTATACATATGTCTATTTGTGAGATATCCATTCATACGGTGTCTGCTTTTTAAGCCGACTCAATGCAGATGTTGTGGTACCTGCTGTTTAATGTCATCTATGTTTTTAATTAATGTGTTATTTATGTACAGAGTTCTCAAAGTTGCACATTATTTTGTGTTGTATTACTTTAGTGTATACATGATAGAATTAGTGTGCCATCATTGAATAAATTTTTTTATTTATAAATTGATGACATATCTTTTGAACTTGGCATTATAGGTAATAATTTTCATGAAGTATCATAAAACTATGATTATAAGCAAATATTTGAAACATCCGAATTTGATGCATATCCTCTCTTAAACTATGATTTTAGGGTTTTAGCTTGAACATGCATGGTATTTGTTCACAGTTTGTATTGGGATGGAAATGGTTGCTGCCCATATTTTTGGCTGCATAATTGTTTCACTGTTAAGACTGGAGCACAGGACAGAGAGGAGAATCAATTTTGCTGCCATTTTCATGCCTAGCAGGTATAATCATAGTGCCATCCTAAAGACATGAAAGAAAAAGGCACCAATGATGAAGCACATTTTAATTGATTTCTATTTTTAAAACCTTTGTAAAATGGATATATCTCACCAATAATAGTGTCTAGTACATTGACAATGAAGCTCTATGAAATATATGTCTACCTGAAACTGATACATCATACCGGTGTCAATTTGATCTGCTGGCCCATTTAATTTTAATTGATGCTGATTCTTAATTAATCCCTGCAAAAATAACAGGGGGCTAAAGGGAGAAGGTGAGAGGATGGCCGACATGGGGGATGCCCAATAGCAAGGGGGTCTTGGGGTCGGATGATGTAGGAGGAGCTCGGCAGGGGGCTTGCATCCAAAGTGATAGAGAACATTTAAATTCAGTTATATTTGACATATACAATAATTAAATACAACACTATCTACTAATGAATCTTTGGCCAACAAAACTTTGCTTCATAAAATGTGCCGATACTCAGATATGTCCAGTGTTGGACTTCAACAAAAATCAACCTGGATTGCCTCCCACACCCAGATCCAAACATCAAAAATGCAATTATAGGGAGTGACAAATGTATACCATGCCAGTTATTTTTATGGCCATAAATTTAACTATATTAAGAACTAAATTTTAATAATCTAAGTTCTGCAAGACTAAGGAATGAGAATCAAATATTTGTGCATCATTCCAACATTCTTTTAATTAAAAAGGAAAAAAATTAAACTGCAAGAATGCGACCCATATAAAGCTGTCGTACAATGAATAAAATGATGTATACTTGGAATGAATTCATTCACCCACGAGAAAATCACACATATACCATTCTATCAGATACTGATATGAACTATGTGTTCATAATTATATTAGATAATGATATGAAATCACTTAATGTATTGCAGAAATGCTAATTTTGGGCTTTTTCATATTTCATTTGAATAGCTAAATAAGTTATCCTTTATAGTTGCAAACATTTAGGAGCAAAGCCATTACAGATGCTTAGATTACTTGTTTTTGGTTCATGTATTTAAATCTTCTGAAACATAAAAAAAACTTTAGTAAGAGATTTTTTGTCTGTTATGGAAGGGCCTTCGGGTCACATTGCATTATGTTAAAATGTAGACATTGATCTTTGCTCCTATCATTTGACTATCTCTGTACTCTTGATTGGTAATAAACATATTTTGATTTATATGGAAATCGTTGAAAAATCCGATTTCTTCTTATAATCGGTCGTGTTTACCAGAACCTGGTTACTATGAAGATGGGAACTTTGGTATCAGGCTGGATAATGCTCTTATAGTCAAGGAGGTGAATACAAAATTCAATTTTGGTGACAAAGGATATTTAACATTTGAGCACATCACAAAGGTAAGTAAGCAGTTTGATGCTTTCTTTCTTTTTGGAAATGAGAACCATCAAATGTCATGTTGCATGGATTAGGCCACATTTACAATAATCCTACATAGCCAGATCATTTAATTTGCATGATTTTCTGTTTGACAAACATGAAGGCTTCTTCGTCTATGATTTGGGAACTTTCATTTTTATAGCATCAGACAGGATATTTCATTACACACCATTGAACTTCACAACTGACTATCTTATAAGAGAGTATGATGCTCCTAATACATCAAGTGGGTGTACCAGTGTTCTGTTGCAAAAAGAAAAATAACCTGCCACTTCTTGGTGGTCCTCATTTTGTTAAGATCAACTACTATTAATTAATGCTGGTATAAAACCATAATAACTGTCATCCCTAGACTAAAATTGATTTCTAAAATTACTGGGACCTTTTAGGTGCCAATATAAGTTGACACAGATGCATTCAAAATTTATGTGTATATCTTTTAAACATTTCTTGCATTTTTCCAATCTGATCAGAGTGCATTTTCACTCCTTTGATTCCTCATTGATAAGTGGCATATTTGTCATGCCTTCCCTCTTTGCAATCTTTTTTAACAATAAAATTAAAGGTCATGGATAAGCTCTCAAACTATAGGTCGAGATATCTCCCCTAAAGCTACCAAGCAGTCCAATATTTAGGTTTTGCCAGTCAAGTTTCTCCTTGTGCCCTCACAAAAATACCATTGTGTTCATTTTTCATTTCTGTAGTATTAAATCGATCAATTTCAAAACTCATACTCATCTTATTACACAATTTCATCCAATTATGCTGTTAAATTTTGATGATATTATGTGTTTTTTAGGAACATTACAGAAAAAGCTGATGGACATGAAGCTGATGACACCAGAAGAGATCGAATGGGTAGATTCATACCATGACACCTGCCGAGAAATCCTAGCACCATATCTAAATGATTCGGAGATGCAATGGTTGAAGAAAGCAACGGAACCCATTGTACTCAATAGTTGAACATGAAGACTGAATATGAGCATGAAGACTGCAGGCTTATCGCATATGTTGGACTTAACAGTTGAACTTAAGCATGAAGAACAAACATGCGTTTGTCGAAAAATAGGATCCTTTATAGCATCAGGGCTGGCGCTCCGAATCTCATACCAAATCTATGGAAACAGCTACGTGTCTCTGTACAGGACAAAAATAATATATTAATAATAATTAGCAACATAAACACTGGACAATCTTTAACAAAGCGAAAGAGAAAGTAAATGATTATCAGACCAATATGCCAAACATACAAAAACCTGATGTTTCCCCATTTACATATCTGGTATGAATTATCAAGACATGGGTGTGGGGATTTGCTATTATTATTACCACCCACATGCCGAGCAATATCATCATTCAGAACCCAGTGTAACAATATTGGGGCATGGCATATGGACATGCTCAAATAGACCCATATCTGGACAGAAAATAGGCAAGGCTTTCTCAATATTAAAAAATACTGAAGTTTGATAGAAGCAATGCTAAAGACAGTTTTATATAAACTGCAAGTGACAAAATTACATTTTCAGTTCATGCACCAGATCAATGAGATTTATCCCTCAAGTCCAAGACTCCAAACATCCCCAACCAAATATACACAGATACAAACTTCTTAGCTTATGGATAGAAAAACCTCAATTGACCAAAACTATTGAAAACGGATAGGTATGTTTTACTAATCTAGCCAATGAGTCTACTGCTCTAAATACTGCATTCCGGTCCTCAACTGAAAATGCCAACATATGAAATTCTGATAGTTAATGAATTTGCTACAACAATGATCATCAATTTCTGATGTTGTAAGCATTGAGGTAACTATTAACATCCTTGTATGAATAATAAAAATAATTAGATGATCAATATATTTTTTAAGTAAACCCTATCGTCCAAATAAGGACTGCCCAGTTTCTTTATACTATCATTCTTCTAGGGCTATAACACTCTGGACAATAATTGGTGTACAACCATTTACATCCTTCTTACAATTGTGTCTATTGAAAATCAATTTAATGTTAACCTTTGCATTACAACTAACACGTGGTGTGCACACAACAGGTTACGCTAGTAAACAAAACCGAACAATCCAACAATCTAGAAAATAGCACGAAGTTAATATCAAAAGTTCAGGTCAAAACTTAAGAGAAGATGTAAGTAAGAGAAAGTAATATCAAAACTCAGGATGAAAACTGAAAAATATACCTTCAATTGAGTTGTCGATGCTTATTTCATCCCCTCACTAGCATGCACCTGATATTCTCATTGTCCTTGAAATTAGAAAAGGCCTCACCGGACATCCCTAAAGTGCATGTAATTTTGCTCATCTGTTCTTTTTGAAGAGTGTGATATACCATCTCCTCGCTCTCAGAAACCTAAAGTTTTCACCTTTCACCAAAAACAGTGCTCAGTCCATCGAGAGAGGCATTGAGGGAGGGGGAACGTACATAATTTCTAAATTACCTTGAGAACGGTCACCTTCTTCCTGAGATTAGGGAGTGAGGAGAGCAAGTCCATGAGCAAGGAGCAGAGAGGCTTGCAATTGATGATAATATAGATGGGGCTTTTCTTCTAATTCTGGAGAACTCCGAGGGAAGGGGAGGGAGAGAGGGAGGGGGGAGCGGGATGGTGCTGTTGGTGACTTGCAAACAAAATTTCAATCCTTCGTTTTCCCCCCAAATTTTGAATTAACATTTGAGTTTTCAAATTTTTGAGCCTTCAAATTTTGAGTTTTCAAATAAAATTCCCCCCAAACATAAAATACTTGTCCTAGTCAGCATCTTGTGTTTGTCCTAGTCAGCAATTCTTTGTCCACGTAAGACAAACCCATGCCACGTAGGACAACATTCAAATTCTTCATGTTTTATAGAATAGATAGATATATATATATATATATATATATATATATATATATATATAGTCTTGTCGAGGGTCCTTTTTCTAACATTTTAACTTGCCGAGCGACCCTCGTTGACGTATATTTCCATGTTGTTTATCTTGCAAAATATACGTCAAGTTCTGAGACAGATTTGGCAGAGGAGCATACCCTGAGGTTGAGCTAGTTGACCAGTAGCACCGGGACGCTGAGATCCACTGCTGAGAACGTCGTACTTTCGCAGCGCTGTAAAATTAATATCTATGTTGTATTTCATTCAGGGTATTTCCCTTTGTGTCACTGTTTGTAATGGCCATGCTAGAACTTAATTTATTTGTGTACTTGTAATCTAGACTTGAAGTTGTAATGACAATATTTGCGTCATTCTGATATTCGTAAGCAAGAATCTGCCAGGCTTATTACACAGATGCTTATTGTGCTTAAGTCAAAGAAGAAAGAAAAAAGTACTGCTTCTTTGCTTTAAGAACATGCGGACCCGCTCGCGTCCTCGCTCCCAAGTATAATGGAAATCGGGGCGTGACAGTTGGTTTCCCAGGCGTCTGTCCATGGCACAGGCGCCTGTGGATACCACATCAGTCGCATGTCCATCACTTGTCCAAAACTTTCTTTTTGGCAAGTTACACACTTGTGCACACAGACGACTGAAGTTGGTTTCACAGTCGTCTGCCCATGGCACAGGCGCATGTGGATACCACATCTGTCGAACGTCCTTCACTAGTCCATAACTTTCTTTTTGGCAAGTTACGCACCTATGCACACAAACGACTAAAGTCGGTTACTCAATCGCCTACCCATGGCATATGTGCATGTGGATACCACATCAGTCATATGTCAAGTTTACCCAGAATACTTACTCTCTGTCAACTTTCGCACTTTTCCATATAGTTGTCTGTAGAAGGTTTCTCAGTCGCCTGATGGTTTTCAGGCGCCTGTCCAACCTTCATCAGTCGACTGTCTACGTGGTAAGTTACCGTTTGAAATCTCACTTACCCTCTGACACAGTGCAACAGGCGACTGTAAGTTCTTCATCATTCGCCTGTCATGGCTGTAAAATCAATCCGGTGGGAATTTCCACACTGATTTCAAAGGGGGGTTTTGGGTATTTTGTTTGAATGTTTTAGAAATCTTATAAACGGGTCTCCTACTGTTCCACTGGAGATCCATTGGAACCCTTAAGACTTCATTAATCTCGTCTCTAAACTTTCAAGCTCTCATTTTCTCTAAGTCCTAGAGTCTGTTTCTCTCTTGCTCTCTACCCTAAAATCAACGTTGATATCATCTAGGCATTTGGTGGTGATAAGAGAAAGGGCTTCACCCTCTTCTTGGAAGAGATCAATACTCACTTCACTTTGCTCCTTCAAGTTCTACTTCAAGGCATATGTGAATTGTAAGTGTATTTCATTATTTCATGACTTACGTTATTTGGATTCACTCTCGGTTTGTGAGAGTGGTTTGCTTGATCCCAAGTTGTGGGAGCCAATGACATCAATTGTTGTTCGATTACACTTGTAGAGTTGTTGCAAGTGGTATTAAATGAAACCTCAAGTTAAGATTCTAACTTGAGTATCCGGAGGTATTCGGGTGGAAGGGACGTAGGATTACTGGAAACAAGTCGGGTTTGACTTGTGAAATCTGAACCTGTGAAACATCTTATTGTTTGCATTGTTCATTGGTGTTATTCTTATTTCCTTATCTTTGTTGGATTAGGATTTTAATTAGGCGTAATTTCTCAGTTAAATTCTATAAACACTATTCGACCCCCTTTCTAGTGTTTTCCTCATAGCCAGGGTCCTTACAATTGGTATTAGAGCGCAAGTTTATAGCTTTAGCATCAAACAACAACAACGTTCCTCAACCTCCTTCGTACAACAATCACGATCCTGATGGTGCTTCTACTGTATTCGAAGGACAATCAACGATTCGTCCTCCACATTTCAATGGCATGAATTTCCGCTATTGGAAGTTCTGGATGGAGACATTCCTAAGGAGTGCTTCTCTTTGGAGAACACTCCATAAGGATTACGTTGAACCCACCGAAGAAGATTTCGACAAATGGACTCTCACCGAGAAGTTCACCGAGGTGAACAATGCCAACGCAATGAACGCTCTTCATTGCGCCTTGGATCCAGATGAGTTCAACAAGATATGCATATATAAGAGTGCATATCAAACATGGAACCATCTCATCTTCACCCACGGGGGAAAAAACAAGGTAACACTGTCATATATGTTGCTGTACAAAACTTCGACATATTTCATATGTAGGAAAGTGAGAACATTGCAACGATGTACGATCATTTCACCGACATCACCAAGGAGCTTGAAGCTCTTGGTCAAGTATACACACAACAAGAGAATGTAACAAAGATAATCATGGGAATGACCTCAAAGTGGGAAAGAATGGCTATTCCCATTAAGGAGGTCAATGACATAAAGAACTATACCATGGTGAATCTCATCGGTACTCTCATGTCTTACGAAGTAAGAAGGGATAACCGATTGAAGATTAGAGATATGATGAAACCAACGGATGTAAAGAAGAAGGCGTTAGTGTTCAAGGCTACCTCTTCATCCTCCGATAACGATGAATCCGAGAACGAGATGGATTTGGAAGAAATGGCACTAATGGCGAAGAAGTTCAAATGCTTCATTCGCAAAGGTAAATTTCCTTCCAAATCTAAATTTGATTCCACTAACAATACCTCTTCTCTTTGTTTTAAATACAACAAGTCAGTGCACATCAAGAAGGATTGCTTAATGCTAAGGAACAAAGAAAAATGGAAAGCACCGAAGTACAACAAGTCTGACAAATTCAATAAAGACAAGAAGAAAAGACTCGTTGGGACTTTCGATGACTCAAGTGAAGATTCCTGAAGCAAATCTAAGGATGAGAAGGGTGAGAGTTGCACATATGTGCTTCATGGCTCAAGAAGATACTGTCTGCAATGGAAGCGATAGTGAGAACGATGAACCCGAGGTAACGATGGATGAACTTCGTATTGCTAATGAAGAATTATTTTCTAGGAATCAATATCTTATGCTTAGATATACTAATTTGAAGAAATCAAATGTTAGTAATTCATCCATGCCATGCATCACCAACGATGACACCATAGTTGACACACTTACAGTTGAGAAAGCCAATTTGGTTTCTCAAAATGGCAATTTGAGAAATGAGGTGAATTCCCTCAAATCTCAATTAGATCACGTTTCTTTAAAAATAGTGTTGATATAGCTTCACAAAACACACATTTGGGTATTGAGAATGATTCTCTCAAACCCAAGTGCACGAGCTCACCACACGTGTGTCTAGTTTGGACACTAATATTTCTTCCCTTATGGAGAAATATGAGAATATGTCTCCCATGTTAAGAGATTTAACAAATGAAAAGGGAAATTGGATGAATTTATTTCCAACCAATTTCCGGCCACACATCGTATTGGACCTGGTTATGTGGAAGCAAACACATCCAAATCATGCACCTCCTATAGTGTTATAACTATAGATTTTGTGAGGACATCCTCCGGTGCATCCACTAGTAGTGACAAAAATACAATTGGTAGCAAGCCCACCAAGAAAGTAACCACTACACACATTCCTTCTTTTGACAAGAAACCCATTAAGGGTGGAAATCAAAAGAGAGGACATGCCTTTATGTACACTAACACACACACGCGCAGGAACACTCCTACTTCTCATGTGAACACGCATGATGAGTTTTATGCTCCATACCCACGGACACGTGCAAACCCACACATGAGAAATACTCATGCACGTGCTCCTACACACTCTTATGCTGATGCAGTAACAAGTATGACTAATTTGATGATGTTAGCAAGTAACATCAAAGAAATTTCGAGCTCCAACTTTTGCTCTCAATTTCAGGTTGGTCCTCAAGCTGTTTTGGGCCAAGTTTTGCCTAATTGGCCTCCTTAATGAGTCAACTATGATGGGAAGTAATTAGTTTGGCATCTAAACTCAAATAAAGATTCAGATTTCAAATTAAAGTGGACCTGAAGAGTTTGGACGAATTTTGAAGACTTTGGCCTTGGAAATCCACTCTAGCATTTATTTTTTAGCATTCAATGTCAAGAAAGTTGTAGCCTAGTAAAGTAAGTTGTGTAATCAGCATTGGAAGTAGTTGGCTATTAAATGCCGTTGTATGTCATTTTCAATGTTGTATGTCTTCTTTAAAAGAGAGTCTTTGTAACTTAGAAAAGCAGTTTTTGTTGAACGAAAATTCTGAAGTTGCAAGTTCTTTCAAAACTTGTTGTTAATCTTGTTTTCTTTATCTAACTGTGGGAAGGTTAGTGGTGAGACAAGTGAGTTCTTTATCAATTGGGAGGGTGGCCTGACCTTTAATCTCAGTTGTGGTGAACTCCATTTCCTGATCTTGAGTGGTGTCATAGCCTTTATCGCAGATCTTTATCCTCTGTTCTATTCTTCAATTCTAAACTCCATACATTCCATTACCCGTCACACATCAACTTGGTATCAGAGCTTAAAATCAGGTGTTCATCCCTTTTGCTGTTATCTTTTCTTCTCCGTTCAACTAATCTCTATTCCATTTTAGCCTAAACACTTTCATAAGACTAAACACAACCCTTTTAAAGTCTAAAGTATGGATGAAATTCCCAGAAATATGACCCTTGAGCAAGCTCAAAATCTGCGGCGCGATAGAGAGCTTACTAAATTAAGAGGCCAGATTGTAGAAATACACTAAGCCATTGCTCAACTAGGCCTAAGAAGGAATCACAGAAGAAGGAGGAACTCAAGGAGCACTCATGGCATCTCTTCCTTATCTAATTCAGATTCTAATGATGCAGGATCTTCATCTGAAGATTCAATTCCTCGAGTTCATCATAGAAGGCCTCCCAAAGATGATTTCAAAGATGTGAAGATATATCTACCAGATTTTGATGGAAGTTTGAATCCTAGTGTATATTTGGAGTGGGTTTGTTCTATTGAGTGAATTTTTTAAGTCAAAGGTTATAATGATGAGAAATGCTTCAAGATTGCATGCATCAAGCTCAAAATGTATGCATCGATATGGTTTGAGAACATGAAATTGGAGAGGAGTCGAGAAGGCAAAAGAAAGCTTAAGTCTTGGATCAAACTGAAAAGACTCATGGATAAAAGATTTATTCCAGTAATTTACAAGCAAGATTTGTATCTCACGTTGCTTCTCTTATGCAAGAAAGTCTAAGTGTTGAAGAGTATATTAGAGAATTTGAGCAGCTTCTTATGAAGAGTGGAATTCAAGAAGAATCTGAACAGAAAATTGTCCGATTCCTTGGTGGGTTAAATCCAAATATTGCTGAGAAGGTTGATCTACAGCCTTTTTGGACATTTGAGGATGTGTGCAAGTTGGCCATGAAGGTGGAGAAACATGATAAGTTGAAGAAGACATCAAGCAAGCCTCCAAAAATTTTTTAAGAGTGATTTCTCTAAAAATGACTCTTCTTCTGCAAAAGCTGATAAGAATAAGGAGAATGTCAAGGAATGTAACTCCTCGTAGAGTATATTACGACTACAGTATACTCTTTTGGGTACACCTCCATTAAACCGTGTACGTAGATGTTGGGACCACTCCCTACACTTGGAATTCATGCCAAGTGGTGTGTGGGAATGGCCATTTGTGATTTATATGTAGGATAGCATGAAATGTAATTAAGCATACAAGTATATGTGCAATTTTAATCCCATTTGTGCACAAATGACATCATTGTAATTATAGACTAAAGTTGAGGGTATGTAAATAAGGATAATAATGACAATGATAAATAGGCTTAGTGACATGGCAAACTTGAAATTAACACACTAAGATAAAATTTGTGCAATGGCAAACTTGTAAATAAAGCACAAAGTTAGATGGCATTCTAATAAGAAGTTATGGCAATGGTACATGGTGTAATTAAGTGGCAAAGTTGGAGGGTAAATATGAAATGAATGGGAGTAATGACAAACTTGTAAATGATGGAAAGTTAAGAAAATATCTTCTTTAATTAAAGATTTTTCTTCATGCTTCTACTACATTCCTTTTTCTTTCCTTTCCTTTTCATTTCTTAATTTTCCTTTGACTTTTCTTCCCTCCTCATTGAAATCACCAAACACAAAAAAAGGAAAAGAGAGAGAACGAAAGAAGAAAGAAAAAAAGGAAAGAAAGAAAGAAAAAAAAATCAAAGGAAGGGAGCAAGAGAAAGAGAAAGGAGAAGAAGAACAAGAAGAAGAGATCACTCACAACCTTAAGAAGGTATGATTCTCGACTTTTATGGTAAATATTAATTAAGGTTTGTTGATAATATTGATGGTTTCATTTAGGGATAATGTTAGAAATTTTTTAAGCCTAATTAATTGTAATACTCAATTAAGCCTAAAGTTAGTATCTTCTTCCATATTATGACAATTTGAGCCTAAAGTTAGTAGCTTTCTCTAATGTTATGACAAATTGAGTCTTGCATCTTTATGTAGGAAATCTCATCTTAGTGTGGAATAGTTAAGTTGTATGGTGAAGTTCCCACCTTTATTGGAAATTTAGTGTATGGTGCCAAAGATTTCATTTTTGGGATGATTCATTAAGTAGGCATAATCAAGTTAGTATTTTGTGAAGGTATCTTTTGTGTAAGTTGATAAATCTTGCATGTTTATGTTAAGTCCTAAAGTAAAGCCTCTATTTTTCTTGCTTATATAGAACTTTCATTAAAGTTTCTAAATACTTTTATTAAGGACTTTCATTAAAGCTTCATTCAAGCTAGCACTTTCATTAAGCTCCTAATTTTAATAAAGATTCTTGAAGTTTTCACTAGACCCCCGATTCCTAATATAGATTGATAACATAGATTCGTGATAGCCTTCATGAATGTTGCTAATTTTTAATGTAGACATAAACTAAGAATGTTGCATCTTTAAGGTAGAATAGTTAATTGTTACATTTTTAATGTAGGATGTTGCATTTTTACATTGAATGTTGCATTTATTTTAAGGTAGAATTGCTTGAGCTTGCATCTAAATGTTGCTTGGAGATTAGTTCATGTTGCTTGCTAATCCTTGTTCCGACCATGATGTTTTATGGAAATGGCACATGATGAATGCTACTTTGTAGTCCCGCAGTGATGTTCTATTGAAAAGTGTTCATGTTGCTAACTAATTTTTCTTAATCCCACAATGTTGTTATATTTAAATTGGTTCATGTTGTGGAGAATGGCGTTGTTGTAATATGCAAACGTTCCCTAATGAAGTTGTATGGTTCATATTTGGAGTGTTCACGTTGCATGTAGAATGTCTTCGAACTTGAACACATGCTAATTTGTCACGCCCCGATCCCCAAAATACCCGAAATTTTACAATTTTTTTCTTCCAAGTATCCTGAAGAGTGAGGGTGATGAGAGGAAAGGAGAGAGAAAGGAGAAATAGAACATGCAGGCCACTACGCACATGCTAGGATAGTACAAGTGAAGCTCCACAATAATATCAAAACAATCTCATAAATAACATAGAACAACAACAACATCATATCATATATAACAACTTCCATTTATATACACAGTCCAAGTGCATCACTACGCACACACCATCACTCTCCACCTCCCAAGACAACCCAGTCACAATACAAGCTACAGCTCGCACCAAATGCTACCCCGAAAATCCAACCCCAAGTCACCACCAACCATGCTACCCCTGCTACCTGAAAAATGGGAAGGGGAACGTTAATGTGTGCCCTAGTAGGAACCAACTTGGCTTTGGAACACTAATTTAAAGTTATCAACCACACGGCAAGGTAAGATAAATGTCACGCCCCGTTCCCCAGAATACCCTGCATTTAATTTTTAATTTTTTTCCAAGTATCCTGAAGAGTGAGGGTGATGAGAGAGGAAAAAAGAGAGAGAAAGAAGAAACTGAATAAGCAGGCCACTGCGCACATGCTGGGATAATAAAAGTGAAGCTCTACTATAATATCAAACAACTCATAATGACATGGAACCACAACAACACAATTTATATAACAACTTTCATTTATATACACAACCCAGTTACATCATTTCACAGACACCAACAGTCTCCACCTCCCAAGACAACCAAGTCACTCTACAAGCTACAGCTCACACGAAGTACTACCCCTGAAACCGAACTCCAAGTCACCTCCAACCAAGCTGACCCTGCTACCTGAAAAATGGGGAGAGCACGTCAATGCGTGCCCCAATAGGAACCAACTTGGATTTGGAACACCGTTTAATGTTATCAACTAATAATCCAAGCATGAGAAATAAGGCGTAAACTAAGTAGTGTAACTGAAAGTAATCTGCCAAGTAAGGGATCATACCTGCGGTCCAATGTCGAAATACTGCAAAAGAAGGGTTAGCACGAATAATAAAGCAAGTGTTCATACCAACGTGATCTAAAAGGGTAGGTATTAGTGCCAAAAGTGTAACACAGTATACAATATCATCAACATAGCAGATAAGGACAAAGGAAGTGCTGCAAGCAGACGAAGTAACATGCAAAATTCTTATTTCATAAGGACAAAGGAAGTGCTGCAAGCAGACGAAGTAACATGCAAAATTCTTATTTCATAATTGAATTGATTGGAGACTTGGGTAAACTGTGTGATACCAGGACCTGGACTTCACCCCAAATTTGGGGTGAATATAGCACACGGCGCAATGGACACGGGCACTGTACGACACCGGGCCTCTCAGCTCCCCCGGCCCTGGCAAGAGTGAGGATCTCCACATAATAACACAACCTCCATATGTCCACTCCACTCCCGGTAAAGGCGAGTGTGTATAAATTCCCCTCCACTCCCGGTTGTCACGCCCCGCGTCCCAAAAATATGGAGGCGAAGCGTGAGAAGGTCCGCTCAGACTTGAAGCTGCAAAGATGCAAGTCCGATAAGCGTCAATCAAATTTAAAAACCGTAGGTCCTTGCAACGCGAACGAAACAAAGATAATAATAATGAAATGAGACAAAAGAGATATCTCAGAATATCCATAAAATAAGTTTCAACATCACAGAAAAAGCCACCAGGCTGAAAAGAAAAGAGTCTAAAGGTCCACACATGGCCGACAAAAGTACAACGTACAAAACAAAGGTGCCACGCACCGACAACTAACAACAAAACCTAAAGCAAAGAAAGCTCAGCTAGGTCACCAAGAAAGGTCACCGGTGTCCACAAAACTCCTCCTGGGCAGACATGGACTCAGGCTCAGCGTCCGCAAAACACCACGTACTCAGCAACAGTCTCTGGCTCAGGGTCTAACATGTGACACCCAAAAGAGCAAGGGGCACATGTCAGCAAGTCTACAAGAGACTTGTGCAAGGAAACTGAAAGTAGGCAAAAGTAAAGCAACCTAGCAGTTCTAGCATGAATGCAATGACATGGCAGTTAAAGTATGAGTGCAACAAGTAAAGTAAGGTACTAGCATGGCATGGATGTCAAGTTTTACAAGAAACACTCACTAGTACAAGACAAGTAAAGTAAGTACCTCGTGCACAGAGATTCTGCCTTCTGGCTAGAGTGGCTGATCGGGCCACTCCTAAGCTCAGGTGATCGTTTATCCCTACCCCTCCACGTGTATCGGGCATTGACTTTTGACCAACACATGAGGCCCGCTTCTGGATCACGAGCCAGGAAGTGTTTTAACATGATGGCCTAGGGGTGCACCTAGCCGGACAAGGAAGTACAAGTACAAGTATTTGTAGCGTGTGCTACGAATGCGACATTCAATGCATGGATGGAATGACATGGCAAGTAGTAAGGTGTACAAGTAAAGAAAATAAACATGGCAGTTTAGTATGCATGATCAACAAGTTAAAGAGTTGGATCTAGCTTCGTTGTCAAGCTAGATCAATTTAGGTGACGGATCTAGTTTCGTTGTCAAACTAGATCGAGTAGGCGTCTAGCCAGCTATCATTTCACTGGCTAGTCTCTTTTACGCTAAAAACAAGGAAGTGGCCTAAAAACATGGCCCTACACAAGAGTTGGCAAGTTTCACTTACCTGAAAGGGGCGTGCTGAAAGACACAAGATCAAGGAGTCCAGTTCTGCCTACGTGTCCAAACACCAATCATCACACCAACCTACAGTCCGTATTCATTATCTTCAATTAGTGAATTAACCAACACAATAAAATTACTGTTTTTATCTTGTTAGCATGCGGTGTGGGTTCCTACGGAGAGAGACTTACCTCAACACGACGCGAGAGCTGCTCTGACGTCGGGTAGCGACGTCAGGGGTTGAATCCCGGTTTCGCGAACGGTACAGAACGACGGGTTCTCTGTCAATAAAATACGCGGACAAATAAGTTTGAGACGACGGGTAGGATAATTAGACAAGTCCTAAAACGTCTAGTGACCCAATTTTAATTAAGTCTTCTGTCCTACGGGGGTGTCACATCATTATTAACGCTATAAACTTGATAACTAAGTTAAGTCGCTAGTACAAAGGTCTTCAACATACAATATAGGGTTAAACAATCACTGACTTAATTATTAACATTATTAACTTACACCGAACTTAAAAATATAGTTACTGACTTAACAATCTATCCTAGGATAAATTATATGGCCAACATAGGATATTAACTTGGTACTAAGAAAACATAACTTATAAAAACTTAATATACCCTAACAAATTATACGGTTAATGACAACCAAATATCAAATGCGGACAAGTATTTAATAAGTGGGAAAAGCAGCTATGGCATGAAGTGTGTTAATCTTGAGGAACACAGTTATAAAAATTTACTTATACCCGATTTGTTTACAACCTATCACATCTGACATGCACCAACTGAGCATGAACCCTCATAGACTAATAATAAACTAATTCATATAATAGTGATTAAACTAGCAGGTACGACATCATCTGAATACTGACTTATTAACAATTAAAAATAAATATAACCCTAACAAAAGAGAACTAACCCTAATCAAGATACAACAAGCTAGCCTCTATAAGATTCTTCTTCATTTGCAGGTGAGGGTGAAAGTGGGCGTCGCAGGGACGCCGGAGGGGCCTGCCGTGCGTGGTACGGCACTGCCGCCTGCTACAGGCGCTGGCGAGGGGTCCGGGGGCCAACATCCTGTATGGGCGGCGCTGCTATGCTAGGAGCTCGCACAGGTCGACGGGAAGGTCAAGAGGGTCGCCGGACGACGAGGGGAGGAGGCCGGAGAAGCGGGCTGATGGTCGGAGGACTTGGGGTTAGTCGAAGAAGGAGAAGATGGCGGCCAGAGTGGGAGTTCGCGGCTTGTTGACAGGGCAGCGGCTGATCGTGGGGGTTTTCCGGCGAGCTTCTGGTCGGAGAGATGCTGACAAGGGTCGCTGGCGATGCTGTGCTCGCTGGAGTTGCTGCGCCGAACGCTGGGATGATCGGACGAGGAAGGGTCGTCGGAGACGGTGCCGGAGATGGGTGGAAGGGGCCGGGGATTGATGGGGGTCGGATGAGGGTGTTGGCGGCGCAAAGAGCTTGTGAAAACAAAAGAACACTAGGCTGCTGCGAGAGAGGAGAAGTTTGCAGCGCTCGGAGATTTGTTGCGCGCATGGAAAATTTACGGCGCCGGGAAGTCTTAAAGCATGAGTTGCCAAAACCCTAGGGCGGCTCGTTCCAATAGCTGGGAGAATAAAATAGAATAGGTTATTTAAGGATACCTAGGGTTTTGTTAAAAGAAGTAGGTGGGCCTGTAAAGGCTGCGTGTATAACAGATGAGGGCGGCCCATTTAAGTTTGCTGGAGGAAAAAGAGATAGCCCTAGGTTAAATAAAGTAGGTAGGGTTTTATAATAAAATTAGTGTGTGTGCTTGGGTTTGTTAGGGTTAAAATTGTTTAATGATATAAGAAGACTCGATATTACTCCTCCCTCTCCCAAGTGTTGGGGGGCTGGGTCAATAGTAGTATTATTAATTAATTAATGGGGAAAGATATCAAAGGGAACTTAGGGTCAAATCAATATAGGTTGGGCAAAAGTGAAAGTAGATCAAACGAAGCCTAAAAATTGTGAAATAAATACTAGGGTGACCGGGACGATGAGAGAAGGAAGACGGAGAAGACGGATCACAATTTCGACGACGAGAAACGAAATTAAAAATAGAAAGGTCTAGCGACAAAAGTGAAAATTGCGACGTCTCTTCTAACAAGGTCAAATCGTGAGAGAACGACCCGTGAAATGACGTTCCGAATCAACACCACCGTCTTAATACACTCAGAGGGTCACAACGGCATATCGCACCATAGGGTTCGGATGCAGACCACGTCTAGAATAAATACGCGCACGAACAAGACTATGTGCACGTAAAGCGTATAAAAGATACGGGGTCCAAAGGCGACGGAAATTCTAAGTTGGGCACACGTCGGGGGTGGTTTGCTAAGGATGCAACCAAGGTGCTACGACCCTATCAACTCAACGGCATGACTCACATACCAAGCACAAAACCAATCAGGCACTCGAATTTGCTATACGCAGAGCCGTATGACGAAAGGTGGGTACCGGCCGTTACACCGGTAAAGGCGAGTGGGTATAAATATCACATATCACATAATCATTTTCCCCAACTTCTCAGTACAGGCATCATATCCATAATTTACTCAAATTCCACCTAGAACCCGGGTTTTGCTAACTTACCCTCATTAGAGAGGATCGAGACTTATTCAATTTTATAAGTTAACATCATAAGTGACACGTTAGGGGTCATGATGGCATTGGTATGCACATATTACCTCAGCTGTCAATCATTAGACATAAGGTCATGCACTCACGTGACATGGCCTCTATCACAACACATCATCCACTCACAAATACGGTGTACACATGCCATTCAAGCCTCTAACTTCACCAATCATTACTGTGGCTCAAGGCCAATATTAACACATGCACATTTCTCAAATTACTGGATATTGCCTTCATTGAGGCATGTCATCGAACACATGACAGGCGTCATTCATATCAAAACAACACAATATCATTTACATGTGCTAAGGGCATGAACATTAATTTCACCACACAACCATATTAAGCAAGAATAATAATGGTCAATTAATCACAATTAATGAGTAAGAACGGCACTTAATGAATTCAGCTTGCTGAAATTGCAGGAAGTGACAATTCGTGGCCATAAAACATCCGTTTTCATTGAGAATTTGACAAATTGTCCTAAATGAAAGTTATAGATATATTCGTCCTGGATTTACAGATAAACTTTCATGCAAAAATATTAATTAATTGATTTATGGTGAATTATTTAGTGAAGTCTGTCAAATCTGTTTTTCAGACAGATTTCAGAGTCTATAAATATTGCTGTTTTTGGGCATGTTCTAGCCAGAATTTCGAAATACATGCACTGAGATGAAGTTGTAGAAAAACTTGTTAACTTTTCAATGAGATCAAGAACATCAAATTCCATAATGTGTACAGGTACTTAGACAATTTTATCGAACTGTGTCAAGATTGAAGATCATGCAGACATGTTGTTAAGATGGAATTTTTTCTCCTAACTTCTGAATTGAACATATATCAAAATTTATATGGTTTTGGGGTAAAACTTGAAGATCTATCAGAATATAATTTTTTTGAAACTTAATTCGAGCTACGGTAACCGTAATTACAGCAATAACAACACAACATAATTTCAGGATTTTAAATGTGATGGCTTTGCTAAGAATTTCAAGGGGAGAACTGTGAAATTGAAACATGATAAATAAATTTTTGACTATCCCTATTACATATCAAGTAAATAATGCTATAAAAACATGAAAGCAAGAACAAATTAATGGAGTTCCAAATTCAAGTTAGATCATACGTCAAAAGCTTGATTTCCTCCTCTCTTTCCCCTTCTTTCTTCTCCAACTTCTTCCCACTTGCAACCAATTGTTGATTCTTCATTTTAGGGGGAGTAATTAGGGTTTTCATTTGAAAAAGAGGAGAAGCGAGAGAGGGAATGTCGGCCTAATTAGGGGAGGAAAGGAAAAGGGAGAGAGAAGGAGAGAAAATGAGAGAGAGAGAGAGAGAGAGTTTTCTAGGTTTTCCCCTCTTTTCTTATCTCTCCTTATTCTTTTCTTCTCTTCCAAGAAAGGAATATTCCAAGGAAATATTCCATGTGAAAATGACCAAAATACCCCCCATCTTCCAAGTATTTACAAGTTTGCCATTACTTTAAGCACACACCACTTTAGTATGTACACACAGCACTTTTGGTCCAAATGACCATTTTCCCCTCGCCTTCCTAAAATTTTATGGGGGTTGACATTGACCGCTAACCCTTTTCACACGTGCATGACTTCCCTACACACACCCATGCATGCCTACACATGCATACATGCACCACGCACACACGTCCAACACATTCCTGTTATTTTGCACCCACGACGTCTTTCACACTTCTCCCACCCTCAATCTCGCCTTCTCGTCTCTTAGCCATGCATTACGGCCTAATCCCCCTTACACTACGTTACATACATCGATATCCACATTTATTTCATGCCTACGTTGCACCGTAGTTAGAAATACCACGCGTGTTCAGTAGAATACACGTATAGTGCTAAATAAGGCATGACAATAAATAAGACGTGTAAACTAAATAGTGTGACGAAAGGTAAACAGCTAAGTAAGAAATCATACCTGTGGTTTGATGTTGAGCTACTGCAAGAAAAAGGTCAGCACGAATAATAATTCAAGCGTACACACAACATAATCTAAAAGAAGAATCACAAGTACCATATGTAAACACAATGTCACAAGCGAGTAGGCAAAGGGCAAGGGAAGCGTTGCAAGCAGAAGACATAAAATATAGAACACTTGTCTATTAATTTATTTAGTTGGAAACTTGGGTAAACTGTGTGATACCAGGATCTGGACCTCAGCCAAAGGATTCGGGGTGGAAACTACACACGACGCAGTGGGGCACTGTACGCCGGGCCTCTCACCCGGCCCCGTCAGGGGACCTGCCTCACGAGCACTAACCCCAAAGATTTGGGATAAGTATGGCACACGTGCAGTGGACACGGGCACTGTACACCAGGCATCTCTGCCTCCTTCTTGGACGGTAGCAAAAGTGAGGGACTCCACCATATACATCTCCACTCCCAAACCAAATCATCACAATGTCAATGCCCCTCCACTCCCTGTAAAGGCGAGTGGGAATAATCATCACATATCACATCATCTCCTCCCCACCTTCATAGTCTAGGCCTCATATCGACAATTTACTCAAATTCCCCCCAAACCCGAGTTTTAGTAGCTCACCCCCTTTAGAGGGGACTGAGTTATTCCAAATCATCAAATAAACATCATAAATCATATTATAAGAATCATGATGACATGGCTTCACAGTGTTAACACTCCTCATTCATATCGATCTGGGTCATGCACCGTAGTGTCATGCCCTCAATCATCACCTCATCACATGGCAATCTGGGTCATGCACTTACGTGACATGCCTTCCATCACATCACATACACATTCACGTATAACAGTGTAGCCATCAAGGTCGTCAACATTATCAATTTATAACAGGGT
This sequence comes from Scilla litardierei, assembly GCA_030789695.1. Lineage (NCBI taxonomy): Eukaryota > Viridiplantae > Streptophyta > Magnoliopsida > Asparagales > Asparagaceae > Scilla > Scilla litardierei. Next base: position 68,218,364 of record CM061142.1, read on the forward strand.
TCTTGGTATAAGAGCATATAATCTCATTTCTCATGTTTCTTTAACTTCACATTCATTGAGGCATTTCAACAGACATGTGGCATGCGCCATATCAATTAATACTATCACATCAGAAAATTTAGTACAAATAGCATGATTAAGTATTCTTTCAAGTAGCACAACATTCATGCATAATATAATGGAAAATTTGACATCACCACAAGTTTCAATATTCAACTAAACACTCCAGCTTGCTGGAATTGCTAGAACAGCTACAAGATCAGCATCTTTGATCAATTTATCTTGTGGATTTTACAAAACTCTCTAAATAAAAGTTTAATATATAGCAGTCCTGGATTCATCTATAACTTTTCATGCAAAAATAGGACCTATTTGATTTATGATGAATTGTTTAGTCAGACCTGTCAAAACTGTTTCTTAGACAGATTTTGAGGGCTGTAACGATTGCTGTTTTTGGACATGTTTCAGTCAGAATTTCGAAAAATATGCAATGTAATGAAGTAGTAGACAAACTTGTTAACTTTACAACGAGACCAAGAACAGAAAATTCCATTGTGTGTGCAGGTACTGAGGTCAATTTTACTAAACTGTGTACAGACTGAATGTCAATCAGACATGTTGTAAAGATGGAATTTTTACTCCTAATTTCTGAATTGAACATATGTCAAATCTTATATGATTTTGGGGTAAAACTTCAAGCTCTACAAGGATATAATGTTTTTCGAAAATAAATTCAAGTCACAGTAATCATAATTCAAGTAATACCACACATCAGAATTTCAGCTTTTCAAAGAAGTGATTTTGCATGGAATTTCAAGGGTTATTCATGAAATTGAATCATAGCATATTAATTTTGACTAACCCTAATTCATATTGAGTAAACATGATATAAAAACATGATAGAATGGAACCCTAAATAAATTTCCAAATCCAAGTTAGATCCTACCTCAAAACTTGATTTCTCATTCTCTCCTTCTCTTTCTCTTCCTTCCACCTTTCTCTTTGAAGCAACCAAGGCTTTCTTGATTTTTAGGGGCTAAATTAGGGTTTTGGATGAAGAAGAAGGAGATTAGGGGAAGGGAGTGGCCGGCCTAACGTGGGAGGGAGAGTGGAGAAAATAAAATGAAAAGAGAAAAGAAAAGAAAGGTAAAGAAGAAAGAGACTTCTCCTAAAATATCTACTACTAAAACCTCCTTAGGATAAGCATGCATCATTTTAAATGACTAAAATACCCCTCCATATTCTAGGTATCTACAAGTTTGCCGTTACTTTAGGTACACACCTTTTTACTATACACATACACCCTCTTTGGTCCAAATGACCATTTTGCCCCTCACTTTTCTAAAAATTTACGGGGATGCCATCAACCCCTAATTCCTTTCCACACTAGCATGGCTCTTCATACGCACACCCATGCACACCCATGCACGCATACATGCATCACACACACGTCCAATACATTCTTGTTGTTTTACACCCATGACGTCATTCACACTTCTCCCGCACTCATTCTCGCTTTCTCGTCTCTTAGCAACGTATTACAGTTCAATCCCCCTTGCACTATGTTACATACTTCGATATCCACGTTTATTTCATGCCTATGTATGCATCGTAAGAAGAAATACCACGTATATATAGTAGAATACACGTATATTTCAAAACAGGGCATTACATCCTACCCACCTTAAAATAAAGTTCGTCCTCGGACTTTCTAGGGTGTGCGCCCTGCCAAGGTCAGCCAAGTATGTCGGTCTTACTACCCATGAATTATAAACAAGAATACATACCTACACCATACTTATATACACTATATTCTTCACTATCATCCATACACATCCGCATCACATACATATCACGGATACATCCTACTATTCGTCTAGTAGCATACCCACATCACTATGTGTATCACTACATATACATACATACATACATACATACATACATACATACATATATATACATACATACATATATTTACATATATATATATATAACATATATATACATACATATATATATATATAACATATATATACATATATATATATATATGTATATAACATATATATGTGTGTGTGTGTGTGTGTGTGTTTCATATAAACATCTAAGCGCACATATTTACACACTAACATATACATCACACACCACAAATAGTCTCTATACGTATTATTATACGTATTTAGATCACTACTCATATCTATGTGCAAACGACATCACCTTATGTCCACATCACGATACACAAGGTACCCATTCATGGTACGCTTTCGTACATATTACAATACCTTCAAGTATAAACGACATATTCTACCCGTTTATATATTTACATATATGTCTATATCCATGCACAGACACACCACTATACACATCAATCTACACATCATAACTTGACAAACAGGGTCACCATCACGGTGTCATACCGTATGTACATCAGACCCCTATACACTCAATAGTTAGTCATATAAGTTCACTCACAATTATATGCACATAAATACATGTATACACAATATTTAGTCACATACATACATATACCTACGAGCACTTCTTAACACATGCATGATCAAGTCACATAGAACCCACAATCATAATTATAGATAAATTTACACATAATCTCACATTCATAGTGATGCACCTACTGCCTTACACAGATAGGCACATATACCACACATAATACTCACAAGGTTGCACAATCATAATATATTTCCCGCATATTTAACTAGTTTTACATATCATACACACACACACACACACTGCCACATTAGTCCGATAAATTTAAATATCCATCTACACACCACACACGCGTATAAATATACAAACAAGCACACACATCTCAATACCCACATATCAAACAGTTTCATTCACTTATATTCATCAAATATGTATATATACACTTATATTCCATATCTATCACATTTACATCCATATTGCATATATATATATATATATACACATGCTCTGTCACAGACCCATATATGCACGCATACAAATAATGATACATTTATCCAAGGCACACCGAGATACACCTGAATAGACAACCCTATATGATAGATCAGCAGGTAATCAAACAAAGATATGTATAGGCGCATATATATATATATATACTTCACACATCATTACGTATGCTCCTACTTCACACTACATATACATGAACTCATCTCTACACTCCACTGTGACGTATAATAGAAATCCATACAACTTTGATACATATTCACATATACGCAACAAGCAATACCCCACATAGATACTCCATATGCACATACTCAGTATGCACCCTCAGATGTATACATATCAATACCCTATATAGATCTCTAGGCCTACACCTAGACAAATACACGTACATATATACACACAAGACCATTATACTAATAGTAGATATGCACACAGACATGCATATGTACTTACTAGGATCCATGCAACCATGAACATACATTCCCATGTATGGACATGCACACCCGTACGCACATACTATACATATTCTACTATTACACACATATACAGTCGAGCTACTCGAACTATACTAGCAGGTAGTCGGTAGCTACCCATACCATTATATACGTAACATCTAATATACCTACACTCTTACTAGCGTACTAGTACATATACAAATAGGTGCATTTCATTATTCATACACATTCAATAGATAGCCACACATCAATGGCGTTACACATTGATGCTCCAAATACGTGCACATCTATATACTGATAGGTATATCAGAATAGGGATCGTGCACATACATATATACATATAATCACTCATAAGGCATACACCAATACACGTTCAAAAATAATAACACATATACACAGTCACGCCATGCTCGCTACAATGCACCTACATACATACATGTATCTCATATACCAATACACAATCCCCCCTCATTTCCCTATATACAAAAGGATGCATGCACTACATATACATCCAAATGGTCATATAAACACCCTTTACGGGTAAGCGTATACACACCCATATACATATACCAAGGTAAGACAATATACCAATTCATATAAGCACATAGGCAACATTTACACACAATCACAGTTATTTAAACTTTTAACACAATAGGAATTCATACCCTAGCGGTGCATCACCAGTGATATATATGCACTAACTTCCCACACATATATCTGCACCCTCTACCCATACAAGTTCACATATATTCACACATATTACACTTTCCCCCATGTCCAAAGACAATATAGACATTCCACTACTCTATCCATATAAGGATAGATGTACACACATTGGTACATTCCCCACATGAAACACAACTATAATAATAAATAGTAAACCGCATACATGCACTCATATCATATACGTATACATCCTCACTCACACCTCTAAAAGATATATATATCCCCACTAGCTAATATGTATCCACCAGTATACGTCCACTAATAAACATATACATATCATCTATATCTCAGAATCACACAAGTATACAACATACCTACTCACATATCTGTATCATGTATCTATATAGAAGCATAACATATATATATATATATATATATATATATATATATATATATATATATATATATATATATATATATATATATATATATATATATATATATAAAACATGAGTGATTCTCGGAGGGGTGATGTCGGCGATCCTGTCCGGCCACCTAGGGTTGCGACGTCGGCGGCTAACATCGGCTCCGCTGATGATGGCGCTTGGCAAGTTGTAAGGCGGAGAAAGAACACTGGAGGGCGGCCATCTAGCATCGGTGTTCGAGCACGAGGGTTCAAGGACCAGGGTTGGCTTCAGGAGCATGATCGCCTCCAATCGATCAAACAGCGGCAATCAAAAATGGGCTATGGGCAATCTAAGACAGGTAAATCTCTTCCTCGAGCATTGACTTCTGATGCTGCGAAAACTAGGGCTGGATCTACGTCTGTGATTCATAGCATGGGAGGTGCAGACAAGGTGTTTGTTGGAAAGCCATTGAAGCCTCCGTCCCCTGCTATCTCATTTAATCCTGCCGCAACTAAGTTGAGTTGGGCTGACATTTGCACTAATAAAAGATCCTATGGCGAAGCTGTTGGTATGAAATTTATTCAGCCAAAAATAAGGGAAGATGGGGTTTGCGTTGCTCGAATCTCCAATGATCTCTTTGTTAAAGGGGCGGAACAATGGAAATCGACACTGGTGGGATATGTCATTGGTGACACCCCCATGTATGGGCAAATTCTTGCTTGGATGGAGAGGCTGTGGAAGCCTAAGAAGAGGGTTCAGATCTACAGCAAGGAGAATGGCTTCTTCTATTTCAGGTTTGAGTCCAATGAAGAATGTGATCGGATTCTGCATGGTGGGCCCTGGCTCTTTGATGGGCGACTGGTCGTGCTTAAACCTTGGAGCACGGGCCTGCGCCATGATCGGGACATCCTGTCTACTATACCTGTGTGGGTGCAAATGCATGGGGTTCCTGTTAATTTGTGGAATATGGAGGCTCTAAATATTCTATCATCTGTAGTTGGCAACCCCTTGTGCCTGGATCGCGCCACGGCGAAAATGGAACGCATATCCTATGCAAGATGTTTGGTGGAGGTTGATGCAAAAAATGAGCTCCCAACAACTGTTGTCGCGGAGCTTGATGATGGGACTCTTTTAACTTTTGAGGCAAAGTATGAAGTCTTACCCCCTCGTTGCGGCCTGTGTGTCTGTTTCGGACACTCAGACCTGCAATGCCCAAACCAGAAGCAGAAGAAAACTTTGGATAAAGGAAAGGATGTGATTCACATTCTCTCTCGCTCCAATGAGGCTCAGTCTTCTGCTCTGCGGAAGGGAGAAGGATCAAAGTCTGCGGATAGAGTGGACATTCAGAGCATACCTAGAGAGGAAGCCTCATCCCCAACAGCTGGGAGAGGGCCACTGCAGATCCTTCGAAGTATGGTCCATGCCGTGCGGTGTATACACATTCTGAAACTTGGGGGATCACGCAACATTTCCTCTCCTGTAAATGTGCTTGCCGCGGGTGTTGATCCGGTTGCAACATGTGCAGTTACTGAAGTCGAGAGCAGCATCCTGGATCCAGCAGTAGATCCGGTCACTGAAGCACCACCCTTTCTGCCCATTGATCCTGTGTTTGCTAATCCAGAATGGGATGAGGAACACAGGGCTATACTGAATGAAGTCAATCTTATTAAAAGCAGGAAACTTGGTGCTCTAAGTGCAGGCCCGGTTACGCGAAGGAGCAGTAGGCTGAAATAAGGAGTTGAGCCGCCCTCTTCACTAATCCATATTATGTCGATGCTGATCTGGAATACTCGTGGCTTGAACAATGTTGTGAGGCGTAGAGATCTTAGAGATCGTATCAAGAAACTCAATCCTTCTATTTTAGTCCTCTTGGAAACTAAATTACGGGCTGAAAATATCTGCAATAAGTCTTGCATCCCAAAAACCTGGATGTGAATAATATCCAGACAAATCACTGTTATTGCTATGTCCATGCAGCACATTACTGTTCGATGCACCAATATGGGGGGCTTCACCTTTGCTCTATCTGCTATCTATGGAAGCAACTTTTCAAATGAGAGGCAACTTTTATGGCAACTCCTAAAAGAAGATGCGGCTACATTGAAAGATGAGGCGTGGCTAGTAGGCGGAGATTTTAATTGCATTTTGGCCGCCAAAGTGGGAGGGCGGAGGGTACAACAACTGTCTTTCCGCTTGCCATCTGCAGAACCTGAAACATACGGGATCACGGATACGTATTATGGCCCAACGACTCCTATTTTGATTATTTGGACTCGCAAACCAGTGACCACGCACCTATGGTTGTCAATATGCATTCTCAGGTACCCACTGACCCTAAGCCTTTCAAATTTTTCAATCATTGGATTAATTTGGCAGGATTCTATGAAACTATGGAATCTGCTTGGGCCCATATTAGCCATGGCACCCCCATGTATCGTCTGATATGCGAAAGACAAAATTGGATCCTGGGCAAGAAATCATCAAATTGCAAACCAAATCCTCTCTTGCCGTAAGCAACTGGAGAGCATCAGGAGTAATTTTGCTCTTCACTCTGATCTTGACCTTCAAGAGAATGAGCTATTTTTGTCCAACAAACTCTCTATCCTTCTAGGCCTTGAAGAGGAAATGTTCCGTCAAAGAAGTAGGCAGGATTGGTTGGATCTGGGGGACAGAAATACAAGTTTCTTCTATAATGCGATGAAATCTAGGCAAAGCAGAAATAACTTAAGCCATATGGTGGATGTGAATGGTGCTCAAGTCAGAACCTATGCTGAACTTAAATGTGAGGCTACAAACTACTATGAGGTCCTTTACAGCCAAAGTAACTACTGGAATGTCTTTCCCAAACTTGTGCCAAAGAAGAAAATAAAACCCGAAACTGCAACATGGCTGGAAAGAAATGTGACTGCTGAAGAGATCAAATTGGCGGTTTTCAGTATTGGCGCCTCCAAGGCTCCAGGCCCTGATGGGTTCAACGGGTTCTTCTTCCAGAATAATTGGAATCTTATTGAGCCTGATGTGGTTGCTGCGGTCCAATCCTTCTTTAGATCGAGCTCTTTACTTCGCCAGGTGAATCACACATTTCTTACTCTAGCCCCAAAAAATACTAATGCTTCTTCTCTTGGAGACTTCTCAGGAAAGTTAGAAACTCCCGTGTGGGCCGTTGAAAGGACAATGGACTATACCGAATGGTGCTAGCGGTAAGAGAGTCTCTGACTATTGGAGCGGAACTACGTGGAATTATTGTGCCGATATTCAACCGCTCAAAACTCTACTCCAGATAAACTCTCTACGGGCAGTGGGCTTGGAAGAATAATTCTGAGTTACGCTTTAAGGATGCTTGGGAAACTGTCCGAAGCAAATCTCCTCCTTTCCCATTCTTTAAGCTCGTTTGGTACCGGAAGCACATTCCTAAATTCGCAATTACACTGTTGAGGGCCCTCGAGCTCCTGGGCGGAACGCATCCCCAACCTGTGACCTGTGCGGACTAAATCAGCCCGATACAATTCCGCATCTATTCTTCCAGTGCCCATACTCAAACTATATTATCTCTAGATCATTTCTGAAGCGCCATGGTTCCAGTTGCGCAAGTATTACTGGTGTGGGAAAGTTTTTGCTTGACCGGTTTAATAATAAGGGTGTTATATCTCTACTAGCAAAAACTGTGCTATCAGCTACGGTATGGAATATTTGGCGTGAGCGTAACAGGCGTATTTTTCAGAATGAAAGTAAGCCCAAGACTGCTGTTTTCGAAGACATTTCGGCCGATGTACGTAGTGCTCTCCGTAATGTCGATAACATCGATGATGCGTCCACATTCGCATTCGATAACTGGGATGCTATTTGAGTTTAGTGTATTGTATCTTGGTCTACTAGACCATTTGGCCTCGGGTGACGACGCTTGTGTCCTCTCCCCTAGACACTTGCTCAAATGTTCTAGTACCAGGCCTCCTGTATTTGCTGTATATTTAATAAAAACTTACCTTGCAATATATATATATATATATATATATATATATATATATATATATATATATATATATATATATATATATACACTCAAGTATTCACACACCTAGTATATACGCCTACACATATCCATATACCACTACAAAGATCCAGGATACATGTAACTTTCATGCCGGTCAAATATACAAGTATACTGCAACATATATAATTCAAATATCTAAGCACACAAATGCACTTATACACACGGGTTCACACAGTTACATATACACACGTACACCTACAATATACATCTATAGTACAATACACTGCAGAAAGTTCATCCTCGAACTCCCTAAAGTTAGGGGTTCAAGGGTGGACCGCTTAAAACTCTAAGATCACTAAGGTCACTATCCACCTTAGGATTAATCTATCCATATCAAATAGTGAAGCATTACATGTACTACCCTTACGCACATCGTAGTTCGGTGACCTGCATGGGCCGCCCAAAAAACTGTCACACCCCGATCCCCAAAATACCTGGAATTTTACAATTTTTTCTTCTACCAAATATCCTAAAGACTGCGGGTGATGAGAGGAAAGGAGAGAGAAAGGAGAAATAGAACATGCATGCCACTGCGCACATGCTGGGATAGTACAAGTGAAGCTCCAAAATAATATCAAAACAATCTCATAAATAACATAGAACAACAAAAACATCATATCATATATAACAAATCATATCATATATAACAACTTCCATTTATATACATAGTCCAGGTGCATCACTATGCAGACACCATCACTCTCCACCTCCCAAGACAACACAGTCACAATACAAGCTACAACTCACACCAAATGCTATCCCTGAATTCCAACCCCAAGTCACCACCAACCATGCTGCTCCTGCTACCTGAAAAATGGGGAGGAGCACGTCAATGCGTGCCCCAGTAACTTGGATTTGGAACACTAATTTAAAGTTATCAACCACAAGGTAAGGTAATGTAAATAAGACGTGTAAACTAAATAATGTGACGAAAAGTAAACAGCTAAGTAAGGAATCATACATGCGGTTTGATGTTGAGCTACTACAAGAAAAAAGTTAGCACTAATAATAATACAAGTGTTCACACAATATAATCTAAAAGAAGAATCACAAGTACCATATGTAAACACAATGTCACAAGCGAGTAGGCAAAGGGAAAGGGAAGCGTTGCAAGCAGAAGAAGTAACCTATAGAACACTTGTCTATTAATTTATTTAGTTGGAAACTTGGGTAAACTGTGTGATACCAGGACCTGGACCTCAGCCAAAGGATTCGGGGTGGAAAATACACACGACGCAGTGGGGCACTGTACGTCGGGCCTCTCACCCGGCCCCGTCAGGGGACCTGCCTCACGGGCACTCACCCCAAAGATTTGGGATAAGTATGGCACACGTGCAGTGGACACGGGCACTGTACACCAGGCATCTCTGCCTCCTTCTTGTACTGTAGCAAAAGTGAGGGACTCCACCATATACATCTCCACTCCCAAACCAAATCATCACAATGTCAATGCCCCTCCACTCCCTGTAAAGACGAGTGGGAATAATCATCACATATCACATCATCTCCTCCCCACCTTCATAGTCTAGGCCTCATATCGACAATTTACTCAAATTCCCCCCAAACCCGAGTTTTAGTAGCTCACCCCCTTTAGAGGGGACTGAGTTATTCCAAATCATCAAATAAACATCATAAATCATATTATAAGAATCATGATGGCATGGCTTCACAGTGTTAACACTCCTCATTCATATCAATCTGGGTCATGCACCGTAGTGCCATGCCCTCAATCATCACCTCATCACATGGCAATCTGGGTCATGCACTTACGTGACATGCCTTCCATCACATCACATACACATTCACGTATAACAGTGTAGCCATGCCATCAAGGTCGTCAACATTATCAATTTATAACAGGGTTCTTGGTATAAGAGCATATAATCTCATTTCTCATGTTTCTTTAACTTCACATTCATTGAGGCATTTCAACAGACATAAGGCATGCGCCATATCAATTAATACAATCACATCAGAAAATTTAGTACAAATAGCATGATTAAGTATTCTTTCAAGTAGCACAACATTCATGCATAATATAATGGAAAATTTGACATCACCACAAGTTTCAATATTCAACTAAACACTCCAGCTTGCTGGAATTGCTAGAACAGCTACAAGATCAGCATCTTTGATCCATTTATCTTGTGGATTTTACAAAACTCTCTAAATAAAAGTTTAATATATAGCAGTACTGGATTCATCTATAACTTTTCATGCAAAAATAGGACTTATTTGATTTATGATGAATTGTTTAGTCAGACCTGTCAAAACTGTTTCTTAGACAGATTTTGAGGACTGTAACGATTGCTGTTTTAAGGCATGTTTTAGTCAGAATTTCGAAAAATATGCAATGTAATGAAGTTGTAGAAAAATCTGTTAACTTGATAATGAGACCAAGAACATTCCATTGTGTGTGCAGGTACTGAGGTCAATTTTACTAAAATGTATCCAGACTGAATGTCAATCAGACATGTTGTAAAGATGGAATTTTTACTCCTAATTTCTGAATTGAACAAATGTCAAATCTTATATGATTTTGGGATAGAACTTCAAGCTCTACAAGTATATAATTTTTTCGAAAATCAATTCAAGTCACAGTAATCATAATTCAAGTAATACCACACATCAGAATTTCAGCTTTTCAAAGAAGTGATTTTGCATGGAATTTCAAGGGGTAATTCATGAAATTGAATCATGGCAAATTAATTTTGACTAACCCTAATTCATATTGAGTAAACATGATATAAAAACATGATAGAATGGAACCCTAAATAAATTTCCAAATCCAAGTTAGATCCTACCTCAAAACTTGATTTCTCCTTCTCTCCTTCTCTTTCTCTTCCTTCCACCTTCTTTCTCCTTGAAGCAACCAAGGCTTTCTTGATTTTTAGGGGCTAAATTAGGGTTTTGGATGAAGAAGAAGGAGATTAGGGGGAGGGAGTGGCCGGCCTAATGTGGAGGGAGAGTGGAGAAAAGAAAATGAAAAGAGAAAAGAAAAGAAAGGTAAAGAAGAAAGAAACTTCTCCTAAAATATCGACTACTAAAACCTCCTTAGGATAAGCATGCATCATTTTAAATGACTAAAATATCCCTCCATATTCTAGGTATCTACAAATTTACCATTACTTTAGGTACACACCTTTTTACTATACACACACACACCCTCTTTGGTCCAAATGACCATTTTGCCCCTCACTTTTCTAAAAATTTTGCGGGGATACCATCAACCCCTAATCCCTTTCCACACTAGTATGGCTCTCCTTACACATACCCATGCACACTCATGCACGCATACATGCATCACACACATGTGTCCAATACATACTTGTTATTTTACACCCACGACGTCATTCACACTTCTCCCGCACTCATTCTCGCTTTCTCGTCTCTTAGCAACGTATTACAGCCCAATCCCCATTGCACTATGTTACATAATTCGATATCCACGTTTATTTTATGCCTATGTATGCATCGTAAGTAGAAATACCACGTATATATAGTAGAATACACGTATATTTCAAAACAATGCATTACATATTTCTTGTTATTTCCCATTATGTGCACCTCAATATTGCATGCTAGTCTCGTAGATTAAATGTGATTCACATTCTTGCTAGTTTTTGTAACATTTGTAACGTTGTATGTGAGTTATTTAACTCAAATACCAATAAAATATAGGGTTGTCTTGGTCTGCCACATAGCAGGTGAGCGCCCTAGAAAGGGGTGGGAGAAAACTGGGTGCTAGTGGGGTATGCGGAATAGACTAGTATGTGACAGAGTTAGTGTACCTTGCTCAGTTTTGGGTATAGTACCTTGCTCAGTTTCAGGTACTTGTGACAGTGTAGTGGCGTTGTCGAGATTTTTCTCACTTGCACCCATTGTGGGAGAGTGGGTGGAGAGAGAAGTCCAGTTAAGGAAACAGTGCTCGTGTACCACTGGCAGGTGCTCCTTACCACCCCACCTTGGGGTGGAGTCCAGTTTCTCATATTCAACGACACACCCAGGGTTCCAAAAGAAATTAATCAAATACTCTCCAATATGCAATTCCTATTTTCCTTGCCTAATTGTGTCCATTCGTTTCTTGTACTATTTGTGATTGTGTTATTTGTGGTAATAATAATAATAACAACAACATTCCCCAATTAATATTTATTTTCTACACGAGTTGGGTTTCCTACTGGGTCATGTTGTGACGTGTTCCTCTGTGGTTTTAGGACCAGAGCAAGTGACTTCGGAGCAGGGATTGGGGGTGGAACCTACATGAGATGATACCTTTCACCCGGGTTCCCAGGGTTAGGATAGAGTGTGAGTTGTACTTTTGTAGACCTTTGAGGGTTGCAGTCATAGTTTGTACTTTTGAGTTGTGGACTTCTGATGTACTTATATGTGGGACGTCTTCACTTTTGTACTCGTACTTACCTCCTAGTTGTACTTCTGCCAGTGTACCATTTGAAGGGTTTGGAGGAACCCTTATGGCACAAATCCCTGCCTGTCCTAAGTCGGACAGACCACAGAAACAAAAATTGCAGCGGAAAAAATTATATGTTAATCTAATTAACATGCAGCCCTAAGGAAGAAGACCCTTAGCCATGATCTCTGCCAACTCGGGGTGGATCTGACCACCCCAAGAGGGATCTAAACTACTGCGAATAATTAAAACGAAAGCTTCTAAAACATACCTGGAACCTTGCCCTGGGGCAGGCAAGGTGTACCACACCGTCTTCCGAGCCGATCCATGTCCCATGCCAAACCGCTCCTTGAACCGCTCCTCGAACCGCTTTGCATCCCGAGGCAAGCAATCCTCGTGTCACCGAGCCAACCACGCGTCGAAGAAAGTTTCACGCGAGTGAAAGCCTTCACCAAGATTTCAGATCTGAATCCGAACCCCTTCGTGGCTTCGCTAAAGCCCTTCAGGAGTAAGGCAGAAATTTAGGGAGAAGAGGAATTAATTTAAGCCCTGATCCGAGCGTGCTCCAACGTTTTTGGGAGACGATCAGATCTTAAGCTCGGGCAAGTTTGAGGAGGAGAGCAGTCCCCTATTTATATATGCGGCTGACCCCTCCCCTTTACTCAAATTCCGATGTGGGACTAAAGTTTGGAGTTAATAAATTAAATTCAATTTAGTTTGCCTTTCACAAAGGCCAAACTTCCGTGAATTTTAACTCCCTCACCGTTGAGTTTGGCCTTTGTGAAAGGCAAACTAAATTGAATTTATTAACTTCAAACTTTAGTCCCACATTGGAATTTGAGTAAAGGGGAGGGGTCAGCCGCCTATATAAATAGGGGTCTGCCCCCCTCCTCAAAACTTGTCCCAAGCTCAAGATCTGAGAGTCTCCCAAAAAACGTTCACTGTTGAGTTTCATGATTGATACAACCTATCAAACCGAAAGGCGTTCAACGGTAAACGCATAGGAAAACGGCGAGTCAATCGGAGTCCGTTTGACCCCTCAATTGATCGCCCAAAGATCAGCCTAATGCTTGATTTTCATCCAAAATCAGCCGTCAAAAACACCTACAGCCCCTAGGGTTCTGCACCCAATATGGGGCCCACCATGTGGGCCCCACAGCTCAAACTGGCTGATTGGGCACTGCCTAGGCCTGGACCTGGGTGTAGCCCAGGGCGCCCGCCCTGGGCGCCTGGGCCGGCACCCGCCCAGGCGCTGGGCTGGCGCCCAGGTGCCTAGGCCTGGGCACCGGGCCCAGGCCCTAAGCCCTGGCTAGCCAGGCACCCTGGCCAGACTGGGCGGTCTGGCCTGGGTCAACCTGGTATGATCCATGCCCAGTTTGGGCATGGGTCAGACCTCTTTGAGCTGTTTTGGGCGTAACTTGGGCATCTGGCATCCGATTTGGACGCCGTTCGAACATGTGTTTAGAGCATGACATTCCCGTCTTACAGGTAATCTTTTCCATGTGTTTATAATATTAAATGTGGTCTTAAATAATTTAAGACACATTTAACCGCTTTTGCATCATATGCAAATAAGTCCCTATCTAGGCTTAAAATTATCATTTGCATCAAATGCAATTTTCTATCCCTTGCATCAAATGCATATTCTCCCTAATGATTCTACCTATTACTAGACGAAGGTCGCACTCTGTGTGAGACCCTACAGCCTGACCTTACTACAGGTTGGGCTCGAAGCCCTATACGGTAAAGACCACAAGCAGCAGTTGTCGTCCCTGTTTCAGTATCATAATTATGTGGTTGACTCATCGACATGAGTATTTTCGGGACCACCCTGACTGTGTCCGTGATGAATTCCACAGTTTTAGTCTCTTCGTCTAAACTATGTCGTTTAACTCAAGCCTATGGTACGGTCAAACTGTCAACCCCAATAACTTGAATTCGGTTAGTTTCTATCGATCTTTAGTTAACTAATGTTAGACTTCTTCCAACATACTCTGATCAGAGATTTTACTAAAGACCGAACTAACTCTACGACACTAAATCTCATTGACTGGGAGAGACGAATCCTCTTTTGGTCATTACTCTCCTCGTATGCTTCAAGTGACACCCAATCAAAAACCTTTCAACAGGCCTAGCCTCGAAGCTAGGTCAGTGATCTAAGTGGCACCGTTCACGCACATGTTCGTAAAATGACCTCAAGTCAAAAGACCAACTTGCCTATCATCACTAAGAGTTATCATTGACAGATTGGTCAATATAACCATATGATAACTCTTGTGGATCGTTCAGTGAACTCATTCTCTAATAAGCACCCATGTCTCGTCTTCGACTTCGTCAAGTCAAACGATCATGAGATCATCGCCACCGCTAAACGGTGAAGACTAAGACACAATGGTCTATCGAATGTTTCGATATCCTTGTCTCGAAACATCTACAACCACGAACCCTTTTAGACTTATGCTACAGACGGTGAAGCATTTCTCCATGATCGAGATACTCATCTCGATACATGTTTGACCTTGCATAAAGTCTCAGGATTTTACCTAAGTTAATATCTAATGTTTACTACATTATTGATTAACTTAGATAAAACTATACCAAACAGCTTACTGTTATTTTGAACAAGATGTTTGTGCTATATACACAGAGATAAATAGCCTCGATGGCAACATATACATGATCGAGATACTCATCTCGGTACATGTTTGACCTTGCATAAAGTCTCAGGCTTTTACCTAAGTTAATATCTAATGTTTACTACATTATTGATTAACTTAGATAAAACTATACCAAACAGCTTACTGTTATTTTGAACAAGGTGTTTGTGTTATATACACAGAGATAAATAGCATCGATGGCATCATATCTCAACACAATTCTGTGATGAATAGCACTTCTTGTTTTCTGTGTTGGAGCACTGTTTACATAATTTACTTTCCTCTGTATGTGTTGTTCTGGTATGCGCAGTGACCTGCTTATAGTGTTTTTAATTCCTACGCTTGGTGCAATACCACGGCCTGTTAAACCCCCTTCCCCATTTATCTTAGAATTCGAGGTATTTGGGTGACTGGGGTGTGACAAGGAAACTCCTAAAGAAGTTTAGAAAGGGTTTATGGGAAGAAATTCTTTAAGTGTCATGGTTTTAGCCATTTCCAGGCTGATTGTCCAAATTGAAGAATTATGACACTTAAGGAGATTGAAAAGATTGATGAAGAAGTTCAAAAGGAAGTGATTTGGGATTCTGAAGGAAATGCTGATCCTGAAGACGAGATGGTGTTAGAAGCTGATCAAGGTGAACTTCTTATGTTCAGAAGAGTTCTCCATGCAAAGGAAGCACCACAAGAACAAGGCCAAAGCGAGCAAATATTTTACACTAGGTGTACCATCAAGCGCAAAGTATGCAATCTCATTATAGACAGTGGCAGCTTTGCAAATGTTGCTTCTATAACACACATTGAGAAACTTCAGTTGCCTATTACACCACACCCTCATCCATACAAACTTCAATGGCTTAGCAAGAACAGTGATGTCAAGGTAACCAAACAAGCTCTTGTTGCTATTTCCATTGGCAATGTTTATCACGATTGTATTTTGTGTGATGTGATTCCTATGGATGCTAGCCATATTCTATTAGGAAGACCTTGGCAATTTGATAAACATGTTATTCATGATGGCTACAAAAACACTTATTCTCTTATTGTTGATCAAAAGAAAATCACACTTGCTCGTTTACCACCTAGTCAGATTTATGTGAATTTACACGGGGTGGGAATCACAAATGAGAAAGCATCCTACCTATGCCAGGCAAAAGTTGAGCATTACTTACTCAATTGCAACACTATTTATGCTTTACTTGTGGTTAAGGCTTCGAAAGGAAGAAATGAAGAACCAATGCATCCTTTGGTGCAATCATTAATTGAGCAATTTCAAGATGTGTTCACGGATGGTCTACCGCCTGGTTTGCATCCAATAAGAGGGATTGAGCATCAAATTGATCTCACACCTGGTGCTCCTTTGCCAAACAAAGCTGCCTATCGGTATAATCCAGAAGAAACCAAGAGCTACAAAGGCATGTGGAAGAATTGGCGGCTAGATGATATGTTCGAGAAAGTATGAGCCCATGTTCTGTTCCAGCTTTGCTTGTTCCAATGAAGGATGGTACTATGAGCATGTGTGTTGATAGTAGGACCATAAATAACATAACTATTAAGTATATATATCCCATTCCTCGCTTGGATGATATGCATGATGAGTTGCATGGTTCTATTGTCTTCTCAAAGATTGATCTTCGTAGTGGATATCATCAAATCAGAATGAAGGAAGGAGATGAGTGGAAGACAACATTTAAAACTAAAGGAGAATTATATGAATGGAGGGTCATGCCATTTGGACTCTCTAATGCTCCAAGTACTTTCATGAGGCTGATGAATGAGGTCATACGTCCTTTCATCGGTAAGTTTGTCGTCGTATAATTTGATGATATTCTGGTTTATTCTAAGAATCATGAAGATCATTTGAAGCACTTAACAGATGTCTTTTCTGTTTTGAGGCAACAATTTTTTTTGGAAAGTTGGAAAAATGTGAATTCTTCACTTCCAATGTTGTTTTCCTCGGATACATTGTTCCAAAAGATGGTATTTCTATTGATCAATCCAAAGTTGAAGCTGTGAGATCTTGGCCAGTTCCAACCAACATATCTGAAGTAAGAAGTTCACATGGCCTTACATCATTTTATAGAAGATTCATTAAAGATTTCAGCACTCTATTGGCTCCTATAACTGAATGCATGAAGAAAGGTTCTTTCGAATGGACTAAGGCTGCTCATAATGCATTTGAATCCATTAAGAAGAAACTTTGTGAAGCTCCAATTTTGGATTTGCCCAATTTTGATGATCTCTTTGAAGTGGAGTGTGATGCAAATGGAGTAGGTATTGGGGCAGTTCTAGTGCAATCTCAACGTCCCATAGCTTATTTCAATGAGAAGTTGAATGGCTCCAGGAAGAATTACAGCACTCATGATAAGGAGTTATATGCCATTGTAAGAGCTCTTGATCATTAGAGTCATTATCTTCACCTCAAGCAATTTGTTCTACATTCTGATCATCAAGCACTCAAGTTTATTAATGGACATCACAAGTTGAATCAAATGCATGCTAAATGGGTTGAATTTCTTCAATCCTTCTCATTTGTTTCAAAGTATAAATCTAGAAAACCTAATGTTGTAGCTGATGCACTTTCAAGGAGGTACTCTCTTCTATTTATTGTTGAAGCTAAAATTCTTGGTTTTTATTTTATTAAAGCTATTTATAAGGAAGATCAAGACTTTTCTCAATTCTTTGAGGAAGAAAGAGCTGCTCTTTCAGGCCCTTATGTGATTCAAGAAGGTTTTCTTTTCCAAAACACTAAGTTGTGCATTCCCAAAAGTTCAATGTGTGATCTCTTTGTGAAAGAAGCCCATGGTGGAGCTGTTGCTGGTCATTTTGGCATCAACAAGACACTTGACATCTTGTAAGAACACTTTTATTGGCCTAAGATGGCTGGTGATGTCTATAATGTTGTTTCAAGATGCTCTATTTGTCATAAAGTTAAGAGTCAATTTCATCAAAAAATTTATACTCATCTGCCTGTTTCAAATCGGCCTTGGGAAGATGTGAGCATGGATTTTATTGTGGCACTACCAAGAACTCAAAGAGGGAAAGATTCTATCATGATAGTTGTTGATCGTTTTTTTAAAAATGGCTCATTTCATCGCATGCACGAAATCAGATGATGCTTCTCATGTTGCTGATCTCTATTTCAAAGAAATTCTCAAGCTTCATGGAGTTCCAAAGACCATTGTAAGTGATAGAGATTCTAAGTTTTAAGTCATTTTTGGAGATGCTTGTGCAAATTGTTGGGGACAAAGCTCTTGTTTAGTACTGCCTACCATCCTCAAACTGATGGGTAAACAGAAGTGACAAATAGAACACTCTCAACTCTTCTCAAAAGTTTGGTGGAAAAAATATCAAAGATTTGGATAACAAACTTCCCCTTGCTGAGTTTGCATACAATAGATCTCCATTATATGCAACATGAAAGTCTCCCTTTGAAGTGAATTATGGAGTAAACCCTCTTACTCCCATTGATCTGATCCCGCTTCCTATTGAGTCCCAAGTGAGTTTTGAAGTTGAACAGTGTGCCAAAGAAATGAAAAAGCTCCATGAACAAATGAAGACCAGAATTGAAAGGGTGAATGAGTTGTACATGCAAAAGGCAAACAAGCATCACAACTCCCTTGAATTTAAGCCTGATGATCTGGTTTGGCTTTATATAAGGAATGAAAGGTTTCCCTTTCGAAGGAAGAACATGCTCATAGCTCGTGGTGAAGGACCTTTCAAAATTGTTGAGAAGGTTGGAAGTAATACATACAAGCTCGACTTGCCTGGAGAAACCAATATTTTTGCCACTTTCAATATTAGTGACTTAACTCCATTCTTGCCTGAAAACAACCATGATGAGGATTTGAGGGCAAATTGTAATGCCCTGATAGCTACTGCACAAGTACTAGAGGGGGGTGAATATTACTTTAAAATAGTCAAGAGTATAATTCCTAATTATTGTGCAAACACTAACAACAATACGGAATGAAAATTGACAACAATAAAATCCAACGTAAACACGCGATGTAACGGGTTCGGATCCACCTAAGTCTCCCCGACTTGTTACCGACGATCCTACGTCCCAGACACCTGGATCCCCTCCGGCTACTTGAGTTAGAATCCTCTAACTCAAATTTGCACTATGAAATTCTTGTAGAAACTACTACAAGATCAAATCATACACAAATCAAAAACGTGACTCCCACAAACCGGGATCACGATCTTCGCT
The DNA here is from genome assembly GCA_030789695.1 of Scilla litardierei. Taxonomy (NCBI): domain Eukaryota; kingdom Viridiplantae; phylum Streptophyta; class Magnoliopsida; order Asparagales; family Asparagaceae; genus Scilla; species Scilla litardierei. The sequence continues at coordinate 68,238,167 of CM061142.1, forward strand.
CACAAACGAGAGATAAACTTGAAATATCAAAGTAACTGAAACAATAAAACACTTACCACAAAACCATATGCCTTGAGTAAAACTTACAGATTTTAGGGCAAGAAGGATTTTGAGGAAGAAGCAAGCACCAAACCCTAGCTCCACCAAGATGAACAACAATAGATGGCTAGGGTGAAGTTGGTGACTTGGATTCAAGCTCTTAGCTTGAGTAGCTCACAATGAATGAGAATCTCTCTTGAGGAATTAGGGCTCAAAGAGTAAGGGAGAGATTCTTGTGAAGTGAGAGAGCTTAGAAATGAGAATGAATGTTATCTCTTTGATTCTCTAAATCTCAATAATGGCAGCCTTGAATGCAAGCATGAAGCTCATCAAGTTTATATAGGGGGGAGAGAAGAGTTTAGCAAAAATCGTGGCATTAAATGCCCAACGGATCTATTTCTGAAGCTGCTTAATCGGTCTATGAAGGATCACTGACCGATTAGTTTTGCAACTAGTCGGTCGGTGAACCTTCTTGGACCGAGTCGACCGACTAGATGGTTGACAACCAAGATAGTGAAATCAGGAGATAGAACTAGTCGGTCTAAGAAGAGACACCAACCGACTAGTTTGACAACTAGTCGGTCGGTGAACCTTCTTGGACCGACTAATTGATCAACAGTAAATGAGCTGAATTTCACAAGGAAAACTAGTCGGTCTAAGAAGGATTGCCAACCGACTAGTTTGACAACTAGTCGATCGGTGAATGTTCTTTGACCGACTAACTTGTCAACAGTAGCTAGGCTGAAATATATAAGGATAACTAGTCGGTCTGAGAAGGATTTCCAACCGACTAGTTTGACAACTAGTCGGTCGGTGGACCTTCTTGGACCGACTAAATGGTCAACAATGCCTAGGCTGAATTGAACTAGGATATCTAGTCGGTTCAAGAAGGATTTCCAATCGACTAGATTGTCATCTAGTCGGTTGATTCTTCTTCTTGAACCAACTAAGATGCATAAGAAGCCGTGAAATGAAGCGATAAGCTTCGAAAAAGTTTCTAATGGCTTCTAAGACAATCCTAGATCTAAGATATGAGCGTTATGAAGATAGTTAAGCAAATCCTACTCAAGGCTTAACATTCTATACGATGAAGCTAGAAGACAATAAAATAAACACGACGAACCGTCTTCAAAGCTTCAATCCGAATCTCTAGACTTCATTAATAACTCCTTGAGCTTCAACGAAGCTTCAGGCACAACGATCACGCGCTTTAAGAAGTCTTGGGACGTCGCTTGAGATGTACAAAGTAGTTTGGCGACGATCTCCATAACTGCGCTCAAAGAGAATTAGTTCACGATATTTATGTTTGTTCATCATCAAAACCAAATCCGGGGAATCAATACTCAACATTCTCCCTCTTTTTGGTGATGACAAACCGACATAAATATTAATCAATAATAATGATACAAATGAAATTTACTTACTCCCCCCTGCATTGATGACTCGTTAATTCCGAATTAAATAATGAACATAAGCATCAATTTGACGAGAAAAGTATAAAACATGATCCAATTATTGAAATATAGGATCGGAATCCATTTTTATATCTTCACTCCCCCTGAATCTAACATATCAAATTAGATTCACGGTAAGTTGCTTTAAATTATCATTTAGCTCAACGTCATTATTAATTCTCTCCCCCTTTTGGCATTAGCAAAAAGAGCGGGAGGAGATCAACGACAACAACGAAGGCTAAATAAAAATCTAAACACGAGAGTCGAAGAATACGACAACGGTCCAAATGACACCAAGGAAAAATATCGAAGAATATCAAAGCGTGCCAACGAGACCATAGTCGAAAAGCGAAAAGTGAAATCATCAAAACTCAAAATCAAATTCACGTATTGAGTTATGGAACATACTCTCCAATATCAACATTCATAAAGAATTGAGTGCATGGAAAACAATTCTATGTTTTCATAAAAGCAAATCTATTTAATCAATATAATCGTCGAGCGACGAAGTCAACATTAGAGACAAAAATACAATGTGCACACAGAAATAAGTGGCAACACGATGTGTGTGTGTCTATATATATATATATATATATATGTATATATATATATATATATATATATATATATATATATATATATATATATATATATATATATATATATATATATATGAACACAACAAAAAGTGTACATCCAGCCAACAAAACATTAACCATCAGCAGATCGGTGCACATCATACAACACATGTCACAACATACATCGAAGTGTATCACAAAACATACATACATCAAAATGTATCATAAAACATACAAAAATACATCCACCCATCTATCCTAACCCCACTCTCTCACAACTAAATATATCGTCCAAATGCTCATGGGAGAGTCCTCCAACGAAAGCTCAGGAGGCGGAGGCTCTACACCAGCAGCAGGCTGTGCAGATGAAGTGGTGGTCTCTGGATCGACTGGAGTGTCCACCGAAGGGATGGTGGCAGTAGGAGTGTTCTCGGGAGCACGAACAGAAGAAGTGCCACCAGAAGTACCCTCGGGGGCACGAACTGGAGAAGCAGCAAGCTCCTCATCCTCAGCAGCATCTATGGCCTCCTCGTCAGAAAGTGTAGGAGGAACCTCAATGCCCAAATGATCACAGATGCGAGCGAGCATCTCCTCACATCGTGCAATACGAGCTTCCTGACGGCTCAGGGAAGCTGAAGAGTCAGGGCGTGAAGGCGGAGGAGGAGCTGAAGGGGTAGTCCTCTGAACATGACGCAAGGCCGCAAAAGACTTCTTGACGGCAGTCGCGTTCAGGGGAGGACCCAAGGGACGCTGATCATCAGGAGGGAGGGGAACGCCAAAGCGACGGAAGACTAAAGTCAACAAGCAAGGATATGGAATATGTGCTGACTTGGTGGACTTCCTGATACACTCAAAGGAATCCATCTTGTCTAGGATAATGCGGGCCCAATTTATCTCGCTCCCAGTAAAAAGAGCGTAGATAAGCTTCAGGAATGGCTGTGAGGGCAAGCTGGAGGAGCCGTACTTCGGGAGAAGACACGACTTCAGAATGAGATTTAGGACCCATGCATTAGGCTTGAATGATTTCGATGGAACGCCAATCATGGCAGGAGGAATGACATGGAACATCTCAGCAAGAATGGACTGATCGAGATCGTGGATCTTATCCACGGAGATATCTGAGGGGAGCAGACTAGAGGAGGAGACACCAAGCAACTGCCCTAAGATCTCTGACATGAGGACACTGGGTGTCCCCAAGATAGTGGTCTCAATGCAGTGGGTGTCATCATACTCACCCCGAACTCGATTGGCATAGAATAGTTTGACAAGTCGAGGGTAAGGGTGAGGATTCGCCTTGGGATCATGGCGAAGGAAATCTAGGAGGCCGCTATAGGAGAGGAGATCTGCGAGCTGAGGAAAATCAGAGAACTGAACAAAATGCTCGAGAATCAACGGACAATGCTCGATACGGTTATATGTCGCAAGACACAACGGGTCATCGCGACATAGCGATATATCAACCCCACCCGAAGGCATGGGAGCCTTCCCCTTTGACGGACGAGAGGTAGTGCGAGGAGGAGGAGTAGGTGCCTTCTCAGTAGGCCCAGTCTCCGGGATATAGTCATCGTCGGAGTCAGATGGTGGTGTGGGAGCACGGAAGGGTCCAGGAGTCAAAATCTTCTTCTTAGGCTGGGGCTTGGGTTTAGATGAGGGTTTGGGCTTGGAAGCGGCAGCTCTCTTCTTCTTGAGTGGAGGCGAAGAGGATGAAGGAGAGGTAGGCGACGAGGGGGTCGGACGGGAAGTTTTGGTGCGACGTTTGGGAGGATTAGGGTTGGTTGAAGGCTCTACAGTCATGGGAGATGGAGCGGTAGGATGGACGGGGATGCGTGTCTTTGCCATGATATTGCGACGGGACAACACACAAAGCACGAGATCGAACGAGATATGAACGAAATAGAACTAGATAGAAACCCTAATATGAACGAGATAGATTGGAATTGAGACCTAAAAGCTGAGAGAATATATACCCTAAGTCGACTGGAGGAGGAGAAGTGATCGGCGATGGCTGACGGCGGTCGGAAACGGCGACGCATGGTGGAGGGAGCTGAACAGACGAGGGTTTGCGGGTTTTAGGAAGAGTTGCGCACCGATTAGAATGAGTTCTAATCGGTGCAGACGAGTTATAAATCGATTCAGGGAGACAAAGACACAAATGCCCCCGCGCAACTAGTCGATCTGAGTTCAAGTGCTGACCGACTAGAATGCAATCTAGTCGGTCGACCGATGAGCTTGGACCGACTAAATGCAAACAGCAAGTGAGGCCAAAGTTAGGGCATGAACTAGTCGGTCTGAGTTCAATCACTAACCGACTAGAAGTGAAACTATTCGGTCGGCAAATGAACTTGGACCGACTAAAAGAGTCCAAAAATTTGAAAATATGAAATTTTGAGTTCTCTCCAAAGAACACTTGGACAATTCATCGAAAACACTCTCATACATTCTTATTCTACCCACATAAAACTAGAAAATCATAAATCCGACGCGCAAATCGAAAAACCAATCATAAATCCCGAATATCACAACAAATCTAGCATGAGCATATAAATATCATTATCATGCAAGATTATCGAAAATATGAATCCTAAATCTCGGATTCACCCATAATCCCCAATTCTCGACGTAACCGCACAAAGGAATCTTCCTTGAGTGGTTTCGTGAAAATATCGGCGATTTGCGTCTGGGTTTCAATGTACACTAAAATGATGTCCTTTTAGCTACATGATCATCTAGGAAATGGTGACGGACATCCATGTGTTTGGTACGGGAATGGTGTACCGGATTCTTAGAGAGACATATCGCACTTAGGTTGTCCACTATGATAGGGCAAGTATCACAATTTATACCGAAGTTTTTAAGTGTGTGTCTCATCCAAAGAACCTGTGCACATGCAGCACCGGCGGCAATATATTCCGCCTAGGTGGTTGAAAGTGATACGAAATTCTGCTTCTTAGAAAACCAAGAGACAAGAGAATTTCCTATAAAGTGGCAAGTGCCACTAGTACTCTTCCTGTCGGATTTGCATCCAGCATAATCTGCGTCACTATATGAGATTAACTCATATGTGCTAGACTTTGGATAGAATAATCCGTAGTCGATGTGTAACTTAAATAACGGAAAATACGTTTAACCGCTACTAAGTATGAATCCTTAGGTTGTGACTGATACCGAGCACAAACACATACGGCGAACATTATATCAGGCCTACTGGCAGTAAGATATAATAAACTTCCTATCATATCTCGATATAGACGAATGTCTACATCTTTGCCGCCAGTGTCTTTATCAAGATGTGTAGTAGTGATCATTGCAATCTTCTTGCCAGAAGCATTATCCATTCCAAATCGCTTTAGCAACTCCACCGTGTACTTGGTTTGGTGGATGAAGATTCCATCGTGCATTTGGCGAATTTGGAGTCCTAAGAAATATTTGAGCTCACCCATGTGGCTCATCTCAAATTGGTCCGTCATGACATTAGAAAACTCTTCGCAAAGAGTGAAGTTAGTAGCATCAAAAATGATATCATCTACATAAATTTGAACTAAAATAATATCATGATTCGCATACTTAACAAAAAGCGTTGAATCAACCTCACCCATTTTGAAACCAAAATCCAAAAGAAAGTTCTTTAGGCGGTCATACCAAGCTCTAGGAGCTTGTCTCAAACCATAAAGTGCGTCCTTAAGTTTGGAAACGTGATTTGGAAATTTTTCATTTATAAAACCCGGAGGTTGAGAAACATAAACTTCCTCAACGACATCTCGGTTTAAAAACGCACTTTTTACATCCATTTGAAAGAGTTTGAAATCTTTATGGCATGCAAATGATAATAACAACCAAATAGATTCTAATCTAGCTACAGGTGCGAAAGATTCCTCGAAATCTATACCTTCCTCTTGCCTGTAGCCTTGAGCAACTAACCGAGCTTTGTTCCGGACGACGTTTTGGTTCTCGTCGGTCTTATTCTTGAAGATCCACTTCGTTCCTATAACGGTGTGGTTCTTCGAAGGCAATGGAACTAGCTCCCAAACCTCATTCCTCTCAAACTGAATGAGTTCCTTTTCCATGGCTAGGATCCAAGAAGTATCTTCGCACGCCTCGTTGATATTCTTTGGCTCTACTGAAGAGGCAAAGGCACAATGAGCGAAGAAATTGACTTGAGATCTCGTCTTGACACTATCTAGTATGTTGCCAATAACTTGCTCATGGGGATGGTCATGATCTGTATGAAGCCGTTTGGGAACTCCCTGATCACTAGGAACATTCTCAAAAGAATCATCAGTTGGGTTAGTATCAACAGAATCAATAGGATTAGATTTACCAATAGAGTCATAAACTACTTCCATAGAATCATCATCATTGATAATTCTAGGAGGGACAAAATTTTCATTGAATGAAACATGAAGAGATTCCTCGATCGTTGAGGTTCTTTTGTTGTATATCCGGTAGGCTTTGCTACGGGAGGAATATCCAACAAATATCCCCTCATCGGATCTTGGATCAAATTTGTCCAAACTACCGTACGTGTTTTTGATAAAACATTTTGCACCAAAAACTCTAAAATATTTAACTTGAGGTAATCTACCAAACAACAATTCATAACAAGTTTGTTTGGTGCCGGGCCTCAAGAGTATCCTATTAAACACATAGCAAGCGGTATGTACCGCTTCTGCCCAAAATTGATCGCCAAGTTGGCTATCATCAAGCATCGTGCGAGCACATTCCACTAGCGTCCTATTCTTTCTCTCAACAACACCATTTTGAGGAGGTGCGTGAGGGAAAGAAAAGGTGTGAGTAATACCAACTTCATCACAGAAATTTGAGAAAGACTCGTTCTCAAATTTCCCTCCATGATCACTACGAATAGTGACAATGGTGGTTCCAATGAGATTTTGTAATCTCTTAACAAATACTGTGAAGTTTTCAAAAGCATCATTTTTATTAGTTAAAGAAAATACCCAAGTAAATCTAGAAAAGTCATCAACAATGACAAGTCCATATCGAGCATTCCCTAATGAAGCAACTCTAGTTGGCCCAAAAAGATCTAGATGTAAAAGCTTTAGAGGCCGTTTAGAGGATATGCTTTTCTTAGGTTTGAATGACGATTTTGGAAGTTTGCCTCGTTGACACGAGTCACAAAAGCTTTTCTTTTGAAAGGCAAGCTTAGGGAATCCTTTTATAGATTTTAGCTTGGATATTTTGAAAAGTGTTCCAAAGTTCACATGACCAAAACGTCGATGCCATAACTGTTGTTCACTTGTGTTGGCAATGAGACATTGTTCATGTGATTTTGGAATATCTAGGATATACATATATCCTTATGTCGTGTGCCAGAAAACAACACATTATTATTATCTTTACTCAAAATATGACACATTCCTTTCGCAAAGCTAACTTTGTAACCCTTGTCACAAAGTTGGCTTATTGAAATGAGATTGTGATTTAAGCCTTTAACAAGGTAAACATCACTTATAAGTGGTTTAGAGGGGTTACCAACTTTTCCAACACCAATGATGGTTCCGCTCTCGTTGCCTCCAAAGACCACTCGGTTTCCATTTTCAATGGGCACCACTCCGGATAGCAATTGAGCTTCATCCGTCATGTGTTTTGAGCAACCGCTATCAAGTATCCACCCATCCTTGGAGCTAAATTTAGATTTGTTGCTCCTTTTCTTTTTCTTGAGTACCTGACGATGAAAAATATCGTATCATGGTACCCAAGGTCATTGGGTCCTAAGAGATTAGACCTTTGGAAGCCAAGTCCAATTGGACTTAGACTTCCCAACATACTCATCATTGTGCACTACATTCATGAAATAAGAATTAATGTATGCTTGTTTTTCATGCATGCTTGTGTCCTTCGGGCCCCAAATAGTGAATTTCTTGGGAGCCCTATTCCTATTGGGAGCATGCACATGTGGTTGATTTCTATGTGATGCATGTGGCCTACGAGGAAGTGTCCTAGGGAAATCATGACGTGGATAAGCATATGGCACATGATGAAATGGTGGTGGCATCATATGATACGGTGCATGATGGTAATTGTTCATATAATAATGATGTGGATGAACATATGCATGTGGGGGAACACGTGCGTGAGTGTGTCTCACTTGGTGTGCACGTGCCCGTGGACGTGGAGCATAAAAATCATCATAAGTGTGAACGGGTGGGGTAGGATGTATGTTCCTACGTGGCATAGTATTGGTGTACATAAAAGCATGACCCTTCTTTGAAGGTCCACCCAGGTGTTTACTCCCACTAGTTGAGGCATCAGAAGTTGGCCTTACAAAGGTGGTGAAAGATTTGGATGAATTTTCCTTTTTATACTCCAAGCCAATACGATGATTGGCCGGAAGTAAGTCATTTAGGATATTATCCAAATGGTCCTTGCCTTTGTTGAATTTATCAATTCGGCCTAATATGGACTCATACTTCTCGGTGAGATAAAGTATTGAAGTATCCAAAGTGGACACTTGAGTTGTGAGTACACAAACACGAGACTTAAGATTCTCATTCTCAATACTCAAAGTTGAGCTTCGAGAAATCAAATCCGCTATCTCGCGTTCATCCGAATTCTCAATGTGAACATGCTCAAGTTGAGATTTGAGATTTACAATCTCATTTCTCAAGCCTTCAACAACGGTGTCGTTGTTGATGATGATAGGCTTAGGTGAGGTTTGGAGACTAGTTAGCTCATCTTTAATCTTAGTATATCTATTTACCAATTTAGAATACTTAGACCAAATTTGTTCATTAGCTAATCTAAGTTCATCCATAGTTACCTCTTCGCCTTCATCCTCGCTTTCATCGGAAGAGGTCTCTTGATCATGTTCCTCTCTTGCCATGAAGCACATGTGTGCTTGCTCCACTTGTTCATCATCCGACTCTCCACTTGAGGAGTCCTCTTCTGAGTCGGTGAATGTGCCGACAAGCCCTTTCTTGTACCCTTTCTTGTACTTTCTTGACTTGTCGTACTTGGGTGCCTTCCACTTTTCCTTGTGTTTGTTGAGAGGACAATCCGCCTTGATGTGTCCTGGCTTGTTTTATTTAAAACACAAAGGAGCAGATGCATTAGTGGAACTAAATTTTGATTTATTCTTGAAGTTACCTTTTCGGAAGAATCGGTTGAGCTTCTTTGTCATAAGGGCAATGGATTCTATGTCCAACTCGTCTTCCGATTCTTCACCATCGGTAGATGTAGAAGGAGCGGCCTTGAAAGCAATTGCCTTTTTCTTTGGCTCTTCTTGCTTCAAGAACGACTTGATCTTGTCCTGCATCTTTATCTTACTGTCCTTCCGTACCTCATACGACATTAAGGTACCCATTAGTTGAACGACAGTATATTTATTCATATCGTTACCTTCCTCGATAGCGTAAGTACGATTTTCCCAACTCGAAGGAAGTCCGTCAATAATCTTCGCGACTTTCTCCTTTTGGGTATAGGTCTTCCCAAGAGCTTCCAACTCGTTGGTTATACCCATGAAGCGAGCATATTACTCCTTCATCTTTTCACCCTGTTCCATGTGAAATAACTCGAATTCTTTATTAGCAACAGTGAGTTTGGAGTCTTTTACCCTACTCGTTCCTTCGTGCAAGATTTGGAGTTGGTTCCAAATTTGATATGCACTCTTACATATGCATATCTTGTTGAAGTCTTCATGCTCCAATGCACATTGTAAGGCATTCATTGCCTTGGCATTGTTCACCTCCGCGGCGACCTCCGCGGTAGTCCACTTCGTGAAGTCTTCTTCATCGGGCTCGACATACTCCGTTAGCGTGGCTCTCCAAAGTGAAGTGCTCCGGAGGAAGGTCTCCATCCGGCATTTCCAGTACCCATAGTTGGCACCGTTGAAGTGAGGAGGCCTAGTAGAGGAGTGTCCTTCCATCACTGAAGAAGCTCCTTCACGATTCTTGAAGGTGATGTACTCGGAAGGTGGACGGACGGTCTTGTTGTCGTTGGTAGACATAGCTATGAACTTGGCTCTGATACCAAATGTAATGCCCTGATAGCTACTGCACAAGTACTAGAGGGGGGTGAATAGTACTTTAAAATAGTCAAGAGTATAATTCCTAATTATTGTGCAAACACTAACAACAATGCGGAATGAAAATTGACAACAATAAAATCCAACGCAAACACGCGATGTAACGGGTTCGGATCCACCTAAGTCTCCCCGACTTGTTACCGGCGATCCTACGTCCCAGACACCCGGATTCCCTCCGGCTACTTGAGTTAGAATCCTCTAACTCAAATTTGCACTATGAAATTCTTGTAGAAACTACTACAAGGTCAAATCATACACAAATCGAAAACGTGACTCCCACAAACCGGGATCACGATCTTCGCTCACAAACGAGAGATAAACTTGAAATATCAAAGTAAATGAAACAATAAAACACTTACCACAAAACCCTATGCCTTGAGTAAAACTTACAGATTTTAGGGCAAGAAGGAGTTTGAGGAAGAAGCAAGCACCAAACCCTAGCTCCACCAAGATGAACAACAATAGATGGCTAGGGTGAAGTTGGTGACTTGAATTCAAGCTCTTAGCTTGAGTAGCTCACAATGAATGAGAATCTCTCTTGAGGAATTAGAGCTCAAAGAGTAAGGGAGAGATTTTTGTGAAGTGAGAGAGCTTAGAAATGAGAATGAATGTTTTCTCTTTGATTCTCTAAATCTCAATAATAGTAGCCTTGAATGCAAGCATGAAGCTCATCAAGTTTATATAGGAGAGAGAGAAGAGTTCAGCAAAAATCGTGGCATTAAATGCCCAACGGATCTATTTCTGAAGCTGCTTAATCGGTCTAAGAAGGATCACTGACCGATTAGTTTTGCAACTAGTCGGTCGGTGAACCTTCTTGGACCGACTACATGGTTGACAGCCAAGATAGTGAAATCAGGAGATAGAACTAGTCGGTCTAAGAAGAGACACCAACCGACTAGTTTGACACCTAGTCGGTCGATGAACCTTCTTGGACCGACTAATTGATCAACAGTAAATGAGCTGAATTTCACAAGGAAAACTAGTCGATCTAAGAAGGATTGCCAACCGATTAGTTTGACAACTAGTCGGTCGGTGAATGTTCTTTGACCGACTAACTTGTCAACAGTAGCTAGGCTGAAATATATAAGGATAACTAGTCGGTCTGAGAAGGATTTTCAACCGACTAGTTTGACAACTAGTCGTTCGCTGAACCTTCTTGGACCGACTAAATGGCCAACAGTGCCTAGGCTGAATTGAATTATGATATCTAGTCAGTTCAAGAAGGATTTCCAACCGACTAGATTGTCATCTAGTCGGTTGATTCTTCTTCTTGAACCAACTAAGATGTATAAGAAGCCGTGAAAGGAAGCGATCAGCTTAGGGAAAGTTTCTAATGGCTTCTAAGATAATCCTAGATCTAAGATATGAGCGTTATGAAGATAGTTAAGCAAATCCTACTCAAGGCTTAACATTCTATACGATGAAGCTAGAAGACAATAAAATAAACATGACGAACCGTCTTCAAAGCGTCAATCCGAATCTCTAGACTTCATTAATAACTCCTTGAGCTTCAACGAAGCTTCAGGCAATCACGTGCTTTAAGAAGTCTTGGGACGTCGCTTGAGATGTACAAAGTAGTTTGGCGACGATCTCCATAACTGCTCTCAAAGAGAATTAGTTCACGATATTTATGTTTGTTCATCATCAAAACCAAATCTGGGGAATCAATACTCAACACAAATCCTAATCAAGGAGGGGAGAATGATGCAAGAGCAAGTATGACTAATCTGATGATGTTAGCAAGTGACATCAAAAAAATTTCGAGCTCCAACTTTAGCTCTCAATTTCATATTAGTCCTCAAGCTGTTTTGGGCCAAGTTTTGCTTAATTGGCTTCCTTAATGAGTCAACTATGATGTGAAGTGATTATTTTGGCATCTAAACTCAAATGAAGATTCAGATTTCAATTTATGGGGGAGCTGATGAGTTTGGACGGATTTTGATGACTTTGGCCTTGGAAATCCACTAGCATTTACTTTTTTAGCATTCAATGTCTAGAAAGTTGTAGCTTAGTAAAGTATTGCCTAGTAAATTTTGTAATCAGCCTTGGATGTTGCTGGCTATTAAATGCTGATGTATGTCATTTTCAATGTTGTATGTCTTCTTTAAAAGAGAGTCTTTGTAACTTAGAAGAGCAATTTTTGTTGAATGAAAATTCTGAAGTTGCAAGTTCTTCCAAAACTTGTTGTTAATCGTGTTTTCTTTATCTAACTGTGGAAAGGTTAGTTGTGAGACAAGTGAGTTCCTTATCAATTGGGAGGGTGGCCTGGCCTTTTAATCTCAGTTGTGGTGAACTCCATTTCTTGATCTTGAGTGGTGGCATAGTCTTTATCTCAGATCTCTATCATCCGTTCTATTCTTCAATTATGAACTCCATATATTCCATTACTTGTCACACATCATATGCTCATATACATCATATGCATGCTCATCCATCTCAATCACATCACACGTATGCTCCATATGCATCATATAATATGCATGCACCTCGTTTTGCATATATCCCGTATATGTCTCATGCATATCCACCTCTACCTCCATGTGTTAGATTTCACGCACATAGGAAACATGCACCTCATAGACCTCAACCTAAGGTGCATGTAACTATGAAGAGGACACCCAAAACATACACAATTTGGGATACCAAGAAAACTAGCACAAATGATAGGAATGCATATGTAACTTCTTATTTTAGTGATGTGATAAATAGTGGTAATTATGCTGGCAAGCCAAAGTCCACTTGGACTTGCTTTCCAAAGGGCTAATCCCATTGGACCCAACAAGCTTGTGTACCATGAGCTTATGGTATACTATGTAGGTACCCAAGAACAAGAAAGAGAGCAATAATAAATATATTGGCTCTAAAAGGAAAGGATAGATACTCGATATCGGTTGCTCCAAACACATGACGTGAGATCTCTCCTTGCTCTCCACAGTGATCCGCAACGGTCTTTGGAGGCAATCAAAAGGGAACCATCATTGGAGTAGGCAAAGTCGATAACGCTTCTAAAGCTCGTATTTCAAATGTTTATTTAGTTAGTGGTTAATGTGATAACCTTATCTCCATAAGTCAACTTTGTGACAAAGGTTACAAGGTTAACTTCGGAGATGGTATTTGTAATATAGTTGATAATGATTCCCATGTTTTATTTTTCGGTATTAGGTATAAAAATATTTATTATTTGAGCATGCCTAAAACCATAGAACATTGCTTAGTTGCTAATACAAATGAACAACTATTATGACATCGCCGTTTTGGTCATGTTCATTTTAAGCACTTATATAAGTTAGATAAGCATGATCTAGTTAAAGTTTTTCCAAAGATGTCGTTTAATAAGAAAAGTTTTTGTGATTCATGTCAACAAAGTAAACTTCGTAAATCTTCATTTAAACTCAAAGATTCCATAACGTCTAAGAGTAGGCCCATATAATTACTTCATTTAGATCCATTTGGGCTTACTAGAGTAGCATCTTTAGGAAATGCTCATTATGGATTAATCATTTTTGATAGATTTACATGGGTATCGTTTTTAACCAATAAAAATGAAGTCTTCGATGAGTTTACCAAATTTGCAAAGAAAGTTCAAAATCTCTTAGAAACCACCATTATCACTATTTGTAGTGATCATGGAGGGGAATTTGAGGAACGGTGGCTACATGGGGAGAAAGTGACACAGAGGAGCTTGACATGTGTTTATATTTTATATATTCACGCACGTCTTCTTTGTGTTTTTTCGTTGTTTTCCGTCGTCCCGCGCCCATTTTCTTGGGATTTTTAGTTTTCTTTTACTTCTTTGTGTTTTTGTGTATTTGCAGGAGATTGCCAGCGTAGGGGACATATAACGAAGATATCATGAGTCCCCAGAGCAACGAGAGGAGTCACACGCGATCCAGGGGGTCAAACGATGAAGATCGCTATTTTCAGCCCTCACCCGATCGGTTGGACCCAACCAACCGATCGAGTGATGCACGCGTGTCCGACCCGGACGGAGGCTGGAGTGAGGATCAGCTCAACTGACCGGTTCGCCGACTGGTTGAACACAGCAGTGCTCTCGGCCATTTGGAGCAGAATTCCAACCGATCGGGTGATATCTCACCCGATCGGTTCATCTGTAACTGATTTTTCAAACGACGACCCGGAGAGCTCAACCAACGGTTCGCTGACCGTGCCAAGTCGACAGAACTCTCGGCCAATTTTGGGGATATTTCCAACCGATCGGTTGAATACTCAACCGATCGGGTGACCTGATGCTGCATCTCTCAAACCGACGACCCGCTTACTTCACCCGCTCTCCTCAGCGCCCGGTTGAAACCCCCGAAGCCGATGGCCGAAGCATCAAGCAGCTCACCCGATCGGTTGATGCTTCAACCGATCGGGTGATGTCGATCTGTATATATAGTTGCCCTAGGTTTCTGAAAACGAGGGTTGTTATTTTTCTGTCTTTATCGTGTACGGTGACGGCTGGAATTTTATCGCTTTTTGTAAGTCTTCTAATTACTTTCAAACTTTAATAATATCTTTATAGCATTGCTACTACTTCATTTCAATCGCTTGATCATGATTTCTACGGTTGAGTTTCATTTAGATTGCTTTTAGCTATGATTTGTGAGTAGTTCCCAAATCTGGGATTTTGGTGGAAACCCCTTCATGGGTTCTCCCTAATGCATCCATAGGACTAGGATTTTGATAGGGATTAGGAATTTGGATGGTTACGCGGGGTGTTTAATTGTCATCGGTAGGAAAAAGACCGCCTTTGACCGACGGACCAAGGTGGAATAAACTTTACGGTTGACTCCCTAGCCACAGCTCACGCCCTTAGCATAGACATTGAATCCTAGCGCGTGGAAATGGCAGGATAAGATGTTGGGAGTTATCGTTGCGAGCTTAGTGCTCCCGGAGTCGGTCGGTGTTAATGGACATGGAAATGCCCACCGACCAAACCTGGGTAGTCCGGCGTATCATCCTGAGCATCGACCGGAATAGCAGGCCCATGGGACGCTGGTATCTCTTTTAAAGGCAACGTCCCAGCACCAAACCCTAAATCCGATCGTTTTCCTATCCGTAGGTCGTAATAGCGAGAACACATGATAGGGTGGAAACCGAAGTCCTAGGTTTCCTTTTATATTGTTTATCCTCCGTATTTACATTCCGTGACAAACCATCGATCGTTTGGGCTAGCTCACCCATAGGGTGAACCAGTTCCTCTTAGACACAAGCACAACCACGCCTCCCTGTGTTCGACCCCCAAGCCACACTACAATACCGTACGCTTGCGGTATAAATATTTAAATCTGGTATCCCCAATCCTATTGCACACTTGCATGATCAAAAACTAGGGGACGTCAGAGCACTAGTCAAACGATGACTGGAATGACAATACTGGAACTTGCTTTATGGCTGGAAACGAAAAGGTAAAAATTATCTCTCTTGTTCAAAGCTTTGATGATGAAATGAATATTAGTGATGATATGGTTTCTAGCACAGAGGAAGCTTATGAATTTCTTGTAGAACTCCTTTAAGAAATAGGTTCTAAATTCCTTAAACTAAAAAAAGTTCATGATTCATTAAAAGATGAACTAGGGAGCATGACAAGAGAGAGAGGAGCTTTTTGTTAAGTGGAAAGAACAAAAAGAAATAATATACAATTTTGACAAAACTCAATTAGAAATAAAAACCTTAGAGCTAGAAAATGCTAATAAAAAGTTGACTGCGTTAGAGCTTGACAACTCTAATCTAGCTAAAGACTTAAAGGATAAAATTAGCATTCTTGGCTCTAAAGACTCTGAAATAAAATTGTTGAACCTAAAAGTGGCTAGCTATGAAGAAAAATTGGAAGAGTTTAAAAAGTAAAAATCTAATTTAATAAAAGGAAAACACATAGCCATTGATTTAGAAACTACTGAAAAAGAAAAAATATACGAGACTAGATTTAGTGAACTTGAGAATGAAAATCAAAATCTTAGCCTGATATTAAAGAATCACAAATAGCCAATAAAGTTTTGATAGGATGATAAATGGGCTTAATGAACAATCTAGTAAACATGGTCTAGGATTTCAGAAAAGTCAACCTAAGAAAAAAAACTAGAAAGACCATTGAAAAGATTTATGCAAGAGACATGAGCTTTCAAAATTGCATGCACGAAAATCACATGTCATTTACCAACAAGCATTTCAATGTTACATGTTTTTACTGTAACAAAAAGGGTCATGTTACGTATGATTGCTTAGCTGGATATTATCCTGAATATTTTATATGGATTCCAAAGTATTGTACTAACAATTATGGATCCAAGATGTGGTTACCAAAGGGTGCATCTTCTTTTGTAGGTGCATCTTCAGGTGGAAAATGATAGCATTTGGTATCTTGATAGCGGTTGCTCGAACCACATGACGGGCAATGAATCCCTCTTCACGACGCTATCAAGAAAAGATGGAGGGGCAGTTATTCTTGGAGATGGAAAGAAGTGCAAAATCTTGGGTAAAGGTAACATTGGTAAGCATCACCTTGTGGTTATTGAAAATGTTAATCTTGTTGATGGTTTGGTACATAATTTGTTAAGTATGAGTTAGCTATACTTTATAGGCCTTAAGGTGCATTTTGAAAATGACAAAGTATATGTTTTGAAAGGTGATGATATTCTTTTCAAGCGTACATCTTATAATAACATCTACACTATCAAACTTAGTGACTCAAATAATCTAAAATGTTTAATTGCATCACATGAGACTAGTTGGCTTTGGCATCAAAGATTAGGCCATGCCGGTATGGACCTAATCTCAAAGCTTGCTCGAAAGAAACTGAGAGGTTTACCTCAAATTAGCTTTGATCGGGATAAGCTTTGCGATGCGTGTCAACTAGGTATGCAACATAAAAGTAGTTTCAATCCTTAAAACGTTGTAACTACTTCTAAGCCATTGCAAATAATACATTTGGATTTATTTGGACCCACAAAGGTTGCTAGTTTAGGTGGTATGCATTATTGCTTTGTTATTGTCGATGTCTTTTCACGTTTTATTTGGGTTTATTTTTTGACACACAAACATGAAACTTTTGATGTTTTTAAACTGTTTTGTAAAAAGGTTGAAAATAAAAAAGGTTTTTCAATAGTCAAAGTTAGAAGTGATCATGGAGGAGAATTTGTTAATACCAGCTTTGATGATTTTTGTATTTCAAAAGGTTATCCACATAATTTTCTGCCCCGAGGACACCAAAACAAAATGGGGTGGTTGAGAGGAAAAATCGTACTTGGCAAGAAATGGCTAAGACAATGATTCATGATTACAAATTGCCCTTATGTTTTTGGGCTGAAGCCATACATACTTCTTGCTACATTTTAAATCGTGTGTCCATAAGACCCATTTTGAAGAAAACACCTTACGAGCTTTATAGAGAGTTGACTCCTAACTTATCACATTTATAACCATTTGGATGCAAGTGCTACATTCTGAAAGTAGGCGTAAATCTGGATAAATTTAATGCAAAATCCGATGAGGGTATTTTTGTTGGCTACTCACCACATAGCAAATCTTATCGAGTATTTAATAAAAGAACTCTTACTATTCAAGAAACTTTGCATGTGAAATTTGACGAGAAAAGTGCTATTAATGAATCTTCTAGTGCTGCAGAATTATCAAATATTGCAGGTGGATTGGACGGACTGGAGATAAACACTATCAATTCCAATGAGCAAGTGAACAACAGTGATGGTGCACAAAGAGAAGAAGAAGAAGCTACTACGTCATCACAAGATCTCCCTAAGGATTGGCGCTTCAAGATGGATCATCCAAAGAACCAAATCCTTGGAGACACAACGGAAGGTATACGCACTAGAAGTAGCTTTAATTTGATGGTTAACTTTGCATTTATATCCATTCTGGAGCCTAAAAATATTGATAGTGGTTTAGAAGATTCCTATTGGATTATGGCAATGCGGGAGGAATTATCACAATTTGATAGGAATCAAGTTTGAGAACTTGTTCCTAAACCAAAAAAATCAAACAATTATAGGTACTAAATGGGTATTTAGAAACAAACTTGACGAAATGTGAAATGTTGTGTGTAATAAAGCTAGATTAGTAGCCCAAGGTTATAACCAAGAGGAAGGGACTGATTTTAATAAAACCTTTGCTTCCGTCGCAAGATTGGAAGCAATTAGGATACTTTTAGCATTTGATAGTTTCATGAAATTCAAACTCTTTCAAATGGACATCAAGAGTGTCTTTTTGAATAGAGTTTTATCTGAGAAAGTCTATGTCAAACAACCTCCTGGTTTTGAAGACTCCATCCACTCAGACTATGTTTTCAAGCTTAAACGTGCTTTATATGGGTTCAAACAAGCTCTTAGAGCTTAGCATGAGCGACTTAGTAAATTTTTGCTTGAAAATAATTTTTCCATGGGAAAGGCAGATAAAAGTTTATTTATTAAACATCAAAGTAAAGATCTACTTGTAGTACAAATATATGTTGATGATATCGTTTTTGGTGCTGCTAACAATCTACTGTGTGAGGAATTTGCTACATGCATGTCTAGGGAATTTGAGATGAGCTTGATGGGTGAACTTACATTCATGCTTGGTTTGCAAATCAAACAATGTGAGGACGGAATTTTCATCAATCAAGGAAAATATACAAAGGAGTTAGTGAAGAAGTTTGGACTTGAAAATGCTAAGGAATGCTCTACTCCTATGTCAATGATGGCAACGATGGATAAAGACGAAAAGGGAAAGAAAGTGGATGAACGCTTGTACTGAGGTATGATTGGTAGTCTATTATATTTGACAGCTAGTAATGTTTAGTGTATGTTTATGTTTAGGTTTCAATATTGTCCAAAAGAGTCTCATCTTTCTTTAGTTAAACGAATAATTCGATATGTTAAAGGGACCTTAGATTTTGGTTTATGGAAACCTTGTTCCACATCATTTGAGCTTGTATGATATTGTGATGCGGATTTTGCGGGAAGTAAGACCGATCGTAAGAGTACCACGGGCACTTGCCAACTACTAGGTATGTCTCTTGTTTCATGGTTCTCCAAGAAGCAAAACTCCATAGCATTGAGTACAACCGAAGCCGAATATGTTTCAGCAGGTTGTTGTTGTGCTCAAATTCTATGAATGAGACAAACCCTCATAGACTACGATCTTACTTTCCAACCTACAACCATTTGGCGTGACAACAAGAGTGTTATAAATCTATCTAAAAATCCTATTCTACACTCTAGGACAAAAAATATTGTAATTCGTCACCACTTCCTTTGAGATCATGTTGATAAGAAAGATATCTCTTTAGGATATATTGTACCGAAAAACAATTAGCAGACATATTCACCAAACCCTTAAACCAAAAACAATTTTGCTTCATTCAAAGGGAGTTGGGGATTATGTCACTAATTGAGCATTAATATGCATACCCATGCACATACACATGCTTAAAATATTGTATCTAAATCTACACACATTGCACACTAAATCATCTCAACTTGGATTTGATCATTCTTTTTATGTGCATGCATGTTCGGCATAGCTATTATTGATTTTGATTGAGAATTTGATATAAACCATGTTAGACATCTTAGAAACATTAAAATGTTTTTGATGATGAAGCACCATATTGTTGTAAAATCCACTTGCTTGAATTATTAATGAAAAAGTGAAACTCGTAAGCATACCAAATTGTACGAATCAAATAGATTGATTGAGTCTTATAAAATATGGAGACAATTGGATGTGCTTAGATTCTAACGTTTTTGAATCTATATTTAGTCTTTACAATATTGTACGCGTAAATCTCTATGGAAAATTATATAGTAGGCGCCGAATATGTTGATGCCTTCATGCGTCACTATTCTGAGACATCAACATTGTAATTATAATATTAAAAAAATTGCAATGAGCATTTTAATAAAAAAGGAGATTAGCAAAACATTTTCAAATATGATACATTTGATACCGTTGGCTAGAAACCGGATTTCGGGGATTTGTGGAGCAATGCATATGAAATATGGTAGATGAAGTAACCACTTAGCACACCTCAATTCCAAAGAACCCGAAATTTAACATCATGGTATCCCTTGTTTGGTGTCTCCCTACACTTTACTTATTGATTTTCCATAGCAACGAAGGCTTACAAGTTGTATTACATAATCTTAAATTTTGATCTCTTAGTTTCTAAGCACTCTTCAAATTGTCAAAGAGTTTCATAATATAACATCTTCTTGTTAAATTTCTTACAACAAACGTATGCTTTCAATGCTCATGACATTTGTTATAATTTAAGTTCGTGGGAAAAAAAGCATTAATATGAGCATCGTCATCAATTTCTTGTTTCTTTGATATGCTAAACTCGTTTCATGTCTCATTCTTAACATCTTCAATTTATTTTTTGTGACCTTTTCGATTAAT
Source organism: Scilla litardierei (assembly GCA_030789695.1). Lineage (NCBI taxonomy): Eukaryota > Viridiplantae > Streptophyta > Magnoliopsida > Asparagales > Asparagaceae > Scilla > Scilla litardierei. The sequence continues at coordinate 68,258,677 of CM061142.1, forward strand.
GGCAAAAGGGGGAGAGTAGAAAAAATAATGCACAAGGCGAAGAGTTGCACATTTTGAGGGGGAGCTTGTCACAACGTTTCATGAGAGCACATCGATAGGGGGAGCTTTTTATGATGTTTATAATCTTGTGCACTATATGACTTGCTCTTTAATATCATTTCTCAAATTTTCCAAACTTGTTTGCCGTTATCAAAAGGGGGGAGATTGTTGGCCTAGTTAACTGGGTCATACGACTTAATTTTGATGATGACAAACAAGTCATGTGTGACTAACGTCTTTCATTAAGTGATTTCAGGGGAGAATGTGCAAAATAAATTTTGTTTGCAAGAGAGAGATTGTATGTGGACATTGGTGCAAAAAGGAAACACAAATGATCCTACATCATCAATATTCAGATGAAGACTTGAATTGGTCCAATGAACCGATTGGATCTTAAGAGACTTGATTGGATCTTATCACGCAGGGGATTTATGCAAGCAAAGAGCAGTTCTTTTTTAAAAACTGGTATTTATCCAAAAATGTGAAAAACTCACGTCAGAGGAGAAAACAATAAAATTGTTAGAGAGTAATCAAACTCAAGAAGAAAAATAGAGATAGGAATGAGTAACCATGGCCCTATACCATGGTTCTCTATATATTAATTTAGAAAAGGGAGATGAAGGGCCTCTAGGAGACCAAGGGTCCCCATTACTCATAGTAATGGGACCAATGAGTGGGTAATGAAGGATGGGAGGCAAAGAGCCTCCCTCATTCATAACACTCCACCTTACCCATTCATCACTTTGGTCTTAGTATCTGAGGCAAAGAGGGGTGGATACTTCTGGATCCAGAGTAAGTGTGCTTGCCTCGTTAAAACCTTAGCTGTGGAAAACCCAGTGGGAAAAACCCAACAGCTTAAGGGAAAAGAGTGCAACCCACAGGTTACTCCCCCTGATCCATACAAGCTTCGGGCTTGCAGGTCTTTCAATTGTCGCATACCAATGTTCTTTACAAGCTTTACAAAAGTACATTTGGGCAAAGACTTAGTAAAAAGATCAGCTAAGTTGTTGCAGGACTGTATCTACTGAACTTCGATCTGCTTGTCCTCCTTTAGCTCATGTGTCCAGAAAAACTTGGGAGATATGTGCTTCGTCATGTCGCCCTTGATGTAGCCCTTTTGTAGTTGAGCAATGCATGCGGCGTTGTCTTCAAATAGGACGGTAGGCTCCAAATCACCGGTCTTCAGGCCAGTAGATTGAAGAATGTGTTGGACGACGGATCGTAGCCAATAACACTCTCTGCTTGCTTCATGGATCGCAATGAGCTCCGAATGGTTGGATGATGTAGCTGTTGTGGTTTGCTTTACCGATCTCCAGGAGATAGCAGTACCTCCGTAGGTAAAAACAAAACCTGTTTGGGATTTTGCCGTGTGCGGATCAGAGAGATAACCTGCATCAGCATAACCAAATAATTTGGGGGAGGCACATCTCTGGTAGTAAATTCCAAGATCAATGGAACCATGGAGGTATCGCAGAAGATGCTTTACTCCATTCCAGTGGCGCTTTGTGGGCGGTGCACTGTGTCTGGCTAGAAGATTAACTGTAAACGCTATATCGGGACGCGTACAGTTAGCCAGATATAGAAGTGCTCCAATGGCACTGAGGTAGGGTACTTCAGGACCCAGTATCTCCTCCCCCTCTTCCAGTGGCCGGAAGGGGTCCTTATGTACGTCTAGTGATATTACGATCATAGGAGTACCTAAAGGATGACATTTATCCATATGAAACTTGCGTAGAAGTTTCTTTGTATAATTAGATTAGTGTAATAGGATTCCACCCCTTAGGTGTTCTATTTATAAGCCAAGACAATACTTTGTTTTGCCTAGGTCTTTCATTTCAAAAGTATTTTTTAGGCTTTCAGATATCTCATTGATCTCTGCAGGAGATCCTATGAGATTTAAGTCATCTACATATACAGCTATGATGACGAATCCTTTTCCCGTTCTTTTTATAAAGATACACGGGCAGACTTCATTATTCGTGAATCCTTGTTGTGCAAGAAAATCACTTAGTCTGTTATACCACATCTTGCCTGATTGTTTTAGACCATATAATGATCTATGTAGCCTTACAGAGAATACGTCCCGAGGTAACTCTTTCATCTCTGAGGGTAGATTAAACCCATCAGGAAGTCTCATATAGATATTTTTATCTATATCGCCATATAGATATGCAGTCACAACGTCCATGAGCTGCATTTCTAGGCTTTCCAGAGAAGTTAGGCTTATTAAAAATCGGAATGTGATCGAATCCATGACCGGAGAATACGTATCTTCGTAATCAATCCCCGGTCTTTGGGAAAATCCCTGGGCTATAAGGCATGCCTTATAGCGAACGATCACATTATTTTCATCTCTTTTTCTTATGAAAACCCACTTATATCCCACAGGTTTTACACCTACTGGTGTTTGGACTACTGGTCCAAAGACTTTGTGTTTCAAGAGTGAGTCCAGCTCTACTCTTATTGCCTCGTCCCACTTTGGCCAATCATCTCGGCGTTTACATTCCGCCAGAGATCGTGGTTCGTCGTCATCATCATATTCAGTGACGTGAACGGCAATATCGAACGCAAAATCGTCGTCGACGACTATGCTATTTCTGTCCAGTACTTCTCCAGTACGTACAAAATTTAATGATGTTTCTCCTATTGTTTCCTCTGCTGGGGAAATCGGGAGGGGAGAAGTAGCTGGTCTGAGCTCAGCATCCTGTGGAGGGATAATCTTAGTATCTCTAGGAGTCTTCCTCTTTCGAGGAACTTTATCTTTTGAACCTGGTGGGCGTCCTCTTTTCATTTGAGGTACAACCAATTCTGCTGTCGGTGGGTTGCATCCATCTATGGGGATGTCAATCCTAGCTGGCGTATTGGCAGCAGGGACGTGTGAACGGACAATCTTCTGGTTGTCCGTGAACTTATCCGGCAAAAGATGTACTGTATTCTGGATGTGAAGGATCTTCAAGATCTCATCTTCACACAGGTTAGTACGCGGATCATATAGGGACAAAGACTTCTGGTCCCAACTAATGGTCTTAGAAGCTTCTGGCTTCTTAGACTGTATGCCTAGTTTAGGAAAAATTTTCTCATTAAATTCATAGTCAGCAAAACGTGCCTTGAATGCGTCACCGTTAGGGGTTCAAGGTATCTTATAATAGAGGGCGAATCAAACCCAATATATATACCTAGACGACGCTGAGGACCCATTTTGGTCCTCTGAGGGGGTGCTATTGGGACATATACCGCACAACCAAATACTCTCAAATGAGAGATATCCGGAGGTGCACCATATGCTAGTTGCATCGGGGATAAAGTATGACCTCCAGAGGGTCTTATCCTAATAAGTGATGCGGCATGTAAAATAGCATGCCCCCAAGCATCCACAGGCAACTGGGATTGCATAAGCAATGGACGTGCAATCCATTGGAGTCTCTTTATAAGGGACTCAGCTAATCCGTTTTGGGTGTGAACATGTGCTACAGGATGTTCAACTTCAATACCCGTTGCCCGGCAATAGTCTTCAAAGACTTGTGAAGTAAATTCTCCCGCATTATTAAGACGTAGTTTCTTGATTTGGTTATCGGGGAAATGAGCACGCAACCTTATTATTTGTGCCAATAGCTTTGGAAAAGCTAGGTTACGGGTGGATAAGAGGCACACATAAGACCATTTGGTTGATGCATCAATCAGTACCATGAAGTACCGAAATGGGCCACTTGCGGGGTGAATAGGCCCGCAAATGTCACCATGAATTCTCTCAAGGAAGCCAGGAGACTCTAATCCCACTTTCAGGAGGGATGGTCTCGTTATAAGTTTTCCCTTGAAACAAGGGAGACATGGAAATTCACCCTTTTGAAGAATCTTCAGGTTCTTCAATTTGTGTCCACGGGATTCAGAAATGATGCGTTGCATCATTACTGTTCCAGGGTGACCAAGTCTATTGTGCCAGAGTTCGAACTCTGGCAGTGATTGGCACGTCTGGTGCTCAGTCATATTGGCTTCTATTGGTTGAATGTATGTTTGGTAGAGACCCGACGGGAGTCCCTTGAATCGTTCGCAGATGATCTTTCGGTCATCTTTCTGACGAGTTACATACAGATATTCAACCGTATTTTCATCTCTGGTTTCTAAGTGATATCCGTTTAAACGGAAATCCTTGAAACTTACGAGATTCCTATTTGATTTAGGAGAGAATAATGCATTTTTTATTTGAAGTCTTGTGTTATTTGGTAGCAATATAATTGCTTCACCAGATCCTTCGATTATTTGGGACAGTCCTGAAATTGTGATAACAGGACCGTCATATTTATTTACGCTATTAAAATAGCAATGATCGCGAAGGATTGTGTGCGTTGAGGCACTGTCCACTAGGCACTCAGACATCATCTATATAAGCAAAAACGAAATTTTATTTGAGCGAAAATGTAAACATTCATTCGAAAATAAAAGTTCGTACTTAAGCAAATAAAAGATGAAGATACATTAATTCTAAAAAGCATAGATAAACGATGGTGCTCAATCGAGAAGGTCGTCGTTCTCGAAGTCTTTTGCAGTAAACATTGTTGGCGGCTGAACAGCTGCCAAGTTTGTTTCAGGTAGAGACTTCTGGCTCGCCTGGTATAGATCCTGGAGGTGGCGAGGAGTGCGGCAGTTTCTGGACCAATGGCCAGTCATGCCGCATCTATGGCATTTATCCTCACAGTTCTTCTTTGGAAGTGACACTTGCTCGGTGTTCTTTCGCTTCCAAGTGAAATTTCTTTTTCCCTTATTGTTTTTGTTTGTCTGTGGAGCTGCACCTCTTGGTTGCTTCATTATAGCTTTCCCTTTAGTGTTTTTAGCCTTCCTCTTGTTTTTCCACTTCTGGGGAGAAACGTGGTGGGCTTCAGGGATAGGGGCGGTGCCAGCTGGACGTAAGTTATGAGTTGCAAGCAGTAAGTCTCGATTCTGCTCTGCCCTAAGTAGGCATGAGATCAGATCGGAAAATTTCGTGAAATTGCGTTCACGATACTGCTGCATGAGGATTGCATCTTTCTCGTGAAACGAGGTAAATGTCTTTTCCAACATGCGTTGTTCTGTCACTTCTTCACCGCACAACTTCAGGTGTGAGGTGATGTTATGAAGTGCAGATTTGTACTCAGCGACGGACTTATAGTCCTGAAGTCTGAGGTTTTCCCACTCATAACTGGCACGCGGTAATATAACATCAATTTGATGTTTATACCGAGCTTCCAGCGCTGTCCACAGGTCCTTTGGATCCTCAACCATTAAGTATTCGGCCTTTAAGGTCTGATCAATATGTTTCCTAATGTAGATTATGGCTTTCGCCTTATCTACATCGGATACAGTGGTTGGAGGGCTGCTGCTAGATGTAGCAGAAGCTTCGGCCGTTGCTGGGGCCGAGGAAGGAGCCAAAATGGACCCAAGTAGGGCCATCGAACGCAAGTGGAACTTCAGGTCCACTCGGCAACTCAGGTAATTCGTCCCTGCAGAGTCAAGGACTTCGAAATCGACGCTTGCCAATTTTGCCATTTATCTACGCAATTTAAAATGAGCATGAATTAATTAAAATTCAAAATTCATGCATAAAGAAATAAACAAGTAAAAATGCGGGGATCGGCCAGATACCCAATAAAAAAAGTACATAGTCCAAAGTTCGTTTACAGTCCATAAAAGAAAAGAAAAATACAACTTCGGAAACCCAAAGTGGGTCCCATTATCTTCGTCTTCATATGCTGTTGCTCCGAGCTTTGGCTTTTTATACAAATTTCCTCACTTACAAATTCTCTCAAAAGAAAATAAAAGTGCAAGGAAAGTAAATAGGTATACTATGGCCGATCCCGAAAAACACATTTTTACTTATTTAAACATCCACGCAGTTCTAAATATGCTACGTGCATAAAAATAAACAACCACGCATATATCTCAAGCATAACATATGGTAAAAGAAACTAGAAAATATAATTATCTCGTAGACCACGTGGAAACGTCATACACCGTTAGGTTAGTTGACTAACGGCAGAGCAGTCTCAGGATCTTTAAGATAGTTATATTTTGATAAATAGAATCCTAGTATTCCATAATTTAATAATAATGCCAGTGTTATGAGTCAACTACTGGGGGAGGAGCCCCCAGCTCTTTATTTATAGGCAATTGGGGAATACAGATATGGGCTTACAATGATATGGGCCTATCTCTAGGATAGCCCAGAATCTCACCCAACTACGGTTAAATAACCGTTCACAACACTCCCCCTTATCCAGCCATAGGTGTGGACTCTGCTCGTGAATGCTTCAGGATTCTGAGCGTATAAGAGTCTCACATGGGGTGGATACTTCAGGATCCTGAGTTGGTGAGATTTGCCTCGTTAAAACCTCTAGCTATGGAAAACCCAGTGGGAAAAACCATAGTTAAGGAAAAAGAGTGCAAACGCTCTTTAACTCCCCCTGATTTGTACAAGTGACTCTGCTGATGAATACTTCCGGATTCTGAGCGTCACAGAGGGGTGGATACTTCGGGATCCAGAGTTGATTTGATTTGCCTCGTTAAAACCTTTGGCTATGAAAAACCCAGTGGGAAAAACCATAGCTAAGGGAAACGAGTACAAATTCCCTCAACTCCCCCTGATCTGTAAAAGCTCTTAGGCTTTCAGATCTCTTAGGCTTATCTCATCACTCCTATTTACAATATTCCGAAAATGTACACAGATTACAAATTTTATCACCATCAAGCAGCTGCTGAGTCCAGAAACTCTGGAGAGATGAGCTAAGTTTCGTCGCCTCTGATGTGGTCTTCAGACTATATGGTCAGCTCCACAGAACCAGCCTATATCCCAGTCGTCACCGGGATGTGATGTACCACCAGGCGCCCTCAAATACACCATTGGTGTGATTCTGGAATGGTGAGGATCTCGGAATTGATAGGATGATGTTGCCTTCATAAGTTGCTTTGCATATTTGCAGTAGATGGCCATCCCACTGTGGGTACCCATTCTGTGATTTATCAGTATAGGGACCGGACCTGTAACCTGCATTTGCACAAACATTGGAGGATGCTAATATAATTTGTAAGTCCAAATCTTTCGACCCTTGGAGGAAGCGCAGAAGGCTTGACTCCGGTCTAATGGCCCTAGTGAGGTGCCAACTATCTCTGGCTAATGAGTTAACTGCAACTGCTATATCGGGACGTGTGCAGTTTAGCCAGGAGTGCATGATTGCACTTAGATAAGGGACTTTAGGACCAGTTATATCCTCCCTCTCTTCCAGCGATCGGAAGGGTTCTTTTTTGTACATCCATTGAGTATACCACCGTAGGTGTACTTTGGATGACAATGGTCCTTTTAATGTCTCCAACGCGCTTCTGGGCGTTTATAACAGGATTCTATGAGTCATGACTTTATATTTGCCTAGGTCTTTTTATTTCATGTTTAAAAGTCAGGCTTGTACATTTATTTTGGTTTTCTCTTCAGGAGATCTGATGAGATGTTAGTTGTCTACAACTAAGATCTCTAATCATGTTCTTTGCACAAATGCAAAGACAACCTTCAGTAGGAATCATTGACTTGTCAAGTGATTCTCTTGGTTGTACATCTATTTATTATACTTATTGTTTCTTCATTTGAATAGACGTCCCGAAGTCTATTCAGGCGTTTTAAGGAAATGTGGAAATTATCTTTACAAGATATCCACGAAGGTATGCCGTCGCAACATCCAATAACGGCATATCCAATAATTTTCCTTCGCCAAATCGTAAGGTATTCGCTTTTGATAACTTAGGGAGACTGATGCATCATTTATGAGACATGCTCATTTGAATTTGTTCGATCCCTAGTTTCAGCGAAATTTTCCTTGGGCTATAGGTTGTACCGTATAGCATACGATTTTGTATTTATTTTTCTTATTTTTGCAATACTTTGTTTTATCCACAGGTTTGACACCTTTTGGTGTCTGGACTTCAGGTCCGAACATTTCACGTTTCATAAGTGAGTCCAGCTCATCTTTTATTGCCACGTTCCATGTTTGGCCAATCTCTACGTTTGCCTTCTAGCAACGGAGTGTGGAACAATAATTTATAAACGTCATCGCCATTGCGATGTATATGGCAATATGATACGTGAATACATTGTCGACAATTTATGTTCTATCTGTCCAACACCTCCCCAGTACGTACAACATTTACTTAATTTCACCTTTTCCCAGCAATTCCTCTGCAGTGGATTCCGGGAAGGGTGATGGTGTGGACAGGAGCTCATTGTCCTGTGGTAGTATTGTCTTAAGGTCTACAGGAGTTTCTGTCCTTGGAGCCTGGTGGTCTGCCTCTTTTCTGTTGAGGATCAGCCACTTCTGCTGCTGGTGGATTGCATCCATTCTCGGGGATGTCAATCCTAGCTGGAGTTTTTGCAGCAGGGATGTGTGATCTGCCAATCTTCTGGTTGTCAATAAATGATTCCGGTAATTAGTGAACAGTGTTCTGTATGTGGAAGATCTTCTGGATCTCATCTACACATTGTATTGTTACCGGATCATAGTGGGTCAAGATGTTTGTATCCCACTTTATAATTTTCTTCGCGCCAGATTTTCCAGTATCTGGGCCTATTTTTGGGAAACTCGTCTCATCGAGATCACAGTCTTCAAGGTGTGCCTTAATTATGTCCTCCGTTGGGGTTCTAGGTATCGTATAAGTGAGGGTGAGTCAAACCCTGCATGGATACCTAGGCGACGTTGAGTACCGTTTTGGTCCTCTTTGGTGGTGCAATGGGGATTTAAGACTGCGCGACCGAAGATTCTCAGATGAGAAATGTTCGGTGGCATTCCATATGCAAATTGCATTGGAGACTCTGACCTCCAGAGGGTCTTATTTTCATTTACGATGGAGCATGCAGAGTTTGCATGTCCCCATGCATCCATAGGCAATCGGGATTTAATGGACGTTCAATCCATTGGAGTCTACTTTTCAGTGACTCTGCCGACCCATTTTGGGTATGAACATGCGGCACTTGTATGTTCATTTTCAATTCCCGTTGATTGGCAGTACTCTTGAAAAGACTGGGAGGTATATTTTCCAACATTAACCAGACTTATTTACAACATTTTATTGTCTGGGAAATGTGCCCGCAACATTTTTATTTTTGTGCCAATAGCTTTGGAAAAGCTAAGTTGCGGGTCTGTAGTAGACACACGTACGAATATTCTGAGGATGCATTTATCAGTACAGTGAAGTACTGAAATAGCCCACTAGGGGTGGTGGATTTTATCCACATCTATCTCCTTGTATTCTTTTTAAGGAAGCGTGGAGATTCTTTTTCAACTTATCGTGGAGATGACCTTGTAATTAATCTTCCCTCATAGTAAGGGATGCGAGGGAATTTTCCCTTCTGAAGAATCTTCTGGTTCTTCAAGTCATACCCATAGGATAAGATGCTTTGCATCATCACAAATCCAGGGTGGCCAAGTCCATCATGCCAGAGTAAAAACTCGGCTGATGTAGGGCACTTCAGGTGCTCCGTTTAATTCTGCTTCCTTTCTCCGAATCTTCGTATGGTAGAGGCCTATAAGGCTCTCAAAACGTTCAAGTGTGGATTTTACTCCTTTTTCTTGAGACGTTGCATACGGTAATTTTTCATTTACATTTGCTGTTTCCAAGTGGGATCCGTTGAAACGGATGTCCTTGAAACTTAGAAAGTTTCTTTTTGGAATTCGGAGGGATTAGTGCATCCATTATTTTTGTGTCGTTTGGGGGCAACTGTGTTGCATTCCCTGGATCTTCAATATAGCCATGATATTGGGCTTTGTATTGAAAGAAATCGTACGTGTTTATTGTCTACTAATTATTTATGAGAGCAGTTTCAAAAGATGAAACATAAAGGCACATGCATATTCAGATAGACATATTCATTTATTTTCTACTAAAATTTTTCAATCAAAACAGATTGCGTAATACAAAAGCTCTTATAACGTGAGATGTTCTAAACAATTTGCTAAGATAAAAGTAAAGGCTAGTCAAGCATGTCATTATTTTCGAAGTCGTCAGCTGAAAAACTTAACTGGAGCATCAGATGTCATCAGGTTTGTTTCAGCTTTATTTTTCTTGTTCTCTTTATACAAATCCTGGAGATGGTGCGGAGTTCGGCACACTCTGGACCAGTGGCCTTTCATGCCACAATTTTGGCACTGGTCTTCCCATTCCCTCTTGGGTGGGGGTATATCATTTCTATTTTTGTTATTTCTGTGCCTCGTGAACTTCCGCTTACTTTCATTATTTCGCTGCTGTTGTTCATGGCCCTTGGCTTTTATGTGTTGACCCCCCTTCTGTGGTCTTTCTTTTCTTTTATTATTCCTCTTCTTTTTGAAGGAAGAGGAATGGTGAGCTTCTGGTAGAGGGGTAGCGCCGGGAGGGCGCATATTGTGAGTGGCGAGGAGAAGCTCTCTGTTTTGCTCGGTCATGAGTAAACATGACAACAGCTCAGAATACTTGGTGAACTTGCGTTCACGGTATTGTTGCATGAGTATCGCATCTTTTTCATGGAAGGACGTATACGTCTATTCCAGCGTGCGATCTTCTGAGACTTTTTCACCACACAACTTCAGGCGTGAGGTGATGCTAAAAAGTGTTGAGTTGTACTCAGCAATGGACTTAAAGTCCTGTAGTCTCAGGTTCTCCCACTCATATCGTGCCCTTGGGAGTATAACATCTTTCTGATGTTTATACCTGTCCTCAAGGGCAGTCCATGGCTCAAGTGGATCTTCGACCGTAAAGTATACAGCCTTTAAGGTCTTGTCCACATGGCGACGAATATAGATGATGGCTTGCGCCTTCTCTATATCGCTAACATTTTCTTTTTCAGTCACAGCAGCGATGAGGGACTTTGCCCGCAGGTGAAACTTTACATTTAGCTACCAGCTTAGATAGTTTCTACCAGATGCTTCCAATACTTCGAAATTAACGCTTGTAATATTAGCCATTTATCTAGCAGAGCACAAACATGCATGAATTAATAATTAATCAGAGAAAAACATTTTCATGCGGAGGCAATATTTAACGAAAAGCTAAATGTGTGGATCGGCCAGTCCCACGAGAAAGAGTCCAAAAAAAGTCCATAGTCCAAATTATACAAATTTGCAGCTTAACAAAAATGAAAATAAAACTTTGGAAACCCCGTGGGTCCCATATGATATCTCCATCTTCAAGCGTGGCCTCCGTCTCCATGGAAGTTGGTCTTCTTTCTTTGACATTTACATAAATTCCAAACTACAATTTCTCTCAAAAATAAAAGAAAAGTGCGGGAAATAAACTGTAGGACTAAACGGCCGATCCAAAAACCACATTTAGCAATTCATGCAGAAATATTGTGCTCATCAACATTTTCATCAGACATTTTCATCACAGGCATCACAGGCATTTACTATTCGCAGAGATGGATAAATAATTTAAACACTTAATAATTATTGGACCACTGGGCAACGTCATACACCGTTAGGTTATATTACTAACGGCAGAGCGGTCGCAGGATCTTCCTAATTATTAAGTTTTAAATACAATGCACAACCACGCATATAATATCCAACAGAATATACCAGAGATGCAAAGCATGTAAATATGATTTTTGCAGAAAAAATCATTACAATGCAAAGGTTGTAAAGTAAATGGGTTTAATCAATTAAATTGATTAAGAGCCCAAAATAAACATTTTCTTTGTCAGAGGAAAAAGTTTTCCTCATCATCCCAAAAGCCCCCCCAAGAATCCCCAAAAAGTCCTCGCCTGCCCGGTATTTGTCCCGTAATTTACCGTGATTTTTCACGAATATTTTGCCCTTAAGTCCCCCTTTTAAATTAATTTTTAGGCTAGTAAGTTGCCTTTTAAGGCTTGTTAATAGCCTTTGCTTCCCCCATTATTTTTTTTTTCCAGATAAAACAGCCTGCGGGTCTGAAAACCCGCAGTCGGCCTATGGGCTTCAGGCCCATAGACTTTTTTTTAAAGGAAAAATCTGCATGTGTGCCTGAAGCCCACAGCCGGCCTGTGGGCCTGAAGCCCACAGTCGGCCTGTGGGCTTCAGGCCCACAGGTTTTTTTTTGAAGAAATAATTGGCCTGTGGGCCTGAAGCCCACAGCCGGCCTGTGGGCTTCAGGCCCACAGGCTATATCAGTTTTTTTTTGCTTCATGTTAGGGTTTCATTGGGGGGGCCGGCGCCGCCGCTGCCCCCTGCAGGGGGGCACGGCCGCCGGGGCCGCCGCCCCCTGCAGGGGGCGCGGCGGGGGCCGCCCCCCTGCAGGGGACGCGGCCGCGGAGGCCGCCCCCTGATCGCTCCGGGATGTAACCCCAAAGAACGGTTGTAGTTTTACCGCAAGCGCACGGCAAAGTGGCGAGCGGGTATCGAACACGAGAAGGTGGTGTTGGCTCCAATCTATCCTAGGTTGGTTTGACTATGAATGTTTTATTGGTGGAGATGGCTATGGTATGATATAATGGGAATGGTGGTGGATGTCGGTGTCGATGATAAAGAAATCGGTTCGAATATCGATTCAAATACAATATAATGAAAGAGGGAATTTGCCTTGCGACGACCCTGTCACAATCGTCGGGCAAAGTATGTGGATATAAAATCAAATAAAGACGTCTAGGGCTAGGGAATTCCCACTACGGATCGTCATACATCATCGTAAATAGTGAATCTCAATATTACTAGACTTGCATTGAGGTGAACTAGTCGTAACTGAATATAGAACCAAGCTCACGCTCTCGCGCTATTGCCGGTCTATAGCAACCTAGATTAGAGCCCAATCTCTTGCAAACCCTAACCTAAGCCACTAGCATGAAGATCGACGTCATCGTCCAATCGCTTCTCGAGCCCACTCTCGTGCAAACTCGAGTCACGATCTAGGTTGTGATAGTTCGTATTCGTCCAATCTCTTGCAAACGAATATGGGTATAGATTTACAATTAAAAATCCTAGCTTTGGTCCAATCTCTTGCAAACCAAATCTAGAGAAACCCAATTGTAAATCTAAATCGAATATCTAGGCCTTCCCATCGATTAGAATCCAATCTCTTGCAAATCCCAAATCGATGGAAATCCCTAGCTATCCGTAGTACATCAATCACAACCTAACCTCCTAGCAATTCTAGCGATTTAGAAATTCACTCATCACAAATATGAAATTAGATCCATAGGGTTCATCCCCAAACCCTAGAACAACAAATCTACTCTAGCATAGCAATAAGGATATGAGAATCAATAGAAATCATTGCTTGCATACAAAAAGATAGAAAAACAAAGATTCAAATAAAAAGAAGAAAATACTTAGCTTGATGAAGATCTTCAATCCAAAATACAAGCTTTTAGATCCAAGAGGGGGCCTAGGGCATGGCCTAACCTCTAAAATAATCCTAAGAAAAACATATGGGGGCTAAGAAAACATAATGGGGATCCCCCTCTAATGGTGGCTACAAAACCCTTATATACTCTCCCAAAACCCTAGCAAATAACCCTAGAAAACCCCTCAAATTCGTGCCCAAAAACAGCCCAAACCGCAACTTAAAATCTGGGCCCAGGCCGCACTCGGCCGAGTGGAATATGTGACCCGGCCGAGTGGAAATTCCAGCACTGCAGCATCAACTTGCAGAAATTCTCCAGATTTCATCCGACCTCCGATTTGCGCGTTCTTGGCGGCGTTGGAATCATCATGAAGTCTACTATCCATAAAAAATATGAGAAAAATACTTTGCTTACTGAAATGATAGCAGATTTCAAAAGAGTGGAAGGCTGTCTGAAAATCTGGGCGATGCGTGTCCTCGGCATCACTCGGCCGAGTGGCAAATGTCACTCGGCCGAGGAGCTTTTGGAACTCGGCCGAGTCGGAGCTCGTAGTCGACTGACGGATTACAGAGAGTTGGACATTTTGGCTTGCCGTCGTCTGGGTGCCACTCGGGCGAGTGGTGTCTCCGTGCTCGGCCGAGTGGGCTGGCGATGCTCGGCCGAGTGCACGCTGATACTCAATCTGCTGCGTGTCCGATCTGGCCGGCCGAGCGGGCTTCTTTGCTCGGCCGAGTGACTCCTTCACTCGGCCGAGTGGCATGCTAAAATGCCCAATCTTCTCTGTTTCTCCTGCTCGTCGCTTCTACGGAGTTCCTTCTTCTTCCACATGTCTCCCATCGCCGAATAGCCCTCAAAAGAGCCTTGGGTGACGCTCCGGAGTGGGTGCAAGTCCCTTAAGCTCATTTTTGCTCCCGATCGCTCCATATTTCCTGAAATCTGACAAAAACAAGAAATAGTGAAAAGCATCGCAATATTGTCGAATAATCTTGAAACCCGCAATATGAGCAATCGAAATGGCGTGAAAACATGCGGAAAAAAGGTGTAAAATATGGAGTGATCAAAATCCCCCAAGCTTACCTCTTACTCGTCCTCGAGGAAGACAAGTAGAAGGCGAACCCGAAGGGTAAAAATAAGGAAAAAATGAAAAAGAATACGAAGTGGAAGGGGTCGCTAGATTATTTTCTCAGATCTCAAGCCATAAGCTACACATCACGATAACTTGGGAAATACGAATCACATGCTATAAGGATTTCATATCTTTCATAAACATGGTACTTGCAAGCTTTTAAGAACAATAAGAGGGACTCTCTAAATTCATACAATCAATTCATATCCACATCACGCATTTCATAGAATTCAATATACAAATGTTGGCGATGCACTTTTCAATCAAAAGTTATAAATGAAGCATATAAGATACACACCAAGCATGCAATAGAGAATAGAATAAAAGTCATGGCATTCACATATTTATTTCAAATCATGAAAAATCTCCATATCTAATATATTTTGCAAAGTCTAAGCATTATCGAATATTCTCATTCATGCACGTCTCCACTCTAATGTCATACTCACTCATATGGTCAAATGAATTCACCCCCCCAAGCTTAGCTTGAGGCGTCGCATCCAAAGGAATATAATAGTGGAAAATGGGATTTTTGCCTTGGTTTTCCCAAGTATTTTGTGGCTCCAATAATGAGATAGAGAAATATTTTTTTTTCTTTTGGACTTTGTTTCTCATTTTTCTTTTTGGATTTTTGTAGGAGCTATATGATTTGTATTTTTGGATTTTGGCTCCTTTTTGGCTTTTTGGACTTTTTGGAGCTAACTTTTTCTTTTGTGGGGATTTTTGGGAAATAGATGCGATATAAGTAGCTTTAGGAGGTGAACTCAAGCGACATGTAGAGAATAAAAAGATATATGTGGAGAAAGAAATAATGTAACACTCGGTTCACTCTAAGATGTGCACGAACGGTTTAATAAAATAATACTTCAACTAAAACTAATATGTAAGCATGGATATTCTCAATCATCTCAATAAAAAGTGAAGTCAAGCGGTAAAGCGCACAATCATATCAGGCATGCAACAGAAGGTGAATAAGGCAATAAAACTGATGCTTCAGATATACTAATGATGCGTGAATCTTGGTGCACTTCCAACAAAATCATACTAAACACTAATTAATATATTCGGCTTCAATTAATATCATGCATTCATATAGAGGAATCATCAAAAGAATATATAAGCAAGCACATTGATAGCAGGATACTGAAATACTCTAAGTAGCATGGCAATGAATAATAAGCATCGTGATGGTTGCTAAAGCAATAAGAGATATCATCATAAGGAATTCATCTAGCGGAAGAAAAGAAAAGGAAAATAAAGAAATAAAAGTAAAAGAGAGGAAAGAAAAGAAAAACAAGCACACAATATGATGCATGAACACACATAAAAGGAAAATAAGATGGAAAAATCAAGAAGATGATGCAAAAAATTTTAAAAATTTTAAAAACCCTAAAATAAAGTAAAAATGCAACTAATGCATCTAAATGGCATGGAAATGCACTCCCCCAAGCTTAAACTTCACATTGTCCTCAATGTGATCATAAAAGGAAAAATATGAGGAACAACGATAAATATGAGGGAGGTGAATGAAAAATGATGAAATGAATGACATGAAATCCTAATGCAACTACATGCACATGCAATGATGCATGAGAGCGCCTTCCCCCAAGCTTATACCAAACAATCTTATTCAAATGACTCGATCAAAAATATCACGGCTTCACTAAGCGATATCAAGTCAAACAAATAAGAAAGTAAGGTTTCACTTGAAAGAAATGCTCGGTGGGTGGTGAGCAAAAAGATGTGACACTTCAAAATATGAAGGGGCAATTAATATATATAATGGGTTTTGGGTGTAAAAGATTTTTGTTGCCATAATATGAGGTGATATTTATTCAAGCAAATCTATACGGTCCTCTCGCTGTCGAGAGGATTCGGGTTTATTGAAAGCATAAAAATTTCTACACTACTGGATTGATATCACCTATAGCAAAAGGCGGATCCAGTATCTTTGCCGGTGCAGGCAACTGCTCCAACTGCTCTTTCCGTGGCTCTGCTAGGCGCGTATGTCCACGGACTCCAACGAACTCCAGCAATGCATCCTCCAACATTCCCACAAGGACTCCACCTGTACCCTGCAGAGAATAGGATGCATCAGTTCGCTGCAAAAAATTCACCCTCGTAATAAAAGTATCCCAAAGAGGATCGTCTATGTAGGAATATGATGCCCTCGAGGCCATTTATTCCTGTGTGAATAGCACAAACATCTTGTTCGAAATAACAGTAAGCTGTTTGGTAATAATTTATCTAAGTTATATTGTAATGTAGTTTACATTAGATATCAACGTAGGTAAAGTCCTGAGACTTTATGCAAGGTCAAACGGGTATCGAGATGAGTATCTCAATCATGGAGAAACGTTTGACCGTCTGTAGCATAAGTCTAAAATGGTTCATGGTCGTAGATGTTCCGAGACAAGGATATCGAAACATCGGATAGACCATTGTGTCTTAGTCTTCACCGTTTAGCGGTGGCGATGATCTCATGATCGCTTGACTTGGCGAAGTCGAAGACGAGACACAGGTGCTCATTAGAATGAGTTCACTGAACGATCCACTAGAGTTATCATATGGTTATATTGACCAATCTGTCAGTGATAACTCTGAGTGATGATAGGATAGTTGGTCTTTTGACTTGAGGTCATTTTGACAGACCTGTGCGTGAACGGTGCCACTTAGATCAACTGACCTAGCTTCGAGGCAAGGCCTGTCGAAAGGTCTTTTGATTGGGTGTCACTTGAAACGTACGAGGCGAGTAATGACCAAGAGAGGATTCGTCTCTCCCGGTCAATGGGAGTTAGTGTCGTAGAGTTAGTTCGGTCTTTAGTAAAAACTCTGCGCAGAGTATGTTGGAAGAAGTCCAACATTTATTGACTAAAGATTGATCGAAACTAACCGGAGTCAAGTTATTGGGGTTGACAGTTTGACCCTACCCCAGACTTGATCTACACGACATATTTAAGACGAAGAGACTATAACTGCGGAATTCATCACGGAAACAGTCAGGTGGTCCCGACAATACTCATGTCAATGAGGTAACCACATAATGATGATTCCTGAAGCAGGGACGGCAACCACTGCTCGTGGTCACTGCCGTATAGGGCTTCGAGCCCAACCTGTTGTAAGGGTCAGGCTGTAGGGTCTCACACAGAGTGCAACGCTTCGTCTAGTAATAGGTAGAAAATAGTTAGGGAGAATATTTGCATTTGATGCAAAAGAAGAGATAATTGCATTTGATGCAATATGATAATTTAAGCTTAGATAGGGACTATTTTACATTTGATGCAAAAGCGATTAAATGTGTATTAAATTGTTTAATACAATATTTAATAATATAAACGCAAGGAAAAGTTCACGGGTAAGACGGAAATATTCCGGTCTAGACCCAGGTTCGAACGGCGTCCAAATCGGACGCCAAACATAATAGTTATGGCCAAAACAGTGTAAACCCCAAAGCCCATCAGCCCAAAGGGGCTGATTAAATAATAAAACCCAGGCCCAAGAAAAGAGGGGGGCCCGCTGACGCGTGCGTCAGCCTGCTGACGCCCGCGTCAGCGGGCCCACCCGCTGACGCGGGCGCCCGCCAGGCGCGGGCGCCCGCCAGGCGCGGGCGCACGCGCCAGCTGGGCGCGTGCAGCGCACGCGCCCAGACAGGCGCGTGCAGCACACGCGCCCAGAGAGGCGCGTGCACGCGCCTCGGGGCGCGTGCGCTGCACGCGCCTGGCTGTTCTGCGCGCGCAGTTCAATGCTGTGGGGCCCCTGATGGGCCCCACACGCCTAGGGTTGCGAACCCTAGGCAGAATTTCTTGACGGCTGGGTTTTGTGCTTTAGGTGGGGTTAGGGCTGATCTTTGGACACTCAATTGGAGGGTCAAACGAACTCCGATTGACGAACGGTTTTTTCCTATGCGTTCACCGTTGAACGCTTGTCGTATTGATAGGTTGTATCAATCCTGAAGATCAACGGTGAGTGAGTTAAAATTCACGGAAGTTTGCACTTTGTGAAGTGCAAACTAACTTGATTTTAATTAACTCATTATTTAGTCCCACATCGGATTTTGAGAAAAGGGGAGAGTCCGCCGCCTATATAAATAGGGGTCTCCCCCCTTTCTCAAAACTCGTCCCAAGCTCTAGATCTGAGCGGCTCTCGTAAATGTTGGAGCACGCTCGGATCTATGCTTAAATTAATATTTCTCTTCTCCCTAAATTTCTGCCTTACTCCTGCGGGCTCTAGCAAAGCCACAAAGGAGTTCGGATTCTGGATCCGAAATCTTGGCGGAGGTTTCACTCGCGTGAAACTTTCTTCGGCGCGTGGTTGGCTCGGCGGCACGGGGATTGATCGCCTCGGGATGCGGAGCGGTTCGAGGAACGGTTCGGGGAGCGGTTCAAAGGAGCGGCTCGGCGTGGGACGGGAGCAGCTCGGAAGACGGCGCGGAACATCTCGCCTGCTCCAGGGCTGAGATTCCGGGTATGTGGTTAAAGTATTTTTAGCATTAGTTTAGTTTAATCGAAGTAGGCTAGATCCTTCTTGGGATGGTCAGATCCATCCCAAGTCGGCATAGATCTTGGCATAGGGTCTTGGACCTTAGGGCTAAGTTAAAAATTGTTTTTAACTGCATGTTAATTTAGATTAACTAGTTTTTCTTCCGCTGCAAATAATTTTTGTGTCTATGTTCCGTCCGACTTAGGACGGGACTAGAGTTTTTGTGCCCTAAGGGACCGCAAATTCCCCAACAGTGGTATCAAAGCCTAGGTTTGCGTAGTCGATCTAGGTACTGCGATTTCATTAAACTTGTTAATGCTTTTAAATGCTTTTAAATTTTTTAAAGTTATTAGATAATTTTAAAAATGTTTTTGAAGTTCAAAATTCTATGTAATAAATTTTTGAACATGAAAATTTTTAAAATAACGTTTTAAAATTTATGTGATAATTTTTAAAACTAATTTTAAATGTTTAAAAGTTTAAAATTATTTTGGATGCCTAAAATTTTTTATATGATAAATTTTTTAAGCATGGAAATTTTAAAATGGTGGTTTTAAATTTATGTGATAAATTTTAAAATTGATTTTAAGGCTTTGAATTTATGCGATAAGTTTAAAATATTTTAGATGTTTAAAAATTGTATATGATAATTTTTTGAACATGGAAAACTTTTAAAGTAATGTTTTAAATTTATAAGATATTTTTAAAACTGATTTTAAAAGTCTAAAAATTGTTTATGCGATAAACTTAGTTTATTTAATTGTTAAATAGATAAACACTTTCATTTTATGTTGATAAAATTAGTGTAGCTTTATTTTTATGGCTTGTTAATCTTGTCCCTTATTTGATAACACAAGACAACCCTTTAGGTTAGCCATTAAAAATGATTAAAATTTATTACTTGAATTTTAATGACATGCTATGTTTTAATAAATCATTAACAACAATATTAAGACCTAATTCCTGATTAGGGTAGTCCTTTAAATGAATTTTCAATTCTAATTGTTATAATTAATTTTCATTAAAGGACTTCGCTTCTAGCGTTGTTAATAAAAATTTATTAAAATCCTAATAACGATTAGGGTAGCACGTGAACCTTATAGTTGATAAGGACTTAATAAAAGTTATTAAACAAATCCTAAAATTTTGAATTTAAGGATTCAACTAGTTGATAGGATTAATTAGTTGTTAATAAAAGCTGTTTAGTCTATGGCATACATACAAAACTGACAAGCTTCATTCAATGGACCATGATCCAGTCAATGTGCTTGGCTAAGAGTTCTGGGTCAACCCTTGCTAGTCCAAGGGGTAGTGATCCTGGCTTAGTCAATTCCCTGGCTGAGTTCCGCTGGACCGCAATGTCGCGAATCATGATTGTATGACACCCTGGACTATATCTAAGTCAAATACGTTAATGATCTTTTTCAAGATTAGCCGTAGCCCTCCTTGTTTTAGAGGTTAGCAACTATAGGGCCCGTGTTACAGTTGTTGAGATACACTCAAGCTGTGACATGGCAACCTTGTAGAAACCAACTTCTTAAATACATAAGATGACATCTTGACTTGACCCAAACCGACGTTGTCGTGAATACACCGAGCGGCGGCGCAAGTTTAGTCAAGGATGTAGTCTGCCCAGATGTAGTCTTAGACCTGACCCAAACCGACGTGTCGTGCATACACCGAGCTGAGGGGCAAGTCAGGCTAGACATGAAAACAAGGGTCCGACTAGACTAGACATTGTGATTTGGATGAGCACACTCATGATCACGAATGGCTAGGGGCAAAAACCGATTAAGAGAGTCATATCCGATATGATCGATGAAGAGTCATCTTCCGATCGCAGAGTCAATCAACTTGTTGAGCTACACTCAAGGTTGTTTAGACTCAAGGTGATTGGAACTCTTACCCATTAATTTTTAATTCGATTAAATCGTTCGTTATTAAGCTTTAAAACGTTCGTAAAAATAGTGGGAGGATATAGATAGATAAAAGCCAATCTACCTATATTGAACATATGCTAAAACTAGGGCAAGACTATGTTTACCGAAAGAATCAATTGATAATATTGGAATTAGTTAACTGGTCAATAAGTTGATTAATTGAATATCGAGTTAAATTCTAATTGATAGAATTAAAACTATATTCTCGTTGACATTAAATGACCTTCTAAAGAACAGACTTAAGAAATATGATTTCATTAAGTTCTGGGTCCAACAAATAAATTAAAGCTACATGTCACTCGTCTCTATATGAGGCAGCTTGAACATATAGGACATTCAAAGTATGTTTCTCCCTACAACTTGTCGAGCTACCCTCAAGGTTGTATGGACAAACAATTTTGATCCGCAAAGTTCGAAAATTCGATCAAACCGTTTGAGTCGAATACGAGTGCATGAGCAATGCAAGACTATGTAGCCCAACCGGATCTTGAGACAAGCAACTTCTTGAGCTACACTCAAGATTGCAAAGCTCAAGCGTTTGGACACATAAGTTGCTTGCATAGCTATTTATTTATGTTGATATCTAAATGTGATTTAGAAAAGGAAGAAGGCACTTCGGAAAGTCAATTGAGAAAGTTAGTTTAATTTATCATTAGTAGAGGCATAAGTAGGAGGAAATGAAAACGTGACATATTTTGATGTCACATTTCAGAATAAGTTGTTATACAAAAGACGTTTAACACATTTTGACGAATGTCGTCACATTGCTTCTGAAGTAATGTTTTGTGTTAAGTAATTTGTAAATAACTATATATATATATATTAAATGTTAATATATAAATACACAAGATAGTAGCAAACTTATATGGTAAAATTAGACTAGGCCGTATCAAGAGATTAAGCTTCACAAGTCACATAAAGAGGGGTCTGACCTCTCGTATTATGAAGTCTACGGACACTTGTGAGTCTTAGCCTCTTAGATACAATGGCCGAAACCCATCTGTAAGACAGTGGGAGAATGAGTTGTCGAACTCAGTCTCGTACATACTGATGTACCCGAGTCTATTTGTAACAAAATAAGTTATTCGTATATTTTACTAAGACACGTGTTCTTGATGAAACGCAAGTCTGATAAAATAAAGAACGAAATGACGAAAGTATTTAAACTGATTCGATTAGATCGAATGGTCAAATACTTAGCTACATAAAATCTTGTGTAATTAAAAGAAAATGTGATTTTCTCTCAGGTCAAGTCTGTTAACACATCAGAGTGTTAAAAGGTATGAATCACACTTAGTTAGACTTGGTGCGATCCATAAATAAGTGACTCTGAGTTAACTCCTCACTCTGGGTTAAGTCCCAGATAGTAATGCCTAGGTTTTGATAATGTTCTATAAGGACATTATCAATAATATATTCAATAAATCAATCGTAAGGAAGTTGTATTATAACTCGAATCTCGTGAGACGGATTGTCGAGTTAGACATCATAACTGATGATGACTTAGTCAACTTCTAGGATGAAATTCGGAGTAGTAACTCCGATTTAAAACTTGATGCAGGTCCGTGTGCGTAAATAAATTTGAGAATTTAGTTTACGTGCCCAAGGAAAATGTTTCCTCACTTTCTGCAAGTAAATCTTTAAGTTGAAAGATTGGTGCAGAAAAGAAAATAGTGAAGTACAATAATGTTGGACGGGAACGGTTTTCATCCTAATTTCTTTAAAACGGATTATGATGAAACCGCTTTCACCAACAGATGTGTACAGATCTACTCGGACCAAAGCCGATGTAAAACGCTTAAGTTGACCATGAAAATTTGCGCATTCACGTATAAGTTCGTTTTTCTAAATATGATTTAGACGAACCAACTTATATGAATTAGCCAGATAGTTTTCAAGGTCAGTGGGAGCGTGTAAATTACATGCGAGACATCAAAGAGATGGAACATATATTTTGATTAAGTAATCAAAGAGTTTGATACTTTATCAGAAATGGATATGAACCATTTGAAATGACCAGTAACTAATTTAAATGATTATCGTAAAGTACGATAAACTGGATAAGATCCAGGGAAATAAAATATTATAGATTCCGACAGACCAAATGAATTATTTGAATGAGATTCAAATGGTTGGTCTAACATAAAACATAGAAACCCCTTAAGTCTATAGTGTAGACGGTTTTAGCAGATCCACTCACGAAGGCTCTACCACATGAAGTCGGGAACACTTATGTGTAAAAACGGTATAAGATACCGAGATAAATGGGCCTGAGTGCAAGTGGGAGATGTAGGAATATGATGCCCTCGAGGCCATTTATTCCTGTGTGAATAGCACAAACATCTTGTTCGAAATAACAGTAAGCTGTTTGGTAATAATTTATCTAAGTTATATTGTAATGTAGTTTACATTAGATATCAACGTAGGTAAAGTCCTGAGACTTTATGCAAGGTCAAACGGGTATCGAGATGAGTATCTCAATCATGGAGAAACGTTTGACCGTCTGTAGCATAAGTCTAAAATGGTTCATGGTCGTAGATGTTCCGAGACAAGGATATCGAAACATCGGATAGGCCATTGTGTCTTAGTCTTCACCGTTTAGCGGTGGCGATGATCTCATGATCGCTTGACTTGGCGAAGTCGAAGACGAGACACAGGTGCTCATTAGAATGAGTTCACTGAACGATCCACTAGAGTTATCATATGGTTATATTGACCAATCTGTCAGTGATAACTCTGAGTGATGATAGGATAGTTGGTCTTTTGACTTGAGGTCATTTTGACAGACCTGTGCGTGAACGGTGCCACTTAGATCAACTGACCTAGCTTCGAGGCAAGGCCTGTCGAAAGGTCTTTTGATTGGGTGTCACTTGAAACGTACGAGGCGAGTAATGACCAAGAGAGGATTCGTCTCTCCCGGTCAATGGGAGTTAGTGTCGTAGAGTTAGTTCGGTCTTTAGTAAAAACTCTGCGCAGAGTATGTTGGAAGAAGTCCAACATTTATTGACTAAAGATTGATCGAAACTAACCGGAGTCAAGTTATTGGGGTTGACAGTTTGACCCTACCCCAGACTTGATCTACACGACATATTTAAGACGAAGAGACTATAACTGCGGAATTCATCACGGAAACAGTCAGGTGGTCCCGACAATACTCATGTCAATGAGTTAACCACATAATGATGATTCCTGAAGCAGGGACGGCAACCACTGCTCGTGGTCACTGTCGTATAGGGCTTCGAGCCCAACCTGTTGTAAGGGTCAGGCTGTAGGGTCTCACACAGAGTGCAACGCTTCGTCTAGTAATAGGTAGAAAATAGTTAGGGAGAATATTTGCATTTGATGCAAAAGAAGAGATAATTGCATTTGATGCAATATGATAATTTAAGCTTAGATAGGGACTATTTTGCATTTGATGCAAAAGCGATTAAATGTGTATTAAATTGTTTAATACAATATTTAATAATATAAACGCAAGGAAAAGTTCACGGGTAAGACGGAAATATTCCGGTCTAGACCCAGGTTCGAACGGCGTCCAAATCGGACGCCAAACATAATAGTTATGGCCAAAACAGTGTAAACCCCAAAGCCCATCAGCCCAAAGGGGCTGATTAAATAATAAAACCCAGGCCCAAGAAAAGAGGGGGGCCCGCTGACGCGAGCGTCAGCCTGCTGACGCTGGCTGACGCCCGCGTCAGCGGGCCCGCCCGTTGACGCGGGCGCCCGCCAGGCGCGGGCGCACGCGCCAGCTGGGCGCGTGCGCTGCACGCGCCCAGACAGGCGCGTGCAGCGCACGCGCCCAGAGAGGCGCGTGCACGCGCCTCGGGGCGCGTGCGCTGCACGCGCCTGGCTGTTCTGCGCGCGCAGTTCAATGCTGTGGGGCCCCTGATGGGCCCCACACGCCTAGGGTTGCGAACCCTAGGCAGAATTTCTTGACGGCTGGGTTTTGTGCTTTAGGTGGGGTTAGGGCTGATCTTTGGACACTCAATTGGAGGGTCAAACGAACTCCGATTGACGAACGGTTTTTTCCTATGCGTTCACCCATGAACGCTTGTCGTATTGATAGGTTGTATCATCCTGAAGATCAACGGTGAGTGAGTTAAAATTCACGGAAGTTTGCACTTTGTGAAGTGCAAACTAACTTGATTTTAATTAACTCATTATTTAGTCCCACATCGGATTTTGAGAAAAGGGGAGAGTCCGCCGCCTATATAAATAGGGGTCTCCCCCCTTTCTCAAAACTCGTCCCAAGCTCTAGATCTGAGCGGCTCTCGTAAATGTTGGAGCACGCTCGGATCTAGGCTTAAATTAATATTTCTCTTCTCCCTAAATTTCTGCCTTACTCCTGCGGGCTCTAGCAAAGCCACAAAGGAGTTCGGATTCTGGATCCGAAATCTTGGCGGAGGTTTCACTCGCGTGAAACTTTCTTCGGCGCGTGGTTGGCTCGGCGGCACGGGGATTGATCGCCTTGGGATGCGGAGTGGTTCGAGGAACGGTTCGGGGAGCGGTTCAAAGGAGCGGCTCGTCGTGGGACGGGAGCAGCTCGGAAGACGGCGCGGAACATCTCGCCTGCTCCAGGGCTGAGATTCCGGGTATGTGGTTAAAGTATTTTTAGCATTAGTTTAGTTTAATCGCAGTAGGCTAGATCCTTCTTGGGATGGTCAGATCCATCCCAAGTCGGCATAGATCTTGGCATAGGGTCTTGGACCTTAGGGCTAAGTTAAAAATTGTTTTTAACTGCATGTTAATTTAGATTAACTAGTTTTTCTTCCGCTGCAAATAATTTTTGTGTCTATGTTCCGTCCGACTTAGGACGTGACTAGAGTTTTTGTGCCCTAAGGGACCGCAAATTCCCCAACAGTCTATAGAAATATATGGAATAAATAATGGTGGACGATACTTCCCTGGAAATAATCCAATATCCTCACGTGCCGTGATAGCTGTCTCCACGGTGTCTTCTCTATGCTGCTCAGGTAAATCTAGATCATAGATGTGGACCCCATCAAGATGCTCCTCATCATCGTCAGACTCATCCCAGTGCACCCCTTGATCATATTCATATGTGTCCATGGGTGCTAACTCCTCGCTCTCCTCCTCATATACGTCCCATCGTACCTCTTGATCGTATGTACATGAATCCTGCAAAAGGCACGATGAATCATAAAAAAACATCATACACTGGGGGGAAATCAAAGATAAAGGGCGAGGGAGTAAAGAGATCTCCCTGAAGGGGGGCCGAAAGCTCTGTGGGGTAGTCATCTGCGTCAGTGGGAGGATGAGGTGGCTGCGGAAGCTCTAATGGAGGAGGATAGTGCTCAGGATCCTCATGAATGGCTGTGTCCTCGTCCCGATGCATGACCTCCTCGGTGATAAGCTCTGGCTCTGTGTGTAAGGCCTCCTCAAAAGCATGCTCTGGCTCGATAGTGTGCTCATTTGCCTTCTCATCAACTATCAATGTAGGCTCTCTCTGGGATGGTGATGCTGGCTGCTCAGGTGTGTCAACTTGTGGGGATGTATCATGTGGACGGGAATGCCCGCAAGCAATCCGAAAATACAGTCTATCCCCCTCAAGACTGACATGGATGTCCTCCTCAATTGTTCCTGTAGCTGAAACACGGTTCATAACAAAATCTGCAAATCGTAGCTCAAATGCATCACCTGCTGTAATGCTCTCTGAACCGGTGAACCTCACTGACTCCAAGAGGCCCTCCAATAATCTCTGAAATGCGTCCTCCTCTGGCTGCGCATATGACTCAATTTCTGCTTCCTTCACTGCCTCTTCGTCCATCCACTCTTCATATGCAATAGCTGTATCGTAGGGAGTGGGATCGACGACGGCACATTCAGGCTCTGGTAGTATGTCTGGAGATGCTTCTTGCGCATAATATGAAGAAGCAGAACTGATATCTTTGGAAATCTCTGCAACCCTGAGCATGAGCGCATTCATTTCAAGTTGCCTCTTCACCCGTTCCAATAGAAGGTTACTCTTTTCAAGCCCGGCTTGCATTTCAACCTGGTGTGCATGCATCTCATCAAAAAAGATCCTTTGTCTCTCATCAAGCTCGGGCCAGTGCATCTCCTCAAAAAAGTATTCTCCCATCTGAGCACTCTGATCAAAATAGTATCCTCCCGTCTGAGCACTCTGATCATAATAATATTCTCCCATTTGAGCACTCTGATCAAAATAGTAATCTCCCATCTGAGCACTCTGATCAAAATCTGTGGTCCACGTAGTATAATCCATAGCACCTGATCAACAAAGATAAATACCTGGAGAAAAGATATCAGTGGCACAAAAGAATATAGAAATGATAATAATGGTGGCGGGGGTGAAAATTTCCTTTTGTTAGTTTTTTTTTCGTAGTCTAATCAACCTAATTGTGACAAATTGGCACCCAACTGGAAACACCTCCCCGGCAACGGCGCCAAAAACTTGATCGCTCCGGGATGTAACCCCAAAGAACGGTTGTAGTTTTACCGCAAGCGCACGGCAAAGTGGCGAGCGGGTATCGAACACGAGGAGGTGGTGTTGGCTCCAATCTATCCTAGGTTGGTTTGACTACGAATGTTTTATTGGTGGAGATGGATATGGTATGATATAATGGGAATGGTGGTGGATGTCGGTGTCGATGATAAAGAAATCGGTTCGAATATCGATTCAAATACAATATAATGAAAGAGGGAATTTGCCTTGCGACGATCCTGTCACAATCGTCGGGTAAAGTATGTGGATATAAAATCAAATAAAGACGTCTAGGGCTAGGGAATTCCCACTACGGATCGTCATACATCATCGTAAATAGTGAATCTCAATATTACTAGACTTGCATTGAGGTGAACTAGTCGTAACTGAATATAGAACCAAGCTCACGCTCTCGCGCTATTGCCGGTCTATAGCAACCTAGATTAGAGCCCAATCTCTTGCAAACCCTAACCTAAGCCACTAGCATGAAGATCGACGTCATCGTCCAATCGCTTCTCGAGCCCACTCTCGTACAAACTCGAGTCACGATCTAGGTTGTGATAGTTCGTATTCGTCCAATCTCTTGCAAACGAATATGGGTATAGATTTACAATTAAAAATCCTAGCTTTGGTCCAATCTCTTGCAAACCAAATCTAGAGAAACCCAATTGTAAATCTAAATTGAATATCTAGGCCTTCCCATCGATTAGAATCCAATCTCTTGCAAATCCCAAATCGATGGAAATCCCTAGCTATCCGTAGTAAATCAATCACAACCTAACCTCCTAGCAATTCTAGCGATTTAGAAATTCACTCATTACAAATATGAAATTAGATCCATATGGTTCATCCCCAAACCCTAGAACAACAAATCTACTCTAGCATAGCAATAAGGATATGAGAATCAATAGAAATCATTGCTTGCATACAAAAAGATAGAAAAACAAAGATTCAAATAAAAAGAAGAAAACACTTAGCTTGATGAAGATCTTCAATCCAAAATACAAGCTTTTAGATCCAAGAGGGGGCCTAGGGCATGGCCTAACCTCTAAAATAATCCTAAGAAAAACATATGGGGGCTAAGAAAACATAATGGGGATCCCCCTCTAATGGTGGCTACAAAACCCTTATATACTCTCCCAAAACCCTAGCAAATAACCCTAGAAAACCCCTCAAATTCGTGCCCAAAAACAGCCCAAACCGCAACTTAAAATCTGGGCCCAGGCCGCACTCGGCCGAGTGGAATATGTGACCCGGCCGAGTGGAAATTCCAGCACTGCAGCATCAACTTGCAGAAATTCTCCAGATTTCATCCGACCTCCGATTTGCGCCTTCTTGGCGGCGTTGGAATCATCATGAAGTCTACTATCCATAAAAAATACGAGAAAAATACTTTGCTTACTGAAATGATAGCAGATTTCAAAAGAGTGGGAGGCTGTCTGAAAATCTGGGCGCTGCGTGTCCTCGGCATCACTCGGTCGAGTGGCAAATGTCACTCGGCCGAGGAGCTTTTGGAACTCGGCCAAGTCGGAGCTCGTAGTCGACTGACGGATTACAGAGAGTTGGACATTTTGGCTTGCCGTCGTCTGGGTGCCACTCGGGCGAGTGGTGTCTCCGTGCTCGGCCGAGTGGGCTGGCGATGCTCGGCCGAGTGCACGCTGATACTCAATCTGCTGCGTGTCCGATCTGGCCGGCCGAGCGGGCTTCTTTGCTCGGCCGAGTGACTCCTTCACTCGGCCGAGTGGCATGCTAAAATGCCCAATCTTCTCCGTTTCTCCTGCTCGTCGCTCCTACGGAGTTCCTTCTTCTTCCACCTGTCTCCCATCGCCGAATAGCCCTCAAAAGAGCCTTGGGTGACGCTCCGGAGTGGGTGCAAGTCCCTTAAGCTCATTTTTGCTCCCGATCGCTCCATATTTCCTGAAATCTGACAAAAACAAGAAATAGTGAAAAGCATCGCAATATTGTCGAATAATCTTGAAACCCGTAATATGAGCAATCGAAATGGCATGAAAACATGCGGAAAAAAGGTGTAAAATATGGAGTGATCACCCCCCTGCAGGGGGGCGCGGCATCGGGGACCGCCGCCCCCTGCAGGGGAGGCGGCCACAGGGGCCGCCCCCCCTACAGGGGGAGGCGGCCAAGGTGGGGGGGAGAGGATTCTGGCGAGGTGGGGTGCGGGGGGGGGGGGGGTTTCCGGCGACGGCTAGCCACCGGAGGGTTCAAAATTAGGGTTTTTACCCTAAAAATTGAGTTTTTGGGATGAAAAATCCGTCGTTTTCAAGGCGACGATGAATCCCCATGACGATCTTGCGAGATCTAGGGGAGGGGCAATCATACGTATGATTAAAAATATCGTTTTTAGTGTTTTTACCTCTATATCCGTCCTCTGGATATAGCGACGGTTGCTCGAAGCCCTACGCGGATGACGACCCTTGATGGAGGAAGCCTTGCACCGCGCTCGTGGATCTCCCGTCTCGCCTTCGCCTTCGCAACGAACGGAAAAAAAATTTTGTGGAAGAAAATTTTTTTAGAGTCGTGCTGATAACGTGTTATGAATCAACTACTGGGGGAGGAGCCCCCAGCTCTTTATTTATAGGCAATTGGGGAATACAGATATGTGCTTACAATGATATGGGCCTATCTCTAGGATAGCCCAGAATCTCACCCAACTACGGTTAAATAACCGTTCACAACAGCCAGAGTAATATAATATTAGCAAAAAGACAAATTCGGCGTAGAGTAAAGTAATATTATGATTGGGGCTCCAGGCCCATCAGAAAAATATTAATAAATTTAATAAGCAATTGTACTAACGAAGCTTCGAGCCCAATAAGCCAATTCAATATGTGGACTTCAGGCCCATTAGTAAAATTTTAGTTTAATTTTTAAGTGTGCAATTGTATTTACTGGGCTTCAGGCCCAATAAACGGCCCATCTACCATTTAAAAAAATAATAATCTAAGGTAATTTAACTTATGCCCTAAATCAAAACATTAGGTATGTAGGGGATCTCCAGAGTCCCCAAATCATAAAAACTGTAGCATCTAGAACGAAGCTACCAATTTGCAATATTTAGGAATTAGCAATCTCTTTCCTCTCAATTGGTCTAACATTTTGTAAACAAACAACAATCATAGTTTGCAGTTGTGGAGTATCAAGGCGAAACAAGGATAATCTGTTCACTGCCTATGAATATATATATATATATTTAATATTTTGTACAACTGAAGGCATAACAGATGAGAAGTTTGAACTCCTGTAATTATCTTAATTAAGATATATAGTGATTAAAAGTTATTGGTCTACTAATTACATCAGCCACTGCGAAAAGCTTGCTCCGTAATTAAATGTATGAACATAAAATCTCAATGCTTTCTAATCATACAAAACTTTCAAAGTTTTCCATAGGAAACTTCCTTTGAATTCCATTCTGTCTGAAAGTAATCAAATCAAAATGGCAAATGAATTTGCTTGTTTAGCTAGGGATCAACATAAGTATTACCCTAAGGCATTGGATGACAATTTTAATTCATGCACTACTTTTCATTATTCTGTTGAATTTAATTGTCTTGGATCCAGTTGGAGCCACTTGTGTAGCAAAAGCACTATGAAAAATGTAACCAGCTGATGCCCTACGTAAGAATATACTAATGCATACATGCATGCACATAGAGAAGCATCAACGATGAGAAAGCTTGTTTCGCTAAGATTAAAATTAGTAGACCAATAACATTTAATTTTTTTTTGTTTTTTTTTCATTGTATTTAGCTGATTTTAAACAAGCCCAATAAAAAATAGGGTTGTAAAAAAAATCATGGCTAAAATATAAATTGTTTATCTACGGGAATTAGAAATATACCTCTAGATCAATGATCTAGGGACGACCGTAGAGGAAAAAGAAATCCGTAGAAATAAAAATCCTAGCTCCCGAAAACATCGAGAATGCCGCAACGCTCCAACGAATCGCCGCAGCAACCAAAGATTCCTAGCGCGTAGGGGATCAATTTGGTGGGGATTTTTGGCTTGGATTTGTGCTCAAGGAAGAACACGTGCTGATAACGTGTTAGAGAGTAATCAAACTCAAGAAGAAAAATAGAGATAGGAATGAGTAACCATGGCCATATACCATGGTTCTCTATATATTAATTTAGAAAAGGAAGATAAAGGGCCTCTAGGAGACCAAGGGTCCCCATTACTTATAGTAATGAGACCAATGTGTGGGTAAGGAAGGATGG
Organism: Scilla litardierei; assembly: GCA_030789695.1. Classification (NCBI taxonomy): domain Eukaryota; kingdom Viridiplantae; phylum Streptophyta; class Magnoliopsida; order Asparagales; family Asparagaceae; genus Scilla; species Scilla litardierei. The sequence goes on from CM061142.1 coordinate 68,290,259, forward strand.
GAGGCAAAGAGCCTCCCTGTTCATAACAAAAATAAGATACCGATCCTGCAAACAAAATTGTGTAACTTCATCATCCTCAAGAGATAATGCAAAGATAAAAGAAAGGAGCTTGATTGTTCTGGTGGTGCGACAGCAAGGACACCTCCCAGTAATCAATTCGGAGCTTGCTGCAAAGATCTCTCAAATAAGAACATCAATTCGGAGCTTGCTGCAAAGATCTCTCAACAAAACATCAACTCACGGCAATATCACTCCACGGTAGCTGCTTCCTCTTCGATTCAACAACGTCTTCTCCGATTCAACGACCTGCGTCTTCCTCGATTCAAACAACAGGCACCTTCTTTGATTTTGCATGTCCCTTCTTCTACTCAACAACGTGCGACATCTTCTAGCAACAAAGAGGAACTTGCAGCAAAGCATCGTGATTCGGCGAACTGATCTTGACCAAGTCAAGGTGACATCATCCAGCGAGCTACCAAATCACATCGAGCATCATCCGAGAATAATTTGCGAGCAAAACGTATAAGAGATCTGAATTTGCGAAATTGCTTTACGCACAGCTCACTACCGAATCAGAGCTACATCAAATTTCTTTACGCACATCCTATCAGCAACCAGCCTTGCATAATGAACTTCAACATTGCATATCTTCCAATCTAGACATCAGAATTGCTAGTGGTTTGAGCCTACGTGACCACGATCTTACAAACGTCATCACGATGATATCTTTCCTGATTTTTACTGAAGTATTAATTTGGTTATACAATTCCTTTGTGAGATCATATTGTGAATAGATTTATTCAAAAGCTCTCTCTGTGCTCAAACTTTTCAAACTATATCTTTGTAAAGTGAGATCATTACCCGCAAGTGTGCTCAGTTTTATTGGATGAAATCCTCATAGGTTTTGGGGTCAGAGTTTTGGCAAGGAGCCAGTCCGTTAAAAATATCTGTGTCTGATTATCTCTGTGATTGTGATTGTTTTTTAATCTTGTGCCATACACCCTATTCACCCCCCTCTAGGGTGTTTTTCAGCCTGTCCGTCGAATTTGGCGGTTTGTAACCCTTGATCCGAGCCGTTCATTTTGATCCAACGGCCCAGATCTCTCCCACTCTTTCCTATAACCGTCGATAGTGTGTTTAATCTCTCTCCTTCGATTCAAAAGCCCGACTTTCCTCATCCCTCCTCTTGACAATCTAATCATCTCCTTCCTTCCATCGATCAAACCTCTCAGTCGTCGTCTCCTCCGTCAAGTCTTCTCATTGGCACCGATCTCCTCTCTCCTCCATCGTTTTGGTATAATTTCGACTCCTTTCTTTCGGTTTCGTGCCCTTGTTTCGTTACTTATCATTTTAGTTTCGAATTCATATCCATGGCACCCAAGACATCTGCATCTAAGGGCAAGTCCCTTAAGATTCCCAAAGAACCTATGGTTAGGGTACCCAAGGTAGCCCCTACCTAAGGCCGTCGAAAACCTCACACCAAGAATTCTACACCTGCATCTGAGTTCTTAGCCCTATCCGGGTCTGATTCTGAGAGTTCTTGGTCGAGTGAGGAGCGTCCGCAGCCCCTCAAGAATAGACATAGGCAAGCTCCTACGAATGTGCTTTTTCGACCTTTACCCTCCTCCTTGTCGAGCCCCAAGTTCATCCTAATATTCCCGATGTTGAACCCCAAGCCGAGCCTGCCAATCCTGAATCAGAACCCCAATCCAATCCTCCTCCTACGGCTCCTGCTTCATTCGTTCCTACTTTCCGCGACGATATTTGTCTCGGGAAGTACAATGCCCTGATTAACATCAAGCTCCTCAATGAGCGATTCATTTCTTATCTGGCATTTCAGGTCGAGAATCTTTTACAGCTTCTGACTACGACCAAGTTAGTTGATCTCTTCAGATATACTCACACTGAGTCTCCCAAGCCATATCCCATGCTCGTAAAGCTTTTCTATGCAAATCCCATTCGCGGTGAATATAGCGAGACCGGGATTCTAGACACTATCGTTCAGGGGAGATCGATCAAGCTTGACCCCAAGCTTCTAAGGACCATTCTTAGCATCCCTTCATATGGATCCCTTTCTGCTGACATTTCCATATCCTTCCCTTTCTGCTGACATTTCCATATCCTTTATTACTAAGCTTGATCAGGCCGTCCTCCAGGGCATGTTTCGCGTCGTCCCTCCTATCATCACCTCTGGGATGAGGGCTTATATGTTCACTCCTCGTGGCTGGGCTATCCATCGTGTGGTCAAGTCAAACATCCTTTCCAAGTATAGATCCTCTGACCAGCCCTCACATGAAATTCTCAAGTGCATGTACGCTATTTTTTTCTGGGATGGAAGTAAATTGGGCCATGGTCATACTTGATAGGATGGATCACGTAGAGATCACCCCCTCCACATCTCATATTCCTTATGGTTGCATTCTTACACGTGTCTTCCGTCATTTTGAGATTGACATGTCTGTGTTGTTCTGCGAGGATGTGCACCCCAAAAAGGTAAGCACACCCTCACCCCCAAGTGCAAAGGTGTTAGAGCAATATATCCCCGATGAGCTCGGGGTCGAATCCACAGGGAGGCATTGCTTATATTACCTATCGATTCCTAGGTTGATTAGGCTTCAAATTTATTGTGTAGATCAATTACGAAGGAGGTCGTAATGCCGACGGAGATAAAATGTGAGGGTGTCACGATTAGCAAGGCACAACCGACAACTCCACACAAAAAGAAAACAAATAAAAAAAGAAAACAATTGAGAGAAAGATTGCTAGGGTGTCGGGATTCCCTGCTAGGACTTTCGGTCTTGGGTATCAGGTTAAGGGTCCTTTCGTCGAACTACGAATGATGGTAGGAGTGTCACATCCGGAAATGGGAACGAGTACTTAACTTTCGTCGTCCTACTCGTCTAACGTATCCCTATGCTCAGCTGCTTTGGCTATGCACTTCACACACGGATACATGCATTACGCTTGACACTGGTTTTCATATCGCAAGTCTGTATCCACTCTTATGATCTACGGACTGAGATACTACACTACGATTGGTTCTAGCAGTCGGGCTACACTCATAGTCACCGACTAGCAGATCGGGGGTAAGTAATCACCCCTAGCGCAGGAGTTACCCTCATGATCACGAGCCCTAGAAGATGACGCTAATCCCTGATCGGATTCGTGGGGATCTTTCCTAGAACATGGAGCTACTTTTGTAATCCTCCAATTCTAGGGCTAATCCTTCAAAACCCTTGTTTAGACCATAATAGAGCAAGATTCGTTCAACTAAGATTAACCTAACATCTAATCTTTAGAATCCTAGGGTTCATCTATAATCCTAGCAATAGAACTACTCAATCATAGCAAAATATATAAACAAGAGAGATCAACATCAAAAGCAAATAAGAACAGCAATAAAAAAGATTCAATAAGAAAACACTTATCTTGGCAATATATCCGATACAAAATCATCAAGGGGGGCCGATGGCACAGCCTAACCTTCGAAAATAGTCTCCAAACCCTAAAAACGAGCTCCCCTAACAAAAGATGAGCTGCCCCTTTGATGGTTACCCAATACATATATATAGCCCCAAGAAAACCCTCAAAACAATCCTAAGTCAACCTGGGCCTGCGCTTGCTGCCCATTTAGCTCGATGAAGCTGTGCAAGGGCGATCGGGCGAGCACACTTTACAACCTGCTCGAGCATAATTTCCAGAACATATTTTCCAACTTGTAGAAATTTCCTAGGACACATCCAACCTCCGTTTAGTGAGTTCTAGGTGGCGTTGAAATCTTCATGAAGTCTACTATCTGAGAAAATATGAAAAAAATATTGTAAAATCCTGGGTGATATCAGATCTTCAAATAGTGAAGGAATGTGTAGAATTCTGTTCTTTCTACTCCATTCGGCCGAGTGGCCTTGGTCGCTCAGTCGAGCATGCCCTAGCGCTCAGTCGAGCGCCTTTTGGATGCTTCATCTTCAAGTCCGGGTAGAAGGAGGCTGCTCGACCGAGCTAATTCGACAGAGATTTCCAAGGCAAATCTGGAGGTCGTCTGCAGAGGGCTGCTCGGTCGAGCGAGGGAGGTCGCTCGGTTGAGCTACCTGTTGCCTGAAAGCTCTTCTTGGCCCTCTCTTTGCTCCTCTCTTTTACGGCATTAGCTCGGCCGATCGGGGTAGCCGCTCGGCCGAGGGACCTGGAATTCAGCCATGGTCCTCTCCTTTCTTTCCATCCTCCTCTTTCTTTCTTCCTTGCTTTCTTTTCTTGCTCCTCTCCAGCACATGAACTCCTCAAATACGATGCCGCTGATGCTCCAGTATCGACGATTGTATCCTCTTCTTCAATATGCTCTGAATTGCTCGATATTCCCTGAAATGCAACCAAACGCTCTCGAAGTCAAATAGTTCCAATCATCAATATAAAAGCGTATAAATCGGGATGTATGCAATCAATTTGATTCGTAAACATATAGATAAAATGTGGAATATTATGACACATCAGTCTGCATATGAGCATGTTCCTCATGGCCCTCTTCTTGATGCAGCTGCTAAGATGAAGTCCTCTTTAGCGCTGCAGACTGCAAACAGGAAGAGGCAATCATCATCTCAGTCCTCTTTGTATGTACCTCCAGCCAGCACCTCTGCTCTTCTTGCTGGTACTTCGATTCCGTCATCATCTTCAGTTCCTCTTTCGATAGCCATTGATCCCTTCTTTGTCCAGTTGGACATGAAGGTGACTGTCTTGCTTGAGCTGTTCCATACATCTTTTGAGCACCATGGCATACCCATTCCAGCCTCCTTACGATTGATGTTGATCAGAGACTGCTCACCTACGGATTTAGTTTCTTTTGTTAGGTTAGAGAGTCTTGTTATTCTGGATGTTTGATGTATCAATGGATATTTTCATGTATGGTTGGTTATACTTTTGTATTGATGGTGATACTTTGTTTTGTCATTTTGATGTATGTGGAGTAGTTGTTATATAATTGTTTGTACTCCTTGTATTCTCTTCACACACACACACACACACACACACACACACACACACACACACATTGATCTGTTTGGCTCATTATTCTCTGATGTAATCTCTTATGTGTATATGTTGCGCAATTTTGTCTCTGTTGTGTGATGAGACGTATTGCATGTTTAATGTTGCTATTGGACTTCTATTCCTCAAGTCAAACTAGTTTTGATGATTTTGATATGTATTTGTGTGATACGCCTTCATGGTTTTCTTATTTTCAGTTGGTATCACATTAAATGCGTATGCAATTATTTATACTCCTATGATTTTTTTCTATTATTTAGCACTAGTTGTTGTTATTTCTCTACTCCCACTTTTTGGATAATGCCATAGAGGGAGAAACATAAACAAACAAACTCATAATTTAGTGCTAATTAGAAGCTAAACTTGAATCTAATTTTGAAATAGCCTTAGATTCAGGGGGAGTAAGATATAGTGAATTTGGATTCAAACATCCTAAATTCAAATACTTGAATTCATTTCATTCACTCATATCATACTTATGCTTTAATTGATCTCATAATGCACATATCTTTATTATCGAACTTGATCGGCATCTATGTAGAGGGAGTAAGTATTCTTAAGTACAATTATTTATCTTTTTGTTTATATTTGTTTGCCATCGCCAAGAAGGGGGAGAATGTTGAATATTGGACTTCTCCCTACTTGGTTTTGATGATGAGCAAACATAAATACTTGTGACTAATCCCCTACATGCAGTTAATCCATTGCCTAAGCTAATCATGAAGATCAAATAGCAATGGATGATTACCAAGATCAATCAAAGCTCAATGAATTGAAGATTGGGTGTTCAAGTTGAAGAATGAAGCTTCAAAGACTTCAAGGCCATTCAAGAGAAGGAAGAGAAGCATATATTCAATGTAAGTCTTTTTATGTTTTCATCTCTTTTGCTTAGAATGTAGCTTTGTAGTAGAACTATCTTGGAGCTCACACCCTTCACTTTATCTAGCCTAGGATGTCATTAGAAACCATTTCCTAGTATTCCATCTCTTCATTCCTTTTATTGTGCATTTTGGAGTTTTAACAGGCGACTGAAGAACAAAATGCAGGCACTTGTCTCCATAAAGGCGCCTGAGAATTGTTCTGCAGTCGACTGTAATGCATATGTTTTGACTTAGGTTTTTGGGCTTTTCTGTATTCAACTTCAACAGGTGACTGCTGTACAAAGTACATGCGCCTATCTAGTTTCAAGCGCCTATAACTTGTTAGTCAGTCGTCTGTCTCCTCTTGCACAAAGATCCAATGATTTGTCTAATTCGCACTTGTGCAAACAGATGACTGTAGTTAATTCCCAGTTGTCTGCACATGGCACAGGCGCCTGTGGATACTACATCAGTCGACTGTCCATCACTTGTCTAGACCTTCCTTTTTTGGCAATTTACACTCTTGTGCTCACCTACGGATTTCCTTTTTGGCTATCCTAATCGTTATTAGGATTTTAATAAATTTATTAACCAACGCCAAAAGCGAAGTCCTTTAATGAGAATTAATAATAACAATTAGAATTTAAAATTTTCATTAAAAGGACTACCCTAATCAAGAATTAGGTCTTGAAGCATTGTTAATGTTTTATTAAAACATAGCATGTCATTAAAATTCAATTAATAAATTTTAATCATTTCTTAATGGCTAACCTAAAGGGTTGTCTTGTGTTATCAAATAAGGGACAAGAGGAACTAGCCATTAAAATAAAGCTACACTAATTTTATCGCATAAAATGAAAGTGTACAACTATTTAACAATTAAACAGACTAAAGTTTATCGCATAAATAATTTTAGACTTTAAAAATCAGTTTTAAAAATATCTTATAAATTTAAAACATCATTTTTAAAAAATTTCCATGTTCAAAATTTTATCTTATACAATTTTTAAACATCTAAAACATTTTTAAACTTATCGCATAAATTTAAAACGCCTTAAAATCAATTTTAAAATTATCACATAAATTTAAAATCATCAATTTAAAATTTTCATGTTAAAAAATTTTATCACATAAAATATTTCAACATCTAAAATCCTTTTAAAAACATCTTTAAAAAATACCGCATAAATTTTAAAACATTTTAAAAGGGCATCTAAAATTATTTTAAAATCATCTCATAATTTTAAAACATTTTAAAAGTATGTTGAAAAGCATTTCAAAGTTTAATAATAATCGCAGGCTAGATCGTTACGCATACCATGCTCTGATACCACTGTTGGGTTTTCTGGGACCCTTAGGGCACAAAAATTCTATTCCCGTCCTAAGTCGGACGGAACATAGACATAAAATATTTATGTAGCGGAAGAATAAGTTAATCTAATTAACTTAGCCCTAAGGTATGAAACCCTTAGCCAAGATCTATGCCGACTTGGGATGGATCTGACCATCCCAAGAAGGATCTAACCTACTTGCGATTAAATTAAACTAATGCTAATAAACACATACCCGGAATCTCAACTCTGGAGCAGGTGAGATGTTCCGCACCGTCTTCCGAGCCGCTCCCGTCCCACACAGAGCCGCTCCTTGAACCACTCCCCGAACCGCTCCTCGAACCGCTCCGCATCCCGAGGCGATCAATTCCCGTGTCGCCGAGCCAACCACGCGCCGAAGAAAGTTTCACGCGAGTGAAACCTTCGCCTAGATTTCGGATCTGAATCTGAACTCCTTTGCGGCTTTGCTAGAGCCCTCAAGAGTAAGGCAGAAATATAGGGAGATAGAGAAATATTTACTTAAGCCTAGATCCGAGCGTGCTCCAACATTTACGAGATCCGCTCAGATCTAGAGCTTGGGACGAGTTTTGAGGAGGAGAGCAGACCCTTATTTATATAGGCGGCTGACTGCTCCCCTTCCCTCAAAATCCGATGTGGGACTAATTTAGAGTTAATCAAATTCAATTTAGTTTGCCTTTCACAAAGTGCAAACTTCCGTGAATTTTAACTCCCTCACCGTTGAACTTCAGGATTGATACAACCTATCAATTCGAAGGGTGTTCAACGGTGAACGCATAAGAAAAAACCGTTAGTCAATCGGAGTTCGTTTGGCCCTCCAATTGATTGTCCAAAGATCAGCCCAAGGCTAGTTTTTCGCAAAAACTGAGCCGTCTAATTTCTGTATCAATCAGGGGTTCGAAACCCTAGAGCTGGGGCCCACGGGTGGGCCCCACGCATTCAGCGCGCGTAGAAACATTGCCTGGGCAAAGCCCAGGCCGCGCCTGGGCTAGCCCAGGCCGCCTGGGCTTTTGCCCAGGCGCTGGGTAAGCCCTGGCCAGTGCCTGGGCTTGCCCAAGTCTTTAGGCAAAATATCCAATATTGTTTCTTTTGGGCATAGGTTGGGCATTTGGCGTCCGATTTGGAGGCCGTTCGAACCTGGGCGTAGACCGGGACATTCCCGTCTTACCCATAAGCTTTTTCTTGCGTTTATTTTATTAAATATTGTTTTAAACAATTTAAAACACATTTAATCACTTTTGCATCAAATGCAAATTAGTCCCCTATCTAGACTTAAATTACCATATTGCATCAAATGCAATTTTCTCTTCTTTTGCATCAAATGCAAATTGTTCTCCCTAACTAATTTCTACCTATTACTAGACGAAGGTCGCACTCTGTGTGAGACCCTACAGCCTGACCCTTACAACAGGTTGGGCTCGAAGCCCTATACGGCAGTGACCACGAGCAGTGGTTGCCGTCCCTGCTTCAGGAATCATCATTATGTGGTTGACTCATTGACATGAGTATTGTCGAGACCACCCTGATTGTTTCCGTGATGAATTATACAGTTATAGTCTCTTCGTCTTAACTATGTCGTGTAGATCAAGTCTAGGGTACGGTCAAACTGTCAACCCCAATAACTTGACTCCGGTTAGTTTCTATCGATCTTTAGTCAAATAATGTTGGACTTCTTCCAACAAACTCTGGCCAGAGATTTTACTAAAGACCGAACTAACCCTACGACACTAACTCCCATTGACCGGGAGAGACGAATCCTCTCTTGGTCATTACTCTCCTCATACGCTTCAAGTGTCACCCAATCAAAAGACCTTTCGACAGGCCTTGCCTCGAAGCTAGGTCAGTTGATCTAAGTGTCACTTTTCACACATAGGTTCGTCAAAATGACCTCAAGTCAAAAGACCAACTAGCCTATCATCTGTCACGCCCCGCTTCCCTAAAATGGAGGCGGGACGTGAAAAGGTCCGCACGAGAGTGGAGATGTGAAGCCCCAAACCCGATAAGCGTCAATAAAACATAAGCAGGTCCCTGTAACCACAAACAGAACAACAATAATAGCACAAGGAGAGACAGAAATAAAATCTCAAATCTCAGAATTTGTCTAACATTAAAATTAAGTTCAACATCCAGAAAAGCCACCAGGCTAAAAGAAAGAGTCTAAAGGCCCAGAACAAGGCCAACAAGGACAAACATAAACAGAGTATAGGTGATGCGCACCGACAACAACAGCAGTCTAAAACAAAAGGGGAAAGCTCAACGAAGACACTAGGACTGGTCCCCAGTGTCCACGTACTCCTCGCCAAACACAGGCTCGGGCTCGGCGTCTGCAAACACCTCGTCCTCAACAACGAACTCAGGCTCAGGATCTAACATGTGTCACCCAAAAGAGTAAAGGGGGCACATGTCAGTAAGTCTAAAAGACTTGGGCAAGGAAACTGAAAGTAAGGTAAACTAACAACTTAGCAGTTATAGTATGATGCATGACATGGCAAGTATAGTATGGAAGTGACAAGTAAAGGGAAGTACAAGTAGCAAGTATGTCATGGATAACAAGTTTTACAAGTAAAACACGGACATGTACAAGTCAAGTGGTTCACGTCAAATGATCACATCAAGTAAACAAGTTGTGCACAGAGATTTCGTCTGTTGGCTAGAGTGGCTGATCAGGCCAACTCGTAAGCTCAGGTGACCGCTTATCCCTACCCCTCCACGTGTATCGAGCCAGGGCATTACCCCCGAACACGGAATGCTCGCTTTTGGATCACGAGCCAGGAAGTGTATTTAACACGTATGACGTAGGGTTATGCCTGCAACGCAGGTGCCTAGCCGGAAACAAATAGATCGGGCATTGGCTATCAACCAACTCACGTGGCCCGCTTCTGGAACACGAGCCAGGAACACAAGTATTGTAGCGTGTGCTACGAATGCGACATTCAACATGGATAGCATGGATGACAATTAATTCGCGTACCGTTAATTAAAATTAAACATGACATGGTAGTTATGCAACATGATAAATGACGGATCTAGCTTCGTTGTCAAGCTAGTTCCTGAAATTGCGCCTAGGCGAGTATCATTTCGTCGCCTAGTCTCTTTTACGCCTACAACAAGCAAATGGCCTAAGACATGGCCCAAAACCCTAAGTGGCAAGTTTCACTTGCCTAGCACCGAGGATGACGATCAACGAGGCCGTCACACAAATGGTAACTACGGAGATGAGATCGCTGCCATGGCAAAACAATATTAGAACAACATCCAACCTAGTTTTATTTGGATTTTACAAAAACACAAACGGGTTAAGAGATCTCAATAGGGTCGAGTTATTACCGAATCGTTAGCGGAAGAACTCGACCCTATTGAGACCCGAATACGGAAGAAACGATCCGGGGAACCTACGGTTCAGATCTGGAAATGGGGAGAAATTCTGGAGAAAATGGGTTTTGGGAATTTTTTGGGGGTTTTCCGGCGACCTAGAGGTGGTGGCCGGCCAAAATGGAGAGGGGGAAGGGCTCTTGATGAAGGAGGAAGGCTAGGGGAAGATGGATGATGGTTTGGGGAAGAAGGAGGCTCAGGAGAAATGAAAGAAGAAAAGAAAAACGTTTGGGGGGTTTAAATAGGAAGAGCTGGCGGCTGCCCAGAAATTAGGGTTTCGACACTGATTAGTCGGTCAAAGAGCAACCTCTGACCGACTAGTTTGGGAACTAGTCGGTCGGTTGACCAACGCAGACCGACTAAGTGCAAACAGTAACTCCTGACGAAAAATAGGATTTAAATTTAGTCGGTCAAAGAACAACTACTGACCGACTAGTTTCTCATCTAGTCGGTCGACGACGTTCTTAGACCGACTAAGAATGAATAGTACTTGGTATCAAAAATGATCATAGAGCTAGTCGGTTAAAGAACGATTACTGACCGACTAGTTTGCAACCTAGTCGGTCGACAAATGTTCTTAGACCGACTAACTATAAATAGTAACTCCTGAATAATTAACAAAGCCCACTAGTCGGTACATGAAGGTTTGCTGACCGACTAAATCGTCATCTAGTCGGTTGGTTCCCCTTCTTGTACCAGCTAACGTTCACAGAAAGTTCCGAAATGGAGCGCAAAGCTCCGGGATCGATTCCTAAGACTTCTAGGCTTGATCTAACAATAAGATATGACCGATTTGAAGCCCGTCACGAATGACTTACTCCGAAATCGACGATTCTAAGGAAGAAGCTAGGAAATCACGACGAAACGATCGAAAATGAAAGCCACGGAGACGAAAACCACGCATGAGGAGAAAATCCTCCAAAACATCTATTATACATTTGACAACGTTTTTTGAATTCTAGGGCTGACTAGGACAAGATAAAGAGTGGCTGGGATTTGATCTTATGAAATGGAAGGTTGAGATGAAGCTTTGAAACCATGAATGGGACCCTTGAAATTTGGTCCAGCCTTGAAATTTGGTCCAACTTTGAAATTTGGTCCAGCTTTGAAATGATGAGAGCTTTGAAATCATGAATGTGAGCTTTGAAACTTGGTCCAGCTTTGAAATTTGGTCCACCTTTGAAAGCAGCCAGTGAACATGTTTCAAGATGAGGCGTCCGCTAAATTTTCTTACGCTGATTTGTTGTTTCGAGCCGAATTTGTTGTTTTACGCTAATTTGTTGTTCCGCGCCGAATTCCGTGACGAAGGGGCCTGCACCGAATTTGTTGTTCCGCGCAAAAGGCACCGAATTTGTTGTTCCGCGCTAATGCACTTTGGTTATTAAAATGTGTGCGATGACTAGCGGCCGAAGGCGCCCGCTAAATTTTTGTTCGTTTTAATTCTTGGGGAGAACAAAGATTTTGATGGGATATCTTAAATGAATCGCGTCCGAGGGCGCCCGTGCCGAAGCTACATTTTTGTTCGTTTTAATTCTTGGGGAGAACAAAGATTTTGATGGGATATCTTAAATGAATCGCGTCCGAGGGCGCCCGTGCCGAAGCTACATTTTTGTTCGTTTGAATTTGGGAGGTAGAAATAATTTTTGGGGATAACAAAGATTTTGCAGGAAAATCTTAAATGAACCGTGCCCGCGGGCACGGGTTATGACTAGTATATATATAATATAGACAATCCAAATACATGAAAACCAGTCGTTACATCATCACTCAGAGTCATCATTGACAGATTGGTCAATATAACCACATGATAACTCTTGTGGATCGTTCAGTGAACTCATTCTCTAATGAGCACCTGTGTCTCGTCTTCGACTTCGCCAAGTCAAGCGATCATGCGATCATCGCCACCGCTAAACGGTGAAGACTAAGACACAATGGTCTATCCGATGTTTCGATATCCTTGTCTCGAAATATCTACGACCACGAACCCTTTTAGACTTATGCTACAGACGGTCAAACATTTCTCCATGATCGAGATACTCATCTCGATACATGTTTGACCTTGCATAAAGTCTCAAGACTATACCTAAGTTAATATCTAATGTTTACTACATTATAAAATAACTTAGATAAATTATTACCAAACAGCTTACTGTTATTTCGAACAAGATGTTTGTGATATTCACACAGAGATAAATAGCCTTGAGGGCACATATCACTACACCCCACCCATCTCTTTGACAGCACAAATAACACATCCCTCTTCAAAGAAACCCAAAACCAACCCATTCTCCTTCTTCCATCAACTTCTCCAAGCGTCCCCCAAGCAATACCTCCTCCCCCACTTCAGATCCACGCACCCTCACCCATCATCGAACTGCCGACCATCTCCTCCTCCAATAACACCAATCAACAATTTCTCCCTCTCTCCAACTTTCCTCCAAATCTCACCACCCGCAACCACTCTCCCCTCCCTCAGCCCTGTGCCTGGCCCCCTCCGGATCCACGCGCCTCCCTCAGCCCTGCGACCGGCCCCCCTCCTCCGGATCTGTGCGCACCAAGCCCCCTCCGCCTCCTCCCAAACCCCTCACTGCCGCATCTGGTCGCCCCCGCCGTCCGGAAACCCGCTGCTGCACCTGGCCGCCGCCGCCGTCTAGAAACCCGCTGCCACACCCAGCTGCACTCGCCGTCCGAAAACCTGCCGCCGCCACCACCTGACGCCTGACGCGCACCGATCCAATCAGCCGTGCCCACCTGCAACCCCGCGCCCCGGTCCCCCTGCAACGAAGGATGAAAAAACAAGAAAAAAAGAACATGACAGAGAGAGAGAGAGAGAGAGAGAGAGGGTGTGAAAGAGGTGAGAGTTAGTATAGAGTTATATAAAGTTATTAATAGTTGTTAGTTAAGTTATAAAGTTAACAAAGTTAATGATAGTTATCAATAGTTGTATAGTTTAGATTATTTTCAGTTATATCTTTTTTAATTAATTATAAATTATTTTCAGTTATATATATATATATATATAGTTTAGATATATATAATAGTACATACAATGTGTATATTAGTAAAATCAGTGAATGTATAAATGTTAGTATAAGTGTTAATATAAAACGGGATACATATAAACAATGTTATTTAAAGTTAAATTTAATATTATTTAATTAGATTGTTAGCTTAATGTCATAAATCTAAATGACACAGATAAAACGCGCCTTACTTTACGATCACATGGACACCCAAACTCACCTCGAGGCAAGTATTTTATCGTAAATGAATTGCAAAACGAACTATTCAAACTTTAGTGCTAAAATCATATTTTAGTGTGCTTTTCGACTTTAGAACTGAATTGTATGTTTCCATTGTGCTGGTCGCTTTCTGATTAAATGGACATGTTATATTAATGTTGCTTATTTGGAACAATTCACTATCTGCCTACTATCAAATTGAACTACATTCACTATCTGCCTGCTATCAAATTGAACTACATTTACTATCTGCCTGCTATCAAATTGAACTACATTTACTATCTGATTGCTATCAAGTTGAACTAATTTGGACAGAGGGTATGACATAACACACGAAACATATATGTGATACCATCGAATACAGATGGGATGTAATCTAGTCGATGACTAGACAGACACCTTGGGTGGGGTTGGTTAATGTAGTAGAGTCCGTACATGTGGCTTGAACATCTTATGGCTACCTCCATACCACACTAATGGAGGCAAGCATCTTGGCCATCTTCCAGTTTAGGAATGGTAAGAGGCGTGACGATAAACCCCGATGATAGAGTTTATTATGAACATTTTACCTACTCGAACATGGACTTATTCACTAGCACAAACAACTGAAAAGTATTCTAAATTGCCAACTTTGTTTACCTCATTCAAAATGCAAATGTATATTAATTGTTGATGAACCTCATGCCTTTACTTTCCACATGTTCTCATTTTTGGCTATTCACATGCTCTTATGTGTTCTAACCTTCTCATTTTCTTAAATTGCAAGTTACTACTTTCATTAATTTTAAATCTTGCGGAGCTATCGCTGACATATATTTCAAATGAATTTATGAAATATATGTTAGGTTCATAGACCGAGTACATTGAGGACCCTGCTTTTGAGGATCCTATCTTAGAGGTGGACCCTGCTGATCAGAGTTACGAGGACACTGAGGTCATCACTGCTGAAGACTAGAGCGAGCCGTTTTTATTTCAGTTTTAGTAGGTATACTTGTTGCTTTCCAGGTGTGTTTACTTTCAGCAAATTGTACGACCATGCTATGCCTTAATTACTTTGTGAATTTGTTTTAAAAACGCTGGAGTTAAACGTGTAATGACTATTTATGCTGCTTCTGAGAAATTCGCGTGCCGGGACCTGCTTTGCTAAACAACGCTTATTGTGCTTAAGTCAAAGAAGAAGAAAAAATCACTTCTTCTTTGCTTTAAGCACATGCGGACCCGCTCGCGTCCTCGCTCCCAAGTATAAGGGGAAGCGTGGCGTGACACAAACGGAGGGGCCAACGCTTCGCGGGCCGACTGAGCTACATGATCGGGGATGACTCTACCCTCGCGGGCCGCTCGGCCACACGAACGGAGAGGCCAACCATATGCGGGTCGACCGAGCTACACGATCTCGAGTCGACTCTACTACGCAAACAGTGACTATGTTTTGAAGATCTCACAAACTGATCTGCTGATGTAGCACAACCATGGTTATAAGCTGATGGGGCCACCCCCTCACTTGCCAACCCGACTATCCGACCAAAAGCTACTTCTTCACATCACCTAACCTCAACATCCGCAGCAGTTGAGCTCCGGGATGGGGTGCCATTGTTACATCCTGTATGGTCTGCCATAGTTAAGCCCTTTACATACCGGCGTACGGCCCATGGCTCATATGTTGAATGAGTCAACTCGCACCTCCCTCACGAAGAGCCTTCAATAGCGGGCGGTTAACCTTCATCATAAACCACTTAAGTTGTCACTAGTGAGTGAATTAAGGGCTACATTCATGAGGGGAGTTAATATCACGAAGCCACATTATTGACCTACTTTTATGAGGACCATCATCTCCACTACAGCCACTTTATTAGTGGGGAGTTACAAGGCAGAAGGGGTGATGATAAATATCCCAGAGAACAAAGCACCACGGGGCGGCCAGGTCATATCTTAAGGTATCACAATAATCTATACTTACCACTTCTTATTTCATCCACTATTGAGTCATCAATTGACTTGAGCGTCGGAGGAGATATGGTAAGGCGAGGCCTACCTTCATCATTGTAACTGGGTCCTAGCTCTACACGACCCGGGGTCTCCTCTCCACGTGTCCCATGTCTTATCGAAGGAATCCTCGTCGGCCAACCTTACTGGAAGACGGAACCCATCCGCCAACAATAAACATGAAAAAGAAGAGTACTTTGCAAAATGGGAAAAGAGCCATGCTCCTACGCTAATTAGTTTGTTAACCTGGCCATCTGATGACTTTTGTTAGTGCTCGTTTGTTCTCCGACACGCCCATGTGACATAGCTAAAGAAAATCACATGATTTGCAAATAAGATATAGCAAACTCCACGGTGGGTGCCGAGGTGCGTGAATACCAGCCATCGGATGACGTCGAATAACACGTGTCCCGCATGCACCAGCAACCCGAAAAGGGCGGGGTCAATCGTTTTGAGTAAGACTATATACACCCCTATGATAGGGGTGTAGGTAATGATTGATTACCAAAAATAGAAATTACTTCTCATCTTCATGTCATTTGATAGCATCTCTTTATTGTTTTTAACTTTTTTTTGCCATAATCATTACATACACCCCTATTTATAGGGGTGTATGTAGCAATTCCCATCGTTTTATTCCATTCTACCCAGTACTTCCGTTTCATTGGCAAGTGCAACATCATTTCTTCTGTCCACGCTAAGCATCTTGGAACTCGTGACGCCTTCTCCTCGCTGTTGACATAAAGGCCATGCTTTCCTCTGTTATAATGTATTTTTTATTAATCTTTCTCAATCAATCAGAACTTATGTTGTGTATTTTTTTCTAATTATGTTTATAGGTTATTTCTATCTATTATATAAACAACGGATATTCTTGCTGAATAGGATAAACCCAGTTAACATGTTTTGTTCTAAGTGAAGGGTGGAGGAGTGTGTTGAGACCCAAAAACAAAAGCGATCCGCGTTTTCCCTTAGTTTCATTCTTGCCATCTCTTTTACATGGAACCAAAAAGAAGCCACTCCATCTCTACACTATGTTCACTGTATGATGATACACTCCCATACGCACCCTAATTTAAAAAAAAATAGATGCTAATTAAGTGGGTCCCACAGAGTGCGTCCAACTGCCTCATTCGGTGACACGTGTCAAGAAGCGGGTACGTGCTAAAATGGACGCTATGTTATTTATTTTTAAAACATTTTTTTTGCTAAAAATAATGCAGTGCATGTCGGTCGCGTACACTTGTAACACCTGTATCTTTACATAAAAGTAACTGTTTGTACACGTAGCCCCCACAGCAATCCAATTGCTTCTTTCCCTTTTCAAGGATATAATTTAAAGCAATCGAATAAGAATACGACAAACTTAATCGTGCATGCTTTGAGATCTGATTGCTTTTCATTTTGGTCCATTAATATTTCCTATTTTAAAAATGTTTCCTTAAACGGCAAATTGCACCGCAACCTAAAAGTGTTTGCTGTATTCAACGTATTTTACGTTACAAAAGCCTGATTAGTTTGGTGTGATTTAAAGTGTTTTAGAGATTTTTTTCTCCTTAAATACGAATATTTTATGTCAATTTCTCAAAACTTCGGGGTGAAAAGCGTAAAAAGGGTCACCATTCAATGTGCTAAAGCATCATTCCCGAATATTTCTTTTTCGGCACACTGCTCACAGCCCTATCGGATAATCCGCATAAAAGTTTCAAGCAACCCCACCAACATTTTATTATTTCGTGACGGTTCTTCTAAAAATTTGCATATTTAATTTCCAATACCAAAATTTGTTTACTTTATATCATGCTGTCTTACATTTAGTCTTACATTTGCTTGTTACAATCGTATAATATTAAATATTGGTAATATAAATTGCAGAGACGACGAATGCATCATCCGTTGCGCATGGACGTGTTTTGTGTACAGGTTTGATATGGATGTTGCCGGATCCATTGGTACCATGTATGATATTAGACCATCAAAACTATGCAATCAACGCAAGACTAGTTCCGTGAAATTTTTTACAACAAATGATAAAATTCTTATAGAAATAATTGATTAGCTAATGATAAATGCCTTTACCCAAAATGGAAAGAAAAGAAGAAAAAAACAAGGGAAATCTAAGTCTACAATGCACCCAACGGTGTTAAAATAGGGAAACTCAAAAAGACAAAGCATGCATGCACCTCTTTAAACACTGTAATAAATTACAACTTTAAAAAGGTGCGAAATGAAAAACATCTCTCTCTCTGTCCGATGGTATGATTTCACTATAAATGACACAAAAACGAAGGAAGATCGAAGAAGAATCAAGAAGGGAGAGAAACCCATCCCTCAGTTTCTCTCTCTAACTCGGTTTCTGTTGCTAACTGTACATCTCTCCAATGGCGGGCAACGACTGGATCAACAGTTACTTGGAAGCGATCCTGGACTCGGGCCAGGCGATCGACGCATCGAAGTCTTCGCTCCTCTTGAGAGAGAGGGGACGCTTCAGCCCCACTCGATACTTTGTGGAAGAAGTCATCACTGGATTCGATGAGACCGATCTCTACAAATCATGGGTTCGGGTGAGTTCATTTTTTTTGGCGATTGTTTAATTCGGTGGATTTTTGAATAAAAAGTTTGGTGGGGTTTTGTTGTTGATTGTTTTTGTACGCGGGGTTTGAATTAGGCCGCAGCGACGAGGAGCCCGCAGGAGAGGAACACGCGATTGGAGAACATGTGCTGGAGGATTTGGAATTTGGCCAGGAAGAAGAAGCAGGTTGGATCCTTTTCTTGTTTTTGATTTTGGGTATCATCGAATTTTGCTTTTTTTTTTGGGTTTTTAATGATCTTAGTGTAATTTATAGATTTATTATTTGTTAGACGAAGATGGATTTTTTATATGGAGTGTGGTAGGGTAGAGCAGTCCTCTATTGTTCTTATTTTTTAAATTTTCTTAATTTTTAGAAGAATGTTTGATCTGGGTCGTGTAATATTTTTTGTTTTGGTCTCGGCTACAATCTAGGCGAGCTGTCTGTGAGTGATACATGTTCTGATAGATTCTATGATCAACAATATCCCAGAATTTTAGTTGATTTTGTTATTTAGTTACCCTGCTGCGAAAATGACTGAGCATGTCCTCGCCTACTCCTAGCTTGAATTTGTTGGAGGAGTTTGATCAGAATTGTTATGGGGGTTCGGCTTGACTCAGTCAAACTTTTGATTTTCGAACGCAGATAGCCTAGAGTAGATCTTATGCTATACCAAAGGGAAGGCATGATATGTATTAGCATTTGCAGTTGAAGGGTCTTCTACTCGTGAAAAGAAATCATATTTGGCATGATCTTAAACTATGATTTGCTATGCTTAGTCGCCAGTTTGAAGCTACTCTACGCCCTTTATTTAAAAAAAAGACAAGAAAGAAGATAAAAAAACAAAATAAAACAGAAAAATGTAGTCTTTCTGCAGACCTGGAAATGAAGGTGTCTTGGATAGTTGACCAATCATACTTGCATCATATCATGTACATCTAAGAAACATAAACACACGTACATGAATGTACATGAATGGATATGTGAATGGCTAAAGGAATGTGGCACGACAAATTTGTAAAAGTACTAGTCATAACCTGTGACCATATGTCACCGGGCATTCAAATTATTCCTCCAAAAAATTTCAACACATTCAACATTTTTTCCCCTCAATTTTTTTTCAAACTCATTCAAAATATAATATCCTAAAATTAAACACTATTCAAAATCCTCCCAAAAATTTTTGCCGCCACCTTTAAAATATTCCCACCAATTTTTTAACTACATTCTAATTAAAATTTACTTCCCCATTGAGTTTAGTTCCCTAAAAATTTTAGTTCTCTTCCAAACTTTAGTTTCCTTCAGCTTTAGTTTCCTAAAATTTAGTTTCCTCCAAATTTAGTCTCCCAAAATTTTAAATTAAAATTTAGTCCCCCCCCAACGATTTTAGCTCCCCCCAGAATTCGGTTCATTCCATATTTAGTTTCCCTCAAAATTCAAAATTTTAGTTCTCCACAAAATTCAAAACTTTAGTTCCCCCTAAACTTTAGTTCCATCTAGATTTAATTTCTCCCAAAACTTAAAATTTTAGGTCCCAAAATTTAGTTCAATCTTGTTATAGTTTCCCCCAAAATTTTAGGATTTTTCCTCCAAAACTTCACAAACTCTCATCTTAACCATTGATTCCTCAAGATTCAATTCTAGCCATCATTCTACACACCCTTTTGTGTTAGTCAACAAACCTATTCAAAAACATCCCTTAGTTTTATAATAATACGTGGACACGGCTATATATAAAATATTATAGCACACACCAACGGACAAAATATAAATGATATAATTTTTAACACACAATTTAAATAAGTTCATCATTTCATCTTCTATTAATATTTTGTAATTCTATCAATTTACATTGAATTATAGTATACCCACAAATTTACATGTATGCCCATAAAAATACAAGAATACCACCCCCCAAATACTACTGTAGAAGTATGTATTGAAAAGCATGTGGCACTGTAGGGATTTGGGGAAAGTGTGATTAGCCCAAAGAAGAGGCTATCACTTCTATTTATATTAACTTCCTCCTTTCTTTACACACACACCCAATATAACACACACTACAATACTCCCCCTCAAGATGAGCAAAAAATATTTATCATGCCCATCTTGTTACAAGCATCCTCCACTCCTTTAGAGTTCAACCCCTTTGTAAGGCAATCAGCTAGTTGCTGTCCCGAGGTAATGTAGGAGATCTCCAACTGTTTCTTGTCCAATCTTTCTTTAATGAAGAACATGTCAATCTCTATGTGCTTCGTTCTATCATGTTGCACTGGGTTGTTGGCAATATTAATTGCAGACTTGTTATCACACAACAACCGCAATGGTCCTTCTCTCAGCAGGTGTAGCTCATGTAGAAGTGATCTCAACCAGATCATCTCACAAGTACCAAGCACCATAGCACGGTACTCTGCCTCTGCAGTGGAACGAGCCACCAAATCCTGCTTCTTGCTGCGCCAAGAGACCAAGTTGCCCCCAACAAACATACAGTAGCCCGAGGTCGATCTCCTATCATCTAGGCAACTGGCCCAATCTGCATCACAGTAGCCTGTCACATTCATGTGACCATGACTACCAAATAATATGCCCTTTCCTGGACTATTCTTCAGATACCTCAGTATCCTGAAGACTGCCTCCATATGTCCAGTCCTAGGGTCATGCATGTATCTACTTACCACACTGATAGCATAGGCAATGTCAGGTCTGGTATGGCATAAGTAGATAAGGCGTCCAACCAGTCTCTGGTACCTTTCTTTGTCTACTGGCTCCCCTGATTGTGAGTGCAACCTATGATTCTGATCAATAGGAGTAACTGCTGGACGGCACCTCAACATACCAGTCTCAGCCAGTAAATCTTGGGCATATTTCCTCTGTGAGAGAACTATACCCTTCCTGGACCTGGCAATCTCCAGTCCAAGAAAATATCCCAACTGTCCAAGGTCATTGACCTCAAATTCTCTCGCCAACCTTACCTTCAAGTGAGAGATTCCCTCTTCATCATCTCCAGTGATAATAATGTCATCGACATACACAGCCAAAAGAGTGATCCGTTGTCCTGAATGTCTATAGAATACAGTATGATCACCATTACTCTGCTTGTAGCCCATAGTGATGACTGCACGCCTGAACCTGTCGAACCATGCCCTTGGAGATTGCTTCAGCCCATACAAGGACTTGTCCAGTCTACACACCTTTCCCATCGTCTGTTGTGTGCCAAAGCCAGGTGGAACCTCCATGTATACCTCCTCCTGTAAATCTCCATGCAAGAAGGCATTCTTTACATCCAACTGATGCAATTTCCATCCAAAATTCGCTGCACAGGATATCAGTACTCTCACAGTACTCATCTTTGCCACTGGGGCAAATGTCTCATCATAATCAATCCCATAAGTCTGATTGTAGCCCTTGGCAACCAGCCTCGCCTTGTACCTGTCCACCTTCCCTTCTGAAGTTTGCTTTATTGTGAATACCCACTTGCAGCCCACAGCTTTCTTCCCTGCTGAAAGTGAGACAAGTCTCCATGTCTTGTTCTTATCCAGTGCCTCAGTTCTTCGAGCATTGCTTTCTTCCACTGGGGATGTTGCTTTGCCACTCGCCAATCACTTGGTATAGGAATAGACTGTAAGGATGCAATGATAGCCCTATATGCAGGTGTAACAGAGGCATATGAGACATGATTAGCAATATCAGTCTCATATTCATACCGTACAGGAGGCCTGCCGGCATTGATACGAGGCTCCCTACGAGATGCAAGTGGAAGATCTAAACTAGAGGAAGGCAAAGAAAGGTTACCATCCGTGGTAGGAGAGGAAGGCAGTAAGGAAGTCGGGACTCGAGCAGGCGTGATAGACTGATCAATCTCGACATGGGGCAGTGGAGCTAGTGGTTCTTCAGTGGGGAAGATGTCTTCCTGTTGTTCTCCATCGCCAAGACTATCCTTCTGTCTCCTGCTATATTTTCTGCCGTACAGCCTATCTTCCGCCTCTTCCACCAAGGTCCTTTCTTCCTCCCTGCTATCAGGACCAGTACCAGTAGGCCTGACAGGACACGGTATAAGTCCAACCATTACCCTCCTGTCATCAGTCTCCCCCTCTCGACCAACTCCTCCTGTGCTTGGAGAGGCCCCAGTATCAAATACTGATGTAGGATCTGTCAGTCCTCCATAAAAAGGTTCAGTCTCCCTGAACGTCACATCCATGCTCACAAACAGCCTTCTTTCTGAGGGACTCCAACACCTATATCCTTTCTGATGTGAAGGATACCCAACAAATATGCATTTAATTGCCTGAGCATCCAGCTTCCCCACAGAAGGTCTATGATCCCTCACAAAGCATGTGCATCCGAACACTTTTGGTGGAACAACAAAAGTGTTCTTTCCCATAAGAATCTCACATGGAGACTTCATATCAAGGATCCGTGAAGGCATCCTGTTGATAAGATATGTGGCTGTCATCACTGTTTCACTCCACAATATCTTAGGTACATTCATGGTGAGCATGAGTGACCTAGTTACCTCCAACAAGTGTCTATTTTTCCTTTCAGCAACTCCGTTCTGTTGGGGGGTGTTGGGGCAAGTGGTTTGATGAGTTATCCCACTCTCAGATAGGTAAGATGCAAACTCCCTGTTTACATACTCGGTCACATTATCCGTTCTCAAGACACGGATCTTGGCCTCATACATATTTCTGACACTTCTGTGAAGTCCTGAAAACACTTCAACGCTTCACCTTTGTTTTTCATCATATAAAGCCATGTCATCCGAGAATGACAATCTATGAAGGTGATAAACCACCTGAACCCACTTACTGAAGTCACTGGGCAGGGCCCCCAAACATCTGAGTGAATAAGATGAAATTTCTCTACACTCCTCATCCCTACACTAGGATATGACGTCCTAGTGTGTTTCCCAAATTCACATGCATCACATTTCAAATTCATTTCATTCACTCTATTCAAAACATCGAGATACATTTTTCTCAAAATATCAAAAGGCAAGTGTCCTAACTGACAATGTAACAAAAGTACATCCCTTTCCTTTTCTCCACCAACGACAGCCAGTGCAGCATCCCCACTAGCTCTGTCAAGATACCACAGTCCATCACGCCTGACGCCAGTCCCAAGACTCCTCCCAGTCTTCCTTTCCTGCAACACACAATGAGTAGAGTCAAAAGTAATGCTACAGTTGAGATCATCAACAATAGAGCCAACAGATAAGAGGTTGACTGGAAATGATGGGACGTGAAGGACTGAAGAGAGGCGTATGGAGGGAGTGCACTGAATAGTACCAATCCCTCTAATGGGTTGGGATGTGCCATCAGCTGTCTGAACGGTTTCATGAATGGAATGTGGTTTATAAGTGGAAAATTGTCTATATGCTCCTGACACATGACTAGATGCACCTGAGTCAATGATCCACTCTATATGATCTCTACATGAAAGGGCTAATCGGTTACCTGAGCCTGTGTGAGCGAAGTGGGCAAAGTTACCGAATGGCGAGGCAATATCCCCAGTCTGGTCTGCATGACTCTCCGAGCTCTCAGCAGTAGACCTGGACTGTCTCCGCTGCTCTAGATCCGACGCCTCAGCTGGCGTGGCCTCGATCATTACTGTCTCCTGTCGTCCGTCAGCAGTAGCAAAGTTGGCCCGTGGGCCGCCGCGACCTCGTCCACGGCCTCCACGGCCCCAACGACCTCCTCCTCTGCCTCCTGTGCCACGTCCTCGTCCACTGCCCTTCTGTGGGCAGTTAAAGCTCAGGTGCCCCTTCACCCCACATGTGTAGCACTCTCGATCCTCGCTCACTGCTGCCACTGCCGGTACAGCCAGTGCAGCCCGAGTGACCTGAGTACCCTCATCCTTCATAACCCTCAGTCTGGTCTCCTCCTGTGCCATTGCAGCTATGGCCTCCTCCAGTGATGTGATGGAGGATAGGTGGCACATACTCGCCCTCCTGGCCTCAAAGTCTCCATTCAGGTTCCTCAGAAAGTGTGTCACACGCCTACGCTCCACCCACTTCCTGTGTATCGCAGCGCCCCTAGGATCAGGCAGATCAATAGGGTCATAGTGATCTAACTCTGACCAAAGCCTTTTTAACTCCGCAGAGTAGGCTAGAATAGTCATCTCCCCCTGCTTCAAGGTGTCGACCTTGCCCTGAACCTCCATCATGAGCATCACATTCCCTGCTCCAGAGTACATTTTCTCCACCATACTCCATATACCCGCAGCACTCTCTATGGCCTCCACCATCCCAGCAATGGGTGGAACCATCGATGTCATCAACCAAGCAGCCACCAGAGAGTTGGTGGTGCTCCAGACTTTCCAATCATCCCCATCCTTGTCCAGCGGTTCCTTGCATGAACCCAGAACGACGCCTTCTAACCCCTTCGATCTCAGAATGAGAAGCACCCTCCTGGACCAACTGAGGTAATTCTTCGTCCCTTCCAATTTCACATCATTGGGCATCAATTCCAGCTTCTGCACGGGACGTGAAGGCGTCGATCCACTCGAGGATCCCAACTCCTTCGAAGCAAGCAGCTTCGTTATCTCTCCGATGAAGGCCTTCATGTCCGCTGAAGTAAGGTTGTCCCCCATCTCTCCAGATCCGCAGATCTCTCCTTTCTCCCTTCCTAGATCCGCAGATCTACTTCTCCTTCTCCTCTTCTAGGTCATACCCTAACCGTAAATCTATGGAGTCCTCTTCATGGCTCTCCCATAGATCTAGGGTTAGGGTTTTATAGGACTCCCTTTTGTAGCTAGTTTAGGTCTTTGTGGTGGCTAGAAGAGGGCACGGGAATAGGAGAATCAGCTGCGGCACGGGAATAGGAGGGGGATGATCAGCTGCGGCAGAGGAGGGATGAGAGAATCAGCTCCGGCAGCGGCAGCAGGCGTCGGCAGCAGCGCGCGCAGATGGCGGCTGCGGAGGCGCGCGCTGCAGGCGGCGGCGGCGGCGCGCGCTGCAGGCGCCGGCGGCGGCGCGCGCTGCAGGCGCCGGCGGCGGCGGGCTAGGGCAGTGGCGGCGGCGGGCTGTGCGGCAGCGGCGGGCTAAGCTGCGGGCTGTGCGGGCTAGGGCAGGGCAGCGGCGGGCTGTGCGGGCTAGGGCAGAGGTCAAATTTTAGGGTTTTAGGGGTGTTTTGGCTCTGATACCATGTAGGGATTTGGGGAAAGTGTGATTAGCCCAAAGAAGAGGCTATCACTTCTATTTATATTAACTTCCTCCTTTCTTTACACACACACCCAATATAACACACACTACAATAGGCACTTGTCCGAGAAGTGTCCAAGAAGTATCAATGACATCTATGGCCGTCGAAGTGTCTGGTGCGGGTAGAAATACACGTGCTACATAAATGCTCATGATTGATATTTGGATCTTTTGCAAGGCCTTATGTTCAGCTACGTAGTTGCACTGACATTTTTCCCCTCTTTGCAAATTTGAGATTTTGAGTAACCATATTCCAATATGACAATGAGGTATCTTCTCATTTTCACTGGTGGTACTTCTTTTGTGTATACCATATTATGCTAAGGTAGCTAGGTAACGATAGTCAGAATCAGGAACTACTGCATTACGGGCTTATTCTGCATCTGCAATCATCTCATCCTTATTCTCATCCTTCGTGTTGGGTCGATTCGGAATTACCCCATATCACATGATTAGCAGTCAACTTCTTTTCCATTAGTGTTTTGTCTTACATGACTGATCTTTTTTGGAATGAGGCTTTCTAACATGATCAACAATGTTTGTCTTTTCTTGGTTCTTTGTAGTGTTATGCCCTCCATCGTTCAACTAATTCAAACTACTTGTGCAGTGTATGGATGTATGTAATTTCAATCAATTTTGGAATTTTCGGCAAATCATTTATTTTCAACATCAAACAGATGTCAGATCATATTAATAACTACAATTTCTGATGAAGTTTTAAATGAAGTGTCAACAGTAACTCCAGGGTATGGTTAGGGAGTTCGAACCAAGGGAAAAAGGCTACTTTTTATTGACATCAAATAATCAAAGTGGCACTTTAATTATTATATTCTCCTTTGAAATGAGCTAGACATGGTTATGCATTGTGTCTTTGTGTTTATTCTTGTTTTAACTTTAAGAGACAATGATTGTGTTGTGAAATTCTACATTTGTTTGGGTCTCCATTTGCAGATTGAGGGTGAAGAAGCTCAACGCATGTCAAAACGCCGACTTGAACGAGAAAAAGCTAGGCGAGAAGCAACTGCTGATATGTCAGAAGACCTTTCTGAAGGAGAGAGAGGTGACGTTGTTAGTGATTTGTCTGCCCATGGTGACAGTGTGAGAGGCAGAATGCCTAGGATAAGCTCTGTGGAAGCTATTGAATCCTGGGCTAGTCAGTATAAGGATAAAAAGCTATACATAGTGTTGATAAGGTATGAACCTCAGACTTTTTGGTGGAGAAGTTTTTATAATTTATAAAATACTAGAATAACCCGTGCACACAGTGCATGACGCAAGAAAAAATCCCGACGAACAGGATGCACTGAACGCGCGCAACCGAAAAGGAGCGTTTGGGGGGTTTTTTTTGGGTTTTTTTTTGCAAAGTGGGATGAGGAGGATGGCAAACATGTAAATATGTGAGAGTGGGGGTGATTGTTTGGGTAGTGGGATGAGACATTTGTCCCTGGCTGGGACAAAGGGTGCCACCTAGGATAAGTCTTGGTGGACATCCCTTGTTTATAGAATAGATATTTAAATATCTTAATGAAGCTTATCTAGTGATCAACTATTGAGCAAATTTTGGCATTTTCTTCTATGTCATATCTGGGAGTATTATATTCTCAAATTAAATCTAGATTTTGCATTGCGGAATATGCAGATATTCATCTCTGTCATTCCAGGCAAAATTTTCTAGGCATTTTAAATTCAAATTAGTTTCTTTTAAATTTCATATTAATGTTATACCCTTGTTTCTTTTCTTATAATTTTCTTGTGCCCTTGCATTGTTAACTTTTATGCATGAGAAAATTGCTTTTTCATTTTTCTCATTTTAGGACTGACTAGTTTAGATGTATGCATGGTGAGTTTTAGACAGAAATCTGAGTTTATAACCAAAAAGAAATATGTGGCAAGAAGGAACATAAAAATCAGGAAAGCAGATTTTAAAAGAAATTCCAAAGAAAAGCAAAAGTTCAACAGTTCTTCTTAAAAGTCAGTAGGTTAGAAGAAAAATATTTAAAAATTAAATTTGGTCCCCCCCCCCCCGGGGGGGGGGGGGGGGGGGGGGGTTGGGGTGGGGTGGGTGTGGCACATAGATGATTTTCTGTTATCCTTATGTCTAGGGTATTGCATGTTGTCTTCTCATTTGTGTTCAAACATCCATGCGTTCTTATGACTGCTTATTTAAAATAAAAATGGCTGTTTTCCTGGAATGAGCATTTTGTCATCAATTTCCAGCCTTTACCTTGTCAAAATGGGATTTATTTTGGAATTGTTTTTGACATTAAGAAGGCTCAATGTGATACGGGCTTAGATTTACATACGGCTAGTACCAGATGTTAACTATCCTGTACTTACAGAAATATGTTTTGTTTTGTTTTTTGTTTTTTTGTTTTGTTTTGTTTTTTTTTTTTTGGGGGGGGGGTCCTGGATAGCATATTTGTTTGGCAAAACTAACTATAGTTGCATAATTTTTTAAATCTTAATCAACACATAATTTATCAATTTTTCATATACCAACAAGAAGATTTGTATGAGGGGATACTAATATATGGTAATTTTCAATCCATTTTATGTATTGGATTGAAATCAAATGACAATTTTAAAAAAAATCTAAATAGAGCGGATGTTTGGTTTAACTATATTTAACTTTTTAATCTATTATTGTGACAGACTATTCACAGCATTAGTTGCAAAGTTTTGTAAAGAATAAATAAATGGTTAATGTGATTACTTTTGAGCTAGGTTCGAAATCTTGGTCTTAGTCTTTGTTGTATTTTGGGGAAAATGGTGATTAGCTTCTAAATGAGCTAACCCCTCATATATGTAATATCCCGATTTGCTTTACACACACACCCTAATACAAATAACACTCAATACTCCCCCTCAAGATGCGCAAAAGATATTTATCATGCCCATCTTGTTACAAGCATCCTCTACTCCTTTAGAGTTTAACCCCTTCGTAAGGCAATCTGCTAATTGCTGTCCAGAGGTAATATAGGAGATCTCCAACTGCTTCTTATCCAGTCTCTCTTTAATGAAGAACCTGTCAATCTCTATGTGCTTCGTTCTATCATGTTGCACTGGGTTGTTGGCAATATTAATTGCTGACTTGTTATCACACAACAACCGCAATGGTCCTTCTCTCAGCAGGTGTAGCTCATGTAGGAGTGATCTCAACCAGATCATCTCACAGGTACTAAGCACCATAGCACGATACTCTGCCTCTGCAGTGGAACGAGCCACCAA
This sequence comes from Scilla litardierei, assembly GCA_030789695.1. Classification (NCBI taxonomy): domain Eukaryota; kingdom Viridiplantae; phylum Streptophyta; class Magnoliopsida; order Asparagales; family Asparagaceae; genus Scilla; species Scilla litardierei. The sequence continues at coordinate 68,319,095 of CM061142.1, forward strand.
ATCCTGCTTCTTGCTGCGCCAAGAGACCAAATTGCCCCCAACAAACACACAGTAGCCCGAGGTCGATCTCCTATCATCTAGGCAACTGGCCCAATCTGCATCACAGTAGCCTGTCACATTCATGTGACCATGACTACCAAATAATATGCCTTTTCCTGGACTATTCTTCAGATACCTCAGTATCCTGAAGACTGCCTTCATATGTCCAGTCCTAGGATCATGCATGTATCTACTTACCACACTGATAGCATAGGCAATGTCAGGTCTAGTATGGCATAAGTAGATAAGGCGTCCAACAAGTCTCTGGTACCTTTCTTTGTCTACTGGCTCCCCTGATTGTGAATGCAACCTATGATTCTGATCAATAGGAGTGACTGCTGGACGACATCCTAACATACCTGTTTCATCCATTAAATCCAGGGCATACTTCCTCTGTGAGAGAACTATACCCTTCCTAGACCTGGCAATCTCCAGTCCAAGAAAATACCCCAACTGTCCAAGGTCCTTGACCTCAAACTCTCTCGCCAGCCTCACCTTCAAGTGAGAGATTCCCTCTTCATCATCTCCAGTGATAATAATATCATCAACATACACAGCCAAAAGAGTAATCCGCTGTCCTGAATGTCTATAGAATACAGTATGATCACCATTACTCTGCTTGTAGCCCATAGTGATGACTACACGCCTGAACCTGTCAAACCATGCCCTTGGAGATTGCTTCAGCCCATACAAAGACTTGTCCAGTCTACACACCTTTCCCACCGTCTGTTGTGTGCCAAAGCCAGGTGGGACCTCCATGTATACCTCCTCCTGTAAGTCTCCATGCAAGAAGGCATTTTTTACATCCAACTGATGCAATTTCCATCCAAAATTCGCTGCACAGGATATCAGTACTCTCACAGTACTCATCTTTGCCACTGGGGCAAATGTCTCATCATAATCAATCCCATAAGTCTGACTGTAGCCCTTGGCAACCAGCCTTGCCTTGTACCTGTCCACCTTCCTTTCTGAAGTTTGCTTTATTGTGAATACCCACTTGCAGCCCACAGCTTTCTTCCCTGCTGGAAGTGAGACAAGTCTCCATGTCTTGTTCTTCTCCAGTGCCTCAAGTTCTTCGAGCATTGCTTTCTTCCACTGGTGATGTTGCTTTGCCACTCGCCAATCACTTGGTATATGGATAGACTGTAAGGATGCAATGATAGCCCTATATGCAGCTGTAAGAGAGGCATAGGAGACATGATTAGCAATATCAGTCTCATATCCATACCGTACAGGAGGCCTGCCGGCATTGATACGAGGCTCCCTACGAGATGCAAGTGGAAGATCTAAACTAGAGGAAGGTAAAGAAAGGTTACCATCCGTGATAGGAGAGGAAGGCAGTAAGGAAGTCGGGACTCGAGCAGGCGTGATAGACTGATCAATCTCGACATGTGGCAGTGGAGCTAGTGGTTCTTCAGTGGGGAAGATGACTTCTTGTTGTTCTCCATCGCCATGACTATCCTTCTGTCTCCTGCTATATTTCCTGCCGTACAACCTGTCTTCCTCCTCCTCCACTAATGTCCTTTCTTCCTCCCTGCTATCAGGACCAGTACCTGTAGGCCTGACAGGACACGGTATAAGTCCAACCACTACCCTCCTGTCATCAGTCTCCCCTTCTCGACCAGCTCCTCCTGTGCTTGGAGAGGCCCCGGTATCAAATACTGATGTAGAATCTGTCAGTCCTTCATAAAAGGGTTCAGTCTCCCTGAACGTCACATCCATGCTCACAAACAGCATTCTTTCTGAGGGACTCCAACACCTATAACCTTTCTGATGTGAAGGATACCCAACAAATATGCATTTAATTGCCTGAGCATCCAGCTTCCCCACAGAAGGTCTATGATCCCTCACAAAGCATGTGCATCCGAACACTTTTGGTGGAACTACAAAAGTGTTCTTTCCCATAAGAATCTCACATGGAGACTTCATACCAAGGATCCGTGAAGGCATCCTGTTGATAAGATATGTGGCTGTCATCACTGCTTCACTCCACAATATCTTAGGTACATTCATGGTGAGCATGAGTGACCTAGTTACCTCCAACAAGTGTCTATTTTTCCTTTCAGCAACTCCGTTCTGTTGGGGGGTGTTGGGGCAAGTGGTTTGATGAGTTATCCCACTCTCAGATAGGTAAGATGCAAACTCCCTGTTTACATACTCGGTCCCATTATCCGTTCTCAAGACACGGATCTTGGCCTCATACATATTTCTGACACTTCTGTGAAGTCCTGAAAACACTTCAACGCTTCACCTTTGTTTTTCATCATATAAAGCCATGCCATCCGAGAATGACAATCTATGAAGGTGATAAACCACCTGAACCCACTTACTGAAGTCACTGGGCAGGGCCCCCAAACATCTGAGTGAATAAGATGAAATTTCTCTACACTCATCATCCCTACACTAGGATATGACGTCCTAGTGTGTTTCCCAAATTCACACGCATCACATTTCAAATTCATTTCATTCACTCTATTCAAAACATCGGGATACATTTTTCTCAAAATATCAAAAGGCAAGTGTCCCAACTGACAATGTAACAAAAGTACATCCCCTTCCTTCTCTCCACCAACGACAGCCAGTGCAGCATCCCCACTAGCTCTGTCAAGGTACCACAGTCCATCACGCCTGACGCCAGTCCCAAGCCTCCTCCCAGTCTTCCTTTCCTGCAACACACAATGAGTGGAGTCAAAAGTAATGCTACAGTCGAGATCATCAACAATAGAACCAACAGATAAGAGGTTGACTGGAAATGATGGGACGTGAAGGACTGAAGTGAGCCGTATGGAGGGAGTGCACTGAATAGTACCAATCCCTCTAATGGGTTGGGATGTACCATCAGCTGTCTGAACGGTTTCATGAATGGTATGTGGTTTATATGTGGAAAATTGTCTATATGCTCCTGACACATGACTAGATGCACCTGAGTCAATGATCCACTCTATATGATCTCTACATGAAAGGGCTAATCGGTTACCTGAGCCTGTGTGAGCGAAGTGGGCAAAGTTACCGAATGGCGAGGCAATATCCCCAGTCTGGTCTGCATGACTCTCTGAGCTCTCAGTAGTAGACCTGGACTGTCTCCGCTGCTCTAGATCTGACGCCTCAGCTGGCGTGGCCTCGATCATCACTGTCTCCTGTCGTCCGTCAGCGGTAGTAAAGTTGGCCCGTGGGCCCCCGCGACCTCGTCCACGGCCTCCACGGCCCCAACGACCTCCTCCTCTGCCTCATGTGCCACGTCCTCGTCCACTGCCCTTCTGTGGGCAGTTAAAGCTCAGGTGCCCCTTCACCCCACATGTGTAGCACTCTCGATCCTCGCTCACTGCTGCCACTACTGGTACAGCCAGTGCAGCCCGAGTGACCTGAATGCCCTCATCCTTCATAACCCTCAATCTGGTCTCCTCCTGTGCCATTGCAGATATGGCCTCCTCCAGAGATGGGATGGAGGATAAGTGGCACATACTCGCTCTCCTGGCCTCAAAATCTCCACTCAGGTTCCTCAGAAAATGGGTGACACGCCTACGCTCCACCCACTTCCTGTGTATCGCAGCGCTCCTAGGATCAGGCAGATCAATAGGGTCATAGTGGTCCAACTCTGACAACAGCCTTTTCAACTCCGCAGAGTATGCTAGAATAGACATCTCCCCCTGCTTCAAGGTGTCGACCTTGCCCTGAACCTCCATCATAAGCATCACATTCCCTGCTCCAGAATACATTTTCTCCACCATACTCCATATCCCCGCAGCACTCTCTATGGCCTCCACCATCCCAGCAATGGGTGGAACCATCGATGTCATCAACCAAGCAGCCACCAGTGAGTTGGTGGTGCTCCAGACTCTCCAATCATCCCCCTCCTTATCCACCGGTTCCTTACATGAACCCAGAATGACGCCTTCTAACCCCTTCGACTTCAGGATGAGAAGTACCCTCCTGGACCAACTGAGGTAATTCTTGGTCCCTTCCAATTTCACATCATTGGGCATCAATTCCAACTTCTGCACAGGACGTGAAGGCGTCGATCCACTCGAGGATCCCAACTCCTTCGAAGCAAGCAGCTTCGTTATCTCTCCAATGAAGGCCTTCATGTCAGCGGAGGTAAGATTGTCCCCCATCTCTCCTCAGATCCGCAGATCTCTCCTCTCTTCCTCCTCAGATCCGTAGATCTACTTCTCCTCTTCTTCTTCTAGGGCATACCCTAACCGTAAATCTATGGAGTCCTTTTCATGACTCTACCATAGATCTAGGGTTAGGGTTTTTGTGGGTTTTCTTTGTAGCTAGTTAGGGTTTTGTGGGGCTAGAAGAGGACTTGGAAGAGAGGGGATCACGAGGCGTGGAGAGGCAGCAGCAGGATCCGGCGGCGGCGCAGCAGCAGCCGGCGGCGCGTGGCGGCGGCGGCTAGCGCAGGCGCATGCGGCGGATGCGGGTCCTGCTGCGGGAGAGGGTAGGCGGGTGAGGGGCTACGGGTGATGCGGGGGGGGGGGGGGGGGGGAGGCGGGATACCGAGCGGGGGCGGGTGAGGGGCTACGGGTGATGCGGGGGGAAGGCGGTAAGGAAGATACCGAGCGGGAGGAGTTTAGGGTTTAGGCGGGTGGAGGCGCAGGTGGAGGCGGGTGGGTTTAGGGTTTAGGCTCTGATACCATGTTGTATTTTAGGGAAAATGGTGATTAGCTTCTAAATGAGCTAACCCCTCATATATATAATATCCCGATTTGCTTTACACACACACCCTAATACAAATAACACTCAATAGTCTTCATATTGATTGGCATTGTATAATATTGGTATTGACTTCATCGAACTTATCAAGTAATAATAGGTAATATCTATCTGAAGTATTGGACTTAAGATATTGGACTTTAGATATCAGTTGCCTTAGATTAGCATGGCCGTTGGTTAAGGTTGACCTTCACCCTCAACTGTTTCATGTATCCATGGTTTGTTTGTATCATTTGAGACATTATCTTCTCTTTTTTCATCCACTCCATCAATGAGGCATCTTAATGAATGAACCAAATCAACTAGTTCAGTGTTAGTTTGTGTTTGTTTTCGGATTCATGTCTTAGCCTCATCCTATAGTCGAAACAGCTTCATGATACCATGTGTTGGGATGTTGGAAATTGGGTACGCCCATGACGGGTTTTAACCCATGGGGTAAATCGCAGTTATAATATTAATTAAGAGGATTTATGTAAATTGAATTAGACTTGGTGGATAATTGCAATTTACAGAAGTTCAGGGTTCCCAATGCAAATTTGTTTTGTAACTAACTTTTACGTTATTTTGTTAACGTTAAGTTTTCAACGGGAGGAAACCGCTCTTCTTAATCCCTATAAATATCTCCCATAGGCAGAGAGAAAAATTATTGAATCAAATGTGTTTTGCGTTCTCCTCTCTTCCAACACAAATAGAGAAGAAGTAGAAGGTAATTTTGGTGGTGAAAATTGTTCGTTTTCCTCTGGTGATTCCAAGCACGATCTAAGACGAAGCGTCGCTCCTTTAATCCGCTGTGCGAAGGTGATGTGTTCATCTCTCTCATATTCTAACATTGGTATCAGAGCCGTAATTGATGAATTCATGTTTAATTAATTTAATTTTCCTCTCGGTTGACACGAGGAATGGCTGCAAAGAAAATCGGGTAGGGCTTCGCCATTCGTTGCTGATGCTCGGCCTGAAATCTTCGCTCGTGTTGCCGCTGGCACTCGTTCTCACCCAGTCGCTGGCGCTTGGCCCCCTTCTCCTGCGATTGCTTGTGACGTTCCTTTGGGGATTGGTGCTCGCCGTCGATCGCGCCATGGGGACTCGATCATGGCGCTCTGCCGTGAGTTGCGATCACCGACCCTCTGTGCTTCGATCGGACTGATCGATGCAGAGTAATTGCCTCAATAGGCCATCGTTGGTTCGTCCACCGGCGTTGGACTGTGGGGCTCGGCTTAGGAATTTTTTTCCCCTTCTGAGCAGATCAAGTCGGGGGAATCGTTACCTGATTATCGGTATCTGCACCATGGGTTCGTCCGAAGCCGCATGTGTCCCACCGGCCATGGCAGTTGGGGCTCCGGCCCTTTAGCTCTAAGAAGGGCGGAGGCCCTGTGGCTGATCAATTATGTAGGGGGGAGGCGGCGAATGCCTCACTGCTAACCCTATGTTGCTTTGGTCAAGGGATCTGACTTTTTGTTGCGTTAGATGGACATCGCATGGCCGGTTAATAAAGTTTTTCTTAATAAAAATGATTTAAAAAATATTAGTTGCAGAGGCCTGTTTTTTTAATAAAGGCTTTCTGACCATTCATGCACTATGATAAGAATATCATTCATGCACAAGAACCCATTTTTGACCTATAAAATTTTTATTGACCATGGGATTGTTGGGTTACTGTGTCTTTGACCATGGGGTTGTACGCATTTCGCCATTGGTCAGCCGATGTGTGAATTAGCCATGTGATCTCCTCACTGTTGCTATGGACATAAGCCTCTGCGTCTGTGTTTTATTTTTTTAAAAAAAACCCTGTTTTGAATCTGACTTGAATTCATTACTTTGTTTCTCTGTGCATATCACATGGGCTCGGCCCTCTATTTTCTTGATTTTTAAGTTCTGTTTCTTATCTTTGACCATTGAATTTCGAAGGTATTACCCATTGAGTAAGCCTACATCAACCCTTACTTAATGATTGGGTAAATTTTTTTTAATTTGAGTAGCCAAAACAGAAGGATATTTGATATAAAGTGTGGCCTTATTAACTGTGAGTTTTTTTAATGACTCAACCTTTTATATATATATATATATATATATATATATATATATATATATATAGAATAATGAGTATCATATGTCATATGCGAGCCTCTCTCATATGCCCTCTCACATAAAAGGGGCAAGTACAAGACCACATGGGCTTGTACTTGTTGTACTTGACCCCATTTATGTGAGAGGGCATATGAGACACCCTCTCATATGGCGTATGATACCCATTAATCACACACACACACACACACACACACACACACACATATATATTAGTATATATATATGTTTGGTGCCTTCATGTATTTGTTTCGGTGTCTTAAGATATATATGCAAGAATTTGACAGCATATGTTGAGCATAAAATGTTTGGTCACCCATAATTATATTACTAATGATACTTATGTATTGTATGCATATGTTGCTTACTTATTTGCATACATGTGCTTTAGTATACGTTTTTGCATGTACTTTATTTAATAACAAAATTTTAATGTTATATGTTAACATTAATATATTAATTTATATTGGCAATTTTAGTTTGCCAATTATCAGAAACATCCCACTTACCTGTTTTGTAGAGCAGTAAATAGAGCAGTAAATAGAGCAGTTATAATATTTTTAGTAAATATTAATGTGTTTATTAACTTTGTATTCTATATGAATACATAAGTTAAGTGGGAGCGACACATTTTTTCTGATAAAATGTGGGGACTTATATATTTTTGAAAGAGTATTTACATATAACGATAAAGTTTTTAGTCATTGACGATGATTGGAAATCTAATGAACTTTCGACTCTATGCTATTAACCAAATCGTTATATTTTACTTGACAAATTTGTTTTGGGCAAAGTTACTTATCTTCTAAATGTCTCTCTATATTTCAGTTATTAATTAGACCATCCTACAAATATGGTTGCTGTCAAGAACATCATTGCTGACCTTAACAATGGAGATTGTCTCAATGTAGACAATTTCAATATTTGGAGTTTCCGTATCAAGTATGTCTTGGAGGAACAAGAGGTCATTGAAAACATAAATCATAAATTGGAAGATCCTAGTGAGGGTAACACCGGCCAACACAGGCGTGCAGTTGAGACTTTCAATGAGTGGAAGAAAAAGGATGCCACTGCGCGTGGTATTCTTGTAAGCTCAATGAAGGATGACTTTGCTTGTGAATACAAGGATCATCCTACTGCATTTGACTTGTGGAAGGCCTTATCTGATAGGCTGGGAGGAACTTCTGTGTCGAAGTTACGGCAGCTTACTATAAAGTTTGATACTTATAAGATGAGTTTCAATCAGACCATTAAGCAACATCTCCGGGAGACGTCTATAATGATTAAGGAACTTACTGCTGTTGGGTGCAACCTCACTGATGAACAACAGGTTCAAGCTGTGATCAGTTCTTTGCCTGCTCCTGGGAATATATGAAAATTAACTTGACACATAAAGAAAGTATTAAGACTTTTGATGATGTTGCACGTCACGTAGAATTGGAAGACAAAAGGTTGTCTTCTCTGAAACCACAATCGCATTCCTACGTGACTGAGTCAAGTTCCAGGAAAGGAAACTTCAAGAGGAAGAAGTTCTGGAAGAAGAACCATGGCAAAGATGCAACTATGAAAAACAAATCCAGGGGGTGAGGAAATTTGATAAGAAGAAGAAGAAGAAAATGAATGTTGATAAGTTGATATGCTTCAACTGTCGTCAGAAGGGACACTTCGCTCGGGAATGTCCTGAGCCAAGGTAACTTCTGATTCTTCTATTCCTTGTCATAATGCATATGTGTCGAGCTCTGTTTTGCTCATAGAACCTGATCTTTGGTGGATTGTTGATTCAGGAGCGACAGATCACATAGCAAGAGACAGAGACTACTATGTGGAGTACCGCCGTGTTCCTGGAGGAACAAGATGGGTGTATGTTTGCAACAACAATAAGCTGGAAGTAAAGGGAGTCGGTACGTGCAAATTGGAATTGCACGGAGGGCGGACCTTACTATTACATGTTGTCTTACATACTCCAGAAATAAGGCGGAACTTAGTTTCTGTAATATCCTTAGCTAGATTTGGATTTAATTTGTTATTTGAACAGCATGTACTGAATATATGTTTGTGTAACGAATATTATGGATCTGGTTCTTATGTTAATGGTTTGGCAATTCTTAATACAAATAATGGTTTTTCTGGATATATATTAACCTCATATTCATCTGCTACATCTGATAATGCAACATTATTATGACATGCTAGACTAGGTCACATAGGAAAAGCCAGGATAGAACGCTTGGCTAAAGAGGGTCTTTTGGGATCTCTCACCAAAATAGGAATTCCTACTTGTGAACCATGTTTAGCAGGCAAAGCAACTAGGAAACCATTTGGAAAGGCAATACGAGCTGACACTCCATTACAACTAATACACTCTGATATTTGTGGACCCATGAGTGTGAGGGCTAGACATGGTGCCTCATATTTCATTACATTTATAGATGACTATTCTCGGTTTGGAAAGGTATACCTTATATCCCATAAATCCGAAGCATTAGAGTGCTTCAGATTGTTTCTCAACGAAGTTGAGAATCAATTGGATAAAAGGGTTAAAACCTTAAGGACAGACAGAGGGATGTAATATCTATCAGATCAGTTTAAAGATCTATGTAATGAAAAAGGAATTCTAAGACAGCTTACTACTCCTTATACACTTTAGCAAAATGGTGTTGCTGAGAGAAGAAATAGAACTCTATTAGAAATGGTTCGATGCATGATGTCGCAAGCAAACTTACCAATTAAGTATTGGGGAGATGCAGTGTTGACAGCAGCACATGTTTTGAACCTAGTTCCCTCCAAATCGATTCATAAAACCCCATATGAACTCTGGACTGGTAGAAGTCCAATTTTGAGTTTCTTAAAGTCATGGGGATGTGCCGCCTATGTACTGACACTTCACATAAGCATGTGAAGTTGGGACCCAGAGGAAAGAAGAGTATATTTATTAGATACTCTGAACACTCAAAGGGTTATGTTTTCTTGGGTGAGCAAGAAGACGGCACTGTCACAGAATATGAATCAAGGGATGCCACGTTTATAGAGGATATGTTCCCTAAACAAGGCGAAGTCAGAAATGATAATGATCTCCATGAGTTGGAAGATCCAGACTTCGTAAGTATTAGGTCATTTGAGGTACAAGAGAATACTTCTCAAGTCCCTGAAATTAGTGGGAGCGGTGTGTCCGAAAGAGAAGTAATTCAGAATTCTCAGCTTGATGAGTCAGTTGGGAGAGGCAAAAGGGTTAAGGTTCCCTGACGAAGATTTGAAATCGAAGGGGAAGCCTTAATTGCTATACCTCAAGATGATGAAGAACCTCAGAGTGTAGAAGAAGCTTTATCTCGTCATGATCGAGATTATTGGAAGAAAGCTATGGAAGAAGAAATGGATTACATGAAAGTTAACCAAGTTTGGGAACTGGTTAACTTACCGCCTAATCGAAAAACAATTGGGAATAAGTGGATTCTTAAAATAAAGAGGAAGGCGGATGGATCCATTGAAAGACATAAGGCTCGGCTGGTGTCAAAGGGATATACGAAGAAACTTTTTCACGAGTTGTTAAATTTGCCTCCATTCGCCTAATACTAGCTTTAGTTGCTCACATGAATTTAGAACTTCACCAAATGGATGTCAAAACAGCATTCCTAAATGGTGAACTAGATGAGGAAATCTACATGGATCAACCGGTAGGTTTCATTGTTAAAGGCCAAGAAAATAAAGTCTGTAAATTACAGAAATCTATATATGGCCTTAAACAAGCATCTAGGCAATGGAACCAGCGGTTTCATAGAGTTGTCACCTCATTTGGTTTCGAAATGATCGAAGAAGATCATTGTGTTTATGTGAAGCAACATAAAAACAAATTTGTCATCTTGACATTATACGTAGATGACATTTTGTTAGCTAGTAACGATATGGAGTTTCTGATACCATAAAAGAATGGTTATCATCTAACTTTGAAATGAAAGACCTGAGAGAAGCGGATTTTATACTTGGTGTAAAAATCCGAAGAGATCGTTCGAAGAGATTTCTTGCATTGTCGCAAGTAACATATATTAATAAAGTATTAGAACGATTCAACATGTCTAACTGTAATACAGTTGAAACTCCAACATCGAAAGGCGATAACCTAAGTCTAGATGATTGTCCTAGTACATCAGATGAAAAGAACAAAATGGCAAGAGTGCCATATGCAAGTGCAGTTGGTAGCTTAATGTACGCTATGTTGTGTACAAGGCCAGACATATGTCATGCAGTAGGATTGGTAAGTCGATATCAGTCAAATCCTGGACCTGCGCATTGGAAGGCTGTGAAGAGGATCATGAGATATTTGAAGGGTACATCCAACTACAGTTTGTGTTACGAAGGTTCGTCCACCAAACTGGAAGGCTACACTGATGCAGACTATGGGGAGACTATGGGGGAGATGTAGATGAGAGGAAATCTACATCAGGATATGTTTTCTTGCTTGGAGATGGGGCCATATCATGGTGCAGCAAGAAACAAACATGTGTAGCTCTATCAACCATGGAAGCAGAATTTGTTGCTGCTTCACTAGGAGTTCAGGAAGCTATTTGGTTACGACGGTTCCTACAAAATTTGGGTATAAAACAAGAACCAGTAATTGTCTACTGTGACAATCAAGCTGCTATAGCTTACACCAAGGACCCAAAGTATCATAGTCGTACCAAACATATCAACATACGATATCATTTTGTGTGAGACATTGTTGCTGAGAAAATAGTTTCTATCAAGTATATATCTACGCACAAAATGGTTGCTGATCCTCTTATTAAACCCATCCTAGAGAGGCTTTTTTGAGACATGTAAAAGCTCTAGGATTGCGTAGAAATTGAAATATACTTGTGTATGTACTCTGTAATATATATATTGGTATTGTTCAATAAAATATTTATTTCATTCATTGTGTTGGATGATATGTGTTTGCCCAATATTGTTATTTGTTAACACATAAAAAGAGTACATAAGAAAAAGTATGTCGAATATGCATGGAGTTTGGCCTTCTCACACAGGCAATCGCCTTTGACGTTTTAGGTGAACGGGCAGGGATGAGACTTAATCCTCTATAAAAGTCGCCTTGAATAAGTTTCAAGATGATGTCATTTTATATATACTAATAATGACCGAGATGAACAAATTCCCCAAAGTTCATCTAAGCCTATTTATGAGCCAGACACGAATTCTTAGAGCAATCGATTGCTGTAGAATTCAGTGTTAAATGTATGAGTACATTTAACTTGGAGTCTGAACGGTGTTGAATTGAATTACTCCAAAGACATACACAATACACCATTGCATGTGATTCATACCACATGTGCTGGAGTTGACCATAATGGGAAGTGAGAAAGTGGATCCATGCCTCTCCACTGTGTGAGTCCCTGGAGGATTGGGTTCCTCCCTATACTCTTTGACTATTGACTGATATTCAAAGTCTCAGTCTTGGTGATAGCTACTTTAGCATATTTCTTATGGCCACGAGTGATTCGGTCTAAAAGGATATGTCTAGGAAAGCGACTGAGTTGTGACTTAGAATATTGAGTGCAAAGGAATGGCTAAGTTTGTTAATATCAAGTTTGATGATCTCACTGGCCGGCCAATCTGTGTGATTAAGAGACATCAATGTGGATGTGTTTAAGTATGTCCTCAAGAGTAAATTATTACTGAGAGGGATCAGGAATACTTAAATTGATATAACAACTTAGATTTGGGGCATTATAAGCGACAGATATACGTTAGAGGATTGATAACATATAGGGCAGTTGTGTATCTATAACCAGTGCACAGCAAGATTGCATGTATTCGCTTATGGGTCGCACGACCAAGTTACCAAGTATGAAGTATTCTTCACTTGTTTTTTGGAACAACAATCCCATCATGTGCAAGTGGGAGATGTTGGAAATTGGGTACGTCCATGACAGGTTTTAACCCAGGGGTAAATCGCATTTATAATATTAATTAAGAGGATTTATGTAAATTGAATTAGACTTGGTGGATAATTGCAATTTACAGAAGTTCAGGTTCCCAATGCAAATTTGTTTTGTAACTAATAATTACGTTATTTTGTTAACGTTAAGTTTTCAACGGGAGGAAACCGCTCTTCTTAATCCATATAAATATCTCCCATAGGCAGAGAGAAAAATTATTGAATCAAATGTATTTTGCGTTCTCCTCTCTTCCAACACAAATAGAGAAGAAGTAGTAGGTAATTTTGGTGGTGAAAATTGTTCGGTTTCCTTCGGTGATTCCAAGCACGATCCAAGACGAAGCGCCGCTCCTCTAATCCGCTGTGCGAAGGTGATATGTTCATCTCTCTCATATTCTAACAGTTGGGAATGCAGTGTTACCACCTAGTGGCATTTTTGTAGTTTTGGGCCATAGTGGCGAACTTGTTATTTTAGGCCTTATTGACATATTTTGTAAAATTGGACAAATCAGCCCTTTATATTGTGAGAAAGGGTTAGTGCCAGAGTGATGTTAAATTTGACGAAAGAAGAAGAGAGAATATGAGTAGATTAAGAGTAGATCTTGGAGAGTTGGCTTTTTATCTTGAATCAAAGGATAGGAGAGGGATTCCCTCTCCAATGCGAACCAGCTATCTTTGTATTTGTCTTGATTAGCTATACAATCTTCTTTTTTCCCAAAATCCTCAAATTTCTTCCACTCAACCCCTAGCCTTTCCTAATAAATTGGTTTCAGAGCACGATCCTCATGCCCACAACAAGAAGATGCAAGCTTTGTATTTCTCTTGATTATCTATAAAATCCTCTTCCCCCCTAAATCCTCAAATTTCTTCCACTTAACCCATAGCCTTTCCTAACAAATTGGTATCAGAGCAAGATCTGCATGCCCAAAAAAGAAAGATGGAAGCTTTGGAGGAGAAGTTCAATTCCAAGATCGGAGGGTTCAAGAGATCGACAAAGGAAAAAATGCTAACTATGGAGGAGAGAATCTCAAATCAAGTGAAGATGTTTGAAATCATGATGAAAAAATGGAAGAGATGCCGAGAAGCCTTAGGTCTAAAGAAAGGAGCTCATCGAATCTAGATCTGAAGGAAGATGAAGCCCCAACGAAGATCAGAGGCAAAAGGAGCAAGCTTTGGACAAGGGAAAGAGTAAAATTGTGATCTTTGACGGTGATCTACTGGAATAAAACGATGAAGGGCCGGAGTGGAGACAAAACCCTAGCTTTCAAGCGATGGAAGGGGCGTCCGGCAGCAACCACCCTGGCAAAAGGGCCGTCGTCGCCCAAAATCCCAAGTTGGGCGGTGGCCCATGTCTGCTGCCCCCAGGGGCATGCGAGCACCAGTCGGCAGCCTAGGCGTCGCGTGAGTGCCCAACACTTCTACAGGGGGCGCGGCCCCATGGATAGCCACAGGGGCTCGCAAGCCTACTATGCCAATGCAGGGTCCCTCGGGGCCCGTTCCGACCAGCGCTAGGGCCCTTGGCCCTTGTCGACAGTTTATGGGGGCGACGGTCCTCTTCTTGGGCACGACAGTCTCACCTCATATATGGGGGGGTTTACGGAGTCTGACGCCAAGCATAGAGAGCCGATGATCACTTTGGGGGTTACAGAGAGCTTGATGATGACTCGTGGGGCTTGTTCGGGAAAGACAGAGGTCCAGATTGGAGGGATGGAGGCTGGGAGAACAACAATCAAGCAGGAGGAGACTCGTGGGAAGATTGAGGAACTCCGTAGAATGCTTATCAATAACCCCACTCTGGGCAGCTAAGGGATAGATCAGGACCCCCGAGAGTAGGGATGGCAGTAATGACCTGACCCGACCCGACCGACCCGACCCGTCACGGTTTTGACCCGACCCGACCCGACCCGCAGACGGGTCGGGGCAAGCTTGGGCTTTGTATGCAACCCACCCCGCCTCGGCCCGCCCCGATAAACTATAGAGGTTCTAAAAAACATTACAATTTTGATGCGAACCATGCGGTCTGCCCATATAACATAACTCATACTCTGTTCCAATGTTCTTCCAATTAGGCCAATTCACAATTCCAAATTACCAATAAATCATAATTCTCCCAAATCCCAAATAAAACTTTTATTTGGGATTCATATGGATAGCAGTAATGACCTGACCCGACCGACCTGATCCGGTTTTGGTAAGAAATTACCCGACCCGTCCCGGCCCGAGACCCGCCCTGCCCCGGCCCGCAGACGGGGCGGGCAAGCTTGGGTAGTTAAATACCCGCCCCGCCCCGCAATATTGCCATTCCTACCCGAGAGCATGGTTCAGAAGCTGAAGCTGGTAGTTTTTGAGGGAGAGAATCATTATGAATGGGTTTACTGTGTGGAGAGATACTTCGCATTAAACAGCTTGGCTGAGGTAGAGAAACTGTGGGCGTCGACGTCTGTTTAGTGGGAAGTGCATTGTCTTGATACTTGTGAAGGCAATAGTGACAACTTGTGCGGTCGTGAGAGGAGTTCAAGGACTGCTTGTGGACCGTTTCCATGACACCTAGGGCAGTGACTTACACGAGCAGTTCCTTGCCCTTCAATAGGTTAGCACCATCCGGGATTACATGGAGAGATTTGATGTGCTTGCGGTTTGGGTTGGGGATTCTTGATGCGACGTTGGAGGGGAGCTTCATGAAGAGACTCAGACTTGACATTCAAGCTGAGCTCCGCCTGCACAGGCTAAGGGGATTGATGGAGATGATAGATCTGGCCCAGTTGGTTGAGGAGAGGCTTATCGTAGAACGATAGCCTAAGGGAGCGAGTAGCAGACTGCTAAGGCGCATTCTGCATTCACTTGGGTGAGGAGACCTAGAACCTCAGCCAACGATTGTCCAGATAGAGGGAATGACGGTGAATCTCTAACGGATGGCAAGTACAAGCATCTTATACAGAGAGAGATCCTGGATAGACACGTCAAGAGGTTATGCTACCGCTGTGGCGAGATGTTTGGGCCAGGACATCAATGTCGGGATCGTGCGTTGTAGGTACTGATCGTCGAAAAAGAAGAGGGCACAGTCGTTGGCGAGGAGTCTGGAGGGGACGAGCATCCCCATTTGGAGTATCACACCCACGGATTTCATGCATCATTTTGAGAACAATGCGGTTCTTCGGGGGTGGAGTAGTGTTGGGAATGGGGTGCATCCACCTGGTGGCATTTTTGTAGTTTTGAGCCATAGGGGCAAACTTGTTATTTTGGGTCTTAATGGCATATATTGTAATATTAGATAAATCAGCCCTTTATATTGAGAAGGGAGGGTTATGGCTAGAGTGATGTTGAATTTGAAGAAAAAAGAAGAGAGAATATGCGTAGATTAAAATTTGATCTTTGAGAGTTAGCCCTTTATCTTGAATCAAATTGTTGGAGAGTGGTTCCATCTCTAATTGGAACCAACTATCTTTTTATTTCTCTTAATTATCTATAAAAATCCTCCCCCCCCCCCCCCCAAAAAAAAAAATTTCCAAATTTCTTCCACTCAAACACTAGCCTTTGCTGACAATATGTAACTGTGAAACTTGAAGAGTCAACATGTGCCAATAAAGATGCGCTTATCTTTATCCCTTTTACATATTCGATTTAAAGTTGCTAGCATGTGTTGGTATCGACCAATTTTTTGAATCTTGATTTTGCTTGTTAAATGAAATTTTTTACGACCATTAAACGAAATAAAATAGAATTTCAATTTTTGGTAATTCAAATTGTGAATGTCCTCTTATCTTAGTTGTTATCAGCCAGCATCATCAGTTGTCTCGGTCAGATTCAAATGGATCGTATTAACATGCTTGAAATCTCATACGATGTGAAGAATATTGTATCGGCATCGACTGAGATTTCAAGCCTTGCTTTTGAGCGTAGAAGCTAGTTAAGCTAGTTGTTCTTAGTTGAATGCACAAACCATCAACATCTATGCCAATGTTTTTAATGGGCAATTTAACATGTGCAGCATTCATGGCTTGATACGTGGTGAGAATATGGAGCTTGGTCGTGATTCCGATACAGGTGGTCAGGTAACTCTGGCATGATGATATTATTTTATGAACATGGATGATTTCCTTTATAACATGCAGAAATGTTTGTGGAATAAATATTTCTTCAATTAACCATAGTTTTTCGGTTGTCCTCCCCCCTTCCAACTTTGTGTAGGTCAAGTATGTTGTAGAACTTGCGAGAGCTCTAGGTGAAATGCCTGGAGTTTATCGGGTTGATCTACTGACGAGGCAAATATCAGCACCAGATGTTGATTGTAGTTATGGTGAACCAACAGAGATGTTGGCTCCGAGAAGCTCTGAAAATATTAATGAGATGGGAGAGAGCAGTGGTGCTTATATTGTCCGCGTACCATTTGGTCCAAGAGATAAATACCTTCCAAAAGAGCTCCTCTGGCCACATATTCAAGAATTTGTTGATGGTGCACTGAGCCACATCATGCAGATATCTAAAGTCTTAGGAGAGCAGATTGGTGGTGGGCAGCCAGTATGGCCTGTTGCTATACATGGACATTATGCTGATGCTGGTGACTCTGCTGCTTTGTTATCTGGGGCTTTGAATGTCCCTATGCTATTCACAGGTCATTCCCTTGGAAGGGATAAGTTGGAACAACTCCTGAAACAAGGGCGGCAGTCAAGGGAAGAAATCAATGCGACATACAAAATCATGCGGAGGATTGAGGCTGAGGAACTAGCTCTTGATGCCTCTGAAATCGTTATCACAAGCACTAGACAGGAAATTGAAGAGCAGTGGCGCTTATATGATGGTTTTGATGTGATACTTGAGCGGAAATTGCGAGCTAGAATCAAGCGTGGTGTGAGCTGTTATGGGCGTTTTATGCCTCGCATGGTTGTAAGTATATGTCTTCTGTTATTTTATTTCCAACCAGGATCATATAGTGTCAATGCTCATATATCTTGATTTTCATATGCTCTTCATTTTTGTTCTACAGGGGCAATAACTTTAACTGGTGTCGTTTTGCATTCCTTTTTTTTTTTTCGATTTTTACCCCTCCCATTTTGCTGCTGTTAATTTCAAAGAAAGTCACTACATCATGATTATTGCAGGTAATTCCCCCAGGTATGGAGTTCCACCATATTGTTGTACATGAAGACACGGATGGTGATGTGGAAGGAAATGAAGATAATCCAGCGTCTCCAGATCCACCTATTTGGGCTGAGGTTTTGATACCACTCCTAATTTACAATATAACCTGTTAAACTGAATTTTTCCTTATAGCCAAATAAAAGAATACATGCACATTGTTATTGTGATAACTGAGAAGAGCATCATGTTATAACCTCATGGCAAAAAAGTTTCCCACACGTGTTCAGTTAAAATGCATGACTTGGTCCTTTTCTTTGTATGCAGATAATGAGGTTCTTTAGCAACCCTCGCAAACCTATGATTCTTGCTCTTGCTCGGCCAGACCCCAAAAAGAATATTTTGACTCTTGTGAAGGCATTTGGTGAATGTCGACCATTAAGGGAGCTTGCTAACCTAGTACGTTATTTTAGATTTTTGTATTACAACGATGTTCTTAATTTGTGTTTGTTTCATTTCATGAATCCGTCTATTCTTGAAAGGGATGAGAATGGGCCAGGCCGGGCCGGGCCAAACACTTGCCCAATTCAAATGGGCAGGCTTTTGGACTGGCCCACAGCCTAAATAGGTTTCTCTAAGAGAGCCCAAACGGGCTTACACTGGGCTTTGGGCCAGCCCATTGGGCTTAGCTTAATTTTTTGTTTTTTCCCAGTAAAAATTGCAATGAAAATATAACCAAGCGCAAGTATATTGACATAGAATCATAAACGTTTCACACAACTGGCAATAAGTTATTCATACAAACATCTTCATTCATTGGTGTTATTCATACAAACATCTTCATTGGTGAAATGAGCAAGCAGTTAAGAGCTGTGAAAAATAAATAGACGACTTTGTTTAACCCGAACCAGTCATCAACATACTGAGCTTGTTGCTTTAGAGCTCACCCGATGATATGAGAGCAATCACAAAGTGAAATATAGAAGCAATTTAATAATTTTCAGAGGAGTTCAGAAAGCAATACGCTGCTTCACTAATGACTGCAAGATTATGACCAACAGACCAATCCATGTACATTGATTCATCCAAGTTTCTTAGGGTGACATGTACAATGATATGAAAGACCATACATTTGATTACTAATAATTAATATAACGAATTGACGCACCATGATAAACCCCATGTTTAAAACTGTGCCGATTGCGATCCCAATCGCGGAAGCAGATTTGCAGATGCCCTAAGTCATGCTTAGGGGCTAGCCATGAATACTGTGGACTCTACCAAAAACAAAACCCAAAATTTCAAGCAATTCAACTAAACCAAACCAAAATAAACCTCTAATGGGGAGCACACATCACAATGGATTCGAGGAGATAAAAAAAGATTAAGTACCTTCAATCAGTATCAGGGGTTTGAAGGAGGTTGGGTTCTTGTGATGGCCAACGGATTTGAGATTAGCCGATATCATCCATAGCACCTTAGGGTTTGGTTGGATGCCGCCATGTGATTTATTAGAGTTTAAGGCTTTGAAGGAGGAGGAAGGAGACAATTATCGAGATAGAGTGAAGGAGGAGGGATCGAGGCTCAATGACGGTGAGCGATCCGTTGCTGTCTAGTTTTTTGTCCTCTCTCTCACTCACTCTCACTCTCACTTGCCGGTAGGGGATGTTGCTGCTAACTGGGAGGGGGGAGTTGAGGGGTAGAAATTCATTTGGGTAATTTTCTTTTGGACAACATGTCAGGCTTTGGGCCATGAGTGGGCGGGCGGCTGTCTTTGGCCTAAAATTCATTCGGGTATTTCCCTTTGGGCTCGGGCTAGCTCGATGCCCATTGGGTACAAGTTTAAGTCGGGCTTTTTGGCCTAGCCAGATTGGGCACTGGGCTAGCCCGAGCCCATTCTCGTCTCTATTTCTCTGGTAATAATTGTGGTTTCTAGCATTTTTGGCTGGTACAATCGCCATGAAATATCTTACTATATTTTTTCCTGAAACTCTTTGGTTTTTAACTTACAATTTTTATGCAGACACTGATATTGGGAAATCGCGAGAATATTGATGAAATGCCAAATACAAGCTCAGCTGTTCTCACTCAAATACTTAAATTGATTGACAAGTACGACCTTTATGGTCAAGTGGCATATCCCAAACACCACAAGCAGTCTGATGTTCCGGACATCTACCGATTGGCAGCAAAGACCAAGGTATTTTCATTATTTATGTTGGTTCAAAAGTGAGCATGATCTGTTTAATTTGAGCCGTAGGCATCCTATTTAGTTCACCACCATTCACATTCCCATTAAATATTGAGATTGAAAAGTAAGAATTATATAATAGAACATTGCTTTTAGGGGGATGAAAGATGATAGGTTGAAGGGTCATATGGATTGATTGGGCATATAACGTGAATCCAATATCTTGTTCGAAGATCAAGGCCTCTTTATGGCATAACTAAGTGCTAGGTATAGGACCTTTAAAACTTAGCATGTAACCTTTGAAATGCCCAAAGAGGTCTCTTTTTAAATGTGTGTTTTGTTGCTGACTGCCCACTTGGTGTGTTATTCACTATGTCAATTATAATCCACTTAGCTTAGAGCAAGAATAGAAATTCCTTAATGTCATGATTGCCATCCAATGATATGTTAGAACTTTGCATTTAACAGATTATGTACATGGTAATCCAATGCATTGTCTTGCACTTACTTTTCTGTAGGTTGACATGAAGTTTGAGTAAGCTTCCATCAACAACAGGTTTTTTCCACATCCTTAACATGGATGTATATCTAAAATGCCTTTCAATCATCAGAAATAATCATGTGTTTTTGAGACTGACAGGCCATTGTGTAAATGTACTTTTGAAGTAGCTTTGATTACATCTTTTGTCTAAAATATTTGTAACCCTTCAATCAAACTATTTATCAAAATCAACTGCTTGCCTTCTCTGTTTGTGGGTGCCAAACCATTGTTTTGTTCAGTGTGCTATATGAAACCATTCATTTTGTTAGGTTGATTAGAAGCATATATTTCAACCTTGTATCAATATTTCCATGCAAATTGTTAATGTTTTTGGGCTAGTTCATGTGAGTTGGTGATATTGGATCTTTGCACACATTCAAGTTAATTGACAAGATCTCAAAAGAAGAGATATTCGTACAGTATGAAAGCACAAAACAAATTTGAATGATTAATATTGCAATACCATTCGTTTGGCAAAATTCTTCCCGTTTCCACATGGACAAATTAAATTGGAGGCCGTAATATTTGAAACCAAGAATAGGCATTTGGTAGTGGCATAGATAGACACCCAAAATTCTGCCTTCTTCTATGTCCTTGGTATACAGAGCAGATCCATGTTAGTTGAAATGTTGATTTGAAAATGATGAATTTCTTCTGAACATCAACTTAACTAGGATGTTTTGTGTTTCGACTCTATTGGAATTAGTGCCAAGCAAGATTAAAGCCTTAAAATATAACATGTGTTACCATTGACCTTATAATTTGTGTTCCCATGCAGGGTGTCTTCATCAATCCAGCTTTCATTGAACCATTTGGCCTGACCTTGATAGAGGTTTCTGCTTCATTGCTTCCAACTTCTTTTTATACTAAAAAATGTATTTTGTTAATTAAAATTAATATTTTATCAAGCAGGCTGCAGCTCATGGTCTTCCTATTGTGGCGACAAAGAATGGGGGCCCTGTTGATATCCACCGGGTTCGTTCACCATGTGTCTTGTTTGTATCAAAATTTTAATTTCTAGATATCTAAGATTTATTTATCAAGACTGCTTTTTCGGTTTTATTATTTATGTTTGATTTTATTCAGGTTCTTGACAATGGCCTCCTAGTTGATCCCCATGATCAGAATGCTATTGCTGATGCACTTTATAAGCTTGTTTCTGATAAGCAGCTTTGGGCACGATGTCGGCAAAATGGATTGAAAAATATCCACCTATTCTCTTGGCCAGAGCATTGTAAGACGTACTTATCTCGGATAACTAGTTGTAAACCAAGACATCCTCAATGGCAAAGGAGTGATGATGATGGGTTCGAAAATTCAGAACCAGAATCGCCAGGTGACTCTTTAAGGGATATTCAAGATATATCTTTGAATCTAAAGCTCTCAATAGATGGTGAAAAAGCTGGAGAAAGTGGTCCTCTGGATGTCATTGATGCTGAAGAGGCTTCTGCTGATGGAAAGATCAACCTGGAAAAAGCTGTTAAGAAATATTCAAAGGGTTTACATGTCACTCAAAAGGTTGATTCCAACGAAAACCCTGACCATAGTTCCAACACTAACAAGGTACCAGTGTTGAGGAGGAGGATATATATTTTTGTTATTGCTGTTGATGCCGACACTGATACAGTTTTTATTGACATTATTAAAAATATATTTGGAGCCGTGGCTATGGATAGGAAGTCAGGATCCATAGGATTCATATTATCAACAGCGCTAACTATATCAGAGGCACACTCGATTATTACTTCTGCAGGCATGCTTCCTACTGATTTTGATGCATTTGTATGCAATAGTGGCAGTGATCTGTATTATCCATCTCCCAACCCCGAAGACCATTCTGATCTTCCTTATGCAATTGATCTTGATTATCACTCACAAATTGAGTATCGTTGGGGCGGGGACTGGCTGAAAAAGACTTTGGTTCGTTGGGCAGCATCAGTTGTAGACAAGAGCGGCGAAGCTGAAGAACAGGTCGTTATTGAGGACGAACAACGGTCATCTAATTATTGTCATGCATTTAAAGTGCTGAATCCAACGCTGGTAACTCCCTCCCTCCCTTTCTCCTTGGCACTGTTTACATCCATGAAATAAAACTACAGTGCCTAATTAGATAATGTGTTTTATCTTGTAGGCTCCTTCTGTTAAAGAACTTCGGAAGTTGATGAGGAGTCAGGCACTCCGTTGTCATGTTATATATAGCCATGATGGTGCCAAGCTGCATGTCATTCCTGTACTGGCTTCTCGTGCACAGGCACTCAGGTTCATTTTAGATTTTAATAATATACTTCTATTTTTGCATATATTTCATTTTGAATCTCACGTGCCATTCTTATGCTGGGTAAACTAGCAGAATTTATTGTTTAAGATTCCATGTGGATGCAACACTTCATTCAGTTGTTGCAAAAAAGTACATTACACTCAGAATATTAGTGGTAACCATACATGCATGTTTTCCATGTACCATTCCTGACGTTGAGAGCTATGATAGTAAAAGTGAAAAAAAAATTCACACGTCAAGAAGGGTCCCCCTCTCCCCATTAAAAAAAGTAAAGGGGAAAACAACCAATCTCATTCAATTCCCTCTTTTTAGAAACAATTACGCTATTCCAGGGTGCTGATTTTATTTACTCTCAACATTTTACCGGTGTTAATATTTTTGCTATTAGAAGTTGATCCTAGACAGTTTTTCGGCCATTTGTTGATTGTTCATTTATTCAATTGGATAACTTAGTCATGCCATTGATATAGAATGACATGAAGAAGGAGAAGAAAGTGGTAGGAGAGTTGAGAAAGAAGAAAGGAGGAGGAAGGGGGAAAAGGGTAGAATGAAGCGGAATAAGAGAGAAGGATATCAGAAGAAATTACAGACAGTTCAGGAGAATAGTGCCAGGATATTTGGGTTTTCACTTAACTCCAGTTGTCATCAAGGGAAACCCATCTGCCTTTTGCCTAATAGAATAGATCATATCCATGGGTTAACCAAATACTTGTTGGGAACTTGGGTTTGGGTGAATTCTTATCAAGTAGACAAATCCAAATCTAAGAATCATGAACCAATCAACGAAAGCTAATGATAATTTCTACAAAACTCGCAACATAAACAATACAAGAAATAAATGGAAGATAAAAGAGAATCACACACTTGATACCAAGATTTATACTGGTTCCTTCCAATTATTGATGTACATCCAAACACTGCTTCAATTAAATTACAAAGTTTGTCACTTGATTTTTATGGAAAACCAGCCTGTTAAGAAATTAGAAAAGAAAATCTAAGGAACAATTCAACTTTGGCTATCAACTCTCAAACCTCTAAATTTTTACCATGAGGAACCATGCAAAGTATCTAAGGATCGTCTCTTGAATTTGTGAAAAATTCTAAACGAAACATCTTAAATTACTTTCAAAATAGACTCGAAACCTATAAAATAGTAATCAGATCTAAATTGGAAGAAGATTCTTAATCCGCTTCCGCTTTGCAACTCGCGTCGCTCCGCAAGTTTTTTGTCCTCGGCCGCTCAATCATGCGCTCACTTTCTCAGATTCTACCATGTGTCACGATTGCATCATTACCTTGTGTCACGATTGCATCTGTCTTGCCTCAGCATGGATTTCTCACGTGTCCGCCACACATGGGCTCCGTGTGTGGGCAGCACTGTTCATCGTATAAAATCATAAAAATTAGGATGTGCTTAGCTGAAATTGTTCATCCGTTTTGAGTTGCAAAAATTCCGACTTCTGGGATTCAAAAACTTGGTGTTTTGGGCTCAGTCTTAAAAAAATTTGAAAAAAATGCTGGATAAATTTTGGGTTTTTCTCGAGTTATTTTGGGTGTTTGTGTATCATATTTCTGTTGGGATCCAGTAGATGACAGACAAACACTAGATGTAGAATATTGTTTTCAAAAATTATTGATTAAATAAAACTTAAACCCTCTAGCTATGCGTAAGTCTCTTTAGAGAGTTATCCCCTTAGGTACTTAATCAACAAATTAACTACTTGCAATAAATAGATGTGCCCAACGAATACTAAGCATAAGTGCAAGTAATATAAAATGATAAATGAGAGACAATGAACATAATCGCAAACAAAGAAATTTATCATAGTTCACCCTCCCATGGGGTACATCCAGTCCCCAACATCGTTGGGATTTTCTCCACTAATCAACTTTTAAACTAGAGAGCCACTTGCCTCAACTTGAAGGCTTCCAACCGATACAAGTGTCACTTCTCAATTAAGTGGTCTTCCAGTACAATTCAACCTCTTCTTAAACAGACATCACCATGCAGGTTTTTTACAACAAATAAAATTGCAATCAAAGGTTAATGTTTATATACCCTTTCTTATAGCCAAAAGAGATTGAAGCTTTGATGTGTGTGTTTTGGCTATAAGAACTATTCTTTTGATCTCAAGAAAATAAAATTAAACACAAGTAGATTAAAGAAAAATAACTTGAATCAATCTACTAGAAGTCAAGATTAAAGCGTGATTGATTTCTAAGTAGGGCCTATATTCTTTCTTAGAAGCCTTTCAAAATCATATAAAAAAATTTGACGAGAGAACTTTTTAGAGCTTTTGAGAAGGATTTGAATGGTATGAAAAACACTTAAATTAATCAATTAATTGTTACAACAACCTCAGCCAACTCCGGCTTAAATAGAGGCTAAATCTGTTAAAAACAGTTCTCCAAAATGCCCACAACGGATAAATCGATATCTTTCTGTAAAATACAGAATTGCATTTTTCGGTCCGTTGGGCCAAAGTTGTACTATCGGTAGTCGGTTCCCCAAACAACGGTAGTCGACTACCAATACTATTTGAGTCGACTCCTCTTAGGGACAGAAAAATCCTTGTTTCCAAAAGAAAGCAGTCGACTCCTATAGAGAAAGTATGACTCTTTTTCTGATATGTGGGAAAGTAGCTTAAAAGAGTTTTAAAATCAATTCAAATCTTTTCAAAATGTTCTCAAAATATTTTGGAAGTTTATAATATGATTTTAAAATATATCTAAGTGTGTGTAGCTTCAATCATAAGGCAATACAAATGATCTAAGTACGTGAACTAAATATACATCAATTTTAGCTTCTTGATGTAGTTGAATTTTTCATCTCCATGACTTAGCTTTTTTATCTCCTTTTGTCTTGGTTGAGCTTCCACGCTTCATCTTGATCAACCTTTGGTTGTCTTTGATATGATCAAGCTTCCACACACTTTATCTTGGTCCTTCATGGCTTTAACGGCTTTTCTCTTTGAACTCCATTTTGACATGTTTATTTATTATTACACACTTGATAATTGTCATTAGTACTTGATCACGTCGGGATGTACTTCCAAAACAATGTAGTTTTACCGCAAGCATACGGTTAAGTGGTGAGCTGGTATCGAATCACGGGGAGGAACTATCGGTATCTATATTGATTACTTCGCGGAGGTGAAACGATGATCAAGAAATGTTGGTGTCACAGTCGTGCAAAGTATTGTTTATGAATTCAATTAATAAAAATGCCTAGAGCTTGGGAATCCCCACTATAGATCTCAAGCATCAATGTGAAATATGAATCTACATATCACTACTCTTGGTTTAAGGTGAACTTGTCGCAACTAGGTTGTGAACCAACGCATGCTCTCGTGCTACGCAAGTCTATAGCAATCTAAACTAGAGATTCGCTCTCGCGCAATCCTAGTTCAAAGCACTAGCATTAAGATTTACAATATTGTTCAATTCCAACTCAAGCCCGCTCTCGCGCAACACGAGTTTGTATCTAGATCGTGAGGGTTCGTATTCGTTTTACCGTCGTACAAACGAATATAATTATTGAAATATAATAAAGATACTAGCTTTGGTCGCTCTCGCGCACCAATTCTAGAGAATCTCGATCATAGATCTAAATCGAATATCTAGGGCTTCCCATAGATCAAGATCCTCTCTCGAGCTTTCAAGATCCAATGGAAATTCCCAGCTATACATAGTAAATCGATCACAATCTAACATATTTACAAGTTTAGCAACATGGGTCTTCATTAGATTTCACATATCAAATCATAGATCCATAGGGTTCATCACTTTACCATAGAGCAATGAGATTACTCACATTCATCGTAGAAAAGGCAATATAATTGAGAAGTACAGGAGAATTCATCATAGGAATCAGATCCAAATAGAAATTTAGCATAAAAATAAGAACTTGCAAAAGTTTAGACAAACTAATGATGTTCAAGCTCCAAACCGTAAGAAAATTAAGATCTTGCACTTCAATCCTCTCCCAAAAATAAGATAGAACACATGTATTTTTCCTAAGAACTATAGCTATGTCGTCTCCCTTTGACGGCTCTCAAAACTAGCTATTTATACTAACTCAAAACGTTCAAAAAATCCTGACAAAAATACCCCCAGACGGCTGGAAAAACCCTAGGTCGAAAACTGGGTCGGCAGCGCATTCGGCCGAGTGGAAATGTCACTCGGTCGAGTGGCTCTTTTGTGGAAAATCTGGGAAAATCGGCTTTCTGTAATGTTCCGGCCACTCGGTCGAGTGGTATGCTCACTTGGTCGAGTGAGCTTCTCACTCGGTCGAGTGGAGTCTTCTACAGAATTCTCCAAAATCGCTGTTCTGTTCGATAAATTTTTGTCTCCACTCGGTCGAGTGGGCTTCTTACTCAGTCGAGTGGGATTCCACTCGACCGAGTAGATTGTCTCTTCTTCTTTCAGCTGGAGATGGCCGTGTCAGCGCCACTCGGTCGAGTGAGCTGTCTCACTCGGGCGAGTAGGCTGCTTCTTCTTCATAATCTCCTCCTTCTCGCTCCTTTCTACATTCTTTGCCTTTCTTCCTCTTCTTCTCATCATCAAGCGTCGTTAGCTCCTAGATATCATCGTGATTGACGCTCTGAAACGCGTGTATGTGCTCATAGCTCCAAAATGCTCCCGATTGCTCCATATTTTCTGAAATCCAACGAAACATAGGAATAGTGAAATTCATCGTAAAATCGTCGTTTAAATGTTAAATTTGCGATATGAGTAATCATTATGGCATGGAAAATGCAGAAATAAAGTGTAAAATATGAGCATATCATTACTCATCATTTACGTAATCATCATCAAAACTATATTAGGCGTGTCTCAATATCCAACATTCTTTTTTTATAATGACAAACACATGATATAAACTACACAAAATAATATGAAATCCAATAATTTACTTACTCCAACACCTACAGTACTCCACGATGTTAATCAAAATCTTGTAATTTTCCCTGCATTTTTGCATGTTAGAGTAAGTATGAAGTCACACATTTCCATATCATATCTTAAGTGTGTAAAATGAGTTCAAACCATGAGTATAATCCAAACAACGACATGGTTTAATAAGTTCTAAAGCTTAACATATATTCCGAAGCCATGAACCATTTATATTTTACATGCATTGACCTATTTTTTTCCCTTTGTCATATCAAAAAATACATGGAGAAGTACTCAAGTGAAGTGTGTCAATATCTCAAGAAAATTCATGAGTTACTATAAAAATATCTTTTCATGTGAGCAATGGTGTGTATAAATATTGAGTGTTATATATGGGGAGCAATAATGGCATGAATAGTGAGTAATAATATTGATATCCAAAAGATAATCTCTAAGGATGATAAAAGCAGGATATCTTTTAAAGAATTGCAAGATCAAAACTCAACATTCATAATTTTCATCACAATTTGCAATTGTATCCATATAACCAAACTGTAACAATTTGCTCATCATATGCTCAAAACATAATTTTCAACATAAACCTAGTATCCATAATTTGATATATCCAAAATATTGCATATTAAAATGTATCAACAGACGTAAGTAGCAAGCATCGAAATATTACATAACCAAATTGTTTAAGACAAACATAATACATAAAATGCAATCACTCTCCAGCTCAAAAAATAAAGCAAATATCCTAGCTTGGTGGAGCTTGTCCTCTAATCAAGTCATTGACATGCGCAATCTCCTCTGAAATTCATTAATTCTGCATTCCGAGATGTTGAATCTTTAATGAAGCCGAGTGAATTCACGCTTGAGCTCTTGCTTCAATTCTTCCAATTTAGAAAGCAACAATGATTGAGATTCACTAAAGGAGGATGGGCAATATGATGTGAGGAGGGGAGTGGGTTTTCTTCTGATTCATCATCATCTTTGCGCTCTTCTATAGCCTCTTCAGAGTCAGGATTAAGAGTGGAGTCTTGATGACGTTTCATCCTCTTGAGTGCACTTTTATGAAATCTAACTATATATGCTAGAGCAATGGTTTCAGTAGCTATATAAATCTTGAAATGCCTAAAGATGGGTGTGAGATAATGACCATGATGCAATGAAGATGCTGTGTTGTAGGAAGGTTGTCATAAATCATTCCTGTCGAATTTAATTTTATTCAGTTGTGAGGGCGTAGACACATTTAGCTGGGGTCTTAGATAGTATGGAATGATTATCAGCTCTTTGAAAAATATTATAGGACAAAATTAAAGCTAAAATTCTTGACATTGGCAATAATGCATTAGTTGATATACGAGGTACAAATTGCTTTCACTTAGAGAACATTTTTTTTATGATCGCATTGTCATTTATAAAAATTTCTCTAAGCGTAGCACTCTCTCTTGGAATGTCTAATATTTCTCCTATGGTGGTGGATGAAAGTCTAATGGGAGTGTTCAAGACATTTGTGGTAAATCTAGGAGCATTGGAATGATAATCATATAGAATAAGTGCATTAATCTATGGTTGCACCTATAAGAATACTCAGTGGAGAAGAGCCCCTCAAGACCTTGATGTTCTAAAATTTCCCTAATACAATATCCTCCAAGGTCATCAATTTTCACAAATCTTTCAAAGAGGATAGCTCTACTAAAAATGTGCTCAAAATTCGAAAGATGTGGTCCATTCAAATAAGTAGAGTCTCTATTGGTGGGTGGTTGTGAAGACGAGGGCTGATGTGTTGATGGTTGTGTCCTCTTCTTTGAGACAGGTTTCCTACTCATGATTTCTAGTGTGTTAGAATGCAACTTGACAATGATGCAATGCAAAATACGTATGCAAATGAAGTGAGATGAAGTGATATACCTAATCACGGATGAGATCTTGACCAACACATTTGAATTCCTTTTGAAACTGAAGCACTGAAGTTGAGGGATTCAGAAATTTTGTGAGAATTTCGGATTCTACGGTTCTACAGACGAAGAATGAGGAATTGGGGCTGTTTTTAGGGTTTTGAGATCATGATAAATAATCTTAGCCATAGATATGAAATAGAGAGCTAGACCTTCTCATATATACGGGTTTAATTTAATGGAACCCATAAAGAAACGTATATAGAATCGATAAGCACAAATTAAACCTAATGTTTTCGAGATAGATCTGGGTCAATTGATCGCGTTAGTCAACTATCTTTACCACGGTAGTCGACTACTTTGATGGCAGAGAATGGGTGCAGAAAATAATTGGCTACAGTATAAAAAGTAGTCCGATATCATCAGAAATAATTTCAGCTTGAGCTCAAAACATGTCTCATCTCCATCAAACTAAATCCTAGGAATTTCTAAACTAATCCTACAAGCACTCAATCAAATCAAGCATGCACATACAATTAATTAACACTAATTATGTGAGATACCAAGGGTTGTATTGTGTTATCTCACTTAGGTTCAAAACCTAAGCTTAATCACCTTGGGAACAAATTCGAATCGGGTTTGCATCCCCATCTTTTAAAAACTTTTAATTAGGTGAATGATGTATCTCTTGCATAATTTAGTTACATAATCATCGAATAATTTTTTATTTAAATGTTTTGAAACCCTAATTTTAATCATTTTTCCTTTATTATTGTTTGATTTTGTAAGAGTTATTTTTCTAACAAATGTTTGTTTAGGATGACTTTTAGGGGGTTCTAGAGTTACTAGAGTTTGCATTTGAAGTATACCATAATCTATTTTTATTGTTTTTAACTATTTGAGATCCTATTAAAACATTTAATTGCTCTTACTAAATTTTTGAGCATTCAGGTGCAATTCATTATACTTAGATAAAGATGCATCTATCTCTTTACCTAATTTGTCATCCTATTCTGCAGTGGTCTCCTGTAGTTTGGTAAATTTCGATTTTAACCTATGATTTTGTTCTTCTACAACTTTTATATTAACACAATTATTATGTAATTTTTCTAATTTGCTGTACTCCCTAATTAATTTCTCATGGGCAACACATAAATCATCATAAGCAATATTAACATCGAATTCAAAGCTATCATCATCGCTATCGCTATCACTATTATAACGATCATAATCACTATTGTGGGTAGATGTACTTACTTTGGAAGTAGATGCCATAAAACACATATGTGCTCTCTTTTTTCCTTTTTTCTTCTTTATCCAATGAGAGGAGGATGAGTCATCTGAGCTATCTTTCCCATCACTTCAGTCCCATGCCGCAAATGCCTTCTTCTTAGGCTTCTTAATTCTTCTTCTTTATGGCTTATTTTCTTCCTCTTCTTCTTCTTGTCCTTATCTTTGCTTTTGTCATTCTCCTTATTTTTCTCGCAGGGCCAATCTCTTCTTATTACACACAAAGCAAATAATATCATTAGTAAAATGAGGTTTTTGTTTAGAGTATTTACTTTGGAGAAATTTCTTGAAATATCTCGATAGGATGTCACTCTTATCTTCGCCACGATAGGAATCTTCATATTCGGAGTCATTAACTTTAGCTTTGAAAGCTAAGTTCTTTTTGGATTGAGCTTCTTCCTTCTTTTCCTCTTCAAGCTCAATCTCATATGCCTTGAGATTTTTCATTAGTTCATCTAAAGTGATCTTGTGCATGTCATTTGATTCACGAATGGTCGTGGTCTTTGGCTTTTATTCCGGCCTTAGTGATTGAATCATCTTCATCACCTGTTCATACATGTACATTTTCTTTCATAGCCTTGCAAGTTCGTTAATAATATTTGAAAAACGAGTGTTTACTTGTGAAATAGTTTCATCTTCCATCATCATAGAGATTCAATTTTCAACATATTTATATGTGATTCTTTTATCTTGTTCGTACCTTCGTGGGTGACTTCAAGTGTGCCAAATTTGATGTGTCGTCACACATTGTGATATACGGTTGAATTCATTACTTACTAATGCACAAACAAAACAATTATATCCTTAGTGTTTAAGTTACCCTTCTTCTTTACCTCTCTATCTCATGTCTCCATTGGGGGTGTTGGGAAGCACATAATCGTTCTTTGTGATAGTCCAAATTTCCACGTTCAATGATTGTAGATGAATCATCGTCCTAATCTTCTTACTTGAGTAGTTAGTCCTATCAAAAAGTGGAGGTCGTGTGGTGGAAAAGCCTTCGTCATGATGTTGATGCCATCTATGCAACTAAGCTCTAATACCATGTGTTGGGATCCTCTAGATGACTCCTATATGTTGGGATCCTTGACTCTGGTGCTTCATTTCATATGACTCCTGACCCTACCACTCTACATTCCATTAGTACTCCCTCCCGCTCTGATACCATGTTAGGAATAATCCTCTAATACCAAATGTAGATATAAATTCCTGATCTTTCTCTTTACATCATCATAATCTATCCCTTTGATATTTTTAAAGCTTCCTATTCTATCATTACCTTGCAACATATAGAATCCAATATTTCTAAAGAAATCAATAATTTTCTCAACTCTAGAACATGTCATACATTAGTCAATGTGCACATTACACTATCAAACATCTTGATTATTATTGAACCAACTTTGACAGCCGTGCATACGTCTTTGTTACTTATAAGGACCAAAGCATTTTCCCCCTTGTTGGTAAAGAAACACTTTTTATTTGATGCCTATGGAACAACGCCCTAGAATCCATCATTCATGCGTGATTCTCAATATCTGATTAGCATGCTATTAACACATATCGTAGGCCTCAACTTCTAACCTCCTTTATCTTCATAACTTCAACCGATAAAGATGCTGTCATTTTCGTTTCTTTTATATTTCTGTTCTTTCTTTCTATGTAGGTTCTCTTTCAATATCTATGTTTTTTATAGATAAAGCATGTTATACCTCTAATCCTCGACCTTGATCTTGTTCTATTTTTGTCTCTCTATTGCTTCGCCCTAAAGCAAATAGGATCTCATCCGTTAAAACTATAACTCATACCATCTGACCTTTTAATTTCTCACCATAGAGCTCTGCATGCATCTCAAGACCCAAATTATCCCAATTGTAAATCATATCGTTGACAAACTTCGTATATTGCTTTGGTAACAATAGAGCTAAATTATCGTCTTATACTCTATAGATATGGCCAATGGCATTCATCTTCATTATTATGCTATTAAAGGTGTCCTCTTCACTGAGACTGTCTTGTATCTTGAAAGTGAATAAAGTTTTCAATAGTGAGTAATTTTTTAGATATGGATTCTCTAGATTCTCTAGGTTGTCTAATTTCTCATATAATCCCTTCAACGTAGTCTCCCTTGACACCTTAACGGATCACTGTCCAATAGGAGGCTAAGCTGTAGTTGTCATAGCCAAAGCCTTCATCTCCATCTTCTTCTTGTGAGTTATTCGTCAATAACGTATCTATATCATACGTCATTTTGAACAATCTTTCCTCAATATTACATTCATCTTGTATTATCATATCTCGAAATTTGTCTTACCATTAAACTTCTCAATTTTGTATCACGCGTCGCCGATTGTCATATATGAACTGCCTATATACGAGCTCGAACCTATTGCTCTTATATTTTCTCTTTATAGAACTTAAGGTCATTATACCGATCTTGATTTAGTAACCTTGCTCTGATTTTGTTTGTTGGGAACTTGGATGATTCCTATCAAATAGACGATCACCATGAGGAAATCCAAGAATCATGAAACAATCAACCAAAGCTAATCATAATCTTTGCAAAACCCGCAACACAATTAATATAAGAAATAAATGCAAATTAAAAAATAATCACACACATGATACCAAGATTTATATTGGTTTCTTGATATACGTTCAGTTGGAGAGATCACCAATGCTTCAATCAATCTTGGTTTATAAAGCATGACATTTGGTTTTCAGGGAATACCTAGCATGTTAAGAAATTGGAGAAGAAAACATAAGGAGACATCTAACTTTGACTCTCAAACAACTCTTGAATTTTTATGATTTTGTCCTTTATAGATGCTTCATGAACCGTAAAAATAATCGGATGAACTGTAAAAATTCTCTTCATGGATCAGCTTTCAAATTTATGAAAAACCTACCTGAAACATCCCTAAATAGCTTTCAAAACATATCTAAAACCTACAAATTTGACTTGGAAGCTTTGCTCTGTAACTCATGCCGCTACGTGTCCTCTTCACCCTCAACCGCTTGACCATGCGCTGACCATGCGATCACTCGCTCAGACTCTACCATGTGTCGTAGTTGCCTGCATCCCGTCTTAGTTTGGATTCTCACACATTTGCCCCATGTCCCTACGCATCATGCGCAGTGCGCATGCGGCCGCATTCACGTGCCGCGGGGGGCGGGGGGGGGGGGGGGGGGCACACAGTTCATCACCGGAAATCACATAAAATAGACGGGGCTGGGTTGAAAATGTTCATTGGTTTCGGGTTGCGAAAATTCCGACTTATGGGTCTCAAAAACTTCATGTTTTGGGCTTCAAAAAGATCTTCATATGAATCATAGGTGAATCATGGGTTTATCTTGAATTATTTTGAGGGTTTTGTATCACATATTTCAAAAATACTGGTTGTTGCTATCATCTATAGGCACTATTATCCTTGCTAACCAACATAACAAGGCCTTGACCTTCTGAAATGGGTTCATCCTGTGCAAATTGACCATTAAATAAGGGATATGTGGATGAATTAACAACAAGTTAGAGCGCTAAGTTTCTCCAAATCCAAATTGGGAAAAAGTCAGAATTGTAGTCCATTTGGAGGAGGATATTGAGACCCTTTGGACTAGTCCAGATTGTCAGAAATATTATAGTTACACTAGGTTTAGGACCCTGAATCCTGGCATGAAAGGTTGTAGTGTATTTAACTTCGGTAAATGAGGGGAGCTCATTATTGTCTAAAAAGAATGTCAGTAGTGTAGTATCCAGAAACAACTGTAAGATTCCGAAGTCTCCCATTTAAGAAGGAAAAGTATTGTGTGTTAGTGTATTGGGTGTGTGTAAAGAAATGTAAGGGATAGTATATATATGAAGGGTTAGCCATCATTTGTGGCTAATCACACTTTCCCCAAAATCTACATGGTATCAGAGCCTAAAAAAACCCTAAACCCTAGCCGAAAAACCCCTAAACCCTAGCCACACCCCCGCGCCGCCCGCCTCAGCCCCGCGCCGCCGCCGCTGCGCGCCCGCCGCTGCCGCTCGCAGTTGCTGCGCGCGCGCCACTGCTGCGCGCTGCCGCCGCCGCCGCGTGCTGCTGCCGCCGCTGTCCGTCGCTGCCGCTGCTCCTTTTCTCCTCTCTTACGTCCTCTTCTAGCCCCTACAAAGCCCTAACTAGCCACAAAGGAGAATCCAAAGGAACCCTAACCCTAGATCTATGGTAGAGCCATAAAAAGGACTCCATAGATTTACGGTTAGGGTATGACCTAGAAGAGGAGGAGGAGAAGTAGATCTGCGGATCTAAGGAGGGAGATAGGAGAGATGGGGGACAATCTCACCTCCGCCGACATGAAGGCCTTCATTGGAGAGATAACGAAGCTGCTTGCTTCGAAGGAGTTGGGATCCTCGAGTGGATCGATGCCTTCACGACCCATGCAGAAGCTGGAATTGATGCCCAATGATGTGAAACTGGAGGGGACGAAGAACTACCTCAGTTGGTCCAGGAGGGTGCTTCTCATTCTGAAGTCAAAGGGGTTGGAAGACGTCGTTCTGGGTTCATGTAAGGAACCGGTGGATAAGACTCGGGATGATTGGAAAGTTTGGAGCACCACCAACTCACTGGTGGCTGCTTGGTTGATGACATCGATGGTTCCACCCATCGCTGGGATGGTGGAGGCCATAGAGAGTGCTGCGGGGATATGGAGTATGGTGGAGAAAATGTACTCTGGAGCAGGGAATGTGATGCTCATGATGGAGGTTCAGGGCAAGGTCGACACCTTGAAGCAGGGGGAGATGACTATTCTAGCCTACTCTGCGGAGTTGAAAAAGGCTTTGGTCAGAGTTAGACCACTATGACCCTATTGATCTGCCTGATCCTAGGAGCGCTGCGATACACAGGAAGTGGGTGGAGCGTAGGCGTGTGACACATTTTCTGAGGAACCTGAATGGAGATTTTGAGGTCAGGAGGGCGAGTATGTGTCACCTATCCTCCATCCCATCTCTAGAGGAGGCCATAGCTGCAATGGCACAGGAGGAGACCAGACTGAGAGTTATGAAGGATGATGGTACTCAGGTCACTCGGGCTGCACTGGCTGTACCAGTAGTGGCAGCAGTGAGCGAGGATCGAGAGTGCTACACATGTGGGGTGAAGGGGCACCTGAGCTTTAACTGTCCACAGAAGGGCAGTGGATGAGGACGTGGCACAGGAGGCAGAGGAGGAGGTCGTTGGGGCCGTGGAGGCCGTGGACGAGGTCGCGGCGGCCCACGGGCCAACTTGCTACCGCTGATGGACGACAGGAGACAGTAATGATCGAGGCCACGCCAGCTGAGGCTTCAGATCTAGAGCAGCGGAGACAGTCCAGGTCTACTACTGAGAGCTCGGAGAGTTATGCAGACCAGACTGTGGATATTGCCTCGCCATTCGGTAACTTTGCCCACTTCGCTCACACAGGATCAGGTAACCGATTAGCCCTTTCATGTAGAGATCATATAGAGTGGATTATTGACTCAGGTGCATCTAGTCATGTGTCAGGAGCATATAGACAGTTTTCCACATATAAACCACATACCATTCATGAAACTGTTCAGACAGCTGATGGCACATCCCAACCCATTAGAGGGATTGGTACTATTCCGTGCACTCCCTCCATACGCCTCTCTTCAGTCCTTCACGTCCCATCATTTCCAGTCAACCTCTTATCTGTTGGCTCTATTGTTGATGATCTCGACTGTAGCATTACTTTTGACTCTACTCATTGTGTGTTGCAGGAAAGGAAGACTGGGAGGAGGCTTGGGACTGGCGTCAGGCGTGATGGACTGTGGTATCTTGACAGAGCTAGTGGGGATGCTGCACTGGCTGTCGTTGGTGGAGAGAAGGAAAGGGATGTACTTTTGTTACATTGTCAGTTGGGACACTTACCTTTTGATATTTTGAGTAAAATGTATCCCGATGTTTTGAATAGAGTGAATGAAATGAATTTGAAATGTGATGCATGTGAATTTGGGAAACACACTAGGACATCATATCCTAGTGTAGGGATGAGGAGTGTAGAGAGATTTCATCTTATTCACTCAGATGTTTGGGGGCCCTGTCCAATGACTTCAGTAAGTGGGTTCAGGTGGTTTATCACCTTCATAGATTGTCATTCTCGGATGACATGGCTTTATATGATGAAAAACAAAGGCGAAGCGTTGAAGTGTTTTCAGGACTTCCATAGAAGTGTCAAAAATGTGTATGAGGCCAAGATCCGTGTCTTGAGAACGGATAATGGGACAGAGTATGTAAACAGGGAGTTTGCATCTTACCTATCTGAGAGTGGGATAACTCATTAAACCACTTGTCCCAACACCCCTCAACAGAACGGAGTTGCTGAAAGGAAAAATAGACACTTGTTGGAGGTAACTAGGTCACTCATGCTCACCATGAATGTACCTAAGATATTGTGGAGTGAAGCAGTGATGACAGCCACCTATCTTATCAACAGGATGCCTTCACGGATCCTTGGTATGAAGTCTCCATGTGAGATTCTTATGGGAAAGAACACTTTTGTAGTTCCACCAAAAGTGTTTGGATGCACATGCTTTGTGAGGGATCATAGACCATCTGTGGGGAAGCTGGATGCTCAGGCAATTAAATGCATATTTGTTGGGTATCCTTCAAATCAGAAAGGCTATAGGTGTTGGAGTCCCTCAAAAAGAAGGCTGTTTGTGAGCATTGATGTGACGTTCAGGGAGACTGAACCTTTTTATGGAGGACTGACAGATTCTACATCAGTATTTGATACTGGGGCCTCTCCAGACACAGGAGGAGCTGGTCGAGAGGGGAAGACTGATGACAGGAGGGTAGTGGTTGGACTTATACCGTGTCCTGTCAGGCCTACTGGTACTGGTCCTGATAGCAGGGAGGAAGAAAGGACCTTGGTGGAAGAGGAGGAAGACAGGTTGTACGGCAGGAAATATAGCAGGAGACAGAAGGATAGTCATGGCGATGGAGAACAACAAGAAGACATCTTCCCCACTGAAGAACCACTAGCTCCACTGCCACATGTCGAGATTGATCAGTCTATCACGCCTGCTCGAGTCCCGACTTCCTTACTGCCTTCCTCTCCTAACACGGATGGTAACCTTTCTTTGCCTTCCTCTAGTTTAGATCTTCCACTTGCATCTCGTAGGGAGCCTCGTATCAATGCCGGCAGGCCACCTGTACGGTATGGATATGAGACTGATATTGCTAATCATGTCTCCTATGCCTCTCTTACACCTGCATATATGGCTATCATTGCATCCTTACAGTCTATCCCTATACCAAGTGATTGGCGAGTGGAAAAGCAACATCCCCAGTGGAAGAAAACAATGCTCGAAGAACTTGAGGCACTGGAGAAGAACAAGACATGGAGACTTGTCTCTCTTCCAGCAGGGAAGAAAGCTGTGGGCTGCAAGTGAGTATTCACAATAAAGCAAACTTCAGAAGGGAAGGTGGACATGTACAAGGCGAGGCTGGTTGCCAAGGGCTACAGTCAGACTTATGGGATTGATTATGATGAGACATTTGCCCCAGTGGCAAAGATGAGTACTGTGAGAGTACTGATATCCTGTGCAGCGAATTTTGGATGGAAATTTCATCAGTTGGATGTAAAAAATGCCTTCTTGCATGGAGACTTACAGGAGGAGGTATACATGGAGGTTCCACCTGGCTTTGGCACACAACAGACGATGGGAAAGGTGTGTAGACTGGACAAGTCCTTGTATGGGCTGAAGCAATCTCCAAGGGCATGGTTCGACAGGTTCAGGCGTGCAGTCATCACTATGGGCTACAAGCAGAGTAATGGTGATCATACTGTATTCTATAGACATTCAGGACAGCGGATTACTCTTTTGGCTGTGTATGTTGATGATATTATTATCACTGGAGATGATGAAGAGGGAATCTCTCACTTGAAGGTAAGGTTGGCGAGAGAATTTGAGGTCAAGGACCTTGGACAGTTGGGATATTTCCTTGAACTGGAGATTGCCAGGTCCAGGAAGGGTATAGTTCTCTCACAGAGGAAGTATGCCCTGGATTTACTGGCTGAGACTGGTATGTTGGGGTGTCGTCCAGCAGTTACTCCTATTGATCAGAATCATATGTTGCATTCACAATCAGGGGAGCCAGTAGACAAAGAAAGGTACCAGAGACTTGTTGGACGCCTTATCTACTTATGCCATACCAGACCTGACATTGCCTATGCTATCAGTGTGGTAAGTAGATACATGCATGATCCTAGGACTGGACATATGGAGGCAGTCTTCAGGATACTGAGGTATCTGAAGAAGAGTCCAGGAAAAGGCATATTATTTGGTAGTCATGGTCACATGAAGGTGACAGGCTACTGTGATGCGGATTGGGCCAGTTGCCTAGATGATAGGAGATCGACCCCGGGCTACTGTGTGTTTGTTGGGGGCAACTTGGTCTCTTGGCGCAGCAAGAAACAGGATTTGGTTGCTCGTTCCACTGCTGAGGCAGAGTATCGTGCTATGGTGCTTAGTACCTGTGAGATGATCTGGTTGAGATCACTCCTACATGAGCTACGCCTGCTGAGAGAAGGACCATTGCGGTTGTTGTGTGATAACAAGTCAGCAATTAATATTGCCAACAACCCTGTGCAACATGATAGAACGAAGCACATAGAGATTGACAGGTTCTTCATTAAAGAAAAACTGGACAAAAAGCAGCTGGAGATCTCCTACATTACTTCTGGACAGGAACTAGCTGATTGTCTTACAAAAGGGTTGAACTCTAAAGGAGTAGAGGATGCGTGTAACAAGATGGGCATGATAAATATCTTTTGCTCATCTTGAGGGGGAGTATTGTGTGTTAGTTATTGTGTGTTAGTGTATTGGGTGTGTGTGTAAAGAAATGTAAGGGATAGTATATATATGAAGGGTTAGCCATCATTTGTGGCTAATCACACTTTCCCCAAAATCTACAAAAAGAAATTCAGAAAATCTTGTCAAAACCTTGGACATAGAAAAACCATGGATTTTTGTAATTGAAACCTTACAAAAAGATGAGCAAGAGAGCATGAATAAGCAAACATTATACATTATATTTTAATCTTTAATTTTTTTTCAGTAAACTCTGTTAGAAGTTAGCTAATATTCTATTCTTCTTCCTTAAGCTGGTTGGTCACACTATTAATTTGAGGCTTACTCATGAGTTGGCATATTTTGGAAGGATGAAGGAAGGGCCTGGAAAGTGAAGGAAGTCGGTATGAGAGATGGGAAAGAGAAACGGAGAGAGACGAAGATGAGTAAATGAGAGAAGAAAGGATGAGGAAGATGGTAGAGGAGAGGAGGAATGGTGAATGGACAGAGGAGAGGAGGGAGATAAGAAAGGGAGTGGTCATTACGCTGGGTTGGTGTGGAGGGATTATGATAGCCATAAGCACATAGGTCCATAACGGGCATTTATCTTTTGTAAACAAATCGCAAGTGATACGGCCGATTCACAAGAGCTACTGCAAGTTTACTTGTCCAGCAACATATGTTGGATGTTGATTTTTTATATTCATCTTCAGCTAACAGATCAGAGAACCAATCTTGTATTCAATCTAAAATCAACTGTGTGTAAATTCTTACTTCTCCTCTCCTGCCTATCATGTTTAAGAGCGGGTTACAAGCTGGTTGAGTAGTACAAGGATAATGCGAACCTTGTTTGCGTTGTCTCTTTTATGGTCCAAAATCCATGTGCAGTCTGTTAACAGCGTTTGGGTAATGTTGAGGCTAACAACCAATATACCAAGGTTGTCTTGTCTGAAGCTACATGTATACCGT
This sequence comes from Scilla litardierei, assembly GCA_030789695.1. NCBI lineage: Eukaryota > Viridiplantae > Streptophyta > Magnoliopsida > Asparagales > Asparagaceae > Scilla > Scilla litardierei. Next base: position 68,359,830 of record CM061142.1, read on the forward strand.
ATGGTTGCACCGATTTATAGTTGCACCAATAGTACATGTATTTTTAGCCAGATCATCATAAAATGTGCCAGGATTAGGCTGAATTTGGCCCAAAAAATTGTTTTGTGCCAAATATTTGCTGAACTTTCATTTGAAGTTTAGAAGTAAACCTATGTGGGTTCCCCTGGTGCTTAATTATGCTAAGCATAATTTTATTGGTTGGGCTAGGATTATGCCAGATCAATTTTTGCCTCTTCTGGATCGTTTTAGGTGAATGTTTCTTTAAACGAATGTTTCTTTATACGTTTCTGCTTTCTCCAGAACTGTCGAACAGTCATTTTATTTCTAGTTTAGCAGTTCAACACAAAATGGTTCGGATAATCTGGTTTTGTCACTTGTTTGCTATAGAGAATCAATGGCATCCTGATACGACGACAACTCACCGAGAAGAATTGTCATCTTTCAGGTACTTGTATGTAAGGTGGGGTACCGATATGTCAAATATGGTCGTGTTTGTTGGCCAAAGCGGTGATAGTGATTACGAAGGACTGCTTTGTGGGGTGCACAAAACCGTAGTACTGAAGGGTGCGTGTGAGGCATCGTTTAAGCAGCTCCACACCAAGAGCTATCCTCTAGAAGATGTTGTGGCTTTTGATAGCCCAAATAATGTTAAAACCGAAGAGGGCTATGGCATCGACGACATACAGTCATCCCTGAAACAGCTGGATGTGCTGACGGACTAGGCTGGATCCCTTTCAGCGCAGCATTTCGTCGGAAGGAAAGTTCAGCTGCATGTCGGGTAAGTTGCATCACAAGTTCCCTTTTGTCGAAATGTTCATGTGTTGAGTGTTCTGAATCTGGCATTTCTTGTACATCCCTACATACAAACCTATCAGATTGCGGTGTGCATCCCAGGACTCCGACATTTTGGCTTCTGCTGTTTTATTGACGGGGTTCGCTCCCATTACAAGATTTTTCTGCTGGGGCAAAGAGCAAAGTCGTGTGCTTCTACAATATGCTTTGAAAAAAAGAAATTTTTCTGCTCAAGATATTTCTCTGATACTTGGGCTTCTGCACCACCTGTCGATAAGACGGTCTGAGTGTTGTTCATGCTTTTGTTCATGTTGTAAATAGAGTGGTTGCTTTTGAAGCTAATAAGCAAATCATGGATGGATTTTGAACCATAATCTTTGGGGTCGTTCAAAATAAAAATAAAAATAAAAGGTGTATTCCTGTCACATGCATTGTACTATCCGGTTCATTTTCACATGATCAAAAAAAGAGGAAGATATAATGGCCAGCAAAGCTGTGAACTTTTATTTTGCATATGACTTAATTTGTGTGGGTACTAAATGTCTACTGCCTGCTTTTCTTCAACACAGAGAGATGCCTGTAAGAAATCATGAATCCTCATTTGGGTGTTAGAGGAGTCTGTAATGTGGCAGTCATGAATCTTGAGAATGTTTGTGTTTGTGTGTATGTTTGCGCGTTCTAGCCTGTCTGCATTGTGCTTTTATTATGGAATGATGAGCTGCCTGAGGGCACGAAGGAGAATGAGCGCTTAAGGAATCACTACAGAGGAGGGTGGCCATTTCCCATGCATTTCTAGCATCTTCGCTTGGCACAATGAGACCACCGACCATCAGTACATGGACGTGGGTATTCTCAATTTATCATCCTTTAGTTTTCTTAATTATTTTTTTGTTTAAAGTGCTCCTGACTTAATTTTGTTTTTTCAGCCATTTGATTAAGTTTCTCGTGTTCCTGGGGGTTTTACAGTGGCACATATGGGTCATGTGCCTCGGTTGGCTGAATTTCTTGGCCATTTCTCTTGGTAAATAGTCAAAAGGAAGTATACTATTAGAAATTTTCAATTTTCGTGAAGTTTTATAGTGGGTTTCATATTTCATGAAACCTAAGTTTATACCAATTTCATATTTCAGCAAAAATGGTGTAGACATGTTTTGAACGTAGTGCACTTTAAATTGGTTTATAAAACCACATATGAATTCTGAAGAAGTCTAAACTTGAGTTACATAAGACCATTGGGCTGCGCAACTTAGATACATGATACTTCTATATAAGCATGTTAAGTTAGGACACAAAGGAAAAAAAAAAAGGAAAGAAGCTTATATTCATTTGGTTCAAATTTCTTGAAAGCTTGCCACTAAACTAGCATCCATCAGGTCTATGTTGTGCACACACGACGCACATCACAACGGAATATACAACGGAATATACGGGATCGTTGATGATCGAGAACAAGGGCAAGCAACCAAACAAACGTGGAGCACTAAGAAAGATAACTTTTGGCCGTCGGCCGGCCAAGTGAACAACAATGAGCTTTATTACGAAAGGAGATAACAAATACAAATCTTCTCTTCACAAACGAAGACGAAGCACACAATGATCTCTCCAAAAGCTCACAATAATCTCTCTCAAAGTTGGCTCTCCAAATGGCGGCTCTAGAACTCTTCAATGTGTTCCACCCTAAACCCTCATCTAAAACTACGTAATGATCTCTCCAAAAGCTCAGAACGATCTCTCCAAAAGCTCACAACAATCTTTCTCAAAGTTGGCTCTCACAATGGCGGCTCTAGAACTCTTCAATGTGTTCCACCCTAAACCCTCCTCTAAAACTACATACATATATACCACTAGGGTACAATAGGTGCCATCATTGAGGAGGAGTACCCAAAAGATACGAATCTCGACTTTAACGGAGTTCATATCCCATTACTGCTCTATGCATTTAATGCGCCAAACCCTAGTAGGCATGCATTGAACTCTATTGGCCTCCGTCGCTCGTAGTGACTGAGGGGGTCGAAGACCAAGAAGTGAGTTATTTATACAAAGTATTCTTCTTATGGCTAGATCCAATCTCATGGTCCCTACAGAAAGTAAAAAAGAATTTCACATTCTTCCTTTCAGGAAGCATTCAAGTGGGCCCCGCTCTGCAAGATCGAGCTTCCTCCTGAAGACCGAGTGATCTGAAGTGCTGACCCAAGCTGTTCGACCCACTGGGTAGGTCGAACCGTAGAGATGTCGATCCATGTGAGCCACTGGCCCCTACGACCGAGAGTCACATACACTGCTGAAGTTTCATAGCTCGGCATTCGACTTTCTGACTTGTGCCGAGTCAGATGGATCGTATCCGAGCGCAGATGAGCTATCTCGGCACAAGATAGCTTGTCAGAGTAACCAATGACTTGTCAACGTCGAAATTGAGCCAATTTCCACAAATCTCTGGTGGAAATTGAATTCCACCCCCAAATGGTTTTGATGCTGAGCACACCAAATAAGGTTAGTGTACTGGCTACACTACAATTAAGTGTGCAGATTATGCGATGAATGAAAATGTTTATACATACTCCGGAGAAGCGCAATCTACGCTCAAATGGACAAAGACAAGGACGACGTTGCTAGCTCGATGATGAAGCTCACGCTCAAATAGAAAAGAAGCTCAAGAGAAGCTCGCATTCACACCATCATCTGATCAAGCTTCGGGAAGACTCGTCCTAAGTCTATAGTGTGTGAGTTGCGTCTTTCTTAGGATTATGTTAAAGCCAAAAGTAATTATAACACACACACACACACACACACAAATGATTTCGAAGTTAAATGTTTTAAATGTTTTTAAAATCATTTTCAAACTCTTGAGAACAATTGCTTAGTAGTCAATCTCCATTACACCCAGGAGTTAACTACATCTGTAACGACCCGCTCCCGGGGGCCCGTTACTTTTTTGATATTTGTGCAGGTCCTGCAGGTTACCAGTGAAAACAAAATAGCCACGATGCAGAGATGTACAAAAATACTCAAATAGTGTCCAATTATTACAATCCATACTGTACAAGATGTCCCAACAAATATACATGAAAGTAGAAAAGTACATAAGTGAAATAACTCTGGAAGCTGCGGTTGAATTCTGGCGCTATTAGCTCAGGAGCATCTACCTTTATCTGAACGTCGTCTGTGGTGCCACGGAGATGGAACCGTAGGTAAGTCACAACAATTCTAAATATAGAAAAGAAGCAGTGCACAAGTATGACAAAAGTAACTACGTACAAGTAGACCAGAGTGAAAAGTAAAGTAACAAGCAACAACCGAAAAGTAAAGGCAAACTGAACTGAAAGGAGAGAACCATTATACTGTGGTAGTGCAAGTGTAAAGCAGGCTAGGCAAGTGAAACATACTACTGCTGTAGCTAAAGGTAAGTAAAGTACTGTGACTGCACAAGTGTAGTAAGTAACGTGCATGGAACGTGTGAGGTAAAGGTGACTGTGGTGCGTAAGGTAAAAGTGACTGTGCAAAAGTAACTACACTACGTGACTCAAGTCGAAGAGTACAATATGTGACCATCAAGTCCATCTCTTGCCTGGGTGCGACCCAGACGAATGCCGAAACACAGGCAGCAGGACATGTATTTTTCCAAAACCCAGGCAGCAGGACAGGATGCCGAAACTCAGGCGACAGGACAGGAAGATCGAACTCCAGTCACTCCCATACTCTCTCAAACTATGAGTTACCCCAAAATCCCAGTGAAGTGTCAAGTGTTCTATGTACATGTTTCTTTCATGATGTTCCACGAGATGTTCCACAAGATATTCAACAACAAGTTTCACAAGATGTTCCATACAGTGTATCACATGTTAGTCAACCCAAGTCCACTGGTTGACTTTCTCATTGAAAACCAGAGGGTGGTAACTCATTCCAAAGCAGACTGTGTCAAAGCGATCTGAGGATAAAGACAAGTCCAAGACGGTGATACCGATTCCATGCTTCGAGCATGTAGAAGTATTGTTTAGCACACAATTTACCCAAGTTGATGGTTGTGTGCTACAACCACCAAAGTTGAAAGTTGGCAAAGTAATCTGTAATTGATTACTTCCCTATTAGATTATGTTTCTAGTTCAGTTCAAGTCGAGTAGCTGTTCTGAGGCTGTAGTGATGTCCTAAGTTCATACGTGGACACTAATCTAATTTTCTAATTTTAGAATTAGTCGTGACTTACAGATTTCGAGATCGACGTAGCAAGCCGGAACTGGTTCTAGGGCTTCTACGGATGTTGATGCACAAGAATTTGTACCTGCAAAACACAAGAACAATCGGTTACCGAACACCTATTTTCTATCTATTTAACTTAACGTGTTTGATTTTATAATCGATTGAAACGGTGTCAGAAAGCGTTCTAAATTTTTCTATAGACTAGATATGATGAAAATAATTTTACTGTAAGAGAAAATATTTTCCTGAAGTTCCTAGGTATTTTTCATAATTTTTAAAGGCTCAAAAATAATTTAAAACTATTTTTAATTAAGTAACGTATTTATTCAAACATTTATTCTGGATGCAATCGGTATCGGAAAGTTGCAAATGAACTGTCAAAATGGCCGTCTCGGAGAGTAGTATAACATACATTTTACTCACATATTTAGTGTACGTGAAAATATCAAGTTACGAATTTTTAATCGAAAATAACGTATTTAACTTTTAGGTTTAAAAATTAATTTTAGAAAAACTAAGCGTCAGATTGAGATGAAACTAGCGTCATTGGGTCCAGAATGTCATTTCTGATTTTCTGGAGCTAGTCTCATATTTTTCTAGGGCTTATATAATTACTTATCAATTTAAAACCATTAATACGCATTTAGTAATTAATATAAAATACGAAAATACGAAAATATTTCATATTTACAAGTTTGCCATTATAAACTTACGCACGCAAAGATCCTCCTTCGATCGCAGCTACGGGGTGGCGGGGGCTCGTGCTCGGCAGCAGGTGGCGGAGGAAGCGGCGGCGGAGCTCGGGGGCTGTGCAGGCGGGGCTCGAACGGCGGGCGGCGAAGGCGAAGGCGGCGGCGTGGCAACGGCAGCGGCGGAGGCGGGGCGGTTGCTTCGGTGGGGCTCGGTGGCGAAAACAGGGGAGGTTGGCGGTGTCGTCTGAGGGCGGAGCGACGGCTACGGCGGCGGCGCTCGGATGCGGGGTCTCGGGGGGTGTTCGGGGGGTGGCGTCGGAGGCCGTACTTATGGCGGAGGCGACGGTTTGGAGGGGAACGGAGGAGATGAGCGGGAGAGCGTGGGTTCTTGGCGAAGTGGGGGCAGAGGGCGGCCGTCGGGCTCTCGGAGGAGCTCAGGCGGTGAAGGGATGCGAAGCGGAGGCGCGGGTCACGGAAGCTCACCGGAGGGAGGCGTAGTTGAGGGGAGTTTCGGGGTGTGTCGAGGCGCCGCTGAGGGCTGCTACAGGCTGACGGGGGCGGAGGGGCGTGGGTAGAGCTCGGAGAGAGCTCGGTGGTTCGGCGCCGTCGTGCTGGGCGGAGCTGCGAGATGACAGCGATTCTCGTCGGAGAAGAAGACAGGTTCGACGTTGAGGGGGTGCCTGGTGACGTTCGTGGCGGCGAGTGGAGATTCGACATCGGATGAGAGGGGGCATGTGTTTTGAATGGCTCGGGGGTTTGATTCGAAAAGAAACAAGAGAGAGGGAGAGATATGTGTGAAAGAGATAGAGATGTGTGACGCCGTGGGTTTGGGTTTTATAATAGGGAATTAGTTATATAATTAAAATCAATTTAGTCCAAGTGTAATAAATTAGGGGGTTGGGAAACGTTGACTAAGTTTGGATGATTGGAATTAGGGGGGTGAACCTGGTTTAGAGGGGAGACAAAACGTGGGTACACGTTAATATTGTTGGAGGGTTAGGTATTGGGCATTGACTAATTGCCTTGGCATGAATCATATGGCTACAACGGGTTAAGATAAAATAATTAAGGTAAGTAGTAGTTAAGTAAAAAGTAATTAGAAAATTAGTAAGACATAATAGTTAAAATGATCACGAAATTACGATTTTGCCCCTACTAGTAACGTGTCCGAAAAATTATGAATACATACTCACGGGACCGTATCGTCGCGAGGATGGCGAATACGAAGTCCAATTTAGGGTTTGAGCTACGGAAATACGTGTTTTAGGACAAAACGTTTAGGATGCGGGTTTGCGGGTTCTCTATCGATTTGACTTCAGAAATTTACGAAATTAATGTGGGAAGCCCTAAATGATCATAGAATGTTACCGTAGAAGTTTGAAAACGTTTTGATGATGTTCGTATTGAAAATAAATTCATTAAGCCAAAACGGAAATAACTGAAAATGAATTTTTACCAGAATTGTTTTGAGCATTTGATGAAACTTGAACTTACTAAAATACTTCATGACTAGTCTGATATCTCAAAATATTTTTTTATAAGAAATTTTTGAAATCGTAAAACTCATCACAAACCATTATAAAAAGTTTTAAAAAAAATTGAAAATAGGTTAAATACGTAAATAGTTGTCTTGAAGAAAACATGCCGTTACATTCTACCCTCCTTAAAATAATTCCGTCCTCGGAATTTAGAAGACCGATCATTGCCTAAGCAAATCAAATGATCGAAAGGAAGGCTTGATGAATGATTACGATATAGGAAAAATAAGTTGTTAATAGCGTGAAATATAATGTGATATCATAGCATCAAGAAAACAAGAGATATTACATATGAATACATACTATTGACATCAACATAGCTTCTGTAACTATTTTCGAAACCTAGTATTATCACAATAGTTACTCTGACTTCTCAGGTAGCCTAAAATTAACATGAGATGATAATACCACATGAAAATGAGGGCTATTACAATGACAACATCTGTTCGAACTTGGAACCTGAGGTGATAAGCCAGTAGCAAGCTATAAAAACGGAAGACCATAAAGTTTATTCGTGCTACTGGTAACTAACTGGGTCTAGCATGTATCGACTATTCCACGGGTACCAACAACATCAATCTCCATAATGCCCAACCACATGCTAACGTCCAAATCAACGCCCAAAGGTAAGTACAAGGCCAACACGCAAAGTCAGTACTTACTGCCAGTATTTCTTACATCAATCTCCATAATATCCCACAATAAGGAAAGATCCAAGCTCTCATCCAGAGCCAAGCACAAGGCCTACATCCAACTTCAACACCCAAGGCCAATATCATGCCGATAACCATCGCCATCACTCCTTCTGGAGACCAATACTTGACGTTCGCAACACCCAACATCACCCAACAAATGAACAACCAAAAACACGCTTTCCAGCACACTAGAAGGAGTAGACGCAAAAGGAAGCCTAAACGGGATCTTAACATGGGTGAGACCCAGGGCAGAGAGCTCAAGAGAAGCCCAAGGATCACGGCTTCCCAAGATCTCAGCCACACAGCGGTAGCGAAGGTGGCGGCGAGGGTCGTTGCCAAGGCCAAAAATCCCAAAACATATCGTTGGAGGGCCATCGGTGGTTGTCGATCTATGGTGGCTGCAACTGCTTGACGTGGTGGGTGTCACCAGAGTAGGGTGGGGTGGTGGAGCTTCGGGTGAGGTCGGAGGAGCTTGAGGCGAGATGGGTCGAATTCGCTTGGGGAAGAGGCTGGGAGGATGAGTGGAAGTTGATATGGCGTAGGGGAAACCACGGGGTGGATTGGTGAGGAAGGAGGGGAAGGGTTTTATAAAAAAGGGGGCACCGAAAGTCGTTGGTAGGGTAGACGGTTAAGCGGGAACGAGGCTCGAGGTGAGGATGAGGACAAAAACCAATAATGAGGGGGTTGGTGGCAGGTGGTAAAGGAATTCAAACTTATGGAAAATCGGGCACAAGATAGAAAGTAGGGGTTAGAAAAGAAACACGTGCTCAAAAAGACGCAAACAGCCTGCACGTGCACGTCAGGCTCGTCTCAGAATCTCCAGTACCATTCTCCAATACTTCTGAGCGTCCTTCGATTCGCTTCCGTTGTCGAACTTGAACTTTTGGTGATCGAAAAGTCGAATTCTACCCTCCTTAAAATAGACGTAACTAGAGTTCAAACGTACTAAATGCGATTAGGAGGAATTAGTAGAATGATCAGAAGGCCATCATTAGCTAAAGAACGGGTGATGGTGATGAAGATCGATTTACATAATCCTGATTCACGTCCTTGCGGTCCAGCGGAACACAGCCAGGGAAGTGACTAAGCCAGGATCACTTATCCCAAGTCTAGCAAGGGTGATCCAACAAACTTAGCCAAGCACATTGACCGGATCATGGTCCATTGAAGGAAGCTTATCATTTATATGCATGCCATCGTCAACTGAAGGAAAGGTGATGAAGTAGGTAGATGGTTCGACCTATGAAAAATCACTATAACTGGTAGCAAAAGAGGTTACTAGGGAGGGTATATCCAAGAATGGAACACGAGTTCCTAAGCGAGTGTTAAGAGTTCAAAGGAAGTGATGAGGATCAAGGAAAACCTAATGAAGATGGTAATAAGGACGCTTCACCCGTATATCCAATACAGGTGAACACTCGAGACGTCTTGTACTTGAGAGTTCAATTTGGATATTTTATATTGTACATCCTGATCTTGCTATATTGTTCACGAGGTAGTTAGCGCGGACCTGCATGGGCCACCAAACTGTAACGACCCGCTCCCGGGGGCCCGTTACTTTTTTGATATTTGCGCAGGTCCTGCAGGTTACCAGTGAAAACAAAATAGCCACGATGCAGAGATGTACAAAAATACTCAAATAATGTCCAATTATTACAATCCATACTGTACAAGATGTCCCAACAAATATACATGAAAGTAGAAAAGTACATAAGTGAAATAACTCTGGAAGCTGCGGTTGAATTCTGGCGCTATTAGCTCAGGAGCATCTACCTCTATCTGTACGTCGTCTGCGGTGCCACGGAGATGGAACCGTAGGTAAGTCACAACAATTCTAAATATAGAAAAGAAGCAGTGCACAAGTATGACAAAAGTAACTACATACTAGTAGACCAGAGTGAAAAGTAAAGTACCGAACAACAACCGAAAAGTAATGGCAAACTGAACTGAAAGGAGAGAACCATTATACTGTGGTAGTGCAAGTGTAAAGCAGGCTAGGCAAGTGAAACATACTACTGCTGTAGCTAAAGGTAAGTAAAGTACTGTGACTGCACAAGTGTAGTAAGTAACGTGCATGGAACGTGTGAGGTAAAGGTGACTGTGGTGCGTAAGGTAAAAGTGACTGTGCAAAAGTAACTACACTACGTGACTCAAGTCGGAGAGTACAATATGTGACCATCAAGTCCATCTCTTGCCTGGGTGCGACCCAGACGAATGCCGAAACACAGGCAGCAGGACATGTATTTTTCCAAAACCCAGGCAGCAGGACAGGATGCCGAAACTCAGGCGACAAGACAGGAAGATCGAACTCCAGTCACTCCCATACTCTCTCAAACTATGAGTTACCCCAAAATCCCAGTGAAGTGTCAAGTGTTCTATGTACAAGTTTCTTTCATGATATTCCACGAGATGTTCCACAAGATATTCCACAAGATATTCCACAACAAGTTTCACAAGATGTTCCATACGGTGTATCACATGTTAGTCAACCCAAGTCCACTGGTTGACTTTCTCATTGAAAACCAGAGGGTGGTAACTCATTCCAAAGCAGACTGTGCCAAAGCGATCTGAGGATAAAGACAAGTCCAAGACGGTGATACCGATTCCATGCTTCGAGCATGTAGAAGTATTGTTTAGCACACAATTTACCCAAGTTGATGGTTGTGTGCTACAACCACCAAAGTTGAAAGTTGGCAAAGTAATCTGTAATTGATTGCTTCCCTCTTAGATTATGTTTCTAGTTCAGTTCAAGTCGAGTAGCTGTTCTGAGGCTGTAGTGATGTCCTAAGTTCATACGTGGACACTAATCTAATTTTCTAATTTTAGAATTAGTCGTGACTTACAGATTTCGAGATCGACGTAGCAAGCCGGAACTGGTTCTAGGGCTTCTACGGACGTTGATGCACAAGAATTTGTACCTGCAAAACACAAGAACAATCGGTTACCGAACACCTATTTTCTATCTATTTAACTTAACGTGTTTGATTTTATAATCGATTGAAACAGTGTCAGAAAGCGTTCTAAATTTTTCTATAGACTAGATATGATGAAAATAATTTTACTGTAGGAGAAAATATTTTTCTGAAGTTCCTAGGTATTTTTCATAATTTGTAAAAGCTCAAAAATAATTTAAAATTATTTTTAATTAAGTAACGTATTTATTCAAACATTTATTCTGGATGCAATCGGTATCAAAAAGTTGCAAATGAACTGTCAAAATGGCCGTCTCGGAGAGTAGTATAACATATATTTTACTCACATATTTAGTGTACGTGAAAATATCAAGTTACGGATTTTTAATCGAAAATAACGTATTTAACTTTTAGGTTTAAAAATTAATTTTAGAAAAACTAAGCGTCAGATTGAGATGAAACTAGCGTCATTGGGTCCAGAATGTCATTTCTGATTTTCTGGAGCAAGTCTCATATTTTTCTAGGGCTTATATAATTACTTATCAATTTAAAACCATTAATACGCATTTATTAATTAATATAAAATACGAAAATACGAAAATATTTCATATTTACAAGTTTGCCATTATAAACTTACGCACGCAAAGATCCTCCTTCGATCGCAGCTACGGGGTGGCGGGGGCTCGTGCTCGGCAGCAGGTGGCGGAGGAAGCGGCGTCGGAGCTCGGGGGCTGTGCAGGCGGGGCTCGAACGGCGGGCGGCGAAGGCGAAGGCGAAGGCGTGGCAACGGCAGCGGTGGAGGCGGGGCGGTTGCTTCGGTGGGGCTCGGTGGCGGAAACAGGGGAGGTTGGCGGCGTCGTCTGAGGGCGGAGCGACGGCTACGGCGGCGGCGCTCGGATGCGGGGTCTCGGGGGGTGTTCGGGGGTGGCGTCGGAGGCCGTACTTATGGTGGAGGCGACGGTTTGGAGGGGAACGGAGGAGATGAGCGGGAGAGCGTGGGTTCTTGGCGAAGTGGGGGCAGAGGGCGGCCGTCGGGCTCTCGGAGGAGCTCAGGCGGTGAAGGGATGCGAAGCGGAGGCGCGGGTCACGGAAGCTCACCGGAGGGATGCGTAGTTGAGGGGAGTTTCGGGGTGTGGCGAGGTGCCGCTGAGGGCTGCTGCAGGCTGACGGGGGCGGAGGGGCGTGGGTAGAGCTCGGAGAGAGCTCGGTGGTTCGGTGCCGTCGTGCTGGGCGGAGCTGCGAGATGACAGCGATTCTCGTTGGAGAAGAAGACAGGTTCGACGTTGAGGGGGTGCCTGGTGACGTTCGTGGCGGCGAGTGGAGATTCGACATCGGATGAGAGGGGGCATGTGTTTTGAATGGCCCGGGGGTTTGATTCGAAAAGAAACAAGAGAGAGGGAGAGATATGTGTGAAAAAGATAGAGATGTGTGACGCCGTGGGTTTGGGTTTTATAATAGGGAATTAGTTATATAATTAAAATCAATTTAGTCCAAGTGTAATAAATTAGGGGGTTGGGAAACATTGACTAAATTTGGATGATTGGAATTAGGGGGTGAACCTGGTTTAGAGGGGAGACAAAACGTGGGTACACGTTAATATTGTTGGAGGGTTAGGTATTGGGCATTGACTAATTGCCTTGGCATGAATCATATGGCTACAACGGGTTAAGATAAAATAATTAAGGTAAGTAGTAGTTAAGTAAAAAGTAATTAGAAAATTAGTAAGACATAATAGTTAAAATGATCACGAAATTACGATTTTGTCCCTACTAGTAAACGTGTCCGAAAAATTATGAATACATACTCACGGGACCGTATCGTCGCGAGGATGGCGAATACGAAGTCCAATTTAGGGGTTGACCTACGGAAATACGTGTTTTAGGCCAAAACGTTTAGGAAGCGGGTTTGCGGGTTCTCTATCGATTTGACTTCATAAAATTACGAAATTAATGTGGGAAGCCCTAAATGATCATAGAATGTTACCGTAGAAGTTTGAAAACGTTTTGATGATGTTCGTATAGAAAATAAATTAATTAAGCCAAAACGGAAATAACTGAAAATGAATTTTTACCAGAATTGTTTTGAGCATTTGATGAAACTCGAACTTACTAAAATACTTCATGACTAGTCTGATATCTCAAAATATTTTT